>LATX02000211.1:1200000-1800000 GCA_001466705.2 Moniliophthora roreri
TGGGGGTTGCACCTCCACAGAACTGAATGTAGTCGGTTTCCTGGATCACCTGCTTATGTTCACCACAAGCCAGGCAAGAGGGTTTGCGAGCCCGAAGTTTGATGCTCCGGAAGGGAGGAATTCCTAATGCTGAAAAAATCAGCAGTGAAGGCGTGCCATCATGAAGCCCAGTGATAATCTTGATAGCTTCAAGAGCCTGGAGATTCCCTACAATCCCTGTTACAACGCCTAGAATACCCGTTTCCTCGCATGTACCTACATTCTCGGATGCAGGAGGTTTGGGAAACAAGCATCTGTAGCAGGGACCTCTTTCGCCGAGGTTGTATACACAGAGCTGCCCTTCAAACTTTTGCGCGGCCCCGCTGACGAGAGGCTTTCCGAGTGCTACAGCTGCGTCGGAGAGAAGATATCGCGTGGGGGCATTATCCGTGCAGTCCAGGATGACATCGTAAGATGCAAGCAGAGCTTCAGCGTTCTGGGGCGTTAAAGCCTCTATGATGGTGTCGATGTTCAGAGAAGCATTCATGCTAAGCAGCAGTTAGCCCGGAATCCTATTCAATCCATTAATACTCGTACCGTTTAAGAGCTATCGAGGCCGACTCTGCTTTTGGCAATCCCAACGTGTCTTCGCTATGCAGGATCTGTCTCTGTAGATTGGATAATTCGACGACATCGTGGTCGATAATTCCTATCCGTCCTGAAAAATTTGGCATGGTGAAACCAGTCTTATCTTCGGTGAAAATTTCTGACGCGAACCTACGCCCGAAGCACCAAGATATTGTAAAGCTGGGCATCCTAGACCGCCAGCACCGATGACGACGACGGAAGCATTGCGCAAACCGAGCTGACCTGTGCGGAAGAATTAATCTTGCCGAGATCATGGTAGTTCGAGTAATACATACCTTCCAGACCAAAACCATCAAGAATCATTTGCCTTCCATATCGTCGATAGTCTGCAAGTGGCAGCGGATTGTTCATATTCTTTCGACGGCTCTATAGGCAACGATATCGAGCACGATGGCGGTGGCAGCAGCACAAGTTGGTCAAAGTACGGTCGTTACACATGGGCCGATGTTCCCGTCCCAGGATGACTTGAACTCGCCCTTCATCTTGTCCTGTACGTGCAGCAAACTCCACCGTCACAAGGACTCAACTTGTCTTTTTCTTAGCTGACAAACGTCCTCCAAATCTACCTTGGCCGAATATATCAAGTCAGGGGAAATGGTCCGTATCATCGTACAAATTTGGTTTTGGAGCAGAGTGCTTGCTGGACGGCGAGCCAGATACTTTTTGGCAGTATGTTCTATTGATATTATTGCTTTTCTGATTCTGAGATGCATAGCTCTGACGGGCCTCAACCCCACTTCATAACAATTGAATTTCCTCGAAAAGTCGCGATTCAGGTGAACTGCTGTATCTTAAGACGCGTTCTTCCTACTCATTGTACGCGCAGAAACTCAGTATATACCTCAGCCATCCTCAAGATGATTCCTACACGCCGTCTACGCTAGCAATACGTGCGGGAACGGGTCCGAGTGATTTACAGGATGTCCGTATAATAACGCTCGAAAAACCAGATGGCTGGTTAACTTTTGATGTCTCTTCTGAGCCTAATGAAGACGGAGATGGACTGTGAGGATTTTGAGTCGCTTAAAGTGGATGATATTCATAGTGTGGCTACAGGAAACCAGTCTTTGCGTACGTTCTCCAAGTCATCATCGTCGCAAACCACATGAACGGTAAAGACACGCATGTCAGAGGTTTGAGAGTTTTAGGGCCTATAGAGTATGTGCGTTTTCTCTCTGGGGATGTCGTGAACTGATTGGAGATATCACGCAGAGACCCAACAGGAGATGACGACCCTTTTCCTTTCCTATCGACCGAATTCAAGATGCACGAAACCATCCGATAGCCCGGTCACAATCATTTTCGTTTCTGTTTGTATTCTTCTTGTAAGATTGATGGGTGTACACTACAACAAGACGAAGATACACACTACATCTAATCCCATGTTAATGGTCCAGATGCATTCCGCATTCCCGAATTAGCGTATAAATAAATAATGATACAAGGATAAAGCCGTCTACGAAGAGGGATAGGGAAGGTGATTAGGCGGAGGGAACTGAGTAGGCTGTTGTTGGTGTGACGGCCAGTGCTGGTGCTGTTGTTGGGGTGAGCGGTAATGCTGGGGGGATGGAACAGTACTCGTTCGTTCTGCGCTGTTGAAACTTGCATACGGACGAGCAAAATCGTGTTGTATCCATCCTTCATTCAGTGTGGAGCGCTGCAGGTCGTGTCAACATCGAACGTTCACAAACGCCTCCGATAGACTCACGTTAGGTCCACTTCGGCCATTCATAACATGATGGTATTGCGCATGGGGTATTTGCTGTCCGTATGCTTGCACTTGCGTACCAAGGTTCATGCTGTACTGTGGTTGTGGAGGAGGTATAGAATGCCCTTGTTGCTGTGGGGGCTGATAATGTTGGAATGCGATGGGCTTGGGCTGTGTTTGGGGAGACGACCGGACATCTGACGTAGCCATTCTGTCATATCCGTTCACATATCCGTTGCTGTAACTCGAACTCGAACTCGATCGCATATCCGAGTAATTAGCGGGTAGCTGGTAAGAAGTCTGGGGATAGGTAAGAAGGGAGGGATGGTGGTTCTGCGGTGGAAGTGGAGCATGATCCTGACTTTTCCGAGCATTACTTGAGAACATGGCAGGAGAATTCCAAGACGACGCAGGCGTGAACATCTTGGACCGACACTGTCGACAAAAGAATTCGACGTCTTCCCAATTGCGTCTGGCTCTACCAGCCTTCTGGTCAGCCTTGTCATGGCAGGGTATGTGCTGCCACTTATAGCATTTCCCGCAAGACATTAATGGGACACCGTCGTCCTGTTTACAAATTAGGATGAACGATCAGCAAACAATAAAGCAGGAGGGAATGAACTGACCACATTGATGCCACGACGGTGACAGATTTCGCAGTCCAACTCCCAGTCGTCACCTGCAGGGGTTCGAGTACCGCTAGAAAGGCCGTTGACAGATGGTGCGCCCGAACCCGCTTTTCTGGCGTTAGATTTAGCCCCATCCGTACCCTCCACATCCACATCCACATCCATACTGTGCAGGGAGGAATAGAGATTTCAACCAAATGTCCAGCAGCTTCAACAACAATGACGTACCTTTCTTCACCCTCCTTCTCTTTTGCCTCTAGCTGCGCTTCTCTCTCCTTCCTTCTCTGTTCTCTCGCCGTCTCCCGCTTCATTCTCTCGGACTCCTCCTTTTTCTGTCTAGCCTCAGCTCTCCGTGCACGGCCCATCTTTTCTTCTTCCTCCGCCTTCCTCTGCGCAGCCAACCTCGCTTCTTCTTTTTCACTCTCCTTCATCGCTATCCGAGATGATCGTTTTCGATGTACAATGGCCTCTTCCAGGCGACGTTTATTTTCAATTTCCTGAAAGATTAAGGTTGAGTTATACGAAACAAAGAATAAACGGAAGACCCCACCCGAAGTTCCTCCGTAATGAGGGGCACGATATGATTGGCAAGGGCTTTGTAGAGTGCCTTTTCAGCGTAATGGGTCGCGCCCTTCCAGCGCTCGGCAATGTGTTCCCATTCGTACAGTGTAACGCAAATCTAGGCTAATACGTCAGAAAGAACATACACGACGTGGATAAAGATGGTCTTACCGTTTCCCACTCAATGAAGTCCTCTGGTAACGGTGGTTCTGGTTCCTGTTCTTCAGGTTTAGTGTCCTCTTCAGCAGCGGGCTTTCCCTCCTCCTCCTCCTCCTCCTCCTCATCATCATCATCATCATCATCATCATCATCATCATCATCATCATCCTCCGCTGCCTCTTCACGTGGTTCTTCTTCCTCTTCTTCCTTGTCAGACAGCTCTGTCAAATCACTCAAAGCCGAGCTGGAGCCGCTTTCCAACCCTGTCTTCCCCTCATTGAGCCACTCCTCAGGTATAGCCTGCCACTCCTCATCGTCCTCTTCCCGCGCACCTCGCAGCCTAGCACTAATTCTAGTCCCAAGTGGTCTTGAGGAAGAGGAATTACGCGTGAGTCGCCCCGAAAGAGGCGGCTGTGGTCGTTTATTACTGCTGCTGGAAGGTGACCGACTATAAGCAGCATCAGCAGCAGCTTGCCGATTCAATTCGGCAAGCTGCTTCGCCTGGGCATCTAACAATACATTGGCCTTTTCCTTTGCTGCTCTACCGCCGGTGCGTCTTCCAGGGGTAGGAGGCTCCTCTTTAGCTTTAGTTCTGCCATTTGAATTCCCTTTGGCTTTGGCTTTGGTAGCGGTAGTACGAGAAGATTTTGTTTTCTTGGCCTTTCTCGTAGTCCCCTGAGCGGCAGCACCTCGTTTCCGCTTGCCCTTATTTACGGGTCGTGGCGGCTTCGGACGTTCTCGTTGAATCCATAGACGATCCGCTGAAAAATGATGAGTTTCATTCATGGGCACGATGTGAATACCTACCACCAATGAGCCAATAAGCGTTTCGCTTAGCATCGTATCCAATAGGTTCGATGCGCTAAACCAGAGTGATGAATTCAGAAGAGCTGATTACAGCGGTGACAACACTACACTCACCCAGTCGGCGGCTTCGTCGTCGGTTTTCATTATCATACGAAGTCGCAACGGGTTATGGAATTGCCATTCTGTAAGGAGATGCATTGAGTCGAGCTTTTCGAGCATGGACAGGGAGTTCCAGTCTTTGGTTTCTCCCAAATTTGTAGATTCGACGGACTGGGAATGGGATTGGACAGGTCTTTTGGTCTCTTCTTCATCTTTGACATCCAGTGCATCAGAAGCAGGAGTCTGAGGTCGTGACGGTGAGGCACTCGTAGATGCATGGAAATCATTTTCGTGCGAAGGATCCTGCTCTTCGGATTCTTCAGCTTGAGCTTTAAATGCGTCCTCTTCGTCTTCTTCTACGACAGAGGCATAACGACTGTTATTCGACGTCTTGGGCGGTTCGGGGCCAATGGAGTTGGCGAGGGGATCACGTCTATTATATTGCCTTCGCAGAGCGGTTTGCCAGGTATCCAGACTGAAAACGCGGTTAATACGCGTTGAATTGGTAGAATATCATATGGATGAGGACACACTTGAGTTTCCGATCGTTGGAGAGCACGATGAGAAGCCTTAACATGATGCGGGGTAAAACGATACTGTTTCCTTGAACGAGGTCGTCTTCAATATTCTGGATGCACATCCAGCGACACAGGGCGCAAATATATTAGATACCATGGATGTTACCAAAAAAGCACGAAGCGACATACCTGAAGAGTGACATCGTCCATATTGAATAACTGGCTAAAGGTAAAGAAGAATTGGCTAAACGCCGCCCATTTCCAGTTGGTTCTGAGCGTGGTGAGCTCTTGTGCAAACGGTTGGGCAGGGTTATGAATAGAGGTATCCTGGGGGTTTTGTTGGGATGGATTGGCTATGGAAGTACGAGTGGCAGCTCGGCGAGGCATCCTGAACTGCACAAGGTCGAGACTGATGAGCCTTGTTTTGAAGACCGGCGTTGAATTCTGCAGAAACCTCGCCCGACGACGTTGATGAGATGATGAAAGTATAAGGGAAAGAGGGGTAGATAAAGGAGAAGTATGAGAAGCAAGATGGATATGGGCTTGAAAAACAGCTTTTTTTTGTTGAGCTCGCTGTGGCCAACGATGAAGGCAGTCCCTAACAGAAGCCCAGGCCCGTGATGAGCTTAGGGTTAAGGTTATAGGACTTGGTGGGAATTACTCCGAACTTTAACTCCACAATGGACCACCATCATTACACCGGCTGCGGCCATGAAAGTCACGACCATGACCACGACCACGACCATGAACATGAACAGGGTGGTGCTCAAGATAACCTATACCAGCATATCGATCGTCAACATGTTGTCGCTTTGAATGCTTCAGACAACGGCAAAGGACCCGATGTCATTAAACCATGGCACGAACGTCTGGGCGAAGAAAAGGTGCAGCCCTTTTGATTGATGTGTATACTTATCTCATCTTCACAGTTTGTGGAATCCGATGCAGATGATCAACTGTACTGCCACAGCACTTGCCAATTGATCATCGACTCGCTGACGAAACGCGTTGATCTAGCATCCTTCGCATCCCATTCACTGGAAGCGTAAAACTTCGCTCTTTACTACTCAAGTCTGGCCCCACAGACCAGACTCCAGCGAAAGTCCTCGTGGTGAGTGCTAATCCTTCTTCAATTGAGCTGTAATTGAACCTCAACGCGCTGTATACAGTTCGCGAACGAGAATAATCTGGATTTCGATGACGTCGCCGATAGAAGTCCAACGCAGGAATTCGACGTTGCTCAAGGAAGAGAAGTCGGGGAATACGCGGTCAAGTCAGTCCATCCAAAGAGCTGTCGAGCATCTGATCCAATCGGTCTCCGTTATAGGACAGCCAAATTCAACAATGTTTCATCCCTCACCCTGTTCTTCCCTCGCTCTCAAGGAGCAGAAAATATTCGCATCTACTACATCGGTTTGCTTGGCACTTGGACTGAGGTGAGTATCAACTAGGCGTGTACTGTGCAACTCTGTAACTATTTTTTCAGCGTAATCAACAACCTGTTATTGCGGTCTATGAAGCCCAGGCTAACCTTGCTGACCATGAAAAGATTCAGGGTACCGATAGTCTTTTCAGCGCTCCACAAACCTAAGCGAGAAAGAGAAGATTATTAACGGGCGACGTAATACAAAGAAGCAGCATTTCTTGAACGTGTATTAATACAGCATACTGACAAAATTACTTCCCGTTCTACGACAAAGTTGATGTATGTGAACAGGCTGCAGCATACATCTTTCAGAATCATCACTGATTATCCCGTTCCTAGATGATTTATGGTTCCACCTCGGCCGATTTCTGTTTCTTTAATCCACAAGGGCGACTTGATGGAGTTTGTGAGCCTCGTGTACCGATCATACGACGATCAAAGCCGAGAACAACGAGTTGCGCTGTGTGGCGGAGTTCAGTGGGAAAATCCACAATTCGTACGAAGAGATTGTATTACACTGATCTCGTCGTTGAGCCAGGGGGCAGAGCTACATAAGGCCAGAGGTTCCGTCTAGGTACCTCACGGTTAATTGTACCTTCAACGACCAAGCAAGCTTATCGCCAGTCTTATCGCGAACAGTGGTAAGCACTAAAGAATTACTGGTGGCAGGAGTTGCAGCGTGATATTTCACTCAAAGGATTCGATGCGATTCTACCCGCGAAGAACATATTTTGCTTGAATATCAAAACTTGGGTTTAAGCCTCTGTGGCAACCACTGGGGAGTGTGCACTAGCATATGGTTTTCGTTGTATCCATGAGGTTCGGTAGTCTGCCGCTTGTATCATAATCCCACAGTTCTCTCGCCTCGTGAAGACCAAAGAACAGAAATATATTCCTTCGGAATTTCGGCTGCTCAGGTGCTCGGCGAGAATGCACCTGATACAAACATTTTCATTCTCCTACACTAAGTATGATCCTCATTTAGGTTTCTCTACACTATTACTGATATCTCCCGCGTTCAGATACTATCGATCCTGGCTCTGTGTATTGATGCGTCCACATGGGAACGCGATTCCTGACTTGCTGATTCTGATACTGTCCACCTCAAAACTCGAGACATGTACCTATTTTGCACCTCAGGCTCATCCGCCATTCTGGGGGGCCTACTATTTAATTTTCTCCGTTCAATTAACCTTCAGACAGGCTGGCTTTTGCAAATAGACATATGATACAAGAGTCATTAGTCTTTTCGCATCCCATATGATCTTCATTTAGGTTTCTCTACAGTATTGCTGATATCTCTCATGACTGGATACTAATGTTCGTAGTGGACTGAGCGCTGAACCCGCATGGTAACCCGATTCTTGTTATGTTTAACTTCCTGATCCTGATATCATTCGTCTCAAAACTGCAGTCCAACCGCACTACACGCCTTCGTTGAGTTGCGTGGTCGTCCTGAGGAACATAAGGTTTGTTTTTCTCCGTTCAATCAATTCTTTTGGGCGGTGACCTTTATTGCAGGCCTTCGTGCTCGTATCTCCTTTGAATAGAGTGGATCTGGTGGTATAAAAGCTTGTGTTTTTTCCGAGATGTTTCTTCGGCCTGCCTCGCCTCGCCTCGCCTCGCATCCTGGTTTGATTCTCGGAAATGGCACTCCTCTCCTTCCTCTCGTTGTCTCTTCTTGTATGCTCGGTATGGGCCTACGACAACTCTAGGTCTGATAATGTATGTGTTTTCTGTCGCGTGCCGTCGAGTAGTTTTCCTGATACGAATTCTTCAGCTTGTTGTGTATGTGGCTATCGTCGACATTTATCATGCTTGCGCTAAGTACTTCATTTCGAACTAGCTATTACGGACAGAACTCGTACGGAGCTACGCATTCGGACACTGGCAACTTCCAGCAGAGATTATCATTCTACTGTCAGGTACATCTTCGGCCATCCAACTTCCACTTTATTTAAAGATCATTCATGCTATTCTAGGACGATGTTATCAACGTATTCCCATTAGCTTTCCTCCACGTTTTCTTTGGCCCCGGAGGTTTACCGGAAATCAATCTCGCTAACGTGGGTCTGTCTACATTCTATGATAGTCCCCACGCTCACACTATCAATGAATAGACATGCAACAACGTCGACAACTCGGTATTCCCTGGCACTGGGCTTCCCAGTAAATTCTTCTTTCTGTCCTTTCTCTATTAAATGACCTAATTCTTTATATCGCATTCAAGACTGCCAGTTCATGGAGCAAGATATCAAGACCTGTCAGTCAAAGGGGAAGATTGTCACCCTTAGTTTGGGAGGTGCTACGGGTGCTGCGTCCTTCTCGTCAGACGCTCAGGCAGAACAGTTCGCGGATACGGTATGGAATCTGTTCTTGGGTGGATCCAGCTCGACCAGGCCATTCGGTGAGTCGGTGATACTTCGTCATGATTACGGCAATCCTAATTTCTTGCTCGCGATTAGGAAACGCCGTTTTAGATGGGTGGGTCCTTACCTTGAGTCTTGGACACAATTCTCACGATACTTTACAGAGTCGATCTGGATATTGAGGGCGGAAGTAGCACAGGTTTTGCTGCGTTTGTACGGAGAATCAGGTCCCATGCCAATGGCGCTAGCAAGCCGTAGGTTCAATTCTATTGTAATGGCTATGAAATATTCAACCTAATACTATTCCAAAGCTACTATGTGACGGCTGCCCCTCAATGCCCTTTCCCCGATGCCTACTTGAGCCCGATTTTGAACGCAGTCGGCGTCGATGCTGTCTACGTTCAGTTCTATAACAACTACTGCAGTGTTGCGAGTCCAGGGGTAAGTATTCGTTTCTTTTATTTTCAGGACGCACTCTAATTCACTGCACCCTAATCAGTCATTCAACTTTGGAGACTGGTGAGACATCAAAGGTGCTCATCCATCAGTCACAAGACCGACGTTCTTTTTCAGGGACAACTGGGCCAGAACACAAGCACCAAACAAGAACGTCAAGATCTACATCGGCGCACCTGCCTCGCAAACTGCTGCAGGGTCCGGCTACGTAGATGCCAACTCATTGATTAACCTTGCGAGACAGACCAAGTCGCAGTATTCATCGTTTGGTGGAGTGATGTTCGTCCACTCTGGTCACTTCATTCCATAGCCGATACTAACGTCCCTTCAGGCTCTGGGACGCTTCACAGGCTTATGGTGAGAAGAAATCTTTGATGCACTGTTCCGCGACCATCACTTATATGTACTTTGAAAGCAAATGGTCGCTTCGACAGGGCAGTCAAGAACGGTATAGCTGGTGGCACTGGTGCAACGACTCCGACAACAACAAGGACCACTGCAACCACAACAACAAGGACCACCACTACGACAAGGGGAGGAGGCAGTGGAGGGTGTTCGGGGGTAGCCGCTTGGTCGTCTGCTGTCGCAGTATGTATTCAGTCTTTCCGTCTTCAGGACCTCGACCGACTTCTTTTTAGTACACTGGTGGATCCCAGGTCACTTATAAGTAAGCTCTTCATCGCTGATTCCTCTGCATTTGCGGCTACAAGCGTCCGTTCGTCAGTGGTCATCTCTGGACAGCTAAATGGTGGACCCAGGCAGGTTGGTAGGCAACTTGACGACCTCGGAACAGCTGTGCCTAATCTAGCTTCTTTACAGATACGCCAGGAGGTAATTTCCACTATGAAAACCTACTATAAAGACGCCTGATGTTGCTTATAGGAGGGGCCGGAGTCTGGACGGACAACGGTGCATGCTTTGCTGGAGAAGCATCTACGGAACCGGCTCAAGTTAGCAGTACGCCTGCAGCGGAAGTCACTGTGCTATCGTCTAGCTTTGAATCCGTTACTGCTTCAGTGGTGGAATCAAAAGTTACTGCTGCAGACGCTGAGGCTACCTCAGCCGTGGATTCCGACAATTCGTCGGAGACTCAGACCAACATTCCTCGTAGAGTCTCGCGCTTCTTTAGATTGTAAACGACCGTCATAGTGGCGTGGAATCTCCTTGTTCCACTTCAATACTTATTGGATGTAGCATCAAAGTGTAGAATGTATGTACTTGTCTAAGTAACAATGTAAGTAACTGAAATAGGCTGGCAAATAAGATGTTTCGCAGTAGAGTTGGCGCGGTGTGTTCAAGTTCGACGGAACCAACCTAGGAGGTGCACCTACAGTCGCGTGCGTCCGTATACCTGCTAATTCAATCTTCACCGGCTTTAAACAACCCCGACGAACGTTCCTCAAGAAAGCTGTAAAGCACATGAAAGTGGCACTAGAGGACAGGCTGTCGCGATGATTTTGATCTGTCCTGTGCGGCGCCATGTGGTTCAGTCAAACGAAGACCCGGTTAGACTGAGAGTCGGGTCCTGGTCGGGTCTACAGCATGTGTCTGTGCTCTTAAATTGCTGAGACACTGCGTACACCACCAACCCAACATTGGACGCCATCAGTCGTGTCCAATTATGATCTGCGTACAGCTTGCACATGACTGGACCCTGGAGAAAATGCTAGAAATCGGCGTTCCTGGCCCTCTCCCATGTCAGATTTGGCACCAAAGTGCAGAAATTATTTCCAGGATGGCTCTGAAGGCCCCCAGGGTGGGAGGATCTCACCGGGTTGGTGAATTATATCTCGCGTACTTGGAATGTACGTCGCTAGGTACCTGTCATGTCCTACCAACGGCATGGCACAGAGACTTTGGTCACGTACTGATGGCATCCCTTATCGAGTTGGTGGCGTACTGTAAGATACAGTCCCAGTAAAATGTACACAGTAAACAGGGAGACGAGAGAAACCATGACAGATAACAGGGAACGAGTGTGTACAGGAGTGGGTAGACTTGTACAAAGTGGTATGCGAAAAAGGCAAAAGGAAAACCATACAATGACCGATTGCATGTGCCGTGAAGGGGTATAAAATCCCCTCCTCTAGATATCATCAATATCGACTTCTCCCTCGTCACCAAACTCGAACGTGCATTCTCCGTCTTCCTCGCCAAAGTTGTCAGTTTCATTAATTTTGGCGTTTTCGGGGAGTTCACCGTACGCTTTCACTGTGATGTATCATTAGTTGTAGAAATGGAAATGCTTTTCAGTAGGACATACAGTTCCGTGCCTCATCAGCAGTGTATTTTACGATGACATCTGCCTTGTCATCTTGGAAATCTCGAAGAGAGAGCAGGATGATATCGCCTTGGTTGATCCAGACCTATACAACCATAGAAGAATTAGCCATTCGATCTAGAAGGAAAAAGTGACTGAGAACGCACCTTTTTCCTCATCTTCCCTCTTATATGTGCCAAACGCTTCTCTCCATCAAAGCACTGAGCTTCTAAACGACCGTTACCCAGCATCTTGATTACTTGTGCATATTCCTGTCCGTCTTCACGGAAGACAAGTTCACGCTTGTCGTCGTCATTTTCGTTCTTTCCACGTCTGCGATTTTTGCCTCCCTACGTCGATTCAGTTGATTGATGTCAGTCTTATGGCTGGAATCTCGTATTTACCTTTCCTTTATTCTGTCGTAAAAAACTTGGGAGTCAAAATCGAAAGAGATCTTCACAGTAGGCTCTACGCACCTTGGGCATGTTGGTGAGTAGTAAGAGTTTTTGCTCTGCTTCTTGCCTCTAGCTAGAGTATGATAGACAAAGAGCAGAGGGTTGAAGAGTTGTTGATTGAGTCGACTTGTGAGGTGTACGACGCTGAGAACGATGAGCTCGATTCGGACCATCTTAGTGGCAGTGCACTCGCTTAGTCAGAGCGAGCGGTGGCGTCGCCGACAGCCCCAAGGGTTTCTGTAGCCGGTTTCCCTCAAAAATGCTTGCAAATGCCCCAAGTTGCCTCGATCCAACGGCTCCTGCAGTGGCCTTGCACTTTTGTCCAAACCTCAAAATTTTGCCCAGGGTCTTGTATACAATATACTCTAGCCTCTAGTTGCACTGCAAAGCGGAAGGCAGGCATCCCGCCCCCTATACCAACTAGTAACTTTACAGCCATTTGCAAAAGTAAGGACAGTCATTGATCGCGGCTCTTTTCAAGTCAACACGTCAAACGGCTGTAAGTGAATATTCTGAAACTCAACATCCGCACTGACAATGAGAGAACAGCCTGTTCGGGTCCCTGGGGAAGGCGCACAAACCGGTTAATTACATCTGAGGTACATTTGGCTGCCAGATCCGAGACCTTGAACGCCCTAGGTCTGGTGACAATGTGGATGTAAATAGCAGTGAACTAAAGTCCTTTTTTGCACACGCAGCATTGACTTTCACTTGGCTTTCACACCGTGCTTGCTACCTTCCTTCAAGTTCCTTGTCACCTAATGGCCGAGGGGATGCCACTCACGTCTGGCAGTGCCGAGGTCGGAGGCCTACAAAGCACGCCGGATACTGGGGGGCTGTGCTGGGTCGGGAGGCTACTTGGTTTAAATGCGTTTCATGGAGTGGGATCACTTGTTGAGTCGGGATACATCCTCTTGAGATGACGATACTTGCGAAGGGAATACAGGGCAAGAGTTTCTGGTGTAGTTGCGGAGCGACAGATAAGTGACATCAAATCTTGTTTGCAATCTGTCAGACGAACCATTCTTGATGTATTCACCCAATTTGAAAGCCTTCTCAATCTCATTGGGATCTGTAAGATTCCGGTTCTCTACAGCAAGAATAGGAGGTGAGAATGGTGCTGTTAAAAGAGACACAGGTATGAGGCGCACTTTCAAACAACCTTCTTAATTTGCCATGAAAGTCGTATCTGGTTGCGATGTGAGCCTAGTGAAGCTGTTGAACGATGGAGAAGGACGCACGAGGGATCCGGATAATCTCTTCCCAAGCGATGCAGTTCCTTGTATAGAGCGAGGGCTCGGAGACGGGTGGATTGGGAGGCCATGGCGGTTGTAAACAGAGTTAATCTATACATGTCCACGGCGACCGGGCGGCAGATACCGACGCTGACAGTGTGTGAACCAATGTGGTACAGTAGTAGTAGTAGTACAGCACCGGTATACTGTTACTAGGCTTCCAGTAGCTTTGCCATGGCCCTTCCCCATCCACTATCCTTCACAGATACTGGGAGCAGCAGACAAGCTGGCGTTCGCTCCGGTAGCGCTCGCTGGAGCAAAAACCTCTACGATTCATGTGGTCGCTGAACCTGGACTGATTTTACGTTGACTCGTCAATCAGGGCCATCAGGGTCATTATGAGTACTTGCCTATATCAGGTCAACCGTCCAAGTAACGGTTATCCCGCTCGCTAGCGGGTTTTGGCAGGCTGTGACCAATCACAATACGCAATGCCGACAAACGTGCGCGTTTCAAGTTGGGGATATAAAGTCTCGGTTTGCCTCCCTCCGTTCTCTAACCGCTTCAATCTCTCACTACCAGCCATGTCAGAGAAAGGCTCTAGTGTTGGCTCTGTCGCAGCCCCCTTCAAGGGCCAATCCACCAGTGGCGCTGTCCTGGATGAGCGCAGGCGTGCAGCCTTGGCAGAGGTCGACAACGCCAAGTTTTCGTATGTTGATGCTCTCATTTCCTTGCCTTGGCTGACGCGGCACTTCTAGTTGGTTCCATGTCAAAGTTTGCGCTGTCGCTGGTGTCGGTTTCTTCACAGATGTAAGTTGATTCATTTGCCTTCTATTCCTCAGTATGTCCTGACCAATGTGCAGGCGTATGATATCTTTGCAATTAACATTGCTTCGACAATGTTGGGTTATGTGTATGGCAAAGGCAGCCCAGGTCAGTTCGTCTCGATTCACTTTTACCTTATTTAATCACGTCCCTGCAGGCAAAGAAAAGCTCAACCCGGATCAAGATCTCGGTGTCAAAGTTGCTACTCCCGTAGGGACACTCGTTGGTCAGGTTCTCTTTGGTTGGTTAGCCGACATGGTCGGTCGTAAAAGGATGTGTATGTGGCGCACTGTCGTTCCGTCCCTCACTACTCATCTTTAAATAAATGAATCAATAGATGGTGTCGAGCTGATGATTATCATCATTACCACTTTTGCTCAGGCCCTGTCAGGTAATGGGCACGCCGTCAGCATCATCGGCGTCCTTATAGTTTGGCGCTTCTTGGTAAGTCCCTAGTCCTTCTCGAGTCCCGTCCCATCCTCTCACCTTCATCTCCCTTAAAGATGGGAATCGGGATTGGTGGTGATTACCCTTTATCCGCCGTCATTTCCTCCGAGTTTGCCTCCACCAGAATCCGTGGACGTATGATGAACGCTGTGTTCGCATCGCAGGGATGGGGTAACTTTGGTGCGTATTCTTGGAAGATTCGTGTAGCTTTCTCCGCTCATAGATTTTGGTACAGCTGCTGCCCTCATCGCCTTCATCATTACGGCCGCTTATAAGGATTCCATTCTTGCTGACTCGGACAGCACTCATTGGGACAGCGTTGATCAAATGTGGCGTATTCTGATCGGTCTCGGATGTGTTCCAGGAGTTGTTGCTCTGTATTTCCGTCTGACCATTCCTGAGACGCCTCGTTTTACCATGGATATCGAGCGTAACATTGCACAGGCCTCCAAGGATATTGAAGGCATCCTCACCACCGGCAAGTCCTCAGTCGACCCCGACGCTGTTGTTCAGAAAGTCGAGGCTCCACGTGCTAGCTGGGCTGACTTTACTGCTCACTTCTCCAAGTGGAACAACTTCAAGGTTCTCTTTGGTTGTGCATACTCTTGGTTTTCTCTTGATGTAAGTGACCTTGTGCTTGGAGAGCCTTTCTTAAACATGACGACTTTTGACAGATTGCCTTCTATGGTCTCGGTTTGAACTCGAGTATCATTCTCGGCGCCATCGGTTTCGGTACCCCTCCCACTTCTGGTGCCCGAGGGGTGTATGAGAACTTGAAGAACATTTGTGTGGGAAACCTCATTCTCTCTGCTGCCGGTCTTATTCCCGGATACTGGGTCTGCTTCCTCTTCATTGATTCGTGGGGCAGGAAGCCTATCCAGCTCATGGGCTTCACACTTCTTACTATTCTCTTCATCATCATGGGTGAGTTCTACTCGTCATCACCGGTTTTCATATTAATTTCGTGCACAGGCTTCGGCTATGATGCTCTCACCAAGACCCCTGGTGCCACGAAGGCCTTCGTGTTCCTCTACTGTCTCGCCAATTTCTTCCAAAACTTTGGTCCCAACACAACGACCTTCGTGAGTACATCACCATTACAATGGCCAGTTAATGACTCGTACCCTGTATACATAGATCGTACCTGGTGAAGCCTTCCCTACTCGTTATCGTTCCACCGCACACGGTATCTCTGCCGGTAGCGGTAAGCTTGGTGCCATTGTCGCACAAGTTGGCTTTGCTCGTCTCAAGGATATTGGTGGAACCAACAAGTTTGTCAAGCATATGTGCGTTCTCTTCTAGCCGCCGACGATTCATATCTCTGATAATCTCGCTGCAGCTTGGAGATCTTCGCTTTCTTCATGCTGACGGGTATCTTCGCCACCCTCCTTATTCCGGAGACCAAGGGCAAGACTCTCGAAGAACTCTCCAATGAAGATCAGGAAGGATTCTACAAGGGTATTGCTGGCCGTCCCCAGGAGCGCCTCGTGGTTGAGGCCCAGCAATGATAGATCCTCCTCGCGATCCTCACCCCGTTGCTTTCCTGTGATTCCACACGCCTCAAAAATAGTGTCTTTCTACCAGGACTCCTTCAACCACTCATGAATGACGCCCCTTCATGTGCACCAGTACCTACGCTATGATGTGTATTTCTCTTATTGATCTAGTCGTACAGAACGCTATTTGTATTTTCTTTTGTAGCTTGCGGTGAATTTAGCGGTTATTTTAAGGTCGATCGGAGCATGTCAGATTTTTATTACAACGTGCGCCCTGGTTATAAAATATGAGTACCACGATAAGTCCCACAAATCAATAACTATAGGCCCTGTTGTGCATCGACGCTCTGCGCTTCGTCGAAGTTCGACGATGTACTGAGCCACTGGACGCAGCAACCTAAAGAATTGTCAGCTCTGTTTTTGCCACCTACTGCACAACTCACTGAGGTTGTGTCATGATGATCTGTGTCCTCCTTGAGAAGAGACGCTGCCTTCTTCATCATGACTGTCGCAGCCTTCCCTTGTTCTTTCAACAGGAAGACCTTTTGCTTAGCGTGTTCAAATTTTTTTCTATACCGGTCCCCATCCTTTAACGTGCTGAGAACCAGACGACTTGTAGCCTCCATCTCCTCTGACAGTGAAGCGTTCTTCTGATTCGCGATGTGTAGATCCTCCTGCAAGCCCTCTATCCTTTCGTTTGCGCCTTGGAGCTGTCTTTGCGTTTCAGCAAGTCGATCCTGGAGTTTCAATAACTCAAATCTTAACGACGCGATCTCCGTTGCATGCGCTTGTCGCTCTTTGTAAATCTCGTCTTCGTAATTGTTCGAAAGGGCATCAACCAGTATCTCGAGGGAGGGTCGAATCTAGTACAGACGATTGAGCATCGTTTTTACAGAGTGCGGACTAAAAGACTTACCGCGTTTATACTGCAGTCGATAATCTGCGATTTTCCCGCCGCCGGTGCTGCCATATGCTTCAAGTTGACGAGATATCAAATGGACAGAAATACACGAGAGGAAAAGGTAGTTGGGCAAAGCGCGGTAGTTTGGACATGAACATCCATCGTCAATAAATAGTGAGATTCGCCGTCGTTACGCTGGGGAGAGGATCCCGAACGCAGAAGCATTGATTTACCCTTCAATAACCTTACTCCTCATGATGGAAGCGCGTGCTCGTGGTGGCCCGTGAGGCTTTCGATAGCGTAAAATGCAGGTAATATCCGACGTAAACTCTGTGAAACACGCTCCCGAGAAGGCATTTTGTGAGTCAAGTTCACCCATTGAGGGTCTGCTTCGGCACTTTCAGAAGGCTTTTACAAGACATTTTCTATCAGAATAGTCGGAACCTGCTGGTACCAGATCGTCTTAATTCGTAACAAAGGTAGGTACGCAGGCGACGCACCTCACTTGAAGTCGTCCACATGTTCTGTTATACATGCCTGAGACCCCCTAAACCTCGTAGTCGACTCGCAGAAAGCAGTGTCCGAGTGAACCAGATAGTACTTGCAGGATATAAGAACATGTACAAGAACACATAGTACACTCTTCATAAATGTCAATATACATTACACCACTTGTTTATATTCACAGACTCTACTTCTCTGTGGAGGCGACGAATTAGGCATGTGCATTAGTCAAATAAAATCAAGGTGAACATACTGCCCAGTTTCAACCACTTTGGTATCTTCTTCTCTCCGGATCCAGATGTGAACGCGGATGCCAGTACCTTTGCTTTCGATTCTACCTTTTCGGGCTGTGGGGCTATCTCTGGAGGTGGTGCAGGTAGATCTTCGGCTACTGCCAGAACTTCTGGTGCCAGAGGTGCGGGAACAGTCGTCCCTGTTAAGCAACTTGAGTGTCAGTGTGAGTGGTAAACGTGTCGGAGAGCTAACCGTTCAGCGACTCGTCTTCGAATCGTAGAAGTAGCACTGATGAAGGAGCCAGCTGCAGTTCAGCAAGAGACAAGTTCTTTACTTTCACGTCCGAAACTTTGAGATCACGTCGGGGTGGTTGATCTGAATGAAGCCATCGTAATTAGACGAGAGACGCTGAGTGTAGTCAAGGCAAGGGCGATCGTACAGAGAATAAACTTGATGGGTTTCACGTCCTCTGTTAAGGAGTTCCGAACGAAAGCGTATATGGATTTGATCTTATCGGTAGATGGGAAGGTCTTCTCCAGTTGAGTGCGGTCAGGGAATTTGACGCGTATTCTCGTCTACAATACCGACGCTTGTCAGCTGGGTAAACGCCCGAGCAAAGGCTTCTCAACGGGACACACCTCAGGCCATCTATCCGTCTTTAATTTCTCTGCTGCCTCACGAGTCGCCCGCAGTTGAAGAGGTGCGTTTGTCAATGCTTGCGTCCGTGCTGCTAGTTGTTCTTGTGCTAACTTAAGGTCCGAAGCCGTAGGATTGTAGAATTCATCAGGGAGCTGAGCTGAATAGGACGGCGCATGAGAATCCTTTGTTTGTCTCTGCCAAAATCGATTGGACTAACGAGGAGGTGCTGATGATGTGGCAGGGGGTCTGAAGACCTTGAATGCTGGTGTCGTCAGTGCTGCTTCTTCTTTCACGAGTGGTGTAGCAGAGCTTTCTATGGGTGCCGGAGGGGGCTCAGCGGGAGGCTGTTGGTCATCGGACATGGCGGTACAGGTTCAAGTGATAAAAAATTCTCTCGGCGGTTATACTGTATGATTGGAGTACATTCTATGCATTTCTAGAATTTACAGTACAAATCTCTGAGATAAGGCGTTCATGTCTGCAGAGCACATGTCAGCGTAAAGTCGAAAGGAAATGGACAAGAAATATCAGTTGAAAAGTAGTTGTCACATATTGGTTGACCCCAGGGCCACCGGCGAGTGACCCCTTTGGCGTAAGGCCACCAATCGAACGCAAATTACTTAGAGTACCATCATAAAGGTGAAAAAAGTGAACGAATATGTACTACTCACCAAGAGTGCGTTGAGAAAGAAAAAATCATCGAACGAGCACAACTTCCATCCGGCACTTTTATACATTACTGATGTTTGGGGATGTTTACTAGGTACAGGTGAAAAACGTTCAAGTACTCTGACTAGGCCAACAGCGTAGTCGCAGCAGAAAACCATTTAGACACACTATCGGTTGTAGTTCACATCTGGGTCAATGTACTTCATCCTCCCTCGGCCTAAAGATACATAGTCAATTGGAAAGTATCACAAGCAAATCAATCAATCCACGCCCACCTTTGTATCGGATTCCATTGCTAGATTGCGATTCGCTTTCGTACTGAGTCTTCATTTTCTCTAAATGACGTTTACGCGCTTCCTCCATCCGTTCCTTCTCCTCTCTCTCCAGTCTTGTGTCGTATTCTTCTTCAGTTTCCTTACGCGGTACAGCATCCGGTGACGGGGACCGTTCCTTGCGCTCCTTCTTATCAGACACGTGTTTTCTCTTCGACTTCTTGCGATGACGACGCTTCTCACCACCATCCGAATCATCGGCAGACAGAGACCTGGATCTTGAGCGCCTAGAACGACGTTTTGAGCGTTTCCTGTTGTCTTCAGAGTCGGATCCTGAGACGGACACTGAGCGCTTTTCAGGTTTCGCTGCAAATGGTCATTAGTAATGATCGACACCAACGAGGTTGCGCACGGGTGACTTATAGGGTATGGTGAGAGTGGGTACCGTTCGGTAAGCGCAAAATTAATATGGATGGAAGAAACCCCTTGACTGAAGGCGTTGCGTGGTTCCTTGTGGGCAACTCCAATATCCCCGTGTGCAACCTGAACGAAGAATGTGCCAAGAACGTACCAGGTAGAGGCTGGACCTTCTTACGAAGTTCGAGTTCACCACAATTATTGATGATAATAGGCACACTGGGCCTGTCCTTTGCATCACAAGGGACCTGTTCTATTTTCCGTACAACCTCCTCAAAACCCCGCAAAACCCTCCCAAAGACGACGTGTTTGCCATCAAGGTGGGGGCATGCGCGCAAGGTAATGAAAAATTGGGATCCATTTGAGTTTGGGCCTTTGTTTGCCATGCATAATAGACCTTCAGAGTCGATTGGGAGTGAGAGATCTTCATCGTCAAATGTGCCTCCGTATATCGATTCACCGCCAGTACCGTTTTGTTTTGTGAAGTCTGCGAAGGTTGTAAGAAAAGGGTCATCAACAGGGTGCGCGGCAGCGGATAGAGAAAGACATTGAGTAGACACCAGCAAATCCAAATCTCGTCGCATACATTTCGAGGGCACGCTGCTATACACGAACCCTGAAATGTGCAGACTCTGCTCTGGTGCTCACCCAAGGAGTTATTTCCCAAACCGCTGAAGTATAAGTGACTCACCTCCTCCTTGAATCATAAAATCCTTTATGCATCGGTGAAAGATGGAGTTCTTGTAATACAGAGGTATCCCCGAAGTCTGTCCCTTCTCCCCTGTGCACAAGGCTCGAAAGCTTATTTATTGCTATCAGGACCAAGTCTTGTGATAATGCAGAATATAAATACTTGCTTTTCGCATGTCTGGGATTCTAGGGTTTAGAAAACATAAAACTTCTATCGAACCGAGCTCTCACCTTGGGTGCCGTTTCATTATAGAGCTCAAAGATGATTCTATCACGAATTAATATATATATACCCGAGTAGCAGAATATGACTGCAACTCACCTTCCCAGCTGCTCAGTACCGGCCGTGACGTCGAAAAAGACTCTTGGGCGTACCATGGTGAGAGTTAGAGCAAGAAACGCGCGTGGCCTCGGGGACTCCGCTAATCAAATAGACTGCCGAACATGCGTTTTGCTCTCACGATCCCTACACCTTTGTCACCTTTGGTCTCTCCTGGCCTCCATCTCCCCCGCTACCCATCCGACTTCTTCGTGCCGCATAGTTGAGCCTTTTTGACGCTCAACCGGCCTTGCCGAGTTTGATTGATGGGCCAGTACAATGTCGTCGTTCTAGGAGGTATGGGTATCTGCATCACCCCTGTTTCGCTGTACACTAACAGGTTTCCGCAATAGCTGGTGGTGTTGGCAAGTCTGCCTTAACAGGTGCTTTTCCAAGCTATTCCGTTGTGTATATTGATTGAGAGGGGAGACTAGTGCGGTTTGTCAAGAATGTCTTCCTTGAGAATTATGATCCAACGGTGAGTGACCACCTCTGGTGTGTTGGGGTTGTCCTGATCATGATATGATATATAAAACAGATTGAGGGTGAGGACCTCTTGAATCTCGTTCTGACTTTGAATGTGCACTGAAATTCTTCAAGAGCAATATCGTCACACTTTGACTGTAGACGGGGAGGCATCTTCTGTGCGTTCCAACTTTGTAACACGTTTTTCGTTGCATGATATGGCCCCCATCATTCTCCGTGTCGTATCAATGCTCCCGTCCCCTTTTTCATCATTCCACATCTGTCGTTCTTTTCGCTAACTGATTGTAGATGGAAGTTCTAGACACTGCGGGTACCGAGCAATTCACAACACTGAATGAAGTTTATATCAAGGTGCATGATCTCTGCTACCCGCGACGTCGTTCCAGCTGACCTTTTCTATTTTCAGTCGGGAAAAGGATTCGTCCTCGTCTTTAGGCAAGCTACCCTCACAACTCTGACGTGACATCCGTATTTATGGGTACTAGTTTGACTCAGGAAGCTAGTTTAAAGGAAGTGGACAATCTTCGGAAACAGATATATCATATCAAAGGAGGTGACAGGGTCAGTATGGGAGAATCATATTGAGATGTTCCTACTCACTATGGATAAACAGGACATTCCAATTGTGGTCGTCGGTACAAAACTCGACCTTGTAAACGAGCGAGAGGTTCAGCAAGGCACAATCACGAACCTTGCGACCCGTTGGGGCCTCCCATTCTACGAAACCTCTGCCAAGAAAAACTGGCATGTTACAGAGGTCTTTGAGGACCTACTCAGACAAATGCGCAGAAAGTATCCCAAGCAAGCAACCATAAAGAAGCCCTCGAAGAAGTCCCCTCATTGTGTTGTGATGTAGCCTATTCATGCTTATGATGCTCACGATTTTCTCCACATTCTACATTTGTATCAGGACTGCTATCGTACTCGCTCTTTATGTTTCGTGGGACATTATACAATGGAATACCCCTCATGTATATCCTAGACTTTTTTCCCTTATGCTTATGAACAAGTGTGATGGTCGAGTGTCAATGTGGCAGTGTTCTGCTTGTAGATGTTTGTCATTAATTTTTTGCGTAATCCGCAAGCGACCCACATTGCTCTTTTCTTCCCCTCACATACCCCTCTCCTTTCCTTCCTTTATCCCCTCAGAATGGTCTGTATTTATTTTGGGTATCAATTCCGTGCTCATTTTTTCCCCAGAGTTTCAACGGTTACAGTAACGGCGGCGGTTATCGTAATGGCTATGGTGGAGGTGCTAGCGGTGGAGGAAGCCATGGTGGATATGGCGGCGGCGGAGGCTGGAATGACGATAAAATGGGCAGCTTGGGTGGTGGCCTCAAAGCAGTAGATTGGAGTCGTCAGAAGCTTCCTCATTTTGAAAAGAACTTTTACCTCGAGGACAAGCGAGTTTCTTCAAGAAGTGACAGAGAAATTGAAGATTTCCGTAGATCAAAAGAGATCAGGGTATATTTCACAATTTTGTTATCCTGAGCTGCACCGTTGACTGATGCCCTGTAGGTTCAAGGACGCAATGTTCCAAGACCAGTCACTTCCTTTGAGGAGGCGGGATTCCCTGATTACATCATGTCTACCATTCGTGCCCAAGGTTTCTCAGCACCTACGCCCATTCAATGTCAAGCATGGCCTATGGCTCTGAGTGGTCGCGATGTCATTGCTATTGCTCAGACCGGAAGTGGGAAGACCATCTCTTTTGCCCTTCCTGCTATGCTCCACATAAATGCGTAAGTTCCGATTTATCTGTCGACAGTCCTAAAGCTAATGATCAATGTTTAGCCAACCCCTTCTGGAACCAGGAGATGGTCCCATTGCACTAGTTCTAGCTCCGACTCGTGAGTTGGCGGTGCAAATACAACAAGAATGCAGCAAGTTCGGGTGAGTCATCTTTCGTCATCAAGCCGAACGCCAAACTGACTCCTAAGTAGCTCGAATTCACGTATTCGTAACACGGCCATTTACGGCGGTGCACCAAAAGGACCACAAATCCGTGACCTGCAACGTGGAGTTGAGATCGTTATTGCCACACCAGGACGTCTTATTGATATGTTAGAGACTGGGAAAACCAACCTTCGTCGAGTGACCTATCTTGTCATGGATGAAGCCGACCGCATGCTGGACATGGGTTTCGAACCTCAAATCCGCAAAATTGTCGGTCAGATCCGGCCCGATCGTCAAACTCTCATGTTCAGCGCCACCTGGCCCAAGGACGTACAAAAACTGGCCAATGTTAGTATTTCGCCTCACAATTCGCCAGTGGTTCTAATGCATTTTATTACAGGATTTCCTTCGCGATATGATTCAGTGTAATATTGGTTCTATGGAACTCACTGCAAATCACAACATCACACAGATCGTCGAAGTGTGCAGTGATTTCGAAAAACGTAACAAGCTCATCAACCACCTCGAAAAAATTGCTTCCGAGGATGCCAAGGTTTTGATCTTCGTAGCTACCAAGCGGGTTGCAGACGATATCACGAAGTACCTCCGTCAAGATGGTTGGCCCGCGTTGGCAATACATGGAGATAAGGAACAGTGAGTGGTTAACAAGGCACATGTCTGATCGTTAGCTAATGAACATTGGAGACGTGAGCGCGATTGGGTATTGGGTGAATTCAAGGCTAGCCGATCACCTATTTTGATTGCCACAGATGTTGCGTCTCGTGGGCTTGGTACGTTTTCCATTACACAAGCGCTCCGAGATCGCCTCTTCGAGGTGTCTAACATCATGCGGTAACATGAGCGTCGAGTCTAATGACTACCGCACTTTCTTGATGATGCTTTCTTCGTAGCAGAAAGGTCACTGATGTTGGACACAACACGAAACCGATATGTCGTTTGCATATCCTTAGGGTGCGTATCCGAAACGAGATGGGCGATAGCAGATTCACCACGCGGCCTTGGAGAGGACATCTAAACGACCAGTCTAGCAATCCCTCTAACCTTTCCAGAATGGACCTATGATGCTCTGTTTGCGTTTATGGGTTCAGCCAAAGGATTCATTGTTCTTTGTTTGGTAACTGGTTACGGACTTCAAAACTGATCTCCTCTCATGCGCGTATCGTCTTGCCTGTCGTTTCTTTCGGACGCATTTGTGCCTTCCTCGAGGCCTCCCTGGGACTGGTTATGACATGGTTGTGATGTGTTTCTTTTCCCCTTGTTTTTATCTTGAAGCGCTTGTCTCTTCTTCCCGTGTTGCATGACATTAACCTATGTGTGCCCTTTTCCATGTACCCCATGATAACTTGCTTCCGTCAATCGCGTCTTGGTGTATGGTTTGCTCTGCATCACATTTACCTGTTGGCCGTCGCTCTCCTCAGACGTCAAGGATGTAGGATATGTGATTGTAAGTGGTTGCACTTCCTTATACCGCACAATCCTAATCGACGCCCCTCTGCAGAATTATGACTTCCCTAACAACTGTGAGGACTACATTCACCGTATCGGTCGTACTGGGGTATGAAGTCCTCGTTTTGTTTCAACATAAACTAACTCGGTTCTGCAGCGTGCCGGTATGAAGGGTACATCATACACTTACTTCACCACGGAGAACGCTAAGCAAGCTCGTGAACTGGTCGGAATTCTCAGAGAGGCTAAGGCCAACGTTCCGCCCCAACTTGAAGAAATGACGATGATTGGTGGAGGTGGAGGTGGCAGAAGTGCGTACCAAAGCCTTCTCCTTGGCTGCGCAAGATACTGATCCTTTACTTTTTGTTAGGTCGGTATGGTGGTGGTGGAGGTCGCGGTGGAGGTCGTGGCGGAGGTCGTGGCGGACGTGGTGGTTATGGTGGAGGAGACCAAGGTTGGGGCGGGCGGTGGTAATTCCAGCACTTTTGGACTGTTTGGGTATCTGCTTACGATTGGATTCTATCTTCCTCATTGACGGCTGTCAACATTCACTCGTTGTTTGCCCATAGATGTAAACTTATTGATGCTACTCAAGCATTTTAATGGGATATGTTCCAATATTGTAAAATTGTAATGGCATTGAGCTAAGAGCGAGCTGAGTGAGATTGAGTTGTAGTTGTTTACCAATCATCTGTGTTTGTACCAAGGGCTGTCGCCATACAGCACCTTCCAACCTCGACCACGATGGACTCACCCAAACGAGCCGGGTCCCCGTCTCCGGGAGCATCAGACGCGAAGAGACAGAGACTTTCTGTAGAAAATGCAACCCCGGTAGACCCGGAAAATGCCCAAGGAAAACGAAGCGAGCTCGAGCCTATCCAGTCCTCTGACATTGGCAATCTACCGGCTGAAGGCGTACCAGAGCCTCGACCAGAGACAGGTGGACGCGTAAAGGTGCTCAAAGCAGAAGCTGCAGAGGAGGAGGATGGCGGTGATGTATCCATGGGAGATGGCGCAGACGACGAGGGCGACTCGGGCGAGGAAAACGACGAGGAGGATCCAGCTCAACTGGAAGCCACGCGCCTACGACTCGAGGAGCAGGCTCGTAAATACCTCGCTGCGCAGACGCACGAAGTCATTATTCCATCCTACTCAGCATGGTTCGATATGTCCAAGATTCATCCCATCGAGAAGCGCGCTCTTCCCGAGTTTTTCAACTCGAGGAATCGCTCAAAAACCCCGGCAATATACAAGGACTACCGCGACTTTATGATCAACACGTATAGGCTCAGACCGGTCGAATATCTCACCGTTACGGCTTGCAGAAGAAACTTGGCTGGTGATGTCTGCGCTATAATGCGTGTCCATGCATTTTTAGAACAATGGGGGTTGATCAACTACCAGGTATGTAATCTTTTTCTCGCCAGCTCAGGATGCACTCATCATTCGATATCTTCACCTCAGGTTGACCCGGACCAACGGCCTGCTACGCTTGCACCTCCATTCACAGGCCATTTCCGTGTAATACTCGACACTCCTCGTGGTCTGCAGTCCCTTCACCCTGGCACCCGCCCATCCAATCCTGGTACCGCAGCTGTCAATGGTGCCCAACAAAAAAGCGAACCAAGCGAAAAATCTGCCTCTGCCTCCCTCGAGCTTCGACAGAACATTTATCAGACTACAAACAAATCCTCCCGCAGCATCTCCTCCGCCGAAGCTAACACTCTAGCCAATGGAGTCAATGGCTCGAGCCCACGGAGTGTGCTTTACACCTGCGATACCTGTGGGGCGGATTGCACTTCCGTACGATACCACTCTCTCAAAGAGAAAAACTTCGAACTCTGCGCGCCGTGTTACCTCGACGGACGATTCCCCTCCACCATGTTCAGCGGAGATTTTGTCAAGCTCAGCAACGCGGTCGTGCATGGTGCTACCGATGACGACTGGACGGACCAAGAGCTCTTATTGCTTTTGGAGGGCATTGAGATGTACGATGATGATTGGAGCAAGATCGAGGAACACGTTGGCACAAGAACGTCCCAACAGTGTATTCGAAAGTTCCTGGAGCTTCCTATCGAGGACCCATATCTCAATACGGAGGCCTCAATGGGTCCACTGCGGTTTGGTCGGGTACCGTTCGAGCAGGCAGATAACCCTATCATGAGCGTTGTTGCATTTTTAGCAGGTGTTGTAGGTCCAGGTATTGCAGCTGAGGCAGCCAAGACGGCGCTTCACGACCTCACGGTTAAGGACAGAGAGGAATCGGATAAGAAGGACGAATCCGGCGAGAACAAGGGTGACGACGCAATGCAGGAAGACGGGAAAGAAAAGGCAGGCGGCAGCAAGCAAGGGTCGCCTTCACCGGACGACATGCCCGTCGATTCAGGTGCTGGCGGGTCCAAATCTGGCAGCTCTGTCAAACTACCTCATTCCAAAGTCGTTCGTGCTGCTGAGCTTGCACTCAAGTCTTCCGCTAAGGCTGCTCAACAGCTTGCGGATGCTGAGGACAGCCAAATCCGGGGCACTCTTGCGTCGCTGATCAAGCTGACTCTGACAAAATTGGAACTGAAAATGTCCCAGTTTGAAGAGCTGGAGGAGATTCTCGAGGAGGAAAAGAAAGGTCTTGAAAGCGCAAGGATGGCTCTTCATGGCGAACGACTCAGTTTGAAGAAGACATTGGATTATGTGAAGGGCGAGATTAGCAAGTATGGCCAACCACCTGGTACTCTGTCCAACGCAATGGGTGCTATGACCGCTCCTGGGGCTTTCGGGACTACGGGCCAAGGGACCCATGTCACAGAGGTGCAACCTGGACAAGTGGAAAATGGAATGGGACCTATAGCAGACGGCAGCATGTTGTCGCTTTCGTGATGCTTGAAGACTTATTTTCACAGACTGGCTCTTGTACTCGAAGTTATCTTATCCTACGAAATTTTGCTTTCTGGCGTGTAGTTTATTGTCAGTTCATTTTCGTTCATTCGAAGGCCGCACATGCTATAGTTATATCTCCTTTGTAGTATAAACATATCTCGTTGGATATGAAGCTTGTTAGGCTCTAACTACTTGTACGACGTTGTAACTTAGCATGACGGCGCTTTGATAGATGACGGAATCGGCTTTTCGAGTCCGATCGTCATCGATGCAAATATCTTCAGAAATGACTCGACGTCGTCCTGTACCCCATGGATCAACCAAGTCCACCAGTGGTGAGCCCGAAGGATGATGCTGAGAAGCAACCAACCCTCGGCCTCATTGGCATGGGTGCTATGGGGAAAATGTACGCGAATCTACTCTCCAAAGCAGCCTGGAAAAAGTGTGTTATATTCTCACCCTCCAGAATCTCGCTAAACTGCTCTGACGCTGCAGGATTCACGTTTGTGATCTTCCTGAGAAATATGAATCGCTCAAGAATCAATTTGCTGGTCGGCTTTCAAAACGTTTTGGGTCGGAGCAGACACTCTTCTGACATGCGAGAGCAGATGTCCCTGGAGTCAACGTCATGAAAGACGGACATGCTGTCGCTCGTTCTGCAGATTTTATGATTTATTCTGTTGAAGCAGAGTTCATAGACCGAGTGGTGGCTGAATATGGTCCCTGTGAGTGATTTCATCTTTGACGTTGCAGGGAAGACTGCTAACATCCTTAAAATCACCAGCTACGAAACTCAACGCAATAGTCGCAGGGCAAACTTCCGTCAAAGCTCCAGAAAAGGATGCCTTTGAGAAGTATCTACCCCCGGACACCCAAATCATTTCATGTCACTCGCTGCATGGGCCAACTGTGTCCCCACTTGGACAACCCCTTGTGCGTGCCTGCATTGGTTCATACCCTTCTCAAACTCAGCGTACTCGATCCAGGTCCTCATCAAGCACCGCGGTACAGATCATGCTCTTCACGTAGTCGAAGATATCCTACGGTCATTTGGATCCCGCTATGTTTACCTGTCTTACGAAGAGCATGACCTCGTCACTGCAAACACACAAGCTGTTACTCATGCAGCTTTCTTGAGGTATGCCGTCTTACCAGTGCTTACCTTCCCGTGTTTCTTACCTTAAACACAGCATGGGAGCTGCCTGGGCCTGCGAACAATCCTACCCTTGGGAACATGGTCTATATGTCGGCGGAATGGAGACGGTCAAAGTCAACCTCACACTCCGAATCTACAGCAACGCATGGCATGTTTACGCTGGCCTTGCCATCCTCAACCCCAAAGCTCGCGAGCAGATCAATCAATACGCGACAAGTGCCACCGAGCTGTACAAGCTCATGGTTGTCGCAGGCACGGGAAGGAGTGGCAATGGCGATGCTGAAAGGGAGCGCAAGTTGCGACAGAGGGTAGACTGGGCGAGAGAAACGGTCTTTGGTGATTCACCGAAGAATAGGAATCCGATTTTGCTATCCCAGGATATCTTGGACCGGTTTAGCTTGGGTCAGCTCCCTGTTAATAATGGCAAAGACAATGGGGGTGATTCAGCCTCCCGCTACCGACCCAATTCTCATCTTTCTCTACTTGCCATGGTGGACTGCTGGGCGCATCTTGGTATCAAACCCTTCGATCACCTCCAGCTCGCAGCAACCCCCTTATTCCGGCTCTTCCTGGGTGTTGCCGAGCATCTCTTCCTCTCCCCTTTACTATTGGATTCTGCAATTCACTCGGCCATATATGATACCTGGCACAGATCGAACGACCTCGAATTTGTTCTAGCAGCACGTGGATGGAGTCAGTGTGTCAATTACGGAAGTTTTGAAGTATACAGGAAGAGGTTTGACGAAACAAGGTCGTTCTTCGAGAGTCGGTTCGAGGAGGCAGGTGTCTTGGGGAGTAAAATGATCAAAGCGGTGATGGAGAGTGAACTGAAAAGGGAAGAAAGTCAGGAGACACAAAGGAATTAAAACGTCGGGGATTCATACGCACTGTAAGTGTTCAGCTCTCACTGAATTGATACACTGCTGTGAATTCGCTTGACCTTCCAGAGTCTTATCAATATTTAGTTTGAGCGTGGTTGACGTTTATCGTGTATTGGTTTTATTGTACGGTATCGAGTGCATGTGTCAAACCCAGTCGTATGTATAAGAAACTCGGGGATTTCTCTGAGAAAAGTAGAAATGGGTGCATGCAGGGTGCATGACGGGCCGGGCAGACCTATCCCGATTTGGCCTAAGTGCTCCGGACGAATGGCTGTAGTCGGAGCTTAAATATAGCCGGGGCCGTCCGGCTCTACTGGCTCTGCTGCCAGCAGCTACGCCCAGTCCCTTGCTGCACTTTTACCACAGCACTGCGACTGTGCCCCGTACTATTCCCTTCCCCCCCATAAATTATCCCCTCGTCCTCTCCCTCTTTTAACTGAAAAGCAAGTACCATTCTCATTTCTAGTCTTTATTCCAACCATCATCAGCCCATCTCCTCCTCGTCGTCGTTGACAACGACCACCGAACCCATTTTCAACACGCATACAGCGATGGGAGCGCGTTGTTTGTTTGGCGCCAAGTCGCGTCGCGTCTCTCAACTTCGTCGAGCTTGGGCTGGTTCTTATCGATGCGTTGAACATTCCCTTTGTCTTTTCGTTTTGTTTGGGGCTCAGAATGAATACTGACAACTTTGTTTTCATCTCTCAACTTTACACAGATGCCCAAGGAAACTACTAAAGCAAAGGTGAGTGCTCTCATCCACTTTTTCGGGGACCTCTTTTGCTATTCAGGGATTCATTGTACTGGTTGAGAGGTGCAGGGAGTCGTTATCGAGCTGGGAATCAGCTTTGTTGACTAGGGTTGGGATTTGGTTGAAAAGTCCAACTTTGGCAACCCCCCAGAATTCCTCAGCATTCGACTCCATCACGCGCTTCTAGCATCCACATCTATACTTTGATGCTCTGCAGGTGCCGTCGTCGTCATCGTCGTCGTCGACGGCGTCTCGCTTCCCCTCCTGACCTCGACACTAAACTCCCCGTCCCCGCTCCGCACATCCTATTTGATTCACGTGCATTTACTCACTGCCATCTCTATTCACAGCGCAAGGCTGCTGAGAAGGCTGAGAAGGCACCCCGCAAGCCCAAGAAGGATCCTAAAGCCCCCAAGCGCGCTCTTTCCGCATATATGTTCTTCAGCCAGGACTGGCGTGAACGGATCAAGGCTGAGAATCCCGACGCTTCTTTTGGTCCGTTCTCCTCCCATTTGCACTTCTCTCGCTAATCGTGTTCGCAGGCGAGGTCGGCAAACTCCTTGGTGCAAAGTGGAAAGAACTCGACGACGAGGAGAAAAAGGTGAGCATGATCACTTCCTTTGCAAAATTCACCTGGTAACCCTTGGCCAAACAGCCCTACATTGAGCAAGCTGCAAAAGACAAGGAACGTGCCGAAGGGGAGAAAATTGCATACGATGTATGTGCCAAGATACTATTACATCTCACATACGCTCACACAACATCACAGAGTGGGAAGAAGAGCGCTGAAAACAGCGACAAGGACGAGGCGGACGGAGGCAAGGATGAGGATGAATCTGACGAGTAAACACTTATGATATGGATGGATTCAACTGTACAAAGTTTCCTCATCCTCGTTCATTACTGTGTGACAGAACTTGTACTCCCCCGTTCTTTTTTCTCCTTCCTCGTACTTTACTAGTTTACCGTGTTGTCACCCTGCCTTTCGCCTGTCTCTGTCTCTTTCCCTTTCTCTTTTTATTTGTATTGCTCGATGTTATTATTCCAACTTGTTCAACGCAAACATTGTGAGTTGTTGCTCTATCCAGCTTGTCAGCCAAACATAAGTGCCTTCAAAGTCCGGTTAATGATTGATGCCATACATCCTATAGCTATATTGCTTCTGTAGATAGTGGTATAAATACACTTCTGTCATGACTCACTCGCTAAGCTCCTCTAGCCATTCGCACGAAATGCACTGTAGATTGCCACCAGACCATCATACCTAAGCCTAACAGTCCATGTAAACATCCCCAGGCTATTTCCGGTGTCAGTTTGTACCTATCGTTGTCTCAGATGAACGTCTCTAGTTAAATTCCAGTTGGTAAGGACATACTCTTCGTAGAAAGGGCCGAATGAGAGAGGGATGAAGCGGGGTGCTTGGAAGAGGATGGTTGAACAGATACTGTGATAGACACAGAGGCCGAGTGCCAATGCACGTTTCCCAGGAAGGAATTCTGGGTCCCTTTAGCCGTCCGTGTCTCGCTCGAAACGAGTGTTGCTCACCAGGTAAGGAGAAGCATAGTAGAGAGGCGATACACGTCCCAAGCACCAGTGCCGAATACAACTTGACGAATGCGGTATTGGGTCAGTTGCTCAAAGCGAAATACCGTAACGTACCTTGAGAAACACCAGAGTTGTATTGTTCAGCTGCAAAAAGGGCAGACTCCCTGGGGACCATATTCCCTGAATTGCAATAGGTATCTCGGATGCGATGTGTAGAAGGAAAATAGTGGAGCTAAAGAAGGAATGGTCCAGTCAGAGACGGGCTTGATGTTTGAGAGAAGGCGAAAAATCCCGACAGAGGACTACGAGCAGCGTTCGCTTGAGCTTGAGACATGGTCCAAGGCCGTGGTTGATAGGCAAGTTCGCCGGCGCCTAGGCATGTCATAACCTATATATGGTATTCTGAACTCACTTCGTCCAATCACACGTCAAAGGAAATCTATAACCTCTACGGAAAGCAACACTGGATGCAGATAACGATACACGATGCAGGTAACCTCGCAAATGTCACTGATACAAGTATAAGATGTAACACGAACTCAGAAAAGATACTGCAAAGAATATGCGGTGAGCCCGGTCATGGAGAAAAACATGATAATGTACTGGGAGAGCTATTAGTATCGATTGAGCGGTGCTTATAGAAGACATACCTGTGGGATTAGGAAAGGTGAGAAGTACTCCGCAGTTCCTGTGCCGGAATACACCTGCGTTAGGAATACCTGCGTCGTCGCAGTTGGAAGACAGGAGAAAAAGCTGGGGTGAGGCCTAAGCTTAAGACTGACAATGCAGGGGGCGGGCACGCACATGCATACAAACTGTACCACCTTATCTTCACTGTTAATCAGGCCAGCGTGTACAAAACCTTGAGTTATGAGGACACCCAGTATAGGTGTGATGATCATCTTTCCGACCGCGAGACTGAGTATAGCACCAATCGGAAGCGTCCTCCATTCGTCTCGAGGGACGTGTAACCGTGCGAGTGCAGACCCAAGTCCGATCAAACCAAGAGGAACGGAAGCAGCACCCATGAACTGCGTGAAATCAAGAATGAAAGCCAAGGGGGGTATGTTATCGGGGGCGTTGGGTATTCCTGATCCTGGAAGCTCCACAAAGAGGCCTTTGAGTTTTGGTATCAAGGCAATTGGGAACGATGTAAGGATGGCTAGCGACGCTGGAGTCAACGCAGACTTGATAGCAGTCTTCACAGTGCCTGATACCATCAATAAGCGGGGATATCGTCCTAGAAGTTTGCTCTTCTCCGTTTCGGAGGCAGACTGGGTTTTACTGGTGGATAGAACGGGCTCTTGATGGTTCTCCGTAGTAGCGGTCACCGTAGGAGCAGGTGAGATTAACCACTCAGTGGGTGCTGGAGAGGTAATGCCTTCCGTAGGGGCAGCAGTTGTGCCATCGTCGAAAAAGGAGACATGCTTGGAGTGCCGAGGCCGCGGCCCTTGAGGAAGAGCGGATTGTGGCTCATCCATGGGTTTAGACTCTTTGGGTTCCGGAGCTGGGTCTTCTGGATCTTTTCGCTTCTCCCGAAGTCGACGACTTCGACGAATATCCTTGAACCACCAGAAGAGAGCACGTCTCTTTTTCTGTATGGCTTCGCGGAGCTCATCGGGTTCGACATCCGGACCAACAAAATCTTTGGCAACCCAAAGGTGACCACCTAGCGGAAAGAGTGTAATCTAGACAAAATAAAGTTAACTCGCATATACTGTAAACATGAAAATTCTCACCAAATAGACTAGAATGAACACAGAAATGTATGCTACAGCCAATGTTTGATCCTGCGGTCCGCCGAAAGGAGCTGCGCTTGTTAAACTCATGATGACAGAGGTGGCTGAAAAGATGTGAGTTTCCGCCTGGCCTACACGAGAGTTCGTACTAACGTATGTCCCCCCAATTGGACCAACCGCCAGCAACAAGAATGCCATATCGAAATCGGTGAGGGATCCAAAAGAGCTGTTTAGTTATGTATGCAACGGCTATGCCGATAGCGCCGTACAGAAAGGCCACCAGGGTCAGTGGACCTGCGTAAGGAGGTCACGAGAAGCATAAGGGCACACACTGCGTTGTAACACACCTATAGCACCAACGTTTTCCGGTGTGAAAGCGGGAACTGCTTTAGAAAACATGAGACAAGGTAGGGTTATGTTCTGGTATGGGCAATCAAGAAGAGACGGAATATCTTCGTTTAACCCACATACTAGTATGATTTGCCCCAAGCTTCGCGCGGCCACAGTGGGGAAGAGGTCTGCCTTTGTGATAATAAACCCACATGCAGTGCAAAGAATCCTTGAAAAACTTGAGCTAAGATGAAGGACAGCCCCGAAGAGGAGTGACTCACAATCGTAACAGCGGCCTAATAGAGATCCAAATTATTGTCCCAGCAGATGACATGGCTAAGGGGCGTTCGGTAGCAAGCAATATGAGCGTAAAAAGTCGTTTGAAAATATAGATGTTGTCACCGGTGCACGAAACGTAAAAGTACAAGTGTCCAACCGGAAGAGTGAGAAAGAAAGATACGCTTTATCGTGGTCCCTGAAAATTTGCACCAATTCCGGTCGGCAGACCGCTCAAGGTATTGTGACTTTTTGATCGATAACTCGTGTACTGTACATCTTTTTCTGGATGTCTCGACCGAGCAGTGCTGCAGGGAATGGCTCGTCGGAGAGATTCTGTTTTGCGTAGAATCTTTGAGCTTAGAGAGCCATTGGTGTGTCTTGAAAGCAGCCATGTTTGACGTGGTGGTAGACGAGGTCAAGCAGGGTTCGAGCAGGGCCAAGGCTCGAGGTGCGTACTTGCCACCGGCAGACACGGGCCTTGCTAAATGATAAGTACCGCGGATTGCGGTACCTCTAGAACCACTACCTTCACCAGAAATCAACCAGAAATGCAGCAAGTTCATAACGTGGGTGGCATACCAGTCCACATATACAGCAATTCGAACACGTTCAAGTTCTCCAAGCCGGTCGTGATCTGTTTTTTTCTCCACGGTCGCGGATCGTCGATCGGGGCGTTGTTACCGCACATTCAACGAACCCTGCAAGCATGTTCATCGGGAGACGAGCTGAACAAAGATCTGATAGTTGCAACATTCGTACGGTTTCATTTATCATTAACACGAGGCAGACAAAAATCTCATTGGACACTGGGAAGGATCATCGTAATCACGGCCATCGATTGATCGAGGAACGCGCAAACCAGGGATGGAATGGCGACCAGTCAAAGAGTAATTCCAAACATGCGTAAGGAGGGCTCGCCTTTGTTTACTCTTGTACATACTGACCCTGATCTCTTTTGCCAGAATCGACATGTATACTATGCAAGGTGAATCCGAGAGCCCGGAACGCAATGGTCATGAAAGGCTAACTACTTCTCAGCTGGAACGGCGCGAGACATATCTTTTCTTATCGACTTTCTCCCTGCGTATCTTTTTCCGAATGGCGAAACCAAAATCGCTGAGTGGGGTGTTGCCGGTATCAGTCTTGGAGGACACTCGACATGGATAACCCTTTGTCAAGGCACAGCCTTTGTCTACTGGTATCATATGAAGCTGATGTCTTGCCAGAACCAAGGGTCACTTTTGGAATCCCTATTATTGGATGTCCTGATTTCCTCAGGCTCATGTCTGCCCGAGCAGAGAAATTCGGTATCCCTCTCGAGGGCTCAGAGTACCTTCCTGACAGCGCCTTGGACGTAATTCGACGCGATGATCCAGCATTCGCACCGTATCAGCGAAGTGACTCTTCCAATCCATTCTGGGGCAAGAAGATCCTCATTTTATCGGGGGGAAGTGATACCCTCGTGCCTCGGGACGCTAGTGAATATTTTATCGAAGGATTAGAAGTGGGAGAAGGCACAAAGGAAGTGATGATTCAACCAGGGGCGGGGCATGAGTATACGAAAGAGATGGAAGCAAAACTGAACAAGTTTTTGCTGGAGAAAGTTTTGGTGTAATCAGCTCTCTTGCGAAATACGACAAGTATGTGGTAGAGTCGAGTATGTATTTTCTATGTATGTATAGTTCCTTGTGTCGATAGACCGAGATCAAAGCATAGATTCAAGAAAACAGCGTGTCTACGTACAATTGCCTCTTCTAGTGCATGAGATGGAGTAAGTAGTCCATTGCTGACCATTCGATATCATGAATAACATATAACTTATGTACAACACATACCGTACAACATGTACATGCATTAGATAGTCACCTCTCCAAGTTTTTCTCGCACATCTGCAACAGCAGCCTGCTCCGAGCCGTCGTCCGCTGACTTGTCTTCGTCCTTATCAGTATTGCCACCCTTGTTTGCGGCCGCGTTCGCGAAACTGAACGATGGTCGTACGTTGGCAGCTAATGAAGGGCTGATTGGTTTGGCGGAAGGCGGAGCATTGGAATTGGAGGAAGGTGGGTTATTTTGACTTGCGGCGCGATTCATGGGTGGTCGTTCCTTGCCTGAACGGGAATTAGTACGTTCCATTCCAGGTCGGGAGGTCGTGCGCTCCATACCGGTCCGGGAGCTGGTGCGAGATATGGCTAGACGTTCTCGGTCCTTGTCGAGGCGTTCAGAAACTTCTTTTTCACGACTGGTGACATCAACTGGTCTAGAGTGAGAGCCGCTGAGTCAAAAAGAGTAAAGGGAAGTAAAGGAATACGTACTTGGCAGCACCGAAGGGATTGGAGCGCGTGGAGCTAGTAGAAGCGGAAGGAGTAGGTCCTATTTTGGGAGATGAGAGTGGACTCGGAGTATTGGAAACACTGCCAGATCGTGGGAGTAGCTCGAGCTTGCGTCGGCCCATTTGCGGGGTTGGCGGCGTGGAGCTATTTGCTGTACGAAAATCTTGAGCTAAACTACACATACGGAGAGAAGTAACGTACGTGATGTGCTATCTCTAGAGTTGGCAGCTCTTCTGGGTGCTCTCCAGTCATTATCTTCTGCAGCAGCAGACGGCGGCTCTCGGTCGCGAGGCGGTCCCATATCTCCTTTTCCTCTCATGCTGCTAAACTTGCTTCCTGGGCCCGAATCCTCGGAAGGTTTGAATTTGCCACCAATGGCCCACGATTCCTCCCGATCAGCTGCACCTGGAGTTTCAGAGGTAAATCCTGCATTTTTCCGCCGCAAAGAGCCGGAAGGCACTTCGGGTTCGGGCGGCGCTCGAGGCTTGTTGGATCGCCAATCACTAGCGCCTTCAGCAACACTGGGAAGTGGCTCGGGGCGAGGTCCATCGAACCGTCGACGAGAGGAGTCGCGTGAAGGGAGGTCGGGAAGAGGGCCGTCTCGGCGCCAGGGACTGTCAAATTTACTGTCCTCTCCACCACCAAATCCTGGTCTCTCTTTGGCTGAAAAGGGTAACGTGGGCAGAATGTTTGAAGAGCTAATAGTTCATGCTTACGTGCTTCGGCGACGCTGACACGGATAGTTCTTCCAGAGAACGACTACAATCCTGTAAGCATAAGAACATAGCGGTATCAGACGGGAACTCACCGAGCCAGACCTGGAAATAGCATCCTTCAAGCCTTCGACATCTTCAAATTCCACGTATCCAAAACCTTTTGGTTTGTCATCCCGGTCCCGAATAATTTTGACAGACTTGGGCTGGAGGTAAAGGATGAATACGAGTGATGCAAGCGAAAGAACGACACCGGACCTTGGCAGAAGCAAAAAAGTCCTCCAATTCAGCCTCAGTCAAATCAAATGCGAGGTTTCCAACAAAAGCGGTGTAAGGAGGTTGAGTAGGCAATGGCAAATCTTCTCGTGGAGGTGCAGCAGCACGATCAGCTGGAAAACAATTTGCTTTGAACAAACGAGTTAAGATTGACAATAATTAACGCGGCACGCACGTCTGGAAGACAAGAAATCATCTGCTCTGCGAGCAAAGCGATCATTGGATCGACTTTGGTCGTCATCGGCTCTCATCGCAGCTGCCCCGCATTTTTTTGTGAGATCTCGACATTGATTGAACTTGGGCAATTCACTCACGAGCACTGGGCAAGGATTCCATTTCATCAGCCCATGAGCCTAGGGCTAAAGAGGGTGCATCCCCATCAGAGGTGAAAAGAGTGCAGACGACGTGAATTGCTCACTAGAGTCCCCCAAGAACTCATTCAAGGATATCTTTTTAGCTTTCTTTGGAGCTGAATAACGTCTTGTCAGATCCCAAAGGAAATCAACGATAAAGAGATAGAACACTTGCCCATCTTTTTTACAATTTTCGAAGGAAAAAACGTTGAAGCGCTGGAAATTTTGTTACTTGAGTCGGGGTTTGAGGGTGTTTGCTTACAAAGGCCCAAAGGGCCCGGGCATGGATGAAACGAGCTGAGTCTGAGCTGCTCAGAGCCCCTTCGAATTCAACACTCATGAGCTCCTTATCCATCCCATTCGTCTACGTTTGGTGCGAGTTCCTTGAGGATACCGATGTAACTATTGTTCCTATAGGGCACTTAGAAACGAGACTCTTCGAAGCCCGAGATTATCTCTACACCGTGACCGGGCTGAATATGATGCGAGAAGCATTCAAACCAGTACAAGTGTTCTATTCAAATTTGACTTGGGGCTCACTCTAATTTCCAGCATTCTCCTGTGCCAATTCAACAGTTTAGTACCCTCCCTCTACGGACAAGGGAAATATTGGCAGCTAGTGTCCAGAGAGGCGGTAACCTGTTGAAGAGTGAATTAATTTCGAACTACCTTTCAAACAATGAAATCGAATAAGGATTCTGGTTCATCGTGACCATCCTGTCGGTGGGATCGTTAAGTATTGCATCTGGCCGTCGTACTCCGCTAGTCAGCTTATAATGACTAGATTTCCCTGTCACATTCACCAACCGGCGCCAACGGAGCCCTTCATGGATAAGTACGCTACAGCAGAATCTTATAACTCGATTAGTTGCAAATAGTCCCAACCAAGGCCGTGTCTATAGTAGGTCGGGTACGGTTGAAGCGATGGGGAGGCAACTTGTGCAGGAGAAATTTGTGCAGGCATGCCTTTCTCTGCATGGTCGCATGTCTCTGTCGAGCCTCAATATGTAGGTTAGAGGCACACCGGGCTGCGGTAAAACAACTTTGTTATGGCTTCTGAAACAACACACCGAAGGGCTCGTGCATGGCGCGATAGCCGAAGTGCTTGAAATTTGGTTCAGTCCAAAAGCCGGTGCGTCATCTTTTTTCTTCCTCCAACCTCCGTCGATGCGACCTCTTGCAAATGCAGAGTCGATCCCTCTACACTCGTGATTGAGAAATTGCATCGGAGTCACTGAAACCCTGAACTTTTCCACCGTCAGAGGCCACCTCGCACAGGGCAAAATTTTTTATTTTTATCGACGATGCGCAAGATACCTACTGGGATACTGCGCTTTGGAATTTCTTGGTAGAAAACATATTGGATGGTCTCTACAGGCACATGTTGCTTCATACGGCAGTCCCTCACAGCGCCCAAAACATCGTGGAACACAACAGAAGATACCTTCCACCGCTATCATGGGCCTTCTCGTTACTTCAGATGCTCCCCGTCACACTCTGTTCCACCATGAGGAATATCGATTTCTTATTGAACACGTCAAGAACAGAGCGCGCAACCACGCAGAAAAGGAGATGGCCATCGTCGACCAAGATTTAAAGGACTACATCTTCAAGATCACAAACGGACATGCGGATGCCATTCTAACGTTACTAATGGCGGCAAAGGTACGTAGCATTCTTCCTTCATAAGCATCTTGTTACTTACCCTGGGATATTAAAGCCTGGGTGTGACGGACGTGGTTTGAATGGTAATGGGCAACTAGCTACAGTCATTAGTGCTGGAGCTCTCCTCAGTGTTTTTTCGATAACCTGATGGCCGGAGGCTCCTTCTCTCGAGGTTTTCCCACAGATCTCGGAGAAGCAGAAATAAACCCTGTTACGAGAAGTGGTTACCAACGAATGCAAGGGCATATCTACCCAGTTTCCTGTATCGGTCGAACCTGTCACTCCACTTCCTGTATCAGACAATATCCACTTGGAGGTGGTCCACGAGTTGAAGCGGCGTGGATGGTTGTACTCGTACGAGTCATCCAGCCACTCAGAGAATATTGTGTCAACCACAGCTTTCCCACTTCATCGTGCCTGGTTCTCGTACCAGCTACGAACTCCGGCCTTTCCGGCTCGTCTCTCGGGGATTGCGTTCGGAAACTCGTGGAAGGAGGTTGTGGCACTATCTTCCGGGTCTACACTTGTAGGATCTGCTCGCTCAGGAACTGTTCCAGAGGCACAGTATGCATATGGATTTTACCGGTGCCTACACCAGTTCACAGAAGGTGCCTGCTTTGTGTCGCCGGAATTTGCTCAAGTGCAGGAATTACCCAGCGGAAGGATAGATTTCTTTATCAGTGAGGTGGGTTGGGGGATAGAGCTGTTGCATGACGGGGTCAGGATTGGTGAACATGCTGAACGCTTTGAATCTCAAGGCAAATACCGCCCATGGATCACAGGCGACGATGGCAGAATATGTCATTCTAGATTTCAGGAAAAAAACCTGTCCGAGATCCGCACCCAAGTGTGTTTTTCTTGTTCTTCAGTTTTCTCGATAGCAGACCGTGTCGTTAATATCTATTAGAATGGCCCCCGACCCTTCCATATCGTCTTCGAGAATGACTACAGGAGCTTTCAGATTTTTGACTACATGGGAAGACCGGATGGACCTTCTGTTTCATTAATGGGTTAGCTCAGTGTTTTTCAGTAGTACGGAAGATTAATTTCACAGAATGTGATACAATACAGTATTACCCCAGAAACTAAGTGTTACAGTGTCCCGATTACCATTCCTTCATGCTCCATGCACAGAAAGCGACACCTCGCATATTCCAATCGCACGCCACTTTCTGCATGTTTCCAGAAGTATCCGTGGCCCGACAGCAAACTTGTCCCGACTCCGAAGTTGATGGTATTTCCAATTCCCAAAGTGTCCAGCTCCATTTTCCTTCCTGATAGATGATTTGCGCAGGGTACCATGCAGTGCCCTTGTCAACGGACACCTCGACTGAACGTATATTTCCAGTTGACACGTCTGGGACGGCGTATCCCTTTGCAAATACCGTGGACGGTGAAAGTCGATATACCGTCGCGACGACCGAGTTGAGAGGCAGTGAGGTCATTGATGGGTATTTCGACCAATACTGTTTTGCTGCTTCCTTGGTTTCTACCTGGCGAGATAACAATGGCGTCAACGTATTACACAGATATGAGTGTAGCAAACGTACTTCAGGCGGAAGAATCTTGTAATCCCTCTGCTGATAAAAGTTGGGACTTTCTTGAGTTGAAACCGTGATTGTGTCCACCCATTTGACCCATCTGGCTCCAAGATAGCCAGGAACTATGACCCGCAATGGACCACCATGTTCCGCAGACAGCAGATCATCATTCATCTGCATGCATGCATATTAGCTACTGAAGGCAAGGGAAGGGAATAGTTGCGTTCAGACCTCATACGCAAGTAAGACGTCATCTTCCAAGTTCATAGCCTTTTCCAAAGGGACTGAACCACCGTAATACGAGTCGTCCTGGCATAACGTCGCATACGAGGCGAAGCAAACGTGCAAAGGACCAGCGTTGGATTGGATGCCTGCCTGTTGTAGTACGTCTCTTAACCGTACACCGGCCCAGGCGCCATTAGCGATAACACCGTCGTTCCAGCCCACCCCATAGACCTTCTTGATAGCACCCATCTCATTACGTCGATTACCAGCACACTGTAGTCCAGAGTAGCATGTCAAAGATAAACAGAAAGAGGAACATACAATACATTGCATGCGCACCTGAAGCACTGCAACGACTCGAGCCTTCTCATAATTGGACTTGAGTTCCGCCAGTGAAAGCGTTAGCTCCTTTTCGACCATTCCGTTGACCCTGATGGCATACTCCTCTTCGGGGAATTCGCGAACGGGACCATGATTGCGGCAGTAGACAAGTTCTTCTGGAGTTATTGGAAATTCGACCAGGGGGGAAGAAGGCGGCTCTGCATTGAATGGTTCCTTGGCTTGTATAATGAGAGCCTCGGAATGAGGAGGTTCGTTGGTATAATCCATGACAAGTAGCGGGAATAAAGGCAAAGCTCAAGTATTGGAGTACATGAGGTAAAGCAAGGTTATATAGGTCCAGATCACTCCGAATTCGGTCGGAACTTGGGTATAGCAGTCCGTGGGTGGGCAGGGGACAGGGGATATTGCAAGTCTAGTATGGGGCAGATCGACCTCTAACGCGCTTTCCACGCAATACTGCAACCTGTCTAACTGAGGCTGGCCGGTCCAATGAGGGCTACAAGTGGGGGGAAGGGAATAGGACCTCAAGGGTCTAGAGACTCGCATAGACATTGACTTTCTGCTCGACGGTAGTAGCTTCGGAAGTGGCCCAATCTCAAGGATCTAACGAGGTGGAGGCCTTGAAGCCCTTGAAGGCCAATCGATAAAGAGCCAAGGTGGGCTTTAGATACTAACTACGGCCAAGTTATGCTGGTAAATATAAAGACGGAAACACCGTGAAATAGCCTCCCAGCCGTGATCATCTTTGTATGCTGGTACTATCCTATTGGTTTGTATAGAAATGCAGAGGCTATCGACGCATCGACCGAGCGCAGTGGTCTAATGTTCTTGCTAAGGTTGAGGTAAGGCACTCATTTACATTCCTGTAGCCTTTTGCTCTTTACTTCAACTTTCACCAATTTCATCAACGCTAGTGCCGACGTCGCTGAAAACGGCGGTATTATCGTGAATTCGTCGATTTCGACGGGGGCTATTGCGAGCTCGCCGACAGCCAGTCGACTCGACAGACTCGTACTTCTAAGTAGTTAACGAGGTGACCTTGACCCCGAAACGACCCAATGCGTGTACCGTTGAGCGCTGAACGACACATGAGTCATTGATAGCGAAGATGAGACTCGATGCAGAACTAACAAGACATTTTTTGTTTCTGGACTCTTCCATCTGTAAAAAGGGTTCAACGTCGCGATAGCCATTTCATGCGGCGATACGATGAAAAAAACCTGCACCCTGTATACTAAATTTCATCAGATTCGGTACTAGTGGTGGCCTCGGCGCTAGCTTGGCAAGTCATGAAGAGATGATGGCGGGTTTGTGCTCGTCCCGTTCCCGTTTGATACTGAACCTCAGTGAGGTCAAGTTGGGCATCTCGTATAGAATTTCCAATATGGTGTAGATGGAGAGGGTGTATCGAGCATGTTATTGGTCTCAAGTTCTAAAAGGAGTACACGGATACACCTCTACTAAAGGTCGGCCCTACCTAAAGCTAGCCAGCTTCAAGGGTCAATTGAGCCTGCAAACGTGCCATTTTCACGTTGCTCGTCCCACTTTCCAACCTGGAAACCAGGGTTGAGTTCAAATAGTTGAGTGTATCGCCGTTAGCACGTACCCATTCATCTACAGAGGAGAACCGTGTCAGAACAGACTTAAGAAAAAAAGAAGTGGATACGCACTAGGACAGAGCGAGTGGTAGGTCCTCTTGAACTGCTTGCAGGGCGTGTAATCCTCGCCCTTGGCGTTGATACACTTGAAGTAATCGCAGTAGCTCTGGAAGCTGCACCGAAGTGTATCAGAGACGGAGTGGATTTCCATGCTGGAGATTTACCAATGCCTGGTCTGGTTCTGGTTGGGAAAACGGGCTGGAAAGAACGGCGAATTAATGCATGGTTCGTCCGGAATTTCACCAAGTTTACGCACCGTCAAAGTCAACCGTTTTGAAAACGTATTTGCTGCAACAAATATGTAAAAAAAAAAAAAGGCCAAAAGATTCCGGAAGAAGACAACATACCTAGCCAAATCACTTGCTTCTTCAGACATGGTGGAATAAAAAAAAGTTGTCGACACAAACGACGGCGGAACGAGTCGGGAACGAGACGAGAGTACCAAGGCTGACTAAGCGCTGCCTGGACTTCATCCAGAACTCTGAACTCTCAAGCTAAACGCGACTCGGACTCTAGTCCCTTTCGTCATCATGCAAGGTCTTCTCGCCGAGGTCGCAGCAAAGCGAAGGGCTATTGAATCTGACACGGCTCCAAGGCCGACCAAATACATGCGACGAGGTGATCTGGAACGCCTCCGAGAAGAGCAGGAACAAAAGGCAAAGACAGAGAAGGAAGCTGCAGTGACCGCGGAAAGGAAGGCTGCAGAAGCTGCTAAAGTGTGTACTTATTACATCTTTCATCTATCTGCTTCGTATCCTGACCCTCGATGGAGAATAGTCCCCCTCAAGATCCGTTACACCTGATGATTTCAACCGAGACTCTGCCTCACCATTACCAGATTCTGCGTTCAACATCTCCAACGAAGAAACTATACGACGTCTACGTTCGAAAGGACAACCCATTCGTTTGTTTGGAGAGTCTGACAAGGATCGCAGGCTCCGCTTGCGTGCCCTCGAGTTGATTGAGGAAAAGGGCCATGACCGGCAAGCAGGCCAGAATGATTTCAAAAAGGCTTTGGAGGACGTCGAGAACATTGAGAAGGAGCTCAAGGCGAAAAGTAGCAAGGGAAAGAAGAAGGAAGACGATGAACAGCCCGGTGGAGGTGTTCTTGACTTGAATCTCATCAAGACCGATCCCGACAAGCTTTACCCCATCATCTACTATGCCTTGAAGCGAGTGTTGAAGGACTGGGAGGAGTATATGGATGAACGGCCAGGTATAAGCATTCCTTCCTCGACCATTTGCCCTACCCGTCTGATTCGTGTACAGAACATATCAAGCGTTCAACGCAAGGGAAGCTTGCCGCTGCGACCCAAGTTCAGTCAGCAGAATATCTCAAGCCTCTCTTTAAGACCCTGCGTTCAAGGGTATGTTCTGCCCTTTCATGTCATTCAGACTACTGACCTCAGACAGTCATTACCTTCCGACATGTTGGCTCGGATTGCAGAAATTGTTCATTATATGCAAAAGAGACAGTATCAGAAAGCTAACGACTCGTATCTACGGCTCTCGATTGGTAATGCACCTTGGCCCATTGGCGTTACTATGGTTGGGTAAAATACTCTTCACTGTTCAATATTTTTATGGTCGACTCACGCTTCCCAATAGTATTCACGAACGTTCTGCTCGTGAAAAGATCTCTTCAGACCAAGTAGCGCATGTCCTGAACGATGAAGTCAGCCGAAAATACATTCAGAGTTTGAAGAGGTTCGTATCTTGTGCTATTCCTCTCTATACTGTGGTAACCGTTTGTTGTTTCTCAGGTTGCTCACGTTCTCGCAAACTAAATATCCGCCGGACGATGTCTCGCAGCTGATGGGATAGTGTTGTTGCACCTGTACTATAACATGTTCCAATTCCTTTTGTGTATATTTAGGAGAGTAAAATCGCCGCTTCCAAATACTTCCCTTGCATGACCTCGGCCAGTGATCTGATACCTTCTGACATGACAACTTGCCAATGGCATTTCGAATTCGCAGAATCGCTTCGCCATGGATTATTATTACCATGGCCAGTGTGTATATTCATTGTAGGTCACGAGTCCTCTTAGTATTTACATGGCGTTTAGGTGTACATACATGGTCTAGCGCAGGTCTAGCGTTTCGTCTGACCATTTCGGTCTCTAGCTTCATCGGCTAGAGCATGCCCTTCCTCCCTGATATGCTGAAAAAGCTTTGTTTTGCTATCGAATGTTTGAGAGCAAACATTACAATGAGGCTGCGAAAGCCATCAGCGAAATTCGAGAACTAAACAAATATTTAGTTTGCTAACCTTTCCCTTGTCAGCGCTCATATTTGCCTCCTGCCTCTTTGCCTGACGAGCCCGTCGGATATCACGCTTTGTGAGCTCTGGTTTTCTATCCGGAGTCTTCCGGTCATCATCCTCCCTGACCTGCTCGTGTTCAACAACTTCTCCATGAAACGCGTCCAGGGACTGCTCCTGCTTGGTTTTCTTTCGAGGCCCGACCTCAGGAATCTGGCGCACCATCCGTTCCGTTTTCGTCAATGGTTCTGCTGGCGTCCCCTGCTTCTTTTTCTTTTTCGCTCTCTTGGATTTAACGACAGGTTCAGGCTCATTGTACTTGTCCTCTGATCCGCTATCACTCTCAGGTGGATTGGGTGGAGGCGTCAAACTTGACGACCGCACCGCGGGTTCCGAATGTTCAGGCGTTAGGTCGGACCCGTCCTCATGCACATGGTTGGATGTCGCTTCGTCCTTTGGAGCTCCCACCAACCCCTCATCTCCCTCATCTTTGTCGGCTAGCCCAAAGTCAACATTCTCCTTTTGCATTTCCCGGCGGAGACGTTCGACTTCCTTCATATGTTTTCGGCTACGCTCATGGCTATCCCAGGCAGCCTCGCTTCTGAACGATTTGCGACAGGCAACGCACTCCCATTCTTCGGTATCTTCACCCTCCGCCGCGGCCCATTCGAGGTCCACGTGTTGGTGCGATGTATCGATTTTCTGCCAGTCTTGTTCAACGTAGTTATCTAGAGGCTGCTGTTGTGCTTTCTTCCGAGGAGCAGAAGTCTGAGGCGTGGATGCACCTGAGCCTTGGGCTTGACGGGCAACATGGTCTTTGTATCGAGGATCTCGCTTTCGCAAGAATTTAGCCAGAGACTATATTCATAGGAGATATGAGAGAGTTTCGCCGGGCCCAATACGCCTACGTACCCGTACCGTATCATTGTATTCTCGACGAGCGTCGTCCCTGACCTTTTTATTATCTTTTTCCATCAATCTAAGCCAGAAGGGGTTCAGTATCCCAGAGCACGCTAGTTTAGGTTTTTACCTTCGGACTTGTCGACTAGGCGCCTCTGAAAGATTCCACTGGTCCATCCAAGCGAAGTCCTTTGCGGTAACGAAGTTCATCCATGTGTTGTAGAATGTGCGTGCGGCGCTGCTTTCTTCAGCCCTGCTGGGGGGTATCCACGGCCAGGTAGAATATCCAAACGAGGGGAGGTCAACATCCCCGCCAGCCAGCTGTTCTTCTGCTTGCAATCTTGAGAACAGATTACGATAGATTGTATAGAAACCCTGTGTGATGAGATATTATATGAATACGGCAGGAGAGAGAAGCCGAGAAATATTACATTCTCGTCATCGTCATCAAATCCATTCCATGTAGTTGGGTCGAAAAAACGTGTTAAATGCCGGACGGTGAGACCTCTGTCGCGTGCCCGTGGAGGAGGTGCTCCAGTCCTGATATCTTGGAACACAGTCTCTTCATCGGGTTCCGGTGCTAGCGATGCCTTGTGCGAGTCGTACCAAGCCCTCTCCTACTTGTTGAGTGTCAAGGTTCCGTTGAGGATTCCATGTAGTGAAGATGACATACTTGTTCGTCACTGAGAACCTGAATATAAGTGAATGTGAATAGGAAATGACCTCGGAAAATTGATCAATACTTCGTATGCCTCCTGGAGTGCAGCAAACCGCTTAGTCGCACCCTCTACATCATCTTTGTTCTTGTCCGGATGATGAATGAGAGCTAGCCTTCTAAAGGAACGCTGAGCATAACCATTAACATGTGAGTCAGGAATATCTGGGGGATCTCAAGACAGAGCTCGCACTTTGATTTCATCGGAAGTCGCGGTTTCCTCGACCTCTAGAAGTTGATAATAATCTACTTGTTGTGGAGTATCTGCGTTTTCATTGGCTCTAGATGCGCCAGAACCCATGACGGTAAGAGGTAAAGTTTGACTTTGACCGCTGCCGGCAACGTTCGCAGCACTTGTTAACTCTCTCTACCATGTCCGATTTCTTCAAAAACCCTCTCTCTTCGAGTTCCTCCCCTTCTGGTAACACATTTGCTCCCCAATGGCTGCAAATTTTCTCACATAATGTTTTACAAGACCTCAATGCTCGCAAGGAAGCCATTATGAACCAAGTGCGAAATGAGCTGGCCCAGGCCAATGCTCAGCAGCTCATGAATGTGAGCAATCTCCAGGCTTTACATTTACGAGATCCATTCTTAAATATGTCATGTACCAGAACATGAACGAACGATGCTACAAAGCATGCGTTACGAAGCCCGGTGCTTCCTTGTCAACTTCAGAAGAAGCAAGTATCCAACCTTACCGTCCGTGAACAATACTGTTAACCTTCCTCTTCCTTCAAGACTTGTCTAGCGAGATGTTTGGACCGCTTTATGGACACTTGTACGTCGTCAATTCTCATGAGATAACATATTTTACTGAGTCTTCGTACTTTTTCGCGCAGTCAATATCGTCAGTCGAACATACACCGCACGTATCACGAGAGAGCGCCTGGAAGAACAAGGCGGCCCCACCACCCTCAGCTCATAGATTCGAACCATTCAATGTGGTGCAATAAAGCTAATAGTGATGATTTTCTGGCGTAGACTGTAGGAACGGGAAAAAAGTATGTCTACAATACAAATCCGTAATGAATCACCGTCCGTCAAAAGAGGCTACATTAGAAGCAAATGATCTACAGAACGAGTGTCCAACAAAACAGCAGTAGGAAAGCAGCAGTAGGGAGACAAATCAAGTGTCCATCGAGGTAAGAGCGAAATGTCGAAATGAGCGTGGTATGGAAAGTCCATTCGAAACGAGAGATGATCTTGTGGAGAATAGATGCGAGGGTTAGCGTAGGATGATTAGATGGAAACAAGATAAATGTTGAGCGACTATTGTAAAGGATTATCGCCATGAGTTCAGAGTGTATTAAAGGGCTAGAATCGTGAAATGTTTTGATTTTGCGAAATGTCGAAATTGGGATAGAATGGAGTGGTTAAGAGAGTAAGTGGCTGCGGCTGGACTGGAAGCCCCCCCGAGTCCTCGTTATGATAAGGATGGGTCTGAAAAGACCGGGGATCGCGATAACTTTCACCGACGTTAGGATAAAAGGACTGATTAGGAGGATGAGTTGAGAGAGACCGAGGGACATCTTGATGGGTGTCTGGAACTGCCCAACTGCTGTGTCCAACGATAGGCTCGGAATGCGTTTGCGGGTAAGGATTCTGGGGAAATCTCGGCACATTCGTATGCAGGGGAGTCGATGGTTGAGGATAGTGTACCACTGGTGGCACGATAGCATGGTTATGCGTTACAGAACCATATGACGGCGCATTCGTGCCAGGAATACGAGGGTCCGATGGCTCATCTGATACCTGAGAGATGGAAGGATGTGAGTGCATGATGCGTAGACCCGCCAATGGTGGCGCTGGGATTTCCACTGTCGCCTGATGAATGGGCGAGGCGGTTCTCGATGTACGGTGTGTCAAGAGGGTTCGGACAAGGTAGGCGAGGTGAACAGCCGGACCTTGCAACTCGTGCTGGAGTATACGGGAAGCCTGTGCACCTTCTGTCCAATCGCTGCAACGCCTCCACGAGCGATGTTCCGTACCGAAAAATGCGGAAGGAACAGAATGTTCCAGGTAGAACACAGGCGGTTCTGTGAGGGTAATTTTGGCAATCCCGGAGCCGCCGGAGCTACTTGTGAATTGTGCGTCCACCACAGTTGCGAAAGGCAATTCCATCTTGAAGCCACTACCATCAGACAGCACGAACCAGGTCAAGCATTGTTTCACATTGCACAAATATGCAATCAGATCGTGGTTGCTAGTGGAAGAGGCGATACGACGCCAGCTCCCCACTGCCAGGTCGGTGCAAGGAATAACTTCCACCACTACACTGTAACATGAGATTGTGGACAAGATATCATTTTCAAGAGAGCATCTCACTTTCGTCCTCGTGGACCAGATTGACGAGGTCAACTTCATCGGTGCTTGGTAGATTGGGAACAGCCCTTGTAGGCAGCAATGTAGCGGGAAGTTTCGCCTCCATCATCTTCGCCTTTGCGCGTCTGAGGAAAATATATCAGCGCGCTTTCGGCCTGAGAACGGCAGGTTACTGACCTGTTCTGAAACCAAACCTGCGTTTGCCGCTCCTGCATACCCAGGATCTCGCTTATTTCTCGTCGCCGAGCAGCAGTGGGACTACGATCCGTGGCGAAGATGCGTTCGAGGTGCTTAAGCTGGTCTGGAGTGACTCGACATCGCTTTCGCTTTTCCCTAACCAGAATATCGCTCAAATCCATATGTGACGTCGATGAGTGCTCGCGAGCGTCATAGTCAGCCGATTCCGAGCTGGTGGAAAACGTGGGCGTGGTGAGAGGTGTTATAGGCGAGTCAGTAGCAGTTGCGGAAAGCGGGGTAGACACATTTGATTCCTTGTCCAAGGACTTGGGCAACGCGGTCGGATCGACGTGCAATTGCCCACGTCGCGATGAGCGTGTGGCGCTCATCAAAGGAACTAGATGGGGGTCTTTTGCTGAAGAAATGGTCCATGAGTATGACAAACACCGAATGAATACGAGTCACAAACCATTCATGCGAAACTCCCAAGGAGTTGGGGCCGCAAGGAGAACCGCAACCAGTTTGAAAAATAATTAGACAGCTTTGTAAGAGAAAGAAGGAGAGTCTGAAGGGTAAGTCGAGGGACTTGGAGTCAGTAACACGAAACGTCCGAAAACTTCCAACCTAATTCATATATCTACGGAGGGAAGAAACGCAAAAGGACAGACAGGAATGAGCCTGTGAATGTTGGAGATTGTCACGAGCTTCCAGGGATAAGCATGGACCCCCGACGACACAGATCTCGATAGGCGAGCCACATGCACGAAGAACTGGCCAGACTGCAACCCTGGTGGGGTTGATCAGATCTAGGAACGTGGAATGGTGGTGACGCGGTTGCTAGAATCCGCCTTTCCCCACGGTTATCTCTGTTTCAGAAAGGAAAGAAGAGTAGTACAGAGAACACAAAGTCGACTCTCGACATCTGCTCGCCTGTACCTCCCTTTCTTCACACGAATACCTCCGTACAGCGTCAGCATGTTCTTGCGTTCTTCGTGAATTCCAAAGTCGAGACTTACGGAAGGGTAGATAGCCGTCGAGTGATACCAGCGGTCCTTCGATTGTCCTTCGGCGTACAAGTCTTTGGCGAAAGAAGATAAACCTTTCCGGAAGGGGTTTATTTGCGCTCAAGAGGTGCATGCTAGCCCTGAAGCGACCGCTAAGTGAAGGCCAGAAAAGCGAGAACAAAGAAGAGATTCAGCCAAGGAACCTAAACTCACTATATTCACCGCACTTTTGCAGAGGTTCCGCTGACACCGGGTTGTAGCCTGAAGAGGTCAGCCCACGCAAACGCTACGGAGCTAACGTTCCCAAACAATAGGCTTGCCGATGAAAAACGAAAGCTTGTCGCCAAGATCGGGCCCGGGCCTCAGGTATCAAACATGGATTTAGAAAAGGAGCTGATTAGGTGAGCTCAGACTAGACAATCGTTGCTAGAGACATCGGCATTGCAGGTATTTCGAACGGATTATCAAAAACAAAGAGTACTTTGAAATGTAAGGCCGCAGCGGTCTCATCACGACAATGATTTGACCCTGGGCCTGATGCAGATCTTGGATCTGCCTAACGTGAGCCACGTACTGCCAGCACTGACAGCTGATGCACAACGAGAGAGAGAAAAAAAGCGAAAGATTAGCGAAAAGTACTGTAGTATGTTTGTGGGGCTTTATGGGACCGAAACCCTCCTCGACCCAGGTGCGATAAGCTACATAGCTCGCCCAGGATACCATTCGGGTTTGTTGAACGAGTAGGCGGACCATTAAACTGAAAAGCAGGGAAGCAGCCGGAAGGTGACCAACAAAAGTCATGACGACCGAAGATAGGAGACCTGAGGGGAGGCAATAAAGTTCCTATTACTGTTTCTGGTAAAAAGAATTACCCAGCAACAAGGGAGACAGGTATAGAGCTGGGAATGCGCAGGGTTGTTGTCGCAGACATTCCGCCAACCAACAAAAAGCGCTTGTATGTCATTGGCGTCAGAAATTCCCGTGAACCTTGTGGAACTCTGTGTAATGGATGCATGGGTGGAGCCGACCATCGTGGGTTCTTGGTAAAAATGGTCTGGAATCTTTGAACAACTGCGCTCGGCTCTACTGATGGTATCCGAAGCTCCGAGTCGGACACTTGCAGAGAAACGTAATGCGACCGGGACTGCTGGTTGAGATCGTCGATGGGTGATTCATAGTGGACTTTCGCCTACTCAAACACCAATACATATCATTACAAGAATCATCACAGAAGAAACGAAAACACGAGCAAAGCGAATTCATTACCATATACTTGCCTCGACAATATACTAGCCAATCCGCAGGAAACTGGTTATACTTACACACAGAAAGGAGAAGTAAACGGGAAGACAAACCACCGTGCATACGCATACCATCAGGGTGAGCGCCTGCAGGAGAAAAAGCGTGCAAGGTAAATAAATCTTGACCGAAAAAAGAAAGAACTAGTAACGTTGACGTTTTGAGTTCCTGTCATCGTCATATCCTCCAGGGCCATCATGCCTTTTAAGGTCGTTGCGATACCCACCGCCAGGTGGACCATAGCCTCCACCAGGAGGGCCACCATAACCCCCGCCTGGACCGTAACCGTTTGGCGGGTGGTCATTGAACCCACCACCGCCACCACCGCCACCACCACTACCACCACCACCACCACCACCACCACCACCATAGCCAATACCTCCACCTCGACCGCCCCTAGAAGGTTGTCAGCACACATAGAAACAGGACAAAGAATACAGAATCTTTACCTATATCCACCGCCTCCAAAATCACGACGTTGGTACCCGTTGTCGCTATTCCGGAAACCGCCATCCATTCCTCCGCCTCCGCCGCCGCCGCCATACCCACCACGGAAACCACCGCCGCCGCCTCTGAAACCTCCGCGACCACCTCTGAAGCCACCCCTGTCACCGAATCCTCGACCTCCACCACCGCCAAAGCCACCACGGAAGCCACCACCTCTTGCCGGCATTGGTGCTGATTCTGCACGTTTTGGTCTTCCTCCAAGTCCGCCTCCCAAACGACGAGGCTTCCAGCCGCGCACGGTCCTACCACGCTCAACATCGACAAGTATTCGCTTGCCCATGATAAAGAGCCCATCTGATTCCTTGTAGGCAGCTACAAAGTGAGAAGGACCACAAGAGGTGTAATGTCAGTCGTCAGATAAAGCTGGAGATGTGGGAAATAAGGAAAAGTATTATGAACCTTTCATGTCTCGTTCCCGCTCGTACACTATGAACGCGTACCCTCGACTGCGACCTTTTTTGTCACGGACCACTCTTACCCGCTCAATGGTACCGTAGCCTTCAAATTCACGCCGTAAGTCGGTCTCTGTTGCACTTTTATGCTGGTAAAGTGGTCAGTAACGTCCAATGTCAGGTGGGAGCAGGACTAACCAAATGCGAGATAAACAGAGTTTTGTATGGATCACCTATGGCTTCTGGGTCATCTGCAGGTTTGTCTGAAAGGCGAATGAGTCTTAAGAACGGGATGAGTCACGGGTAGAACGTACAAGTCTCTTTTGCAACGTTAAACTCTTCTTCCTTTTTCTTTTTCCGTTCTTCACGTCGAATTTGCCTCTTTACTTCCTCTGCGAGAGTAAACGCTGGTTCTTCGCCTTCTTCCATTGGTTCACCGTTAGCGAGGCTGTCCGCCGCGTCATCCTTAAGCCGTTGCAAAATCTCTGCGACACCATGAACATCCTTTTTTCTGATACGATCTATATCCTTGTCGACTGGTCTTGCATAAGGTAATGGCGGCCTTGGTGCGAATAATTTGAGAAGATTCGGGGGTAGCAGATGTGTACCCGGCATTGTAGGAACCTGGTGGGAGTTCAGAAGGAAGCAGGATGAGATTACTTAATACCTTTTCATGTTCACGCCAGTGACTCTGAGGTCGGGGACTGCAGCACTCAGTCGACCTCTGTTTTCATCCTTTTTCTTCCACAATGCCCAATGGCTTTCTCAAAAGACCTCAATAACGCGGAGTCCCCATACGCTCAAGCTCACCATTCACCCCGAAATTAAACATGCCCCGCGGTCGGCGTATAAGGAAGCCGAAGTTCTTACTCCTGCTCGACTTTTAAAAGTCTACTCGCAGCTTTCAAAATCCCGGCTCAGTATACTCGTTATACTCACTTCCATGTCGGGTGTAGCCCTGTCGCCTTTACCGACCACCGTCTCAACATTACTCGCGACAGCAGTTGGAACAGCACTTTGTTCCGCGTCTGCGAATACATTCAACCAATTGCAGGAGGTTCCTTTCGATGCACAAATGACTCGTACACGCATGCGACCTCTTGTGCGACGTGCTATTACTCCAGTTCACGCGGCTGGTTTTGGGATTGCCACCGGAATTGCGGGACCAGCCGTGTTGTGGACTTTGGTTAACCCTACGACAGCCATTCTTGGTTTGTCGAATATTGCCCTTTATGCTGGCGTGTATACGTGGATGAAACGAAGGAGCTATTTCAACACGTGGGTCGGTGCCATTGTTGGCGCAATACCGCCGCTCATGGGCTGGACAGCTTGCGGTGGCCAACTTTTACCCTCGGAATCATATCCCGTACACCTATTCCCCCCGACATTCTTTTCATCGTTACCTGTCGATCTAGCTATGATTGACAACCCATTGGCACCGTTCGCCCTCTTCATGCTGCTCTTTAGTTGGCAATTCCCTCATTTTAACCCATTAGCACATCTTGTGCGCGGTTCTTATGCACAAGCGGGGTATAGCATGTTGTCCGTGCTCGACCCAAAGAAGAACGCACTTGTAGCTCTACGACATGCACTTCTGCTCGTGCCGATATGTTCGGTTCTCATGCCACTATCTGGTCTTACAACTTGGTGGTTTGCGATAACGAGTCTATTTCCGAACCTGATCAGCGTGCATGCGAGCTGGGAGTTTTGGAGGAAGGGCGGGGAAAAAGAAGCACGAGTGCTTTTCAGACATAGTTTATGGTATCTTCCGGTCATGTTAGGACTGATGATGATACATAAGCAGGGCGTGGACTGGATGCAGTGGATAGGTTTTCGAGAAGAAGAGAAAGATGCGGATAATGTTGTAGAATCTAAATTATAGCATTCTGAATTAATGTAGTTGTTCTCAAACATGAGAGAATTGCCCACCACACTGCTATGAGCTTGATTTTGCAGCCTTTGCAGCCTGCCTTTTCTTCTTGAGGGCATCGAGCTTGTTCTTCATGACTGTTACTTTCATATCTGCCTCTTCCTGAGCTCTCTCCTCATCCAATATTCTATCCATGATCAACTCTCTTTCCTCCTGCTCTTTCCTCCGTCTTGATTCTTCTTCGTCAACCTGTTCTGGCGCCTCCGGCGCAGCTTCTGTCGGTATACCCTCCATGACCTCTACCATGACCGGTTCTGCTGTAATTGTGGCATTTTCATACGTTTCCTGAAAATCAGTTGCATTCACTACTTCCCGCTGGAAGCGCTCCCATTCAAGGTCCAGCTGCGACTTGGGTTGGTCGGATGCTAGTGGTGGCGCTTGCGCTTCCTCCTGCTCCTCCTCTTCGTCGTCATCCTGTTCAAGCACATGCGCACGCGAGGGCTCTGAAAAGAAATCGACAGGAAAGCCTTTCGGTGCGTCTTTCACTTTTTGCTTCTTCGTAGGTTGCTGCTGGTCTTGGTCCTCCATACTGACATCCCCATCTCCCTCTGTTGCTCTACGTTTGCCCAACAGAGCCTTTTCTCTCTCCTCTTCTTCCTGTCGAAGCCTCTGTTCCTCTCTCTCCCGCTCCTTTTCCTTGATTTGCGCGACGGTCGTACGATGTATTTTGCTCCCAAGGTGACCTTCCCAAGCTGAAGCATGTTTTACGATGGTACCACAGGCGCTACATCTCAGTTGCCCGGATTGGTTATAGGAAGCAAGAGGGTGAGTTATACGCGCTTCTTGTCGTTTGGCTTTGAGAAGAGCACGGACGTCTGCCATGATGGTTGTGGGTATAGGTAGGTGAACGCGTTCAAGGATGAAGTTACGTAAATGGACGAAACTGCTACGTACTGTTGAGCACTCAAGAGTTATGGATGGAAAGCGTCTATCATTAGGATGGAAGTAATACACTTTTTGTTTGTATATATCCCACATCCCATACCCGAACTAATCTAAGGACTATGGTATACATACACATGAATATGAGTAGCACATCCACCCATTGACATTAGTAGTAGTGATCAGTCATAAAACCTAAAACCGTCTATTGCTTGTCAGCGAAAATCTTGGCAATGGCCTCAGTAGAGTAGGACTTGGGGCGTTCAAGAGCTAATAAGTTGTGAGCAACGACAATGATAGTTAGAGAGGCCAGAAATACTCACGAGCACCAAGAGCACGATCCCAGATGAGCTGAGCAGCAACACCAAATGCACGGGAGACACCGAAGAGAACGGTGTAGAATTGCATCTGGTGAAGACCGTAGTAGGTGAGGAGAGCACCTGAGTGGGCGTCGACATTGGGCCAGGGGTTCTTAGCCTTGCCAGCCTACATGATGACAATCGGCAATAAGAAAACCATATAATAATGTAAAAAACTAACCTCTAAGAGAATACCAGGAACAATGTTGTAGATCTGACCAACGAGCTTGAACATGGGGTCGTTGGGGAGGTGCTTCAAGGCAAACTCTCGTTGAGCGGTATAACGAGGATCAGTCTTCCTAAGAACGGCGTGACCGTACCCAGGAACAACTTGGCCGCCTTTGAGAGTCGACCAAACGTACTCCTTGACAGCCTCGTCACTGGCATTCTCACCGATCTTAGACTGCATCTTGCGCAACCAGAGCAAGACTTCCTGGTTGGCAAGACCGTGCAGAGGTCCAGCAAGTCCGTTCAAGGAAGCAGCGAAGGCGAGGAAAGGATCTGAGAGAGCAGATCCGACGAGCTTTCCGGTGTGAGCTGAGACGTTACCGCCCTCGTGGTCACTGTGGATGGTGATGTAGAGACGCATCAATTCAACGAAGGCAGGGTTGTCGCCGAAGCCAAGGAGAGTAGCAAGATTGTGGGAGTAGTCCTTGTTGGCGTCAATGGCAGGAAGCTTGCCCTGACCAAAGACGTTGTTGTAGATCCTACCAGCAATGTTGGGAAGCTTGGCAATCCTGACAGGTAATGCTGTAAGTCATCAATGACGACACGAGTAAAAATAGAAACGCTCACAAGTCCATGGAATCCTCGAAGGTAGGTCCCCAGTAATCCTTCTTGTTGATACCATCCTGGTAAGCTTTAGCAAAGGCAGAGTCGTGGTTGAGCTAAATGTCACATTTAGCCAAATGATAAGCAATAAAAGGGATTAAGCATACCGCAGTGACAGCCAAGCTGAACTGACTCATGGGGTGAAGAGTAGGAGGGCATCGGTCAAGGAGTTCCTCAACGAATTCGGGGATAGCAGCACGAGCAGCCCAATCCTTGGAGAGCTCGGTCACCTGCTCCTGGGTCGGAACTTCTCCGGTGACAAGAAGCCAGAACAGAGCTTCGGGAAGAGGCTCGTCACCGCCGGGGGCTTTAGGAAGACGTTCCTTGCATTCGGGGATTGAGAGGCCACGGAAACGAATACCCTCCTCAGCATCGAGAACGGAGCCATCCCAGATCAAAGCAGGGAGTCCACGCATACCACTGGAGGATAGAGTGGGTTACTGAGGCCAAGAGCTTATATCCGAATGGACGTACCCGTAAAGTTGATCGACGAGGACAGGACCGAAAGCCTTCTTACCATGCTCAGCACGGACAGCTTTTACCTGAGGAAGAGGTTGAAGTACTGTTAATGAATAAAAATGCTACACTTACCCGCTCGAGTTGCTCAGGAATGAGTTGAGCGACACGCTCCTTAAGAGTGGTGTTTTTGGGAGCAGAAGATGAGAAGCGAGCTGTCCGAGCCCAAGTAGCCCTTGAAAATCTCGACTGCAAAGGCCAATACATGTTAGCTTATGTTCAAGATAGAACGAGAAGCAAAAAAAATACATACGGCGCGAATGAAGGAGGAGGAAGCAATCATGACGGTGATGGAGCTGAAGAAAGGTTTGGTCTCGCGACTTTCTCCGTGCTTATACGGCTTTCTCACGTTCGCGCTAAACTTCTGGCCCAACGGCAACTCCGAAAGGGTCACATATAAACTCTGTCAGGGAATGCCGAAACGCAAGCGAACCGCTGCACAAAACCAGCCCGCAGACCAAGATTCAGATTCCAAGAAACTTTTACCGCAGGTACTTGATTTTATTTTCCCATTTATCATCTACTTGTTCAACTTTCTTTTGTAGAAACGGTTTTATCGGCAACGAGCACACGCAAATCCATTCTCTGATCATGCCTTAGATTATCCAAATTCACCCCAGGACATGGACTGGGATGCGCATTATCCTGCATTCAAGGACACTGGGAAGAAACCCGAGTTTGCTGACATTGGTTGCGGTTTCGGTGGGCTATTAATCTCACTAGCCCCATTATACCCCGATACCTTGATGCTTGGTGCGTAAAAATCAATACAATCACCCCCGCTGTTCATCGTCTCACCCATTTTATGAGGTATGGAAATCCGTGTTCAAGTGTCACAATACGTTCAGGACCGTATCAGCGCTTTGCGTACCGGCACATCTGCGGATGGGCCAAACTACCAGAACGTATCGATAGTCCGCGCAAACGCCATGAAATTTCTCCCCAATTATTTTACAAAAGCTTCTCTCTCCGCCCTCTTCTTCTTATTCCCGGATCCTCACTTCAAATCCCGCAAACACAAAGCCCGCATCATTTCACCCACACTTCTTGCGGAGTATGCATACGTTCTCCGACCTGGTGGGATTGTATACACAATCACCGACGTAAAAGACCTCCATCAATGGATGAAAACCCATCTCGAGGAATTCCCCTTGTTCGAACATGTGACAGAAGAAGCGTTACGTGCAGAAGGAAAGGGTGACATACTGGATGCCGTGTATGGGGGTACGGAGGAAGGGCAGAAGGTCGAAAGAAACAAGGGAGAAAAATGGCTCGCATGTTTTAGAAGAATACAAGTGCCCAGATCTGCGTGATATTTGAATCAATATTCGTTTTCAACATGCGCTCCTGCCGAGTTTTTCCCTATTGACTGCATCGATTCCACTAATCTTGCAGTCCTCTCTTTGACCGCTCGCTTCATTTCTCCATGTATGACAGTACCCGCTTCACCTGCCAACCGGAGAATCTCTTCGAATCGGTCCATATGTAATCGCGTTTCCATTGACACCAGAGTGACTTTTCCTGACCGAGGCATGACCGCGACAGTCACATTCGGTAAATCGTTTTCTTCGAGCTGCGTGAGGTCCAGTAGGGGTGAAGTCGAATGTACACCACCGGTCACTGCACAGACAAAGTCCAATAAAGGTATTCCAGCATTGGCTAGAGCAAGAGTAGTAGCATTGATGCATGCCTGTAATACTCCGCCGTCTTGTTGAAGAACTTGAACATAAATGTCGATTTGAGACCGCGGGTACAAGGATGTCTGGATGACTGGCTCAAATGTTGATTTCAGTGTCTGCGTTAGCTCTAGTATACGCCTGTGAAAGAAGCTGAACAGACAATTAGAGACAATGATCTTTGCAACACTCACTTGTCACCACGTCCTCTTCTCCGTCTTTCTCCTGCACTAAATGACGCTATACTGAGCTCTATATTGATATTGGCGCGATCATGATATGTCTGAGAGCGCATCTTTGCTTCCCTAGGGCCAAAGACGCACACAGATACTTGTGTGAGCCCATGCGAGATGGTTGCCGATCCGTCCGAGTTTGAGCCTTGTGGCGAAAAGTCAATCCCAATGGTACGCAACTCGTATTGCTTTCTCCCGTCAGAACGATAGCCTCCAGCGTTCAAAATCTCTATTCGAGAACTCTAAATGAGAAGATGTGAACGAGATATAGGCTACCAGACGAATAAAAGCACAGACCATGAGGGGCAATGACAAAGTCACGACGCGTATTCAGTTTTAATCGTAAACCCCAATAATCTCGGAATGCCGCTCAGTTCGGCCTCTTTGCTCCTTTATCGCGTTCCACCATGTCCAAACTCGCAATTCCACCGTCGATTCTCGACACAGATCTCTACAAGGCTTGTTTTTTTTTTTTACCAGATCTCTTGAAAATACCCGTCTCATAGAATGTTATACAGCTGACAATGCAGCAAGCAGTACTGCACCATTTCCCTTCAACTCCAGCCTCCTATCGATTCACCAATCGTGATAAACCAAACGTAACCTTCAGCAGAGCCTGCTACGAAGCATTTAAATCTTCAGTTTCTCGTATGTGTTCTCCGATGGCGAGCAACCGGAACTTACATCCTCCTTCCTAGAATTTACCCAAATGAGGTTAACACCAGATGAACGCACCTGGCTCGCAGAAACCTGTCCCTTCCTCACTCAGGATTATCTTGATTATCTGCAGAACTATAGATTCAAGCCGGAGCAAGTCGATATACAGTTTACCCCCGCAGATGGTCAGGATTCTGACTCACAAGACCCAAAAGTCAGGGGTCATATAGATATTACAGCGACTGGTTCGTGGGATGAAACGATTCTCTGGGAAGTTCCTTTGATGGCTTGCCTGAGTGAAACGTATTTTGCAATCGATGACCAGGATTGGAACTACGACGGACAGGAAGGCGAGCAATTTCTCGTTGCGCACTGTCTTCTTTGCTGATAACAACCCTATAATTTGTAGAGATGGCATTCAGGAAAGGGAAGATTCTCATTGAGGCGGGCTGTGCCTTTAACGAGTTTGGAACCCGTCGAAGACGTTCTTATCATAATCAGGACATTGTCGTGAAAGGCGTCGCGGAAGCAGCACAAAAGGTCAAAGGAGAAGGGAAACTGTTGGGCACCAGTAATGTTGAGATCTCATTCCTGTTCGGTTTCAGTATCACTGAATGATTTCAACTAAAGGTCCACCTCGCACAACGATATGGCCTCATACCAGTCGGTACCGTTGCTCAGTGAGTAGCAACATTTCTATAAATGTGATATTCTTTTCATATATTGCTTAGTGAATGGTTTATGGGCGTGAGTAGGGATCATTTCGAGGATGATTCACTGTTCATGACTCATTGTAGGTCGGAGCTCTCAAAGGATACGAGACAGTGCACGAACAAGCAATGTCGTTCTGGGAAGAGACGTATCCGGATGCACTCCTCCTAGCATTGACAGACACATTCTCCACACAAGCGTTTTTCAAAGTCTGTGCCACGATACAAAATTGCCACTTTGAGCTTATTCATTAACCTCTAGAGCTTTGTGAAAATGCCAGAGCGCGCAAAGAGATGGGACGGTCTCCGGCAAGATTCCGGCGATCCTTTCGTTTACGCGCCTCGCGCAAAAGAGATCTACACGTCTCTGGGAATAGATCATACCCAGAAACTCATCATCTACTCTGATGCACTAGACATTGACAAGGCTCTGAAGCTGAAGAAACTAACCGATGATGTGGGGTTTAAAAGTGAGTAAAATAGTAGACATCTACAGCTTGGTATAACTGCGCCTTCTTAGGCTCTTTTGGTATTGGCACATTCATGACCAACGACTTCAAGAAGGCATCGAGCGACGGAAAGGAGAAGAGCAAAGCTCTGAATATTGTCATCAAGCTGGCATCAGTGGACGAGAAGCCTTGTGTGAAAATCAGTGATGAGTTGTCCAAGGTAAAGAGTGCTCCACTGAAGAAGACTTGCAGCACGCTGAATCGTGACCTATTAAGAACACTGGAGACAAAGCAACCGCTGAACGGGTCAAGAAACTCTTTGGTTTGACGCAATGATGTATGATTGCCCTTCTGCCTTATTTCTGTAGTGTACGAATAGATTCTTGATTTCATCGACTAAGTATTGTTATTTTGCAGTGCAGTTTCCGGCCATATACCGCCGTTACGTGCCCTCGTTCAGGAACCAATTGAACTCAACATCACAGCGGAAAATCCATATCGGAGTTGTAGAAGTCAGAGTCGACATCAGGACCTTCATCTTCAGGCTCAGACTCGCCAAAAGAGTCGAAACCATCGATAATTGCTATGAGATATGACGAGCGAAGGGGCCGCGCGGAATGACACGTAGAACTCACCCCAGGACATAATGATTCGCTTCCTACTTGTGAAGGCGTCAGGTATGAACTTCCGAATCCTCGCCTCAAGTACATCGCTTATCCTCTTTCATACGACTAGTTCACCCTCCGGTTCGTCAATTCAAAGAGGCCATCCCAATGTGCGTGATGGCAGAATACTTGTAACTTTTCTACAATCCGAATTAGCAATTTCCAGTGGTGGTCTTGCCGTGTACACTCGAGCAGCAACTATATTCTAGAGACGCATGGGGATACATACACAACGTCGAGATGTGCTAACGTGAAGGCGAAACTCAAAACATATACAGTCCAGTAAGCGTGCAGTATTAAGCAACAAGAAATGACAGCAATTAGAAAGCCAATGCACAAGACACTAGAAAATCACACCACGTCAAAGTCGTGAAAGTCAAGACCCTCATCGAAGCCGTCCATGTCAGATTCAGACTATAGAGACCATATTGAGAATTCCTATGACATAATGAGGGAAGGACAAAGAAGAGGAGGCGATGTGGAACTCACCCCAGTATACGGTGACTCGCTTTCTACCGACGAAGGAGTCAGGTATGAAATTCCGAACTCTCGCCTCAAAGTTAGTCCTGATCCTCTTCCCATACTGCGAGTTCGCACTCGGATCCGTCAAGTCAAAGTCTATCATGATCTCCGTGATAGCAGTGAACTTCTCTATAACCCGGATGATGAAAAGTTTCCAGCGATGATCTTGTGAGAATTCATGAAGACTAGCCAGACATCGATCAACAACTGAAAACTAGTAAGGCTGTCTGCATGCAATGCCACGACAAAGTCGCACAACCACTGAAGGGCAGGTTCATCAGAGTCGACCTGCATACGCTGAATTGACACGCCTTTTAGCCCAGCCATAGAAGGAAAAGCTGAAGGGAGGGGGCCTGAGGGAATAGTCACAGCCTATCATGCATATTAGATACCGACTCGTGATTGCAGTGTAGCACGCAAACTTACCATAAGGGTTCAGTCCAAAATACGTCAAGGTGGTAGCATTCCTCTCGAGAAACTGGCACAGTTTAGGGAGAGTGAAAGATCCCTCGTCAATGGTGAGCGACTCAAGGTTGGAAGGAGTACGGCTGATCAAAGAATCATCCAACATCCAATCGAAAACAGCAGTGTCAGAATGAATGGCCAAATATTGGAGTTGTGATACATGGAAATGAGAGTAGTCGGAGGGTTTTGTCATTTCATTCACCATAGCGTGCGTAGAGATGTGGAGGCGGTTTATCCTACTGCCACAACAGCCTAGGAAGGATTTGAAGTGATTCGCATCCAAGAAAGTCGAGTAAATCGCAACTTTGCGCAAAGAGGGAAAACACTGCAGAAAGTTTTGATCACTTTTGGTGTCACTTTGGTGACCAGCGTGCGCGAAAAGTTGTGGGGGTGTTTTCATAGGAGTTCCTGTCCAGCTCCGTAACTGCAGGCATCACGGGGAGAGGAACAATCGCCAGCTGTGGATCCTCCGACGGTGCGAAATCTACGGCTCGAACGTAACGTGCAATTTCTGGTGAGGATTCCAAGAGGTCTGCCCAATGTGTAAAGTCACGTTTGGACTGAAATTTAGCTCTGGAAAAAACTCAGAGTTGAGGGCGAGAGGCTGCACGCCATGAACGGGATACACGACAATAACGCTAGACTTCCTGGTCATCTCCAGCATTCCATGATACGATCCGTGTCAAGATCTCTACTGGAAGGTGGAGTTCGGGATAAGGATTATGAGGTTTCGACAGGTCTGTATATGCTAGATAAGTCTGGAAGTAGGGTCTTCATTCCCATGCGTTCGACCGACATACGGTCCCGCTAACGTGGGAGACAGTATTGGCTCTGGTTAGAGCTAGTCTCTTGTATAGGAAAGGGTGGGCGAGGGAGCGAGTGAGGGGTGATGGTAGTTGCAAAAGCGACGCATCCGCTTTTCCACGCGACTGACTTTCAGATCCAAGCCAACAGCATGCGCATGCATCAGCCGTTTTTGTCTTCAAGTCGGGTAATAAGTCGAAAAGCGCCGAAGATGATAGCAAATGTACGACCACGGGGCAGTTCACATCTAGACGATGCGAGCTCTGCTGCGTGTCGAGTGACGACTATATTTTAGAGGTGCATGGGATACATGGAGACAAGTATACAACACAAAAATAATTGCCCAGTATACCCAACACGAGTTTCGCAAATCAGAGACGACGACCACGGCGACCACCCTGAAAAGACAAATGAATACAAATCAAGGATAAGACAGCGGCCGTGGGTACCTTGCGCCTAGTTGAGTCAGTAGGAACGGGGGTGACGTCCTCGATCCTACCAATGTTCATACCAGCACGAGCGAGGGCACGGAGGGCACTTTGTGCTCCAGGACCGGGAGTCTTGGTGCCAGTTCCTCCGGTAGCACGAAGCTTGATGTGAAGAGCGGTGATTCCGACCTCACGGCAGCGAGCGGCAACATCCTGAGCAGCCAACATAGCAGCGTAAGGAGAGGACTCATCACGGTCAGCCTTGACCTTCATTCCACCTGAACAAAGCGACATTAGTCCAAGTCAAACGATGTCTCGATACTCTGTTTGGACAAACCGGTGACACGAGAGATGGTTTCTTTCCCAGAAAGATCGGTGACATGGACAAAAGTATCATTGAAGGAGGCAAAGATGTGGGCAACACCAAACACTTTTTCACCCTCAGCTACCTGGGGACCGAGAGAAACGGTGGTCTCTTCCTTTGGGGCCTTGACTTTCTTAGGAGGCTATATGAATCCAAGAGTTAATGAATGCAACAGATCAATACATGAACTTTGCTCTCACCATTTTCTGGCAGGGTTTTCGGCGTGTCAACGATATATCGAGGACAGAAATTCTGTATTGTGTTGTTGACCAGTCTTTATCAACATCGTGTAACGTAAATACTAGTAAAGCAGTAGGACGGCGTCTGCCGAACTTTCGCTGGACCCAAGTCCTCAAGCTACTTACGACTTTGAGATCTGAATGAGTGTCTCTTCTACTTATTCTGGCTTTACTGCGGCCCAATTTTCTGGGATTTTTGAAGCTAGGTAGGCTCAGTGCTCACGATTCTATACTTGCTTTGACGTCTGTACCATCACCGGCTCGGCACTGAATACGCTAGTTGCTAGTTGCGCTTTGGCGAACGTAGGCTTCTCTCATGACATTGTCATTCGACTGACTTTATCGCATCGTCATAGTTTCTTCCTTTGGTTGCGTCAGATAACCAGATGCCAGTCGAACACGTTTCCAATCTGCAATCATAGCAAGCATCGTCACAGGTACGTGTATTGAGAAGCTGCTATCATTACATGTATTTATACATCCTTTTGTCCGAGTATAATGTATCCAGTCATAGACGGTATATGTTTAAATAAAACCGTCCTTGTGCACCCATCCTAGAAGGCGCTCAGCCTTGCTGCAATCAAAGAATCCCTTATTTCCACTGATCTCAAAGCCTTCCTTGATAGGAACATCGGGCCAATACTCTGCCTTCAAAGCATCTGAATGTTCTCCATATGCCAGCGTCGGAGCAGCGATGAAGAATGGTTCATGGCCTGACCACTTACCACTATCTTCAGTGACGGCCAACAGGAAGGCGTCTGCTCCCGAGTCTTCGTGCACATAACCCCATAAATCATTTTTGCGCTTGCTATCCTCAAGCGCGGCGGCCAGCTTGGGGTCTGGAAGAGACCAGTGCAGACGCATGCTAGCGATGCTCATGTCGGGGTAACGTCGCACAATGGAATCAGCTTGTGCTTCGCAGATTCTGGGTATGGGTTGTCCAGGATCTGAACATACAGTAGGTATGCTTGACACTCACACTTTGGACAAACCATAAGGCTCATCAGGTTGGCACGGATGCTGCTCATCGATAGGGAAATAGTGAAACTTGGGTCCTAGGCTATAGACCATTGTAACCACGTTGACACTGGATGCCTGCGCCACACGAGTAATGTGAAGCTCGGCAGCGGCCCTCAGCACGTTATAGCTGACCACGACGTTCCTATTTTCAATGTCGAATTCATCTATGAACCGAAAAGGCAGATAAACATACGTGTTATGAGTGTTAACGACGTAATCTGTCGGGTTGGGACAACCTATGGAAAGCCTAAGGAATTAGTCATGCCAGTACCGAGCAATTGCAGAATGAGTTGGTAGAGACCTGCGAGATGGATAATGGCTTCGCAACCCTGCAAAGCTGCCAGGGTGTCTTGGTAACTCCGGAGATCGACAGACTTGTAATCAAAGCTGGATTTCAACCCTTCAGCATCAGGAGGTAGGTTGCTCGTCGGTCCAATGTCAATTCCAAGGACTAGATGGTTTTGCTTGAGAGCCAAGGCCACAACCCGTTTTCCAACGGAGCCATTGCTTCCAGTTATCGCGATCTTCATGGCGGTTGCTGATCAAAATTGGAAACTGGTCCGTGCGCAGTTTGGTACTGACAAGTGTGACATTGCGACGATTTGGTCTCATTGATTTTGCACCTCGACCACTATGCCTTTCTAAACTGCTCTAACAGCTCCCAATGTCGACAGAACCCCCTTCCGAAATACCCCAGAGACCCCAATTGACCTTGCAGACCAGACAATCAAGTCCGTCTCCGGATTTACACTCAATTATCGCACCCTCTCGCTGATACCTATTTGTTTCAAGGTCAACAGACGGTCTTTGCACGATTACAGGGTCTCTTTCATGATTCCCCGTCCGGAAATTCTGGTCTATTAACACCCAATGAATCCGAATCGAATGAGAGGCCAGCGCGACCCACACCTGCTCCAAACCTTCCTAAATTTCTCAAGATCAGGCTCCTGACTTGGAATATGCATGATTCGGTTCCCAAGGTGCGTTATGAATATCTGACATATCACAAGTATCTAAGGCTCAACCTCTACCTATAAGGGAGATTTAGAAGAGCTCTTTGGAAAAGTTCCCTTCTACACTCCTCCATCTACACCTCCCATATCCATTCCACAATTTACTGCGGATACCAACCACCCATATCATTTAATCGTAGTGTACGTTCTGTGCTATGCATTACGTTGTTGATCATCAGTTGACTTGCTATCCTTTGCAGTGCAGGACAAGAATGCCCGTCGACGTCTGGTAAGAGCGCTCAAAGAAGTCGAATTGCACACACAAATTCAAATTCCTTCCCAGTTTTACCCTCAGGACTTGGAGCAGGCTTTAGACTATACGAGAAGGAAAAGGACAAGGATAAAGACAAGGACAAGGACAAGGACAAGGACAAGGACAAGGACAAGGATAAAGATGACAAGGATAGGGACGCCCGATCTTCCAAACATAGCCATCGAGAAGAAATTATCAAACCCAAAAAGAGCCACGACGACCTCCTTTACGATAGCCCTCCCAGCGGTTGGACATCCATGATTGAAGACAGGCTATGTCACGGGGGATACGCAACCCGAGCATTCACGCCTTCAACGTCTGATATCAGCATTCCAAAACCTCTGTCGCCACGTTTACAACCCAAAGAACCCAAGCGAGGTCCTTATCAACTGCTATGCAAGGAACGGTTATTGGGGATATATCTTGCCATCTACATTCATCGTGATTTACGACAATTTGTGCGGGGTAAGTACGGGTTACATATGTCGTCATTCGGAAGGGTATCGACTAGCTCTGATCCATGTAGGGACGTCAAAATCTTCTGTCACTGCCGGGCTATTGGGTGGTAGATGGGGGAATAAAGGAGGTGTCGGCATCAGTGCTAATATTGACGGCAAGACTTTTTTGTTCGTCAATTGTCACTTGGCTGGTAAGTACGAGAGATCATCATTCTTCTTGCTGATGCCAACTCGTACTACAGCACAAATAGAAAAGGCCAACCTTAACGACAGACTCAACAATTTCAACAAGATTAAGGTCGAGATTTTTTCAAAATCACTTGCACCTAGTACTGACTGTCACGTCGTTGTAGGCAGAGCTTGCAGTCGATGACTTTTTGTCAAATGATGATTCGAGGGTCATGTCGGAAGGTTTGTGCAATTCACTCGACGTCTCGACCTCAATCTGAACCCCGATTCCAGATTTAACAGACAAGTTTGACTATACTTTTGTCTTTGGAGATCTCAATTTCCGTTTGGATATCTCAAGATTGCATGCGGATTGGCTTATATCTAGACAGGGTGCGTACACGTATCCACTCAGGTTCATAGCGCTTGACCAGGGCTATAGACTATGCACAAGCACTCGCCTTCGATCAATTAAGAAATCTCATGCTAAACGGCCGGGCCTTTGTCGGTTTTCACGAAGCCCCGATCAATTTTCCTCCTACATTCAAATACGACGTTCTCCGTACATTGAAGGGCTCCAAACGACGGAGATGGAGATCGGAGCGAGCGCAACGGTTGACTGAAGTATCGGAAAAGGAGCTTGCAGATGCTGCTGAAGTAGAGGATTGCGACAAATCAAGTGACGAAGGGGAAGGGGAGGTAGAAGGAGAAGCAGAGGTCGCTTCCGTAGCGTCATCCATGTGGACATCGACACATTCACGTCAGCCAACAGGAGAACGCGATCAGGAGGAGGGATATTTCCGTGCCCCGGTGTTGTCAAGGAGTCCGAGTAGCAAGTTGTCGATATCGGTGGCCGCCCAAAAGGCCAAAACGAAATGGATGGCGTTACTTAGTCCTGCATCTGTACCTGCCAGTCCTACGAAATGGTTACGATCCCGGTCGAGTCTTGTTGAAGGGTTGGCGCAGAAGAATCATAGACCTAATCGGTCTGTGGAAGTGCTTCAAACGGAGAGCAGTGAAGGAGGCAGTCCGGATCCATCAAATGACATTGGTCCTCTAAAGCCACCACCTCCTTTGGGACGAGTCAGCTCGACGAAATCCAGTGCAAACACGCATAGCGACGACGAGGATGACGAAGACAAAGCTGTCTATGACACGTCTTCAAAGAAACGTGTTCCCAGTTGGTGTGATCGTATATTATGGAAATCCACTGTCGAACCTGACCCAGAACCACCCAACGACATGGATGACTATGATACATCCTCACGACCTCGTACACGCGTGGGTCAGTTTTTCGCCAATGCATTCCGTCCTCTTACAAATCGGTCACGGAGAGAATCCATGGCGTCCATATCTACTTCTGCTGCTTCCGGTTCCTCGTCAACACCTATACCCTCCACCGACTCCCCACTACCCTCACCCGACTTGCTAGAGAGCATTCTACCTTTTTCGAGATTCGTCTATCCTGACACAAGACCCCAATCGTCGAGGTCAATGGAGCACCTCCCCGAGCCCAATCTGCCAGCAGCTGGGGAAACTCCATTGACACCCTCTGACAAAAGACGACCACGCTCATCTTCAGGGGCACACAACATGTTTACATTGGACACACCAAGATGGAAATTCTTACCTTCATTTCTTACACACAATTCCACTGGGAGTACGGCTTCTGCGTCAGAGGTTTCTTCTGTGACGTCCAAACCGTTGCCGCGTAAAGGAGATGTAGTGTGTCTAGATTACAAAGCACTGGACGATAAAGGGATGAGGAGGCTTGAAGGGAGGAGTGATCATCGACCTGTTATTGGGTCGTACGCGGTGTACATCTGAGATGCTGGTGGTGGTGCTTACTGGACATTTGACACACTTATCTTATACCTTGTACGCTAGATGAAATCTTTATTACTTACGGTACTAGTTGTAATACGAACTGCATGCGGTCTATTATTCGAAATACACAAAGTACAAGAAAGCTGTCGCCCTATACTCTCTTGTAAAACAACATGTACGCACACCTTGATGCAGCGTCGTCCCTCTCAAAGGCGGCCGAGGCGAACACATCTGCATGTTGGATATCGGAAACGAGTTGGTCGTCTATACGGATCCAGCCTTGGCCTGGTTGTTGTTCTTTCGCGGGGAAACGATTTGTATGGAGGACGTCGAGGGTGTAGTGGCCACCAGAGGCGGAGATGCCATGGTGGTAAATGACACCGAAGAGTTTGTAGCGTGTTGAACGGTGGCGAGACTTTGCTGTGGGTGACAAAACGTCTAGAAGCGGGGTTAGTGGCGAAAGGGTTGTCTTTTAAAAAAAAAATTTGTGGTGCAGCGCACCTCCACTAATAACCAACTCTTCTCCAAATGTGATTTGTTTGGAGACTTTCATGACGCCGCCGACAGTAACGTCGTAACAAAATCTCTTTAGATGAACGACCAGGACTGGAGGTAACGCGTCGATTAAGACTTGCTGGCTAGCCTCTATGGTACTTCCTCGTACATCCATTTGAACTGGCTGTGGATGTGATATATGGGAAATGGCGTCTTGGATGGTATGAATATCATCTGGTTGAATGTCGAGGCGAAGAGACCGCCAATCTTCTATGATGACTGAGTCTCTTTGACCTGGAGCGCGTAGAGTTGAACGAAATTTTCCACCGAATAAGCGAGAAATGGGAGAATGAAGGGATTTTATCGTTCTAGTAACGACTGTTCTATTCTTCTTGCCCACTTCTAACCATCCATCGCCCACTGGCCGTTCTTGTTCAGTGTGTTGTTCCATGACTGTAGGTTTCGCCGTCGTCGTCGCTGCTGTCGTCGTCGTCTTGTCATCACCCAATGCCAACAACTCTTCTTCCAGTGTATCCAGATAAAATCCCAAAAACTCTTCTGCATCCTCTTGTCCTTGTCCCTGTCCTATTACTCCTCCTCCTACTAGTCCATCAAATCGTTTCTTGGTCCTCAGTGCGTCATACACATAAGTCGGTATAAACGCCTCTGCTTCTTCTGCTTCGTCCCATTCTTCGTCTTCCTTTTCTACAGCGCGTTCTTTTCCTTTTCTACGATCCTCCATAGGCAAAAAATCACGAATGAAATCAGCCGTCGCTCTTGCCAGTGCATGTTCCCCTTCCCCCTCTGGTAGCAACTCTCCCAGCTGTATAAACATATTCCAAAATGGTTCGCAGTAGAGTAGCACTTGTAAAACAGAGTTTGCAAAACACATGTTGCCTGTATTCGTAAGCCCTCGAGGATGTACTCGAATGGGTGTTTGAGGTGGGTCATTTTTAAGTAGAGAAGTGAGGGCGGCTTTTTTTGAAGGGGAAATGGTGGGAGTGAGTGAGGATGCTGGAACGGAGAAGCCGACTATGGATGAGGTAGGGAGTTGATTTTTTCTACTGCCTGGTGAGGGTTGTAAAAGGGAAGCCCATGATTTTTTCTGTGGAGGAGGAGGGGAGACGGGGGGTGTAGGAGTAGGATCTGGCTCTGGTTCTGATTCTGGTTCTGGAGTGGGTGTACGCGTAGGCTCTGGGGACGGAGGTGGAGTTTGATCTGAGAGAGCATACTGGTAGATATGTGGTGGAGGGTTTGTTCTAGGTGAAATGATGAGTGCTGGGGCATTTGTAGGATCCCTGGGGCGTCTGGACCATACTGCCCAGTGGGAAGACGGCGAAGACATGCAAACTACTGCAAGTCGCCTGCAAGTTGCCAAACTCGGACTTTCTCTCATGCCATTTGGTGAACTCGTCTGCGGTGCTCCAGGCAGCGGCAAATCCACTTACTGCTATGGAAAACATCAGCTATTCACTGCTTTAAATCGACCCATTTCAATCGTCAATCTCGACCCAGCAAACGAAAATATCCCTTATCCTTGTGCAATCGACATATCGTCTCTGGTAACCCTCAAAAATGTCATGGACGAACACGGTCTAGGTCCAAATGGTGGCATGCTCTATTGTTTAGAGTATCTGCAAGTCAACTATGACTGGCTCGAGGATCGTTTGAAGGAACTGGGTCCAGATGCTTATGTGCTCTTTGATCTACCAGGCCAGGTCGAACTGAGCACGAATCATGACAGTGTCAAGAGAATTGTAGAAAATCTGGCCAAAAGTGGTTTTCGGGTGAGCACAACGCTTGCAAAAGTATCACCAGTCCTTACCTTGTTCATCATCGTGGTAATAGCTAGCTGCTGTCCATCTCTGCGACGCTCACTATGTCACCGACGCGTCAAAGTACATTTCTGTACTCCTTCTCTCGCTAAGAACCATGCTCCATCTCGAGTTACCGCATATCAATGTCCTATCCAAGATTGATCTCCTAAAGCAATACGGAGAGCTAGGTCGGTATGATTTAAATTCCTACTCGCACTTTTACCCACATATCCTCCTCCAGACTTTAACCTCGACTTTTACACCGAAGTACAAGACCTATCATACCTCGAAAACTCCTTATCCGCATCTTCTCCACGCTTTGCCGCTCTCAACATGGCCATCATTTCATTAATCGAAGATTTCTCACTCGTTGGCTTTGAGACACTGGCGGTCGAGGTTTGTATCTCTGCGTCCTGAACTATACTAGTCACTGATTCCTTCCTCAGGACAAGGACTCGATGCTCCACCTCACTCGCGCCATCGACCGCGCAACAGGTTACGTCTATGTCCCTCCACGAAATTCTCAAGCGCCTCCGGAAACAATAGACACATCCGCCGACGCACCTTCTGCTGCTCAACCCAATAGTTACGCGCTATTTTCCAGCGCAGCAGGTCCTATGATCGGTCCACGCAGCGATGTAAGAGACGTACAAGAACGTTGGATCGACGCAAGAGAAGAGTATGATGCGTATGAAAAGAGACAGTGGAGACGCGAAGGGGAGATTCTGAGAGACGAGGCTGCGCGTCGCAATCACAATGGAAGCTAGTATACAACATACATAAGATAGATAAAAAATCGTGTCTAATCCAGTCCGAAATAATCTTTGAAGAGTCGTTTGTACTCTATGTACCCTCTATTGCGCGGACCCCAACTTGGGCTTGAACTCTTTAACACCCGCATCCCCGTCCCGAATCTTGCCCATTTCTTTGATAAAGCTCGTACCCCAAAACGCCGCACTATACTTGTTGACATACTTGAACAACTTTTTGTGGTTCTCTGCTCGTGTAGTAGAATCCATCGTGACAGCTTCATATATCGCATCAGCGACTTGTTGTGAATCCCATGGGTTGACAACGATGGATCCGTTCAAGCTTTGTGCAGCACCGGCGAATTCAGAGAGGATCATGACGCCCTGACGGGCTTGTTGGCAGGCGATGTATTCGTATGATACCTGTGCCGCGTCGATATTAGCAAAAAAGTAAGGCAAAGTGATGAATAAATGGAGACATACCAAATTCATACCATCCCTCGTACTCGTCACCAAACATACATCACTGACAGCATATAAAGCGCACAATTCGTCAAATGGCAAACTCTTGTGCATAAAGTGAATAGGCATGAAATCGACGGTACCGAATCGGCCGTTGATACGACCGACGAGTTCGTTGACTATGGATCGGAGGTTTTGGTATTCTTCGACATCTTGTCGGGAGGGAACAGCTAGTTGAGCAAGGACGACCTGTGGTACGAGTGAATGAGGAGTTGGGATTAGTTGAAGTTGGTATTGATGGCGTACCTTGCCAATCCACTCGGGATGTTGTGACAGAAACAACTCGAGTGCATGAAGTTTCTGTGGTACACCCTTGATGTAATCAAGACGGTCAACGCCGACGATAACCTTGACATCACCGAATCTGCGTTCTAATTGTGCGATACGTGCTTGGACGGAGTCTTTCTTCAAGTTCTACCAAGCCAAGCCGAGTGAATACGTGTCAATAGAGTGGGTAGACCTCGGACGAACCTCGATAAAAGAATTAGGTTCGATTCCGATTGGGAATGTGCCGACGTGTGCCAGTCGACCTTCGAATTCGACACCGTTTGGCATGGTAGGTAAGCCCAGGATACGTGTGCATGAAGAGAGAAAATGCCGGGCATAGTCATATGTGTGGAAGCCGATCAAGTCGCAGTAGAGGATTCCCAAGAGGATCTCGCGACGGACAGGAAGGATACTGGTCGGTGAGTTAGTCAAAAAACCAAAGCATGTGAGAGCAAGACGCACCGGTAAATCTCGCTACTAGGGAAGGGTGTATGGAGGAAAAACCCAATCTTGATCCCAGGAATACTCTTGTTGGACGATGATGACGACGACGAAAACTCTTCCGACTCTACACCCTCGGTGATCCTCGATAACTCTGACACCGTATACTCACTACTCTTATTCCCGGCGTCAATCATTCCACGGAGAAGCATCGGAAGCAACATGAGATGATAATCCTGAACCCAAACCATCGCACCAGGCGTCAGCTGCTGCCTCACAGCTTCCGCAAACTGGGTATTAGCCTGCCTATACGCAAGCCAGTTCTCCTCATCAAAGTTCATTTCACCAGGATGGTAGTGGAATAAAGGCCACAAGATGGAATTGGAGAAACCGTTATAATGACGGTCTGCAACGTCGTCGTCGAGGTAGACGGCTTGGCAAGAGTATTCCTCCATAAGACGTTTGTCTACCAAAGGACGATCCTTTGGGGGGATGAAAAATCCAGGCCAACCGATCCAGGTAAAGTTGAGGGATTTTTTGAAACCGGAGAGGGCAGAGACGAGACCACCAGAGGACATCTTGAAGTGGTACTCCCCATTGGCGTCTTTGGTGATGGTTATGGGGAGACGGTTGGAGACGACGATGAGATGGCCTCCTTTGCCGAATTCCATGGTGGGGTCAGAGTCTAAGCAAGGATTGGGGGAAGAAGGTGAAGATGAGGGCATTGGGAAGGATTCTTGGACCCCTATTTATGTGTGCCAGACAACCTACAAGAAAGTGGAAAGAGTTATAGAAGAACCAAGACTGTTGGCCGGATCGGGAATGATGATTATCGGATTGTGAGTGGTTGTCGAACGTGGCTACCGGAGTTCTGCAAAGAAGTCGTCCAATGCAGCCAATGCAACTTCAAAGGAAGACAGCGGTTCTCAGGAGCTTACAGGTCTTCAAAAGGGAAAATCCAGACGCAGCAAGTCCAAGAATGTTCAAGACTGTGGAACTTTAGTCAAATAAAACATATGCCATTACAATGACATTACACCTGAATCGATGTCATTTCTCGCGTCAGAATCTGAACTGGGCGGGGCGATTCGGAATCGGGGTGAAAAAGTTTCGCATTCAAAGGACCGGTGAATACCGACATTAGTCCGATTTTGTACAGCTCTCATAGAACGTTCATTATCATCAACAAATGAGAAAAAAGTCTCGTTAGATGTATGGCTACAACAGGATGTATACGGTACATTAATCAAAGAGACCGAAGCCCTATCGAGCGCGTGCCCATCAGTATCGACAGTTAGACGTAATGTCAAGACGAAAATACGTACCATGTCCTCTTCAGATTCTTCAGCCTCCTCTTCCTTCTTCTCCTCGGCCTTGGTTTCAGCAGCAGGGGCGGAGGAGGCAGCAGCGGGAGCAGCAGCAACAGCGAATGCCTCGGGGTTGGCCAAGTATTCCTTGATCTAGACAAAAGTAAACAAGGCGGGTCACAACGTAGACAAGTGGGATGAATCCTCACTTTCTCTGCACCCTCAAAGGTGTACTCGGTGGCGAGGGAAACAGCCAAGAGGTTTTTGTACGCGTTAACCAAGGTGTGGCTAACGGAGACAATGGTGGGGAACTTGAGTGCCAATGAGATGGCAGCAATGGTCTTGATTCCGGACAAGAACCGGTCAACAAGCTCAGACTCGTCAATGTCAAGAACATTGGGAGAGAACGTGTTGCCATTGTCATAGATCTGAACAACAGTCATACCGTATGTGAACGGTGAAATGTTCAACATGTTGAGCAGAGTGGCTTCGGACTGTCCGACACGGGTACCAGCAGTGACGACCTTGACATCAGAAACAATTTCAATAGTACCACGAGCAATCTTGGTAGGAATACCAAGAGCCTGGAAGAAGGAGGTCTTGCCTGGCTCCATACCAGTGTTACCAGCAGGGACAGTAACGTCCTTGGGGGCAAAAGCACCAGCGCGAGCAGGAGCAGCGACCTTGTTGGCAACGATGAGGTCCCTAACTTCCTTGAGGTCATTGCCAGTGAAGACGAATCCAATGTTGCCTTTGACGTGAGGCAGGAGACGCTCGTATTGAGGGTACTCGGACAAGATGGAACGGAGGGCGCGGCGAACCATGGTGTTCTTGCCCATTAGGACGACACCCTTGCCACGAAGAGCTACACGGATTTGGTGCATCTGGTTAGAACCCACATTGTCAACGTTGACGATGAAGATGGAGGCTGACCATTTGAGAATCAGAACAAAAGTACAGCAAATACTTGATGCGGACTCACGATATTTGTTCAAAAGCTCCTTGAGTTTCTGGAAGTAGAGTTCCTTGTCAGCGCGAGAGGCACCCATTTTGAAGATTGAAAGTTTTTCTAGGGTAATTTTTGTGAGGTGGATTCTTGAGTATTGCAAAGCGTTACCGACATGTAAATATGATTGTGTTAACAAGGCCTCCCGTTGACCTCTGGAGACAGGTCGTCAGCAATAAATCCAAGCCAAAGAAATCTAGTAGGGATACATACCTTAGTTGTGCCAAAGGATGTTTAAAGGCGACTTGCTACAAATGCGATGGAGAAAGCCCAACCTTGACTTTGGTTTTTCTGTTGATTCAAGTCACGTGATATCTGGATTAAAGTTGGGTCTCCGCCGGAACGTGCCGTTTGCCGTGCGCATTGACTTGCCAGCGACGACGACGACGACGCGGACGTCGTGCACCGCTTGACTCAGCTCCACTGTAACGCAATGGAATGTTGCGATGCTTTCAGCTGACCATTCGCATTGCGCATGGTCTTCTCTCATGGTATGCCCCTTCTTATCTTTAGAGAAGCGTTGGCTGACTTTTTGTCAAGTTCACCATCTAGAGGCTTTGCTTTCCAGCCATCTCAGTCTTTGAGAAAGCGTTCATCATGTCTTTCTGACCCTTCTCAAGACAAACAAACGTATTGCTCAGCGCGCGACGTCACACGTTCGTCCGTTGGGTCTGGTACCGTGACGTTGGTCCGTGTTCAACCATCTTCCGATATAGCTCCAATTAGCCTGGGGGAATACTTGAACATGGAGGAACCGAGGTCCATTCCGCCAAGGACTCTGATTGCGATGTATAGGAATGCACGGAGTCGGGGGCAGCCGTTAAGTCAGAAGCATTTGAGCCAGTTGATTGCTATATTTGGGAGTTTATCACTCCCTGTGGAATTTCCTCGAATCAAGAATCGATACGTAAAAGCAATGGGCGCACTGCGGAAGACTTCCCATTGGGATTTTGTGAATGAGTTGATTGTAGAGAAGGAAACAGTGGGCTATCTGTCAAACGGTGACCGTTATTGGCGGCTCTGTTCTCGGCTCGCAGAGGTACGGACGACTGGTAGTGACTTTCACTCGAAAGGTGAGCTATGTACGCACGTTCTTGTTGTGCTTTTCTGACCAAGATCAGAACGCGTTGTTTCGTTCGCCATTGCAGATGCCATCGTTCAATACCGACATATTTGGCGCAGAACCTTGACACCCGACGTCCTTACTCCGTATTTTGACGCGCTTCTTTCACAGGAAAGCATGGACTATGTCTCAACTGCCGTTCACCAGTTGTGCGACCTTCTCGATGAACACCGTCATGTCCATGCTGGAATCATCCGTATCGTGTGGCGAGTTGCTTTGGTGAAACCGGAGAACCTGTCCGATGCACTCAAGGAGAAGCTACTTTCGACACTATGGTCTCGGACGCAGATTCCCTTTCAGGCCATCAAAAGAAGCCGTGCCATGGCCACCCACTTTTTCAACCACGAGACCAAGCGACATCAACGTGTGCCCTTCGGCATCCGACAGCTTAACGCGACGTTGACAACGCCGCTATTCCCATTCTTCTATGTTTCCGTCCCTCTTCCGGTTAGGCATTGGAGTCAGTCTATCCTCGAAGCCTCTCTCTCCCCTGCGAATCCCCTCAGTATCCGTTGGAGCAACCTGAGCCTCCTTGCATTCTTCCATTCCATATCTGGTTCTCAAAGCCTTCATATGCCTCTGTCGCTGGACTCGACCGAGTTCACTGATTGGCATGCAGCCTTGATGACGGGGATTTTGGAGACCGTCATCTCCAGCTATCCCTCTCCGGATGATGTTCGTGGTCTGGTGCGACTGTTATGGCAAAGGTGGAGACAGAGTCCACACGGGAATAAACGACCTTCGTTTGTTATTCGTGCCTTTGTCAGCGCATGTTTTCGCTTGGCTGGCCATACCAAGGACGTCGAACTTTGTCATGAGTGCTATCGCTATTCAGTCCGTCACAATCTCTTCCTCTCATCGGGAGGGGTGCCGTCTTCTGAACGAGTCCAAGCTGATTCATTGATGAATCATTGTGTTCAGGCATTCTTAGACCTTCCCGGGCAAGAATGGGCCACTTTATTCCAGTCCATTGATATCCAGCCTCCTGAGGCGTTTGGTCGTCAAGCTGACCTCTTCATCCAATCACTCGTTTCCCGAGATCCGAACTTGGCGCATCAGCTGTACAAGCATTGCATTCGCCATTCCATCCCCTTATCAGGCGAAACCCAGAAATTGTTGATGACAGGTTTGGTGGCACATCGCCCTAGTGCTACCATATCAGTCCTCGATCATTGGGTTGGCGACGTTCGCCCTCTCCTGCTGCCCATTCTACGCTCTTTAGGGACGTGCCGCCTCCAGCACATGGAACCATTGCAGGCAAAGATTCTGGGGAGCGCACTGCTGAAGCACGTCGCCACACAGAAGCTAACATCGCATTTCAAACGACCCATTCAACATTGTCTGTACCTCTTCATAACTGCAAATCGCGCTGAGGATGCTGTGCAGATTGTTGATGCTATACTAAAGCACAAGCCGTCGTACTTTTCAGCGAGTTTTTTGAAGCGATTATTGCAGTTGCTACTTCGCCATCGTCAATTTCGTTTGTCGATACGCCTGGCAAATCTGTTTGGCAACATCCCCCCCGCGGTGACGAACGATATACGAGAGACCCTGGTACTGGGTTTACTTCGGGGTGGCGCTAGCAATCTTGCCAGGCGACTCGCTCCTCCCGATATGCCCAGGTCCCATGAAGTGATTGCCAGGATCGCGGGATTTCGCAAACATCCTTCACGGATTACAGTACCCAAAGTTCCCCCCGTCTCACGACACAGTGTAACCGATCTGCCCAGCTTCACATTCGCTTTCTTGCTTGTTCTCAACAGCGCTCGGCCATCGATTCCAAGTAAAGTCCTGATGTCTGCCCTCTCCCAAATGGATCCCACGACTAAGACGTTGTTGGTCAATACCTACTTGAACCACTTGACTCGTCGAAGTCAACGCAGGGTTGCGCGAAATCGTCGAGTCTTCCGGTCAGTTGTTCACATGAAGGATTTTTTCGTGCAGCGTGCTGGGTTTTCGCCTGATCGGGTAACAACGAACATTTTCGTGAAGGCACTTATGCGAAGCAATGGCTTTGATGCAGTCAAAGTTCGGGCTCTCTTCGACCATCTCACTCGACACGGTTATCCCGTCGCTGAACGATGGCGGCGTGAAAACAATGTGCCTTTTGGTACTGTACCGTTACCTCCTGGATACCTTCAACTCTCATTCCCAGAAGGTCCCATTGAATTTCAGAAGCATTGTCGGCCCCTCTACAAAATGTTCATAAAGGCACTTCATAGACGTAGGGACGTTACTGGTGCGAAGATGATCGTGGGTATTCTGAAGGATGAGGAGGCTGCATATCTGCTTGGCAAGGGAACGTAGAAGATTCGTTTCGTCGGAAGAACCCCTTGATGGTGGAGGTAACTAAGATGCATCGTATCGTTTTCAAGCATGTATGTAGTCTTAGAAAAGTAGATTAATATGTACATATCCGAAATACCAACTAAGACCCACACCACTTTTATTGACCTGACGCGCAAATAATTGCGGCGCATCCAATAAGCTATAGTGGACTTGAATTTGAGGACGCGAATCCGGTGACGCGATACCACGATACCTCTACGTATAACTCGATCCACGAGAACCCAGTATCATCGGCTTTACCGGGTCCTCTGTCGCACTCATGGGGAACAGACAAGGGCGATGTACTTCTAGAAAAGCTAGTAGGCACGAAAGGTGCGTTTCAACGGCATTAGTACTGAGACCGATGATCCTGCGCAGGTGATCTCATCGTGTCGTTTTCCTGGTCTCCATTTGCCTGTGAAAACCTTGACACAAATCGTCCCATGTAACGCAGGAAATGAACAGGAACCTTGGCGTTATTGTCGCGTATCACGCTGTACTGCCTCCCGTCCTCTTCTCTGTACTCTTTGACTTTTGACAGATCGTGACTTTAGGCCTCTCCCTTCAGCTTTCCCAATGGATGCGTTGACAAGTTTGTCAGTCATGTGCGTCCCACAGGGGTTGTATGCTGCTCGACACTGCACCTTTTGTTTTGGTTTACTCCAAATTTTTGTGTCAGTATTGCGAATGCCCACATCGTTCGACAGTGGCACTGCTTGGCCCTAAAGCTAATGTATGTAACCCCCCTCCGGCAGAGCAGACACTAGTAACGAGTGTTACTCTGGAAGTAATGGATCCACCATCCCGCCCTAAGTGTCCTTCCTCACTTATGAGGGATGGAGGAATGTCTGTAGCTGCAGTGACGACTCGATAGTATTTCACAAGACATGATCAGGGTTACTTACATATTCATCGTAATGATGCAAAACCTCTCGAAGCTGTTTTCTGGTGATATCCGCTTTATACAGGATTTCGTCGTCTGTGCGAGTCCCATCAAAATACTGGTTGATGCTGTCAAAAGTGATCAGGCGCGAGAATGTATTACCGATGGAGAAATACGCACAGTTCAAAACGTCTTGCAATTCGTGGGTCTTTCCCAACAGACATGGCCGATAACCATCGGCGTTGCAGCGGAGTGGCCCTGCCAGGATCATTTATAATAGACGCAATACTCTCATCCTCTGCAGTCTCCCAACCGGAATCTTCCCTTCCGTCTGATGACTCCATTCCCTCAACATAGTCGCCACCTGTGCTGTATTCGTCTTGCCCATCACTTTCCAGGACCAGTTCACTCAATTCCGAGTCGACTGAATGACCGCGCTGCAGATGCCTCTTCTGCTCTTCCTCTTCATCTCCCCCTGCAGGCGGAAGATTCAGCCAGTCCCTTTCGCTTTTGCGCCCTTGACGGGGTTTCGCTCGCTTTTCAGCTCTAGCTTTCGCCCTAGTAGATCTAACATGGGCTTTAAGCTGAGCAGTAGCCACAATCCGAATGCGAAGGTGAAGAGTGGTGAGCATGTCTCGTTTTAACATCCATACCACAACTTCATGGTAGGTTGGTATCATGTCTTTGGATTGAACGACTGAAGCAAAAAAGTGATTGCCACTTTGGTTGGCGGATGACGTGGATATTGCTGAGAGTATCTGGGGTAAAGGAGGGAGATTGGATTCACTGAAATCTCTCTCAAATTCTTTGATGAGTTGGGAGAGTCTAAGCCATTATTTGTAAGTTGAAGATGGCGTGAAAAGGGGAGAGACATACGGGTAGTCAAATTTGGGAGGAAGTATGAATACAGTCTTCAGCCCACTGTGGACGATATCGACAACCTTGGCCCTTCGGTGTTGCACAAGCCATCTGACAATGGGATAAACTTGTGACTCAAGGTCCCAGTCCATAAGACTGGTTAAATCGGTCAGGCTCGGGCTTATTAGCATCCAAAACACCAAACCGGAGGAAGTAAACTTACGATAATGTCACGTTCGCTGTTTCCAAGAACTTCAAAAGACCCTCAGCGAGACTTCGGTCGTCTGGAGAAACGTGTGGGCCTCTGAGATCCGAAAATGGATCGAAATCATCGATATTGTCCAGAAGCAGGAGACTTTTCCAAGGCACCAATGCAGGGAGCCTCCAACCAAACGACATTTCGGGACCCCATGCTCGGTAATCTTCCTCGTCGCCGACCATGAAACCGTTAAAATCTGCCTCTTCGTCGTTGTGTAATAGAAGATCGAGATACGGCGGTAACTGAATCTCCAAGGGGAGATCGTTCAAAGATATATATGCGATCGAGGAAGCTTTAATCGCTTCGAACAAAGTCTTCATCGCTGAGGCCAACGATGATAACTCTAACGCCTGTGATGAAAATTCACTGAACGAAGTTCCTGTGGAACTTGAATCAGTCACAGCGAAGAGCAAACGGCACAAAATGGAAGACCTTTCTTCATGCAATCATCTCTGAGAGATCCAAGTTGGTCACATTCCTTCTCGACATAATTTGACACGACTTGCTCCTGGAACAAGACTGCTGAGACGATAAACGCAGCTTGTTCGTAAATGACATCAAAGTATTTCGAGACATTCCCTGCAGCAGATGAAGATGGGTCTGGCAAGTCCAGCACCATCACAAGATGGAAGGTATGTAGCCAAGCGCATTTATTCGAAGGCACTGCAACGCTCTTCTCGTTGGAAGGGCTTCTGCTTGGGCTAGAATCGTTTCTTGGTGCGCTGTCGTTCCGAGATGTTGGTCGATTATGCGACTCGCGACCTCTTGAGCTGACTTTGGGTTTCTCTTGTTTGAAATGCCAGATTCCACCGGCCTCTGCACATACAGGATGACCAATGAACGCGAGGTCGTCTACGACAAGCTCGAATTTCTGATGGCACATGGATGCATGTGGACAGAGTATACCCGCAAGAAATTCGGAGGAGTAGCCAAATACCTCTTCGTACTCCTTTCTACTGCTTGAGGGGTCAGTAGAATCGTTTATGGAAGACGAAGGTTTATTGGTGCCGGAAGACACCCGACGTTTGTACGAAGGATCCAAGATGTTTCCTTGCCCTTCTGGGAGTGTACGACTTAATTTGAGAGGTACGTCAGGGCAGGGAGGCCAACGAAAGACCAGATTAGAGCCTTTTGCAGATGATGTGACGAAAAGAATGGCCAGAAGAGTTTCTGACATGGTAGTCGTAAAGAAAGACGCATGAACTGCCGTCAAACCGGCACCAAAGTTGGCTTCTTACTGCAACATGGAGAAGCTCAAGATCCAAGTCAATGGTGTTAATTTGGACGCGGAGCTAGTCCCTGCACCTCATCCCGAGGGCAAGCTCGCGATATGCTTGCATCCATGGTCATTTCTAGGGGGACGCACGAATGATCCGTAGGTATCTTCCCTGACTACCAAGGCATCATTCCATACATATAAGTTTATAACGGCAGCGTGCTCGAATCTCTCGTTCGCCCTCTACAGTCCAAAAACTATCATATCATTCGATACAACTCGCGAGGAGTAGGTCAGTCAAGTGGATGGCCCTCTTTCACAGGACTCAAGGAGAGCGAGGACTTGCAAGCAGTGATTAACTGGGCATTGACGAATCCGGCCACACCCAATGTTTCAACAGTCGTCATCATCGTGAGTACAGGAGAACAATATTCCAGGCGTCGAACTCTGAAGGATGCCACACAGGGTTATTCGCATGGGTCCATCATTGCGGGGTCAATTCCGACACTACCCCCACCCGTAAAGACCTCTCACATATTGATCTCATATCCAGTCAGCGTTCGAGGATGGTTGACCCTATTTAGGTCATCGACGTACGCACAGAAACTGCGAGAGCTGCTGAATGATTCGAAGGCTGAGCTTTTTGTCATCTACGGAGATGAAGATGAGTTCACATCCAAGGCTTCATACATGGGTTGGGCAGAAGAGTTAAGATCTGTGGATGGTGCTGGCAAGCTTGAAGTAAAATGTATTGAAGGAGCAGGACATTTTTGGGGGAATCGTCGTGAGCTGAGGGAGACAGTTGAGGGCTGGGTGCCGTGATTTCGCCTGATAATATACGCTGCCGCTGTACCTTACCTAGCCAGACTTTCTTTATCGCTCTCACCACCCATATTTCTTCTTCCTCTTCCTCTTACCGCCGTCTGAGACAGCGACCTCAACCTTTTAATTTCTATTATTTTCTCAATGTACGTCTTCAGTCTAACTACCATGCTCTGCATTCTCATGGCTCGTTGACGACAGGCCTCTTCCAGATGAACGGCCACGCGCCAGCGTAGCAAATCTGATTGGTCGATTTGAGCAGCAGAACAAGAAAACTACCCCGATTTCTACTGCTCCAGTGATTCCAGGGAGAAGTTCGAGCGTGGCCTCGAATGTTACAGGAGATTCAGCGAAGGATCTCGTCAAGGAGAAGCGGGAGTGGCCCCCAAAGTCTTCTACATCATCAACTGAACCACCTCCCCCAATCACTGCAACCCCTTTCACCGGCAAATCTGGTCCATTTACTTCCCAATTATCACTAGAATCGTCCAATTCCCGCAATCCATCTTCCGACGTGTCACCTCCGGAACCTACTCCGGCGCCAGAGGTTCCTGCCGTCATAGGGCCAACTGCCTCTCAGAACGATGAGCAGGAGGCCGTCAAAACACCGGTTTTTCCACCACCCAAGGTCGAGAAAATATCCAAGTCGCCTCCACCATCCTCGTTCCGAGCTTCTTCATCCAAAGCACCAGCGAAAGCTAGCACCCGAACTGCCAGTAACGCCTCTTCGACGCCAGCACTTCGTCCGCAGCATACTGGAACATCGACGACGTCCACTTCTTCGACACGCAAGCCAGCCGTCCCGAGGACTGCTCCTAACACGCCCTCAAAGTCTTCACGAACAAGTGCGACCAGTCCTAGACCAAAGACACCATCGTTGCGGTCTAAAACACCTACATCCACTCCGTCCACACTTCGCGCAAAGACGCCGTCCAACCTATTTGCTCCGACCGCAGCATCTTTAGCGAGATCGCGTAATGCGTCAGCGGAAGCACCGACACCGTCGAAGAAAGTCGCTCTGAGTAGTGCCTCTGCCGAACGTCTGAGCAAACCAACGGCCTCTTCTCTCTCCAAGGCAAAGAGTACCCCACCAAGCACTATAACCCCTCCTCGCGGAACATCGTCTGCTCGTGGTGCAGTTGCAGCTAGAGGCACAACTAGGGGTGCGAAACCCAAGAGCATCTCTACGACACCTGCAAATGCAACGGCCAAAACAGCTGACGTGTCCAAGCCTGATCCCGCTCCAGTAACATTGGACGTTGAAGAGGCGTCCGGAGCTGACCACACAAATGGCCATGTTTCGCCACCACCGGAGACTCACGATGAACATACAGATGATCATGAATTGCACGCCGAAAATCATGAGCACGATGACATCGCTGCAAAGCCGGAGTCTCCTGTCGAAGCTGAAAAACACGAAGAGGTCGCTGTCAAGGAAACAACTCCTTCAGCCTCTCCTTTGGAGAGATCTCCTTCTCCCAAATCAGACCACGGAGCAGAAGAGGAGGGTGAAGCTACCCCAGTGTTGGAGACATTCGAGACAAAAGTAGGCGATGTTGCTGGGAATGAGAAGTTAGCACCAAATGGAACACATGAACTGGCTGGTCAAGTTGGAACTGACATTGAAGACATGGTCAATCTCCTCGAGTCCAAGCCACGACCTGTCAGTATGGTCAACATTCCTGACGAGGTCAACGAAATACCCGACGAAGACTAAAGAATATCGAATAACGATCCAGATCACGAATCACATAAAACCGTCTACAACCCCGCATCTTTCGTTGTATCTTATTCTCAGTTTTCCGTCAAGCACTGTATACTTTTACATTGTAAGTGGCCCTTGGATGGAGCTACGTGAAATGAACGGCTCATTTAATATTTATCATAGACATTTATCTGGTTGTTCCTAGGTTATTCTTTTCTTCGCTGATACGCTCACTTTAGTTGGATTGCTTTGTCTGTTTCTCCTCCATTTCTCTTACCATTACAAGATGCTGTTGTTGACTGAGCCCGGTCATAATTGGACAAAACTGTCGACCCATCTTTATACCCGCTTGCAGAGTTGGTCGCAGGTATTACGGTCATGATATAAAGTTTTGTAGTCGACGTTTTCCAAGGTAGCTCGTGATAGTACATACTTGATCGTAGGAAATAATAAAGGAATTTCTTGAACTAGCTCTGAGCGTGTCGTGTCGTGTCCGTGTCGTGTTGAGGTGTGTGGTGACTCTGGTTATCGCCACGTATGTTACCGGTTAGGTAAGCCATAAATATTATTCCATCTGTGCCACGTCGGTCTTCAAACTCTTTCAACGTCCTACCACCAGAATGAGCGGTTGTAAGTCTTCCTTCGTATACTTGCTATGTGTCCTTTTCTTGCATTTATAACCTGTTCTGTTTCCAGTTCGGTTTCTAAATCTCGTTCGGCCTTTCCTCCCACTTCTCCCAGAGGTCTCCTCTCCAGATAGAAAGGTATCTACCACCAGCTGCATTTCCAGCTTCTTTTCGGGTTCAAATTGTTACATCTTTCACAGGTTCCTTTCAATCAGAAAGTGCTATGGACGGCCGTTACTCTCCTTATTTTCCTCGTTTGCTCCCAAGTTCCCCTCTACGGTATCATGTCCTCCGACTCGTCTGACCCCCTTTACTGGATGCGTGTCATTTTGGCTTCGAACCGTGGAACCCTCATGGAACTTGGCATTACACCCATCGTCACGTCCGGAATGATCATGCAACTGCTCGCTGGCGCCAACTTGATCGACGTCGACTTCAGTCTCAAGGATGACCGTGCACTCTTCAGCGGTGCACAGAAGCGTACGTGTTGTATTTCCGGTAATTGACGTGTTACTCACTCATTTTCCGGGCACTCAGTTTTCGCCCTCATCATGGCCCTCGGTCAAGCAACCGTCTATGTCCTTACCGGAATGTATGGTGTTCCCAGCGATTTAGGCGCAGGCGTCTGTCTTCTTCTTATCATCCAACTCATCACCGCCGCCCTCATCGTTATCCTCCTCGACGAGCTCCTACAGAAAGGTTATGGATTGGGCTCCGGTATTTCGCTCTTCATTGCCACCAATATTTGCGAGTCCATCGTATGGAAAGCTTTCTCTCCCACCACCGTCAACACTGGGCGTGGACCCGAGTTTGAAGGAGCCATTATCGCTCTCTTCCACCTCCTCTTCACCTGGAACGACAAGGGCAGAGCTTTGAGGGAGGCGTTCTGGCGTGATCGTCTCCCCAATGTCATGAACCTCATCGCTACCATTGTCATCTTTGCGGCTGTTATTTACCTCCAGGGATTCCGTATTGAAATTCCTGTCAAGAGCAACAGGTTCAGAGGCCAGCGTGGCAGCTACCCCGTCAAGTTGTTCTACACGAGCAACATGCCTATCATGCTTGAGAGTGCATTGACCAGTAACGTGTTCATCGTCAGTCAAATGTTGGCTACTCGCTTCCCCAACAACTTTTTCGTTAAGCTTCTCGGTGTCTGGGAGGTAAGGATTCATATTGTTCATATATGGATTTACACATACTTAACTACTTTCAGCCCATGGAAGACTCGCCCCAACTCGTCGCTACTTCCGGTATCGCCTACTACATGTCTCCTCCTCATACCATCAAGGAAGCATTGGTTGATCCTATTCACACTGTGATTTACATCACCTTCATGTTGTCGGCTTGTGCGTTATTCAGCAAGACTTGGATTGAAGTATCTGGAAGCGGACCTCGAGACGTCGCTAAGCAGTTGAAGGACCAACAGATGGTGCATAAAACGATTTATCTTTCCTCTACCATTTCTAACTCAATGTCTGCAGGTGATGGCCGGCCACCGCGAGGGTTCCATGTACAAGGAATTGAAGCGTGTCATTCCTACTGCCGCTGCCTTCGGTGGTGCCATCTTGGGTTTACTCTCCGTCGTCGCCGACCTCATGGGTGCGATTGGAAGTGGAACTGGTATCTTGATGGCGGTTACTATCATTTACAGCTGTGAGTTCATCAGTCTTACATTCCTATCTCTGTACCAACTGTTGCGCAGACTGGGAAATTGGTATGAGGGAATCCGGAGGCCCGGAAATGCAGGCATTAGGCGACTTGCTTTGAAATGCTTTCGTTTTCTTCAACATAATTTAAAGAGGATCGAGATGGGATTAGAAGCCGGAAAATCACGCCACGCTCTGCGTATATACAGGTACAAGCCTTACTGTATTCGTACATTGTCGAGCTCGACATTCAAAATATTACCCCTGTGTTCGCTCCCGAAGCCCCTCACTAGCCCTTTTCGATGATCCCGATTCGTGGTTCCTCGGTTGCTTTCCTTCCGGCTTCCGAGGTGAAATGATATCCATTCCACTGGATATAGTATTCTTGAGAATTCAACGTTCCTTTCTCGAGGTTCCGAGCCCTTCCACGCCTTGTAGCAGAAACCGAACTGAAGAACCTCAAACGTACACGAGAGGAAAGAAGGAAGTTGTCGCTAGCAATAGGGGCGATCCAAGGCGCCGTATAATTTATTTACGGATAAAGGTCATGTGGTCTACTTCCATTGCTAAAAGGGAGTCGATCCTTCAATCCTCCTCTCTTCAAGATGGCTCAACTCTCCACTCAAGCTCTGAACAATCTCAAGCAGATCACCACCAATGCGACTGCTGATGCCACCCAAGACATCCCCGGTGCTACCGTCGTCATTGTCGGCAAAGACGGAAAAGAACTCTTTGCATCTGCTACTGGCAAACGTGGTGTGGGCAGCAAGGAGCCTCTGACGCTGGACAGTATCTTTTGGATCGCCTCGTGCACCAAGATGCTCACTGGCATTGCCTGCATGCAGCTAGTCGAGAAGGGTAAACTTTCCTTGGACGATGCGGCACAGGTGGAGAAGCTCTGCCCATATCTCAAGGAGGTCCAGGTTCTCCAGGATGACGGCACTTTGGTCGCGAAGAAATGCGGCATTACCCTCCGAATGCTTCTGTCCCACACAGGTGCGAATCATCATTCGTACTATGTAACGTCTTCACATGCTGATTGCTCGGTAATAATGTCAGTCGGCTTTGGGTATACATTCTTCAACGAGAAGTTGAGGGACTGGAGTAAGCCAGTCGGTATCGATGAGTTCTCGGGTAGCATCCGAGACGTGCAACAACCATTGGTGCACCAGCCTGGAGAAGCATGGGAATATGGGGTCAGCGTCATATTTACAGTATTCCCATGTGTACGTGCGCTGACATTGACGCGTAGCTTGGAATCGATTGGGCTGGTCAATTGGTCGAAAAGGTCACAGGCCTTTCTCTTAATGATTACTTCCAAGAAAATATTTTCAAACCCCTTGGGCTGAATAACATCAACATGTTCCCGACCGAGTCCATGAAGCGAAACCTTGTCTACATGAACTTCCGCGGAGTGGACGGCAAGCTCGTGCCGGAGGATCATCTCTTAAGGAAGTCTCTGGTTGCGCAGACAAAGGAGGAGATCGCAAGCACTTTCAATAGCGGCGGAGCTGGTTGTTTTGCGAAACCCCAAGAATACTGTCGTACGTGTCTCCCATTTACTCGGCTTATTCATCTTTACTGATTTGCAACGCTAGAAATCCTCGCCACCCTGCTCAACGATGGTACCTCTCCGACTACCGCAGCCAAGATCCTCGAAAAAGCCACCGTCGATGAGATGTTCCGCAACCAAATTCCCCAGTTCCCCAACTTTGGCCGTCGGGGTATCCCGGCTGCCAAACCTCATCTCACCAACGCCCTTCCCGACTTGTACCCTGTGCCTGACGGACGCCCTCAAGGCTGGGGTCTGACTTTCATGCTTACCGGAAGTGACACAGCGCGCACGGAGGGTACCGGCAATTGGGCTGGCCTCGCGAATCTCTTCTGGTGGTGCGATAGGAAAAAGGGAGTGGCAGGTATGGTATGTTCACAGGTTTTACCGTTCGAGGATTTGAAGGTGCTTACATTGTTGGGGAACGTCGAAGCTGCTGTATATAACGGACTAAAGTAGTGTAGTAAATTTGAGGATTCGTCTTGGTAACTGTGTACGATATTTTCAGTGACCAGTCGCGCTGGCTGAAGCGCTGAACAGTCATAAAGTCACGGTACATATAAATCTGGCAAACGCAGCATTATTCTGGTTCCTCCTTAACCCACTTTCTTTGCATTCATGTCCTATTTGTTCAATAATCTGGTTGTACGAGGTGTGTAAAGCAGTTCTCTGTATCACTGTTCCCATACTGATGATTTATGACAATCTTGCCTTTACCAGATTTAAATCTCTGAGCCTGCTGTGATTTCAAGCAGACTAATATCAAGCGAGCTGCGAGCGATTGCAACTGGGTCCGCCCAGGGGAGACTATCTCTTCGCTCACTGATTGCCTGAGCGCCAGGAGGACAGTGTCGGCTGCTTCGCCCAAACTCTCAACATCAACACTCTAGTGTCTGGATAGTGGAATCTTCTAAGCTTAGGAAGATCAATTCATACACTAAGTATACTCTGAACGTTGTTTTTTTTTATCAGATTTGGTTTCATACAACCTTGGTACACCAGCTCAGACAAGGGGGGGTCCGAAAACTTAATAAGTATACGAGATTTAAGCCACTTCTCCTCCTGCCTTATTTGGTATGTTATCCCCACAGACATATCCAAAAAAGGTAAGTCATTTTCCAGGCTCGTCATCGTCAATGTTGCTCACCTTCCCCATGTTGATATTAACCTCCTGTTGTCCTGAAACCCTTGGAACTACGGGTGAAATTCAAATAATGAGGTAAATATGTCAATTTTGGGAGGTCCTGGAGCCCAAAAAAAGCCCGTCAGGGGCGTGATTTAGGTGAGGTCCAAAATTTTTTTAACGAAATTCAGACCCCCCACGTGCGAGGAACGAGCGATTGAGTCTGCTTACAGGAGACTACCCCCCACCCCGGATCGGAAATTTAGGTCCTGCACCCCCCTTGAGCTCAGACTCTCAAGATTGATCACGTCGCGTTGGAAGGCCAAAAAATCAAAGGATGCCAGGGCTTCCCTAGACACTAAACACAAAAAAAGAGTCTGAGGTGTATCGGAAGGGACGTTCTGGGATTTTAAACTGCATACATACATCAACGAAAGTGTATATGTGCGTCTTGGCTTCTACCTCAATCAAAGTGTCTTGCTCATCTTCAGCTCATAGGGTTTTTCACTCGTCACATTGTATTTGGGTCTATCCAGGAATACAATGATCGAGATCGACAGGTTCGTGGCCCATCAACATTTTCATCCAGCTACATCTGACCTTCCACATCGAATGAGATTCCTTGGAGGTTCCACACCCCCAAGTGAGTGGGATGAAAGCTTACGAGGTACCGCAAGATTCGCAGAACAGCAACTGGGTTGCCTAGAACAGTTTCAACTGATGATTGTCTCTGAACGACCGCAATCGCATCAGCGAACCTGGATGATCAAAGACACCTCTTGTTCCTTGTAGAGGGGCAGCTAATATCCCCTGTGATCCATGATTTAAGAGTGGTGACCTAGAGGGAGTCACTAAACATGTCTTCAAGCAGTCTCGCGACAGATGTATCCGTCTTGGTTGCACTCGCTGTCGAGTGGGGATTGTATGGCACGTGTTTGTCCACTCTAAGCTCCGAGTTCAGTTCTGACTTCGTCATCCAACTTGAAGGAGCCAGCCTACCTTTTTTCGGCCTAACCATCAGAGAACTATCCCAGGCCACTCCAGGCCGAAAAGTCAACAAGCTGCTCATTCTGTTAGCCTTGACTTTTTTCATGATATGCACGGCGGTCTGTCGCAGCTTTTACTTTTTACTCTCATCAAACCAACCTCCCACATAGACGGTGATAGTCGACGTAGTCCATGCCATTATTGGATTCATCACCCTGCGCGGCACTATATCAGCCTCGGCCTTTTTCGCCCAACCTGGTCCACCAACTATGGTCACGCGAGGTTTCTTGTACATGGCTATAACGGTTCTTGCAGATGCGGTTGTGGTACGCATCCCTACTCGAGCATTTGTTCCACGCTGACTGATCTTTCTGAAGGCCTACCGTTGCTTTGTGGTATGGAACTCGAGAGTGATCGCTGCCATCCCGTGGATGATGTGGCTTGGTCTGGTCTGTGAGTTGACACATCCGAACCAACTGGGACTTGAGTCGGTAACCTGACAAACTGGACGTCAGCCGCATGTATCGGCGTATGGTACGATCTCTTCCGCATCCGACATAATCCAGAGTCAGTCTGGGTACTGGGAGATTGGATCAAGGCTTTCTACGGTTCATCGCTTGCCACCAATCTGATCAGCACCGGTCAGAGATCTACTGTCTCTGTCAGCGAGAGTGGGAATATTGACATCCGCCAATTAACAGGGCTTTTGGCGTTCAGAATCTGGAGCATCAACCGATATCATGACTCCGATGGTCAACGACTGAGGAATTCTACTCTCATGAATTTTATGAGAGTGGTTGTTGATTCCGGAACGATATATTCTGTGTTCCTAATCATTACATTAATCGTGTTCACCTGTGGATCCAACCTTCAGTTCGTGCTTACGAATGCCGTGAGTTTCTGGCCTCTTCATCCTCACCTGAATACTGATGAGCACCGTCATGTAGATGTCACCAATAATCTGTATTGCGTTTTACCTGATCATCATTCGCGTTGAACAGGCTAATCGGAGGTCTGTCGTTGAGAGTGTGTTTAATACCAAGGATGCCGTGCTCAGACAACTGCCAGAGATTGTCGAGACAAAGATGGATGGCGAGAGCAACGATGGCACTACTTCAACTGCTGCTCAGGCGACGCGTCGGGGGCCAGACAGTGTAGTTTAACTCTGGGACAGCGATGCGTACTTGTAGCTTGATACACAACTCTGTACAGTATTGAAGGCAGGATCAACACTTCATGTATTCTAGCAGATAAAGGAGGGTAAGATTGATGTGACCCTTCGCCTAACCTCCCGAACATACAAGCTGCATTAGACATAAGATTGTTGACGAAGTCATCATCATCATAGTAATTGGCAACCTCTATGAGGATCAGGGTCAACGAGGTGTACACTAGGAGTTGCAGTACGCAACTAACCACGATCTACGATGACTCGTTTTCCCAAGAAAGAAGGTAGAAAACCGTTCACCCGCACCTCAAACTCTTCCTACCAAATTTCAACGCCTCAGCCTCTGGGTGTCCCAAAAAGAACATGGTGATCTTCGTGACCTTGGGGTACTGTTCTGAAACGAGGATGGCGAAGGGCTTCCAATAATGACTCTTTGAGGCTTTCTCAAGCACATGTAACTCGCTGAGATCGGCAACGACTTCTAAGTCGAAACTGGGTAGGTGGTCGGGGCGAAGAGCTTTATAACCCATGCATCCAGCCGAGGGGACCACCGACCGCGATAGAGGCGACCAATTGCCAAGTTTTGCGGTGCAATTGACCTCACAATCGGTCGTTGATGAATACTTCAGATGGCGAGCACTAAGGGAGCATACCATATGGCTCTACTGATGTCAAGGAGGTGACATAGTGCGAATGTCTGAGACCGGACAACGATGAGATGAGATTCGAAGATGCTGAGTTGGGTGGAGTGTTATTGACCATCCAATCGAAAAGTACGGCTTCAGGAGAAAGAGGGGCATTTGAGTCGTGATAGATTAAAGTGGAGGATGTCGGCGGGTGTCAAGTACGGCGAGCTCTTGCTCTTCAGCTTGATCGAATGTTATGTCAAGGGGCATATCGAGGACTGATATATCAAGTTTCGCAACTCGGTTGCCGCAATACCAGGGAGTGTTTGAAACGGTGATCATCCAACAAACGAATGAATGTTCACTGTGCGCAAACCGGGGGAGCCTTTCAGGAAGTTGATCACTTGTAGGATAACTTTACTTATCCAAGGCTGACTGGAGATATTCCAGTCCAAGTGTGTGACACTATGCAATGGGTGGGAGAGGTACGAAAAAATGATCTAGGTTTTCGGATGGTTGTGCCTCCATAGTCTTGATGTCAGATGAGAATTCGAGCAGATCCGACCAACGATTGAATCGCATTTCGAACGAGATAGTGCTCCAGAGAAGGAATTAAGATGAGGTTGCACCACACACAGCAATAACGCCGGGATTCCAATGGCCCATAGCATTCCATGAGACAATTTCCGTCAGGATTTCGGCAGTCAAGTAAGGAAAACTTGATACTTGCTGGCTTGGACGGCACTGAACGTGTAGATGTAGTCAGTCGACGTACGCGGATGACATAACGTTGTCTAGATTTGATTTGACTCCCACGCTCGACCAACACACAACAGACGGCCTCAGCTCGCCAACGCCAACGCCAGGCACCTCAAGACACGACAAGACTCGCCAAAAGCCTCAAAAATGAAGTATTCTGCTGGTATGTGATGCTGTTTTACATCAAAAGCATTCTGTTCGATGGATTTGGCTGGATGCACTAACCGACTTTTGGATGTAAGACGTCTCCTCCTCACGGCGCAAAGCCCGCAAGGCCCACTTCTCTGCTCCTTCCTCAGTCCGCAGAAAGATTATGTCAAGCGCATTGTCAAAGGATTTGCGTGCTAAATACAACGTGCGTAGTCAACCGTTCTCTCTGCGAAAATATACCGACTTTTGCGTAGACCCGTTCCCTCCCTATCAGAAAAGATGACCAAGTGCGCATCGTCCGTGGAAAATATAAGGGTCGTGAAGGAAAGGTCACCCAAGTCTACCGCAAGAAATGGGTTATCCACGTCGACAGGGTTCAGAGGGACAAGTCCAACGGTGCGACTTCTCAGATCGGTATCCACCCCAGCAATGTCGTTATCACCACCATCAAGCTCGACAAGGACAGGAGAGCTATTTTGGACCGGAAGAACAGGTCGAAGGAGGCTGGTGCTGATGTTGAGATGGTTGATGTGAGTGTCTTCTCTCTCGAGTGTCTTTGCAATAGTACTAACCACGATGATTTGTTGCCAGTAAATGCACCATATACAGACGTATGCTACCTTGCCTATGACATATGTACTTCCTATGTCTTTACTGCGCTAAGAATACTGCCTTCGACCATAAATTCACCTTTTACTTGCGGACCTAATTTCGGCAAATCGTCCTTGGCGCATCCACCCTTTGCAGCATCCCTAAGAACATTCAGTGAGTTGTGTGGTTAGCCCAACCGTAAGCTGCCTGGTCTGCGATTTGATCACCCGTCCGATCGCCCCCCGCGGGCTACTAATGGTACTAGCAACCGTGCTGGGCTAAATCTCTCCGCGCCTCGCAAACCTTGTATCAATACAAGTAGTGCTACCATATGCACTTGTAGTTCGCGGGTATACATACATTCTGCGCTGTGGCGAGGGTAGGTGTACTGTGTCGTGTAAAACAACCGACGCTACTCTCCAAGGACATCCATCTCATAGTTATCTGATATTCACTGCATTGAAGCTTCTCCAGAGCTTATCTCCTTTTTCACGAGTCCTATAGTCGTCATATTTTATCTATTCTCACTGCTGTTGGCGCCGTGGCTCTAAGAACTGACTCACGTTGTCAGGTCTTCAACGTATCATTTCTTGCAGATATAGGATTGGGCAGTGAAGCTAGTGAAGAGCCACCAGGATCAGAAAGTGCGTCCAAGTCCCTGTTTTGACAAGACATAAACTGCCAACGTTAACAAGCCGTTAAAACAAGTCTGCTAAATGGGTTGTAGCACAATGATGATAGAACACAGGCTTGCAATGTAATATACATGCACTCATAGTCGGAATGCCTCCGTCCTTTAATGTTTACGGCCCCGCCCTTTCGGCGCTTCTGGAGCTGGCGTCTGTCCCCTTCTTTCCCGCGGAGCCTCCGCTTCCGAGTCCGAGTCCGTGAGCTCAATAATCTCCGGTTGCGTGCCCTTTTCCTTTTTGACACTAGATTCCTCTTCACTCCTTTTTTGCCTTCTCGGTGTACCAGGAGTAGCCTGACGAGATGAAGTCGCGCTAGATCTAGAGCGCGTCTGTGTTTGTATTTCTTCCGCCTCCCGCCTTTCTTCCTCAAAAACGCGAACATCGATGTGCTCAACACTACCCCATGATACTCTCCTTCCTCTGGACCGGCTCCGACGGACTAAAGAACTTGCTCTCTTCACTGGGTGCAACTCTTCCTCTCGCTGCACTACCCCCGATCTTGAAATTGAAGTTGAAGGATGAGACGACACACTCTCCCCTACATCCACGTCCTCGTCACTTTCCTCTGGTTCAGGAGAAGACGATTCGGGCGGTAATATCCCTTGGCTCCAATTCGGGTCATGAGGATGCGGCCGGTGAGTTGGCGTCGTGAAACGGGTCGATTTGGGGCTTGAGCCAGACGCTGAGATAGAATGTACGCGGGGGCGGTCACGATGGTGTCTAGGCGTCTGTGGCGGCATTGGGTAATTGTATTGGGAGGCGGCGGTAAGAGGAGGATAAGGATGAGGAGAGTGATGGGACTGTGCGCGTATGTATGGCGGTTGAGAACGGTGTTCATCATCGTACATCGAAGGCGGCGCCCATCCGCGGCCAAACAAAGCAGATAATTGGTGAAAGGCATTGGAGAGAATAGATTGCGCACGGGGATCGTATAGAGGATTAAGCTGGGGTACATCCGCTGGCACGTATGGTGGTGGGTAATGTGGGTCCATATACGACTGGGCACGTTTCTGTTTTTGTGGTGAATCTGACATAGACTCGTACTTGTGACTATGGCGGCGATATTGCTTGGGCTTCCGACCTTTCTCGATCTCCTCTGTGTCACTGTCACGATGACTGAGTTTGGGTCGTTGTTTCGGAGGGTGTAATTTCGAGGAACCTGGGCTGTCTATTTCGGGTAAGTAGAAGAAGAGGCAGTAAGAGAATCACCTTACCTGGAGACAGGCTTCTAGCCACGTTGCGTTCAGGTTCAGATACTGACGAGGATCTGCCTCGTTTCCGTTTCTTCAGCCTGTCACTGGTATGTCCGCCGTCTTCCTGATCATCTACAACCACCTCTTTCTCTTTACCCTTCCATCCGAAAAATGCCTGGGAAGGCTGTGGTTTCTTATCAATGCTCCTGGTCGCGGTGCTTGGAGGGCTCCTCTGCCACCGTGACTGTGATTGAGACCGTGTTCTTCGTGCAATACCTTCTGCACCCTCATGACCAGGTGATGAAGCACGTCGTTCTTGTCGTGGTAGGCCCGATGTTGTTTCCTTCTCCTTCCCTTTAGCACTCTCAGCCTTCTTTTTGATCATCTTGTTCTTTGAGGCAGCTTTTGACAAGTCTACTCTTGGAATAATTGAAGATGAGGGTAGGTTCCAATCGTCGTTGTCATCTTCGGTAACAGGTTTGACGGTAGATGAAGAGGGTTTCTTAGGGGGAACGAGTACGAATGGCGCCGGAGGTACTCGCGTACTCGAAAGACGAGCGGACGCTGGTTTGGATGTCGAGAATTTCTGACCTCGAGTTGATGCCCGTTCCGGCTTGCTGGGAGAAGAAGGTGGTGGTGAAGAAGAATCCTCCCGATCATGAATCTGCCTAGAAGTAGATGGGCTCTGTGTTGATAGTAAATAGTCGGAAGGGGGAGATGATGGAGGTAACGGGGAAGAAGGTGGAGGCGATGATGGAGGTAGGGGCGAAGATGCTATTGGAAGGGAGTTATCCGGTGAAGGAGGCGAAGAGTGAGGGATAGGAACAGTGTAATCGTAGTACGCCTCGTTGTCACTGCTTATATGAGAAAAGGGTGAGGGACCAGATGAATGGGAAAGAGGCGGTGTTTGAAGTTGAGTGCGTTCTGGATGCTTTTTACTTTTGATGGTTTTTGGACTACCTCTGGCCGTGCGTTTTGGTTTTGGGGTGACGGTAATGCTCTGCGAAGTGGCTGGTAAACGAGATGGACCAGCTTCAGGCTGTGAGGCGTCAGTCGACGACGACGCGCTAGGGCGTGTTGGGGAGCTGCTATCTAAGTTAGCGTTCCAGACTGCTAATTCGTCTTCAGAGTCGCTGGGAGGCACTGCATTTTTAGCATCATGGTCATTATCCTTGTCAGATTCCCCTGGGTTATCGTCCTTACTCCCTTGGTCAAGTCGATCCGAGCCTTCACGATGAGAAGGTTGTTCTAGAGAAAAAAGTCGGTGAGTGGACTAAAGGCGTCGTGACGGAGGACTACCCACCGTGGTCATCGTCTTCATCTTCGATGCCGTACAACTCCCTTCTTCTCTTCTCCGCCTCCAAAAACTCCTTCAAGTCTGCTGCATCCTCAACATCATCCTGGTCCAAAGCATGTACTCGAGTCTTGATGATAGCGGCAATATCTTTTTCCTGCGCTTCGTCTGCATCGTCTTCGCCTGTTTCGCTGCCACCACCTTCATTATCAATGTCGTCACTATCCTTTGTGAGTGATTTCGTGGGCCGATTGAGGTGTGCAAAAGAATCCAGTTCGTCGTCGCTTTCTTCGTCCTCTTCACTGTTTCCTATGCTGCTGTCTTGGGTACTTGAACTGCCCATTCTACTCATGCTCCTCGAACGATCCGGCATATCATCATCTGCAGACTTTCCAAACTCCCTGGCAGTCATCCCCCTCAAGACACCCCTGTCTTTGACGACATTTCCAGTAACCAAATCAACAATATCATCTTCCTCAATTGGGCGTGAATATCTCTCCTCCAGCTGAGCCCAGGCATTCATAAGTCGCATAACGGATTGACCTCTTTCGTGTGCCATATCCACCACATGATTCGTGTTGTCCTCCGGGTTGTGGGTAGAGTTTGCTGCGACAGAAGGTGCACGCGACGAGGGGCGTGGACGTTTTGTTGGTGCTGCCGATGCCGACCTGCCACGTAAGTGGTGAGAATGAATCTTCTTGGACGTCGGGGGCGATGCTGATGGAGTTATAAGAGGAGGCTTGCTGGCTGACCTCGACGACATGGAGGATGGAGGCTCATGGAGGTCGTTGAAAAACGCGCCTTTGTCAACGTTCACGTGTTGGGCGCAGAAATGCATAAGCGCTCAGCCACGGTTGCAGGGAGGTTCCCGAGCTGTAACAGTACAACGGTACACGAAATCATGCTTTTGACGCGCATTTTGATCCTGACAAGTCCGTGGCTACATAGGATTTGAAATCCGCTACTGGCGCAGTAATGTAGGCCACCTCAAATACTTGAGCATTTCCTTGAACTGAGCTTTGGGTAAAGACAAGTCAGAACTGCCAGTGCTTATATTTAGCATTACAGCCCATTGCGAATTGCAATGATTGAACGGGCGTAGTGGATCTAGTACCAAATACTTGGGCGGAGTAGTGAGCGGGCAGTGAGCGGGTCAGCGACGGACTCGGAGTTCGGAGAGACCAGGACTGGACCAGGAACTTTGTTCTCACGCGTACCGCGGTCAAAAAAATTGGGGACAAACTCATTCCCTCACCTTCTTCTTCTTCCTTTCCCTCTCCCGTCGTCATTCGGACTTATGGCTTCCCTCGCTCGTCTTCGTGGCTTTCCGCGTCGTGCTCCAAGGCTCGTAAGTAGTCCAGGAAATAAACAATAACATTCACACTGTCACTCACATTTTTTCACTTTCTAGTCTCTAGCCCATGCACGAAGCATCCAGACATCCGCAGATACAACTCAACTCCAAGGCTCTCCTCCTTCCTCCGCCTCCCAACCTTTCACAGTCAAAATTCATGAGGACTCTTTCCAAACTTACAACTGTGAAATGCCCGAGCTCGAAGTCCAAGTGACCAAGGAGGAGTTGTTAAAGATGTACAGGGAGATGCAGACGATGCGGAGAATGGAAATGGCCGCTGATGCCTTATACAAGGCAAAGCTCATCAGAGGTTTCTGCCATTTAGCTATCGGTCAGGTCAATATCGCGATTTTCTCAATCCTTTGGCGTTCGTAACCCTTACACGTTTTCCATGACGCAGGAAGCTGTCTCGGTCGGTATCGAACACGGTATCAAGCCCACTGACAGAGTCATCACCGGCTACCGTTGCCACCCCTTCGCCGTTCTCCGTGGAGGCACTATCACTGGTGTTCTTGGTGAACTCCTCGGTCGCCAAATAGGCATGTCTCACGGAAAAGGTGGTTCCATGCACATCTTCACCCCATCCTTCTTTGGTGGAAACGGTATTGTCGGTGCACAAGTCCCCGTTGGTGCCGGTGTTGCCTTTGCCCAAAAGTACATGGGTCACGACAATTGCACCTTTGCCCTGTATGGTGATGGCGCCAGTAACCAGGGTCAGGTCTTTGAAGCATTCAACATGGTGAGTACTTTTTTTTTTTTTTTTTTTTTAAATGTTTGACTTTTTTATTTTCTAATCCACTCCATTCTCTTAGGCTAAACTCTGGGATCTCCCCGTCGTCTTTGTTTGCGAAAACAACAAGTATGGAATGGGTACCTCTGCCGAGCGTAGCTCATCCAACACCCAATACTTCACCCGCGGTGACAAAATTCCGGGTCTCCAAGTGTGCCCCCCTCGTTCATCCTGTTTGGGCAGCCGCTAACCATTTTCAACCCCAGGTAAACGGAATGGACATCATCGCATCCAAGCAGGCGACCGAATACGCTCGCAAGTGGACTGTCGATGACAAGAAGGGTCCTCTTCTTCTTGAATTTGTTACCTACAGATACGGTGGTCACTCGTAAGTGTCTAGTCTTCGTTTACAAAATCGCAACGCCCATGTCATATTTAGCATGTCCGACCCCGGAACCACCTACCGAACTCGTGAGGAAGTCCAAAGGATGCGAAGCACCCAAGACCCCATCCGTGGCTTACAGAAGTACATCGAGGAGTGGGGTCTCGCTTCCGAACAGGACCTCAAGGTGCGTTTTCTTTCTCTTCCCTTCATAACACGACAGCACTAAAAATAATTTGCCTTGTATAGCAACTCGATAAGGAAGCCAAAGCCGAAGTCGACGCCGCCGTTGAGGAAGCCAAGGCTTCGCCGGAACCCGAGCTCAAGGATCTCTGGACAGACATTTACTACAAGGGTACCGAACCACCATTTATGAGGGGTAGGGAGAGAGAGGAGGTACGTGCTTATTTCCTTTACTAGTCGTTGGGCCTTTGTGCTAATCAAGATGCCGTACAGGTTCACTACTACTAATTTTATTGCTTCGATGACTTTTTTGCCTTGGAACACTGTGTTTGTTGTTGATGCTTTAGAGTAATATACACTATCATATACTTTTGGGATGTGTCCTTGATACTCGTACTCATGGTCAACATGGATAAAATGGCCGAAAGTACACTGTATTCGTGGAAGTCGTGAAGCATAGTTTGAGCGCGTTACTGAAAGTCGCATTTCCCACGTTGAACCCCCTGTCCAAATCCATCGTCATCTCAAGCTCTAGTATTCACAACTATGGCTGGCACAGGCCCCCGTGAAAACGTCTTTGCCACCCGTATGGCTCTCACCAACACCAAACTACGTCTCAAGGGTGCTCAGACAGGCCATTCCCTCCTTGCAAAGAAAAGAGATGCCTTAACGACTCGGTTCAGAGCCATCTTGAAGAAGGTCGATGAAGTAAGTCCTCCTTTTTCTTCTCCATAACCGCCCAATACTGAAATCGGAATTTGGAACCTGGAACTAGGCAAAACGCAAAATGGGCCGCGTAATGCAACTCGCCTCGCTCAGTATGGCCGAAGTGACCTACACAACAGGGGGTGACATTAGTTATCTCGTACAAGAACAAGCAAAGAGTGCAACATTCCGAGTGAAGAGTAAACAGGACAATGTATCGGGTGTCGTGTTGCCTGCGTTTGAGGTGGATAAGGTGCAAGGGTCTGGTGGGTGCTTTTTTTTTCTCTCTTTCCTTCCCGGCTCTTGTTGTAGTCAGGCCAACGACGATCTCAACGATACATAGATTTCAACCTGACTGGTCTTGGCCGAGGTGGACAACAAATCCTCAAAGCGCGTCAAGTATATGCCAAAGCTATCGAAACGCTCGTCGAGCTTGCCTCTTTACAAACTGCTTTCACGATTCTGGACGAGGTTATCCGTGCGACGAATCGTCGAGTGAATGCTATCGAACATGTTGTTATACCCCGTCTGGATAATACAATCAAGTATATCATATCAGAGTTGGATGAGATGGATCGAGAGGAGTTCTTTAGGTGCGTAGTTGGCTTCGTTCCAAGGATGACATGGTTGTTGATTGAACATGGGAATTAGGTTGAAGAAGGTGCAAGGAAAGAAGAAGAGAGAGGCAGCGGCGGTATTGAATGCTCCCAAGGACGGAGGAGAAGGCTCGCAGATGGCACCTGCACCCCAATCGCTAGTAGAAGAGGAAGGTACCGGGGATCTACTGAGTAGCAAGGACGACGATGTGATTTTCTAGTCCGGGTGCTACAAATACCAATGGACAGATTCAAGATTGCATGTTTGTAGTACCCCCGCATCGAGACCGTTTCATGACGTTGACAATAATGATAATATATGGTTACTCAGTCGAGCTCATTGATGACATGCTCACTCAATAGACTTTGCTCTATGGAGTCCAGAGTCGATTAGTCGTCAAAAGATAAGAGATAACGGTGAGATCACTGTTATGATGTCACTATTCCCTCGCATCTGTAAGCTGGGTACAGTCGATTAGTATTACTCGGACTTTTCCGAGATCGCGTGATCTGCCCATTTTCAGCGGCTTGAAGTGGGCTATGGCGCGTAGCGCACCCCCGCTGAGGGTAAGCCCGAAGAGGGGTAGGTTAGGGGTTTGGGGTTCAGGTTAGGTGTTAGGAAGTGTGGTTGAGAGTAAGTTCCCTCACTCATGAAGAACTTACCCTCAACTGCTTAAGGTTTGTACTTCTGGTGAGTCAGTTAGCAGTTAGACTTTAGAGGTTCGTGGTTAGGAGTTAGGTGGTTAGGGGTTAGGCAGTAGGGTCTGGGGATGGATATATGTATAAAAAGGCAAGGGATGGTACTTACAGGTGTGTAGAAATAGTGACATCATTGGTGTTTGGAGTTTTCTGAGTAATACTAATTGACTGTAGCCTCCATCTGTAAGTACCTCCCTTGTGTCTTTTGTACATATATCCATTCCCAGACTCTAACTACCTCACTTCTAACCACCTAACTGCTAAACACTAACCAACCAAACCAACCACCTAACCAACCAACCATCTAACCACTAGCTCAAACTCCTAACTGACTCAGTGTGAGTTCAAACTCTAAGCAGTTGAGAGTAAGTCCTTGTGAAAGACTTACCCTCAACTCTACTTTCTAATGCCTAACCCAAACCCCAAACCCCTAACCTGCCCCTTTAGCAGAAGTGCTACACACTAGAACCCACTTTGCAGGCTATGGGAACAGGATGATGACTAATTGACTCTCCCCTCTGCTCTATATGTGTGAATAGAAACCTTTTTAAACCCATATATACTCTGGAGGTGAATACTTCAAAGTAGCTTACTTTAGTAAGAGAGATTTGACCTAGCTAAGAGTTTAGTTAGCATTCTACATATGGCAACTCTGATCATGTCAATTAACAATCTGAGTAGGACTTTTAGAGGTTATCTTTTGGTAGTTTTTCCACTAGTACTATCTCAGATGAATTACTGAGCTAAGCCAAGCTATTGGCACCTCTAATTCTGGCACACATACTGTGCTTTTAGCTTGATTTCATTGAGAGTGATCTGTACTGCATTAGAGATGTCTTCTCTGGCTAGTAAGTAAAGAATACACATGGATACTCAAAACCTAGTATTGTTGGACAGGTTGACTACAAAAATGAGTGTTGCAGTTACTTCTGTCAAATGAATACAGAACAGAGTTGAATTCTATTCTTGCAGCCAAAATAGTGGGTTGGCCAAGGAGGTAGGGTAGATAATGGACCAGTGCTGTGAGGTGTCTTTTGAGCTGTTGCTATGGATTTTCTGTTTCAGCTCAATTTTGCACTATAACCACTCAGGCTCTGCAAATAGTGGAAATACAGCAAAGATACCTGAGATTGAATGGCTTTTGCTAAAGGCATGTTACACATGTGACAGAATGCCAGGGAAGCATTTGAAGATAGATGATACTGTGGTTAAAGTAACTATTATGAAGTATAGTACATTAAAAATCAATTTCAGAAAGAAACCATTGCATAGTAGTAATGATAATTCATCTAAGATAAGACTAGAGGAAAACTACCAAAGATAATCCAAAAGTTCTACTCAGTTGTTGAAGCAAGTGTGGATCAATGTGATCAGAGTTGCTGTACTTAGAATGTCAACTAAACTCTTAACTTGGTTAAATCCCTCTTATTAGAGTGAGCTACTTTGAAGTGTTTACTTCCAGAGGAGTATATATGGGTTTAAAGGGTTCTATTTACAAATACACAAATATACACATAAAAATACAGTGCATAAAGCACAAAACACAAGAGCTACAGTCCACACAAAGACTTGGTAGCTAATATATCTGACTCTATAGAGCTCAAGACCTCTTTAAGACAACTACAGTACACAGCATATTGGGAAAGGTCCTAAATCTACTTCTACAAAGAGCTCAACACAGGCACACCTCTTGTTAAGATTCTAAGTGTGTCACAACCTGATACACACATAGGCCACACTCTAAGTGTTCTAGATTCCTTAGTGTAAAGTTATCTCTTAGAAAAGTGCCAAGTGCACTAAAGATGCTACTCTTTGTCTCTTACAATGCAAGTTCATTATCAGATCTCTCTCTCTCTGGAGTCACTCAGAATCAATCTCTAGAGCCTGTAGTCAGGAAGAAAAACTGTTAAATGGGCACACAAGTTATGCATCAAACAAACTCTTTATATATTTACAATCAGAGGGGGCAGAGTTCCTTTAGTATGTACAGATATCTAGCTGTTCTTATATATAGTCTATGGAATGTATCTATAAGAAAATGTAAATATTGTCTGATAAATTCAGGAAAATGTGAATGAGTGACATGGATACCAAAAGAAGGAGTTTCAGGATATTATGAAGTCTGGCCATTAGAGTATCTGACTGTATCTGTCCAGGTATCTAGTTCCAGAGGATCTGGATTCTGAATTTAATTTTGTCTTTTGATTTGTGGGTATAGCTGAACAGATTAGTCTTTCTGTCCTATTTTTCTACAGCATTCCACCTTTCCTGCATCTATACACTTGCAAACATCTAGGTGTCAAAGCTTCCAAGGCCAGAACACACTGTTTCTGACTCTATCTATTATGTTGCTTGTCTGGCTCTTGACAATAATGACAAACTAAACTGAAGAGATGATGTCTCCACAGTTAAGTCTGATTAAAGGTTCAAGTTTGAGCTTTTGTTCCAAGAGTCAAGTTTATTGAGTAAGACAAGGTATGATTAACTAGTGATATGCATAACTTTTACCTTTTGTTTCACATGCAAATAGAGAATATTTTGCACTTTTTATGGTTGAAAATAAAATATATAAGGGAATTGAGGACTAGTGTGAGCCCTAAGCAGCTAGTCAAAGCGAGTAGTAGAGAAGGATACAAAATATTAGCAGAGTAATAGTTGATGGTAGGCCATACAAGAGTACCCAACTACTGCTAGTATGAAAATAAACAGCAAATCTGAACACAGAGGAGCATCCTGAAACCTGTAGAGAACAACACCATATAATACTTCTCTATTGAAAGTATACCAAAGGGAATATTTTCACTTTCAACAATATTTTCAATTCACACCCCTCTTAAAAGGAGAATAAAGGCCTTTAATGATACACAAACAAGAATATTATCGAGAAATGGATATGAAACAGAGGATGACAAATTATTGGCAAGAGATACTTGAGATACCAAATATCAAATTAGAGGAATGAAATAGATGATCGGCTACTGGAAGAGTGCCTGTATCATGGAAAAACAGAAGACAAAGCTGTATGACAAGAAACCAGTATGGCTGAGCTTATGCATACACTTTAAACATAGAGATGGAAGCATATTACACATCCATAGAGCAGATGATAGTAGACAGAGAAGGAAGGAACTGTGCAGAGTGGCATGGAAGTATAATATTTTCAAACAGAGTCAGAAGGAGAGCCATTTGATAGAGAAAATTGCAAATGGTTAGTGTCAGAAGACTGCACAATTGTTATAGAAAAAGAATAAAAGAGTTTATGGCTATGAAGCCTGACTACAATTGGACACAGTGACAGAGAAATTACCAAACACAGCTCAGTTTATATAATATTTAGCATCTGACTCAGTTTTATTTGTATGTGTGACAGATATATTAGATTATTTATGTTGTAGAGTATATAAAGGGACATGTTTTATAGGTGGAAGGCAGGAGAGATACTGCCCACCAATTACCAGAGTGTATGACATTGTTGTTCAGGTAGAAGAGCTACTAGCAATCAGTATTTTTCAGCCACTTTGGGCTCTAGCTTATTTAGTTGTGCAAGAGGTGCAGGCTAGTTGAGACCTGAAATTGTAACTCAAACCAGAGATATAAACAAAAGCTAGGAAGAGCTTAGTTTTTAATGCAAGAGGCGTGTTTTCTGATAAGAAGAGCATTGTATCAGTCTACTAAGAGGGTAGCTGATGTACATCAGTATAGTCTGGTGTTTCAACATGAATCAGAGAGGGTTTCAGGCTAGCAGTGTCTAGAAGATTTGTCCTCTTGAGAATCATTGCAGAATATAGCTAAAAGGGCTATATTCAGNTCCACACAAAGACTTGGTAGCTAATATATCTGACTCTATAGAGCTCAAGACCTCTTTAAGACAACTACAGTACACAGCATATTGGGAAAGGTCCTAAATCTACTTCTACAAAGAGCTCAACACAGGCACACCTCTTGTTAAGATTCTAAGTGTGTCACAACCTGATACACACATAGGCCACACTCTAAGTGTTCTAGATTCCTTAGTGTAAAGTTATCTCTTAGAAAAGTGCCAAGTGCACTAAAGATGCTACTCTTTGTCTCTTACAATGCAAGTTCATTATCAGATCTCTCTCTCTCTGGAGTCACTCAGAATCAATCTCTAGAGCCTGTAGTCAGGAAGAAAAACTGTTAAATGGGCACACAAGTTATGCATCAAACAAACTCTTTATATATTTACAATCAGAGGGGGCAGAGTTCCTTTAGTATGTACAGATATCTAGCTGTTCTTATATATAGTCTATGGAATGTATCTATAAGAAAATGTAAATATTGTCTGATAAATTCAGGAAAATGTGAATGAGTGACATGGATACCAAAAGAAGGAGTTTCAGGATATTATGAAGTCTGGCCATTAGAGTATCTGACTGTATCTGTCCAGGTATCTAGTTCCAGAGGATCTGGATTCTGAATTTAATTTTGTCTTTTGATTTGTGGGTATAGCTGAACAGATTAGTCTTTCTGTCCTATTTTTCTACAGCATTCCACCTTTCCTGCATCTATACACTTGCAAACATCTAGGTGTCAAAGCTTCCAAGGCCAGAACACACTGTTTCTGACTCTATCTATTATGTTGCTTGTCTGGCTCTTGACAATAATGACAAACTAAACTGAAGAGATGATGTCTCCACAGTTAAGTCTGATTAAAGGTTCAAGTTTGAGCTTTTGTTCCAAGAGTCAAGTTTATTGAGTAAGACAAGGTATGATTAACTAGTGATATGCATAACTTTTACCTTTTGTTTCACATGCAAATAGAGAATATTTTGCACTTTTTATGGTTGAAAATAAAATATATAAGGGAATTGAGGACTAGTGTGAGCCCTAAGCAGCTAGTCAAAGCGAGTAGTAGAGAAGGATACAAAATATTAGCAGAGTAATAGTTGATGGTAGGCCATACAAGAGTACCCAACTACTGCTAGTATGAAAATAAACAGCAAATCTGAACACAGAGGAGCATCCTGAAACCTGTAGAGAACAACACCATATAATACTTCTCTATTGAAAGTATACCAAAGGGAATATTTTCACTTTCAACAATATTTTCAATTCACACCCCTCTTAAAAGGAGAATAAAGGCCTTTAATGATACACAAACAAGAATATTATCGAGAAATGGATATGAAACAGAGGATGACAAATTATTGGCAAGAGATACTTGAGATACCAAATATCAAATTAGAGGAATGAAATAGATGATCGGCTACTGGAAGAGTGCCTGTATCATGGAAAAACAGAAGACAAAGCTGTATGACAAGAAACCAGTATGGCTGAGCTTATGCATACACTTTAAACATAGAGATGGAAGCATATTACACATCCATAGAGCAGATGATAGTAGACAGAGAAGGAAGGAACTGTGCAGAGTGGCATGGAAGTATAATATTTTCAAACAGAGTCAGAAGGAGAGCCATTTGATAGAGAAAATTGCAAATGGTTAGTGTCAGAAGACTGCACAATTGTTATAGAAAAAGAATAAAAGAGTTTATGGCTATGAAGCCTGACTACAATTGGACACAGTGACAGAGAAATTACCAAACACAGCTCAGTTTATATAATATTTAGCATCTGACTCAGTTTTATTTGTATGTGTGACAGATATATTAGATTATTTATGTTGTAGAGTATATAAAGGGACATGTTTTATAGGTGGAAGGCAGGAGAGATACTGCCCACCAATTACCAGAGTGTATGACATTGTTGTTCAGGTAGAAGAGCTACTAGCAATCAGTATTTTTCAGCCACTTTGGGCTCTAGCTTATTTAGTTGTGCAAGAGGTGCAGGCTAGTTGAGACCTGAAATTGTAACTCAAACCAGAGATATAAACAAAAGCTAGGAAGAGCTTAGTTTTTAATGCAAGAGGCGTGTTTTCTGATAAGAAGAGCATTGTATCAGTCTACTAAGAGGGTAGCTGATGTACATCAGTATAGTCTGGTGTTTCAACATGAATCAGAGAGGGTTTCAGGCTAGCAGTGTCTAGAAGATTTGTCCTCTTGAGAATCATTGCAGAATATAGCTAAAAGGGCTATATTCAGGTACAAGAGGTGCCTTTGTTCTCACTTAGAAGAAGTTTAATCTTTGGGCAGTTTCTGGTCGAACCTTATACCAGTTTTGCTTTTGAAGTGATTAATAAAACCACAAAACCAATAAATATTATACAAAATAAACACCCATTCTCGATCTGAGAAGGCAATCATCTCTAAACTACTGAGCGAGACATTGAGAATTATTCTTGACATTGCAGTGACAGTAAACCATGCCAAACCAACTTGCAAACAAAACTAAGAATCAAGAACTTATATATACCTTTTTCGGGGTATTTTGGCACCACAAGCCTTGTGTTTTCATAGTAGAGGCATAGGTTTTTGAGCATCTTCACCAGGTCAAGCTGGAGAGCTCTAACACTGGTCTTCTAGTTTAAATACATTACAAGTAGTTACTATCTCTATCTAGTAGTATAAAAGAGAAAAGCTATACTGCAAAGTGTTCAGGATATGAGTTAGTATAAGTACAGAGATAGATAGAAAGGGGAGCTGGGAATGTGTACATCAGTGAAATGGACACCTAAATATATTGGAATAAAATGAGTGAAATATGTTATAATGGCCAAAATACATTATAATCATTATGGTGTATTTTAATGTAATATAATTGTTGTTCCTTTATTTTAATGGATTAAAATGAAGCAAAATGGTTATAATGTATTCTGGCTATTATAATGTATTTCAGCCATTATAATGCATTGGCCCCACCTGGGGGTTAGGGACAAAAAGAAATAATATTTATTTGTTGCCACCCCCGTGAGTCAAACCCTTAACCTCAAGGTGGATTAGTTAGCAACCTTGGCAGCTGCAGGATGCTCAAGACCACTGTACCACAGTGCCATATACTTACCACTACACATAGTGCAATATATCCCCTTACTCAAAAGACCTATCTCCACCCTCTTGCTGTTTCTATTGATTAAATCCCCAACCAAAAGCTTCCCTTCACTTTGTAGAGTCCTCTCCCTGTCCTCTGGAAGGCATAAAAATGCACTGTTTTGATTGCCTCTGTTACAATCTATTTTACTACATTATAATAACCCTGTCTTATTTTATTGCATTTTAATACACTATAATAATACCATCCCATTTTATTGCATTTTAATGTACTATAATAATACCATCCCATTTTATTGTATTTTAATGGATTATAATAACACCAGTCTCATTTTAATGCATTTTAATGTATTGTAATAGCATTGCTTGATTTTAATCTATTACAATGGACTAAAATCAGCAAAATACATTATAATTTATTATATTTAGGTGTCCATTTTGCTGATGTAATTGTCTGATAGAAATAGGAAACATGTGATGTATAAGTACAAAGGAAGATGAAAAAGAGGACTGGAAAGGTGAAAGGGTCTGATAGAACAAGTAGCATGTGATGTTATGTCTGCAGATCAAGAGAAATTGTAACATTATCTCCTTTGATAGCTTGTTCTTGATCATTAGCAAAATGGACACTTAAATATAATAACTTATAATGTATTTTGCTGATTTTAATCCATTATAATAAGTTAAAATGAAGCAATGCTATTACAGTGCATTAAAATGCATTAAAATGGACTGGTATTATTATAATCCATTAAAATACAATAAAATGCAATAAAATGAGACAGAGTTATTATAATATAGTAAAATATATTGTAACAGAAGCAATCAAAATAGTGCATTTTTATATCTTCCAGAGGACAGAGAGAGGACTCTATAAAGTGAAGAAAAGCATTTGGTTGGAGATTTGATCAATAAAAATAGCAAGGGGACAGAAATAGGTCTTTTGAGTAAGGAGATATATTGCACTATAGTACAGTGGTCTTGAATGCCCAGCCTAGTGTAGATGGCAAAACTCACTGGAGCTGATATCACCAGGCAAAATGGCAAAACCATTTTGCCCAGCAATATCTGCAGCTGGCAAAACTCTGACCAAACTTTGTTTTCAGATTGAATCAACACACCCTGCAGTGCTTTCTCTTTGTTGTTCAATGATAATCTCTCTATTCTATAGCTACACTATGTCTGAAATTGACCAACCTGTGCCTGTCTGACCACCTTCCCACACTACTTTAATAGTCTCAACATATAGAGTAGGTACTATTCCATCTAGTGCCTTTTTTATTTTATTGAAGTTGAAAATTTCTCCTCATACCAGAGAAGGACCTGAATCTCCTGCTTTGTCAGTCACCTCCTCCATCATCTCCTTTTCAAGCTGTTNTTAGCAAAATGGACACTTAAATATAATAACTTATAATGTATTTTGCTGATTTTAATCCATTATAATAAGTTAAAATGAAGCAATGCTATTACAGTGCATTAAAATGCATTAAAATGGACTGGTATTATTATAATCCATTAAAATACAATAAAATGCAATAAAATGAGACAGAGTTATTATAATATAGTAAAATATATTGTAACAGAAGCAATCAAAATAGTGCATTTTTATATCTTCCAGAGGACAGAGAGAGGACTCTATAAAGTGAAGAAAAGCATTTGGTTGGAGATTTGATCAATAAAAATAGCAAGGGGACAGAAATAGGTCTTTTGAGTAAGGAGATATATTGCACTATAGTACAGTGGTCTTGAATGCCCAGCCTAGTGTAGATGGCAAAACTCACTGGAGCTGATATCACCAGGCAAAATGGCAAAACCATTTTGCCCAGCAATATCTGCAGCTGGCAAAACTCTGACCAAACTTTGTTTTCAGATTGAATCAACACACCCTGCAGTGCTTTCTCTTTGTTGTTCAATGATAATCTCTCTATTCTATAGCTACACTATGTCTGAAATTGACCAACCTGTGCCTGTCTGACCACCTTCCCACACTACTTTAATAGTCTCAACATATAGAGTAGGTACTATTCCATCTAGTGCCTTTTTTATTTTATTGAAGTTGAAAATTTCTCCTCATACCAGAGAAGGACCTGAATCTCCTGCTTTGTCAGTCACCTCCTCCATCATCTCCTTTTCAAGCTGTTCAAAAGCATCTTCAACAGGATCTTTTTCAATTTCATCCCAAGGAGAATTGGGATTACTGTTATCAAGAGGAGGTTCCCAAGTCAGGTGGGACTCAAGTTCTTGAGTAATGGTGCTGGTTATCACTAGGCTGTCTTTTGCATGCATATGTGCATGTTTACAGTGTGTAGACTTCCCTGCTGCTCTATTCTTCTCCCAAATGTTCCAGTTGTAATGGTTTCACAGTTTGGTCAACTTCTCAAAGGTTGGAGTTGACAAGTTGTTACATTTTGGCATCTGGACACTGTTCAAGTGGGAGAATAATTGCTCAATCTTGGTGGCATAAGGAACAATGGAGTGAATGATGATAGTGAGTGCTTTGAGGGGATAGCTTTTGGTGTTGATTGGTGGTCTCTCTCACTGTTTCTTTGCCACCATTTCTTTGCTCTACCTGTACCACCTGTGAATGGTTCTTTGCAGTAGTAGTAGAGCTCGATGTTCTTCTTCAGTACTGTAGCTTCTTCAAAGGACCAATTCCACTTCTTTATAAGGCTGAGAGCAGTATTGGTGATATCTGTGAGAGTGAATCCAGCCTGTTTTGAGATTGTGAGTCAGTGACAGAGAGAGTGAAGGAAAAGAGCAAGTTTATGTACTAAAGTTGCAATTTTGTGGAACCGCCTGTCAAGGACACATCATGCATGTGCAAGGAACTCCTTATCCTCATCATCATCACAGGATATGGCAGTGAGGGTGCAGGCACTGTTATATTACTTGTGCAGCAATGTCAACAACTCAACACCACTAAACCTAGTGACATCAAGTTCAAGGTTCAAGTTTGAGTTCACTCAGTGGTTACTGAGGTTCAGAAGTTCGTCTGTCTGTTGCAAGCACAAGGTTTATAATTAACCAGGTCAAGCTGAGGAGCCTGCATCTAGTTCTGGAGTTTTAAATACATGTCTTGTAGCTACTGGTTTGTTTCTACTAGAATGTTATAGAAGGTACAAGATTGCTGAAAAATACAAAGATGAATAATCATGGAACAGCATAGAATTTGGAAGAAAGAAAAGTGGAACATATAATCAGTTATAATACAAGTTGAAAGAAAAGGAAATAGTGTCCAGTCACATTCCATCAGTGTGTTGTAACAGGCACAGCTGAGGAATTGTAGCATGCAGTCTGCAAGTGTGCTCTCTTGAGACTCATAGTTTCTGATTGCATCAACAAGGGGTTTTACCACTTTTGTCACCTGTGATAGATACTGCCAACAGTCCTCATCAGTGAGGACTATTTGTATAACCTTGGCAGAGACAACAGATAGACCCTCAGATGATTTCTTTGCATCATCTCAGAGGCATATAGCCCCAAGAGGTCTTCAATAAAGAAGGACACTCAATACAAGAAGGATAATTGTATACTAGTGTGACTCACAATTTTTCTTTAAGCCTTGTGTGATCTTCACTTTACAAGCCTTCTCTTTTAATTGACCTCCCCAATAATGTGAGTTATTAAAGAAGGTCACAACTGTATTGGCCTTTCTGAGTGACTTCTTGACAGATGCATATAAGCAGATCTCTCCAACCAGAGTGTTCATCTGATGGAGAAAGCATGCAAGAGTCTGTGCTTGATGTTAGCATAGAAGATTGAAATTGAAGCAAATACATATGATGACCCATAGAAACCTTTCCTCAAACTTTCTCCAAAAGCTTTGCATAACAGTTGGATTGTCAGTGACAAGCACAATGAAACATACTGCATCCTCTACAGCTATGTCTTTCATTGCCAAAAGAGCTGTCTCTAGGATCTTTTGAGCCTCTCCTTGGAGCTCTGTCAGGTCCTGAAGACTCATAACTATGAGATACTTGCCAACTTGAGCAGCTGCTATGCTGTATAGCGCCTGCTTCAGGAGGTCCTCCCATCCATCAATCAAGAGGGTTAAAATCCACTTGAATGATGCAATTCTCACCACTTCCAGCAGGTGAACATAACCATTCTCACTATCTAGAATTGTGTGAGAGAGTACATAATGGCTTGAAAGCACATAAGATGGCCTGATCTCATTGCAAAAGTCCTCCAGATATGGGTTTTCTGCTGATCTGAATGCCAAACAAGAATGAACAATGAAACTGAATCAATGTAAGTACATGCTGCTCATATTAATCTCAAAAAATATACTGAAAGAGCTTTAAATCTGCATGCTGCTGCTGACCCTTATCAAGCCCAAAATCAACAATTCCATTCAATGTTCTTTGCCTTTCTACCTTTCTCTTCTTTGCTGTCCTTGATACTTCAGTCCCTTCTATGTTTTCAGTAATATGCATAACTTTTACTTTTATTTTCACATGCAAATAGAGAATATTTTGCACTTTTATGGTTGAAGATGACATATACAAGGGAATTGAGGACTAGTGTGAGCCCTGAGCAGCTAGTCAAAGCAAGTAGTAGAGAAGGATACAGAATATTAGCAGAATAATGGTTGATGGTAGGCTATACAAGAGTACTCTGACCACTGCTAGTATGAGAATAAACAGCAAATATGAGTACAGAGGAGCATCCCAAAAACTGTAGGAAACTATACCACATCATGCCTCTCTATTGAAAGCATACCAAAGGGAATATTTTCACTTTTAACAATATTTTCAATCCACACCTCTCTTGAAAGGAGAATAAAAGCTTTTGATGATACACAAACGAGGATATTATTGAGAAACAGATATGAAACAGAGAATGACAAATTATCAGTGAGAGATACTCAAGATACTGAATATCAAATTAGAGGAATAAAATAGATGATCAGTTGCCAGAAGGGTGCCTGTATCATGGAAAAATGGGAGACAAAGCTATATGACAAGAAACCAGCATGGCTGAGCTTACACATATGCTTTAAAACATAGAAATGGAAGCATATTATGTGTCCATAGAGTAGATGATAGTAGATGGAGAAAGAAGGAACTGTGTGGAGCAGCATGGAAGTATAATATTTGCAAATGGAGTTGGAAGAAGAGCTGTTTGACAGAGAAAATTGCAAACAATTAGTGTCAGGAGACTGCACAATTATACCAGAAAAAGAATAAAAGAGTTTATAGCTATGAAGCCTGACTACAATTGGACACTGTGACAGAGAAATTACCAAACACAGCTCAATTTATATAATATTTAGCACTCAACTCAGTTTTATTTTATTATTGTGACAGATATATTAGATTATTTATATTGTAGAGTATATAAGAGGACATCTTTTGTAGGTGGAAAGTAGGAGAGATACTGCCCACCAGAGCTCTGCACAAGTATTGCTACTCATGGGTACTTGAGAGTTGACCTGTAACAGAACTTGTGGGTTTGAGTGACCTGTGGATCTGGGTACTCAGAGTAGCAGGTCATTTGAGAGTCTGTGTCATAGATTCTAATGAAATCTCATAACCCATGCATACTAGTATAGTAACAGCTAACTTGAAATACAGTTATGCTACTTATCTTCATCTGAAACCTCTATAGCTACATTATTCTCAACCTGATTTGCACCTCTAATAACTTGTTCTACTATTGTATGGAACTCCACATGCTTGTTCTTATCACCTAGAGCTAGAGCTATCTTTGCCTCAGGCAAAAGTCCTGGTACCTGACCTCAGAATGCTAAGAGAGTTCTCTGACACACACTCTCATCTGAGAGTGAATAGCATCTCTTGGTCACTATGAGGCCACCACCTGAGAAGCACCTCTCAATCACAATCTAATACATTGTAGATAGCCTGAGAATAGAGTAGTTAGTGGTAGAATAAAGGAAAAAATGCCAGTACCTGTGAGTACCTGTATTTACTTGCAGATTGAAAGTATCTGCAGATAACTGTGACTCTGATCCATGCAGATCCAGATCACCCATGCTATAGGTTACTCATGGATCTGGGTAGCAACTTTTTTGGTGTTATACCCATAGGTCATAGATCCAGGTGATCTGCTAATTTGTCTAAGATAAGACTAGTGGAAAACTACCCAAAAGATAACCTCCAAAAGTTCTATCCTCTAGTTGTTGTGCAAGTGTGGATTGATGTGATCAGAGTTGCTGCACTTAGAATGCCAACAAAACTCTTAGCTATGTTAATTCTCTCTTATTAAAGTGTTCTACTTCAAAGTGTTCACCTTAAAAAGAGTATAGATGGGTTTTAAAATGGGTTTATTTCACAACACACACACAAAACACAAAGAACATGGTGCACAAAAGCACAAATACAAGAGCTACAGTCCTGTACAAAGACTCAATAGCCAATATAGTCTGACTCTACAGAGTTCAAGACTTCTTTAAGACAACTACAGCACACAGCATACTGGAAAAGGTCCTAGACCAGTTTCTACAAAGAGTTCAGCACAGGCACACCCTTTGCTAAGACTCTAAGTGTGTCACAACCTGATACCCAACACAGGCCACACTCCAAGTGCCCAAGGCTCCTTCTTGGTGTAAAGTGTCTCTTAGAAAAGTGCCAATTGCACTAAAGATGTTATTCTTTGTCTCTTATGACATAAGTTCATTATCAGATTTCTATCTCTCTGGAGTCACTCAGAACCAATCTTCAGAGCCTGAAGTGAGGAAGCAAAACTGGGATGGCACACAAAATTATACACCAAACAAACTTGTCATGTATTCACAATCAGAGGGGGCAGAGTTACTTGAGTATATACACATATCTAGCTGTCCTTATATACAGTCCAAGAAATATATCTACAGAAAATTAGAAATAATGTCTGATAATTCAGGAAATAATAAATGAGTGACTGAGATGCTAAAAGAGGGAATATTTAGATGTCATAGAGTCTGGCCACTAGAGTATCCAACCATATCTGCATGTGTATCTACTTCTCCAGGTGTTCTGGACTCTATAATTTGTATTTTCTCTTTTCTAAGTCGGGTATCTATGAGTAGATGGTTGTATCTGTCCCATTTCTTACAGCATTTCCCTTTCTGGCATCCACACATCAGCAGAGGCCTAGATGCTCAAAGTTTCTAAGGTCAGAACATGCTATTACTGTTTCTATCTCCTTTGACAATGCACTTTCAGTCTTAGTTAGGACTTCTTATGCATTAGATATGCTTCAGATGTCTTGTTGTGTCTGTCCATTAAGTAACTTCAGTCCTACAAAAGTAGTCTTCTAGCTTCCAAGGTTACTTCACACTTAGTTATGTTATTTTGTATGTTTTCACTGCTGTTGAACTCTTTATTAAAAGATTGTCTGCTTTAACTTTAATCCGTATATTGACTTCAGAGGATGATTATTCTTTGATCATTTCTGTTCTAAGTCATCTTTCTGTTTTGATGTCTCTTTTAAGTACCTCTGTACTGTTTGACTGCACATTGCACTTTGCAGATGTTATAGAAGGTTGAAATAAAAATAAAATCCCATTGATAGCACTTTGAGAGCTTGGTTAACTAGCTAATGCGTTCATTGGGCCATAGTTAGGTTCTCTACAGGTTTTGGAAGTGATCTGCTTTGAATCTGATACATAGATAAGTCAGAAAGTACAGCTTAGACACCTCTGTATAGTGTATCATATAGCTTTTCATACTTTCCAATGCACTATAGCTTCTCTAAGGCAATGACTAGCAGACTAGGCTCACTCTAGTTCTTATTACCCATTATTTTGTGTCATATTAAAGTGTTCTGATCCAAAAGTAATGTAAAACAAATAAAATTGGGTCTTTCCTAGGTTTGCCATATTACCATGAGTTAACTTGTGCAGAGCTCTACTGCCTACTGATTACCAGAGTGTATGACATTGTTGTTCAGATAGAAGAGCTACTGGCAATCAGTATTTTTCAACTACTTCAGGCTCTAGCTTATTTAGTTGTGCAAGAGGTGCAGGCTAGTTGAGACCTGAGATTGTATCCCAAACTAGAGATCTAAATAAAAGCTAGAAAGAGCTTAGTTTTTAATGCAAGAGGCATGTTTTCTGATAAGAGGAACATTGTATTAGTCTACTAAGAGGGTAGCTGATGTACATCAGTATAGTCTGGTGTTTTGACATGAATTAGAGAGAGGGTTTCAGGCTAGCAGGGGCTAGAAGATTTGTCCTCTTGAGAATTGTTGCAGAACATAGCTAAGAGGGCTATATTCAGGTACAAGAGGTACCTTTGTTCTCACTTAGAAGAAGTTTAATCTTTGGGCAGTTTCTGGTTGAACCTTATACTAGTTTTGCTTTTGAAGTGAATAATAAACCACATACCCAAGAAAATATTTACAAAAACAAACACCAATCTCAAATCTGAGAAGTTGTTTTGAAGGCAATCATCTCTGAACTACTGAGCAAGACATTGAGAATTATTCTTGATCTTGCAGTAACAGTAAACCATGCCAAACCAACTTGCAAACAAAAACTAAGAATCAAGAACTTATATATACCTTTTTCGGGGTATTTTGGCACCACAAGCCTTGTGTTTTCATAGTAGAGGCATAGGTTTTTGAGCATCTTCATCAGCTTCTAGATTCTGCCTCTTGCTAACCATACAATGATAGAAAGCTGAGCAGGCAGCAGTCAGAGCATCTGGACATGCCTTGGTTGATGCAATATAATTGAATAGGTTGTTGTCTTAGTGTTTGATTGATGCTCTGGCACTATTAGGCTTGTCGCCACAACCTGTAGTTGCAACTGAAGAAATGACAGCAGGAGTTATTCTCCACCTTTCCAAGCTTTGTAAAATGCTCTAAAACAAAGGGGTTGGTTGGGTGGGGCATGCCCAATGCACAAAAGAGAGAAACAAAGCAAGAAAAAAATTATTTCTCCAGCAGATCAATTTCACAAATCAAATAATACTGCCAAATTTTGCCAATCTGACTCCCATTTTGCCATTTTATTGCCAGTTTTGCCAACAACACTAGCCCAGCCACTGCCAGGGTTGCTGACTAATCCACCTTGTGGTTGAGAGTTTGACTCATGGGAGTTGCAAATAATAAATATTATTTCTTTTTGCCCCTGACCCCTAGGTGGGACTAACACATTACAGTGGCTGAAATACATTATAACCATTTTGCTTCATTTTAATCCATTAAAATAAAGGAACAACAATTATATTGCATTAAAATATGCCATAATGATTATAATGTATTTTGGCTATTATAGTGTATTTTGCTCATTTTATTCCAAAATATTTAAGTGTCCATTTCACTAATGATTTTATCTAGGATTTCTTGTCTCTTTAGATATTAATAATGTGTTTCCTTGTATCTGTAATCAAGTAGCTATGTTCATCTAGAGGTCTTTTAACTCTTTCTGAGGTCACATTGCTCTCTATTAGATCAATTCATCAACTTGTGCCATGTTAAAACTCTTTGTTAAGAAATTGTCTGCTTTGACTCTGATCCACATATTGAATTCTAATGACTGATTATTCTCTGATTTTTCCTTTTCAGGTTGTCTTTCTGTTCAATGTCTTCTTTAAGTACTTCTATACTGTTTGACTGCTTGTTGCACTTCACAGATATTATAGAAAAGTAGTTAAACTAAAATCCCATTGATAGCACTTTGAGAAAGCTCAGTTGACTAGCCAACACACTTGTATGGTCTTAGTTAGATTTACTACAGGTTTTAGAAGTAATCCACTTCAGATCTGATACATAGATAAGTCAGAAAGTACAGCTCTTTATGCTTTTCAAAGTACTGTAGCTTCTCTAAGGCAATGACTAGCAGACTAGGCTCACTCTAGTCCTTATTACTCCTTATCTCATGTTATATTAAATTGCTTTATATTAAAAATAGTATAAATCAAACAAAATTGAGTCTTTTCTAGACTTGCCATATTAACAATGGCCAAAGGCTTGTCAATTACAATCTGCTGCCAGTGAAATTTAAGGAATCAACTAAAGCCTGTATTGACAACATTGACAGTGCTTTCAAGATAGCCTAGGTTATAATGTGAGAAGAGCAACACATCTAAAAGTGCTAGGTAGACAAGAGAGTGGAGGGTGTTTACTCACCTACTGTGAGAATATCAATGTCAATAGTTTCTACATGAATCAAATACTGAGAATGTTAAAAAATGCATTAAAAATCTTATATTGGTATATATCTTGTCAATTGATGCATATAGAGTTTAAAGGTCATCTGGAGTCAACAAGATGAGTTTGAAGGCAAGCTGCCACATAAGATTTCTGCTATCTTTAGTAGTAGGTCTTGGTGCAGAAAGTTTTGGTTCTTACTAAGTATTTTGACAAAGAGTTCCCACATACTCTTACTCTGATGTTGAACTTCTTCAGCACTGCCATCTAGTCTTTTGCTTACCTCAGTTTTCTGCAATCTTAAGTAAGCATTTAGTAAGCAGCCTGTCAAATGAACATAAACTCATCTTCATACTCTGACAGCCTTAGCATCCCCTCTGAAACAATGCCACAAAAAGAATAAGCAAAGGTCTAGAAACTTAGTATAGGCATACTTGCTGTTCCTGTCAAGCTGCTTAAAGAGATGGGTCTATTTCACTGGTGTTCTCAACCCTTAGCAAATGCCCTCTAGATCCTGTGTAATCTTCTCTCTGCTGAACTATTCTATGTATCTTGGATATGCCACAATTTATAAGCAGTAGTGACCATATTGAGGGAATGGGGCATGGTGGAAACAGGCTTGAGCAAATGCAAGTTTGCATAGTCTACAGGATGTGAGGTTGCATTCACTGCCCTTATGTTCTACAAATTTTATAAGGTATGCTGTTTTACCAGCAAAGTCTATTGTGAACATTTCTCTCTCATTAGATTTGCCACAAAGGCTGTGTAAAGATCAGCTGGACTGGTCATTGCTGATTCAGAAGAATCCACTAAAAGTGCCTTGAGTGTAGCCTGCAACTGTAAGCTTTACACCAATTCCACATGATTCTTAATATATCTGCTTTCTAATAGCTTTTTGCCACCTTCTATCTCCATCCTGAAAGAACTGTTTGAATTTGTTCCTTTAGTACAGGTTTAGTAAGCCCTTTGACCAGAAGAATGTAAGTATTTTAGCTATTTTTTATTTTTACATTAACTGTCAGATGGAAATTTCACATTAGGCAGAAAAAATAAGAATACTAGATGCTGTTAAAAGGAATGTTTGCCATATACCTAAAGCTTCTTGAAAAAATCACAATTCTGCTAACTACTTGAGCTATAGCTATAGCCAACTGTGAACCTTAAATGTACTCTCTTCTAATTCCTGAAATTTAAAGAGCAAGGTTTCATCCACAAATGGCAATGCTGAGAAAGGGCCAGCCTTGTATTTCCTGACTATAGGCAAAGGAGAAAAATACATATGTTAGTTTAGTTTTAGTTTCAGTCCAGAATACTTATAGGACAACATCTGGAAAATAGTTCTTGACAAGATCACTAAGAGGACTAAAGAAGACAGAGTCTTTCATGCTATGGCTCACAAGTCAATTATACTAAATCCATGTCTCTTAGCTTAATGGAACCATAATATAGTGTGACTGTGATCTGGTTCATTATTCAATTCCAATATTGAGGCTTGTGCAAAGAGAATATTGAGATAGCAGGTGCTGCTGGTATGACCTCTACTCTAATTATGCTGTGAAGCAATGCCTGTTGAGATCAAAGGGGTGCCAAAAAATGAAAATCACACCAGAGGTTGAATTTTTTTTGACCTTAAACAGAGAACCTACCTACCTTCACATGATAAAATTACTATATAAGGTCAATATGACATTACTATTTTCCTATGTAGAATGCCCTACTGTCATCCCAGACCCAACATATGCCCAGATCAACAACTCAGAAATGGAAGAGACTTGTACTTCATACTGGTGTCAGTAATCTTGGAGATTATTACTAGCTGCTGTAAGAGACCTGACTAGAACTGTGGCCTGCAGATGGTGTTTTTAAACTGCTAGCATGGTTGTTAGTAATTTTTTTGCTCTGTTAGTGCCTGTCAATGTTGTATCTTGCATATAGAAATAGTTCTTTATGAAGGTTATGCTAATACAACTTTTTGGCTATAGAATATAGCTCTAGAACTCTAGAGCACCCTATTCATAACATTGAGAAGGTTAGGTCAAAAAAAAATTCAGCCCAGAGCTGAACCTACCTACCTACTCCTAGTACAAGATTCACAGTCTGGTACCCTCTTGGTTGAGACAACTCAATTAACAAAACCAGATAGATAGGTAGTGATCTCACCTTCTCTTCAGCCATCTCTATAATTGGGAATTATCTACTTTCAGTGAAAAATACTGCTGTAGATATTGGCTCTGAGTTTAACAGCTGTCAAAACTGCCCATGAATGAGTTCTAATTCAATCTTCCCATTCTTTTTAACTATTAAAAGTGTCTTGGAGTATCTCTGAACTGGCCATAATGAATGTAAAGGGCAAAATTGCAAAGGTGCTTCTGCCAAATTCTAGAAAGAGCTTTCAGAAGCAGGTAAAGTTGGATTCTTTTGAAAAGATTTGTTATAATTAATCATGGCCACTTGTGCCATATCAAGCATGACAAATACTGGCCTGTCTTCACCATCTGCTGCAATTGCCTCTCAAGCTGTCTCTGCTATGGCTGTGTCAATAATGTTGCTTTCAATGTTTCTTGAGACAAGTGCTTCTGAAACTATGATAAAAATGTCTTGCTTATGCAACAAGAGCTTTAGCTGCAGCTAGGCTACAAGCTAGAGCTTCTTGTGCTCTAAAGTGATGCCTTTTGCAGCTGCTTTGTCCAGAAATAGCTTGGAACTACTAAGCACCCAAGCAGTGTGCAGTTGGCAAGATAGTACAGAATCTGGAAATTATGCACCAATACCTGCACTTTGTCACTAGCATGTTGAATGTCAGTAAGAAACTTGACAAAGCCAGACAATTGCAATAGCCTCTATAGGACTGACAGCAAAGTCAGTGGAGCTGAGAAGTTGTGAGTCCAAACATGGATTACAAGCTCTAGTTGGCACACAGTCTCTTGAAAAGTAGACCTTTCCTGAACCCAGTACATTAACAAGGAATCTGCACATTACTAAGTCCAAGTCTTGGGTTTATAATAGCTCAACCATGTACATATGCTCTCTTTGAAAGATGGCATCAACTGTCTTATTTACCAAAGTGCCTGCCTGATAAAGAAGCATAGGAGGCTTATTACAAAATCTACAGCAGGAATGTCCAGACTTGCAATATGACTTTTGTATTAGGATAATTATCACCAGGATCATCTAGAGGGGGTGGTCCTCACAGTGTAGGAGAGAATATTGCCTGAGTCAAGTTAGTGAATATTTGAGACCAAGGGGGGAGGTGGACTATAGTTCTGGCATATACTAGTGGTTGGTTGGTCTGGCTGGAGGCCAACTAAAATTTTTTTAGTAGGTTTGGCTGCTTTTGGAGGCTTTTGGACAACAATTTTGGTAATTTTTTTTGTCTGGAATTCTTAATTTGCTATTCCTAGGGTTCTGGACTCTACATGAGTATGTTGTTAACAACACTTGGGACCACAGCTAGCATGCTAGTTCATGCTAGTTGGGCATCAATTGTGAATGCCAATGTAGTTATGAATTTGAAATGAAATGAAGAATTCATACTCTGTTGGATGGTCTCTGCAAGATTGTTGTGACTATAAGAGGGCCTCCAAAATAGATCTGCATAGATAGAGCCCACTAATTGAAATTCTGTTTCCATTTACCTTACTCCCAATTGATTTGGGCACTTACTTCACCCAAAAGTGACATTCTCATAGGCAACAGTCACCACATTATTGCCACCCTTATTCAAGCTCTATGCTCAACCATAACAAAACACTTGTAGAACAAGGCATCAGGAATAAGCATGGCTACCCAGATATATCAGACACCACTCTCATATCAACTATTATTGGCATGGTAGCACTGCTCCAGTGCTTCTCATGCTGCTGTGTTCTCTTTCCTGTTCTAATTTGTTAACATTTACATTTATGTATTAGCTACATTGGTTCAGTATTCAAACTGTCACATCATGTCTTCTTGGCTTGGCTTCACAGGTCTGGTGCTCAGAAGGGTGCAATGGCTGAGCCAAACCTATTAGATGTGTCTTTGTTGGCCCTCTGGGTGCTGGAGGTTACATGACTTGAGGGGAGGGACAAAATGGAAGCTGGAGTGGAAGACAGTAGCTGAGGGGAATATGAAGTCATCAAGCATATGTGGAATGATTGACTACCTCTGCTCCAGCTTTGCTAGAGTTTGGTGCAGGGCATGGCACAGATGTGACAAGTAAGGCCATGAGAGGTAAGTGGTTGCAGGGTTTGGGTATGGTAGCTGGCTGATGGGGTGTAAGCACATGTAAGCTGTGACTGAGATATCAAGAGTGTTGCTCTTGACATTATTACCTTAGAAGAGGAGGTTGTGTACTTTATTTAGAAATAGTTGTAGAAATAGCAATACAAGCATGAGGAGGTCAAATTTGTACCAGAGTGCACCCAGAGGGTGCACACTTGAATTCCCAAGTTTCATAAGAACCTATGGTTCTCTTACCTCTGGAATGGTCTGCAGACAGCCCATAGCTTCTAAAAATCCAAATATGTCAGGCAGAGGTGATATTAGCAAAATAGAGAGCAAAAGAAAGGTTGTCATCTACTGCTTATGTCACACCTTCCATATAGAGTAATTTTTACATGTAATAGTTGGTTGGTTCTCTCCAAGACTCTCTTGAAAAGAAATCCAATGCTATATATTAGGCTAGAGGATAGCTCATGCTGATGGCACTTATAAATAGGCTGAGCCTCAAGCTGTTTGTTATGAACCTTTGGTTCACTCTTTGCAGCCTAATGGAAGTAAGTACTCACAGGACAGCAGTAAGAGTCAGAGCTCTGCATGAGTATTGCTACTCATAGGTACTTGAGAGTTGACCTATAACAGAACTCATGGGTTTGAGTACCCATGACTCATGCATACTAGTATAGTAACAGCTAACTTGAAATATAGTTATGCTACTTATCTTCATCTGAGACCTCTATAGCTACATTATTCTCAATCTGATTTGCACCTCTAATAACTTGTTCTACTATTGTATGGGACTCCACATGCTTGTTCTTATCACCTAGAGCTAGAGCCATCTTTGCCTTAGGCAAAAGTCCTGGTACCTGACCCCAGAATGCTAAGAGAGTTCTCTGACACACACTCTCATCTGAGAGTGAATGTTACATTTTCTCCAACCACAGACACTCATACTATGCTTTTCATTTACATCTGGACATATCCACATCTCCAGCTTCCTTTTTAGTATCCTTTGTACTCTTATTTCTATAACTTTCTATCCTTTTCTATAATAATCTGTAACCCTCCATTGTTACTCATACCACTTCTACCATGTTCTATCTCTTTCCATTTGCTTACTAACTTATTCATTCCATACTGTTCTATAGCTTTCTTTGTATGCAAACAAGTAGCTACAACAGTTGTATTTAGGTAGAGCAAACTGGATCTAAGCTCCTCAGCTTGACTTGGTTAAATCAACCTTGTAACAGTCAATGAACAAACCATCTGAATCTCAGTTGTGACTGAGCAAACTCAAACTTGAACCTTAGACTGATTCTGCAGAGAGTCTTACTTATTGTAGAGTTAGTGTTGTCATTGCTGTGCAAGTAACATAACAGTGAATAGTGCCTCTTGGTCACCATGAGGCCACCACATGAGAAGCACCTCTCAATCACAATCTAAGACATTGTAGATAGCCTGAGAATAGAGTAGTTAGTGGTAGAATAAAGGCAAAAATGCCAGTACCTGTATTCACTTACAGGTTGAAAGTACCTGCAGGTACCTGTGACTCTGATCCGTGCAGATCTGGATTACCCATGCTATGGGTCACTCACAGATCTGGGTAGCAACTTTTTTGGTGGTATACCTATGGGTCATAGATCCAGGTGATCCACGAGTTAACTCATGCAGAGCTCTGGTAAGAGTGATAGTGAGCTTGTGCCCATGGTGCTAGGAATGGTTACTAGAGAGAGGCAAGCCACTCATTTCTGAACCTTCAGTTCTCTGCTCCTTGCAGCTAGAGACAGTGAGCACTTGTGGGGAAACAGCCATTTTTTAGAGCTATGACTTTTGCCACATGACAGTTCATGATTTATTCTATTGTAGATTTTTTTTCCTCACCCCCCCCTGTTTGAGACATTGTGAGAGAATGAAGCAGAGCATCAATTTCATTCTGAATTTGCCAGTCTGAGAAACACCTAGAATTGCAATACTCAAGCAGATCAATCAGGTTAGGAGTGTAGTACTCACTCAAGGGTTCTTTGAGGTGATTGCATTATCATGTGCACAGAGGTCTGAGAAGAAAAGTAAATGACTTGATTTTCCCATGGCAATAGCCAGCTTTCAAGCTTTCAGGCCTCAAGGTTCAAGTGAGTCTTGCATTTATGCAAGTTCCTAGTGTTCAATTTCATTCCTTGAAAGAATTCAGATTTGCAGTGTACTCAGAAGAACCATCTGACCATTATGATAGATGGAGGCAATGGGATTAACTGACATCATACTATCAATCAAGCAGAAGTGCAATGAAAAATGTCATTACTATAAATTTTTTGCTGTTCACACTCATTTCCCTTCAAACTTTACATATAGTATTCTATCATATGGAACCTTCCTCTGAGCAAATATTAGGATTTTAGGTTAAAATGGACTAATGCCAGAGAAATGCCAGTAAAAACACTGGAAGTGCAAACCTTTCTTCAACCAACATCTATCCCATTCCCTCATCCCTCAATTTCCACCAGAGATAGCCTAAGATGAAGATTAATAGTCATATTTGATATCATCCAAAATTTGTAGCTTGACATGAGTTGTATGAGGCTGTGAAAATCATTTAATGCAGGAAACTCAGGATTTGCCCAAAAAGGCAATATGCTCAGGATTGCAAAAAACAGTGTACTTTTTCCTCTGCTTATTCAATGATTCTGAGTAGACAGACTTTGAGATAATAAGGCAGTTCATCCAATAAAAATTTGTAGAAGGGAAAGGTTGAGGTTTGATGACTCTGGAAAGGTATTTATATGTGGGATTGCACTTCTAGGTGCCATTGCACTTCTGCTTGATTGATAGTATGGGAGGAAGTCGAAGAGTTGATTCTGAGTGAGTGAATTACACTTTACAAGATGTCATCTCAATCCTTCTAATCGTCCTCATCCTCGTCTCCAGAGACTTCTGCATTCTCCTGCCCAGCTTTTGCCATGAGTTGTGCGAGATCCTGTTCTTCCGTCTCGGAGACAGCTTTGGGCTGACAATCGTTCAGTACAAGGTGCTGTGTTCAATTCAATGAATACGAACCTTCATCTTCACTATCAATGAGCCTCCTTCCTCCTCAATGGTACCTTGAATCGATTCGATGGCTCGCTCCAGCCGATCGACGGCAGCGTACTGTTCGACTGGGTGAGTCACCTATAGCATAGTGAGTGTGGCTCCGCATTACCTTGTCTGTTGCGTTGGTACTGAGGACGTAAAGTGGTGGTGCCACAAGCTTGACTTTGATGGGAACGGCTTCGCTGCTTTGTTTCTCGCCGGCTCTGAGAGCTTTTTTGACGGCATCGATACCAGCGGGGGTGTAGCATGTCACTTCAATATCCGCACGAAGCTTGATGGGTTGAGGGGTAAGACGACGGGCAATAGTGGACATGAGAATAGATTTTATCGATGATGAGACTTGCGTCTCCAGTGTTCCGAAAACTGTATCAGGCTCACTGCGCCGTTTTCAGAAGTTCCGAGAAACAGAATAAAGGAAGGCTCACGTCAATGCCAACTTGAAAGCCTCGTATGGGTGACCGTAAGTGCGCCCTAGTGGCCATGCAATCTTTTCGTAGAGCATCTCAAGTTTTTCCTCCTCGTTGCCTGTGGAATGTGGGATAGCATCCTCCCCGAGATCGTCGTCCTGTGCGTCCTTCCGGGCCCGACGGGATCTTTTGGCTTCCTTTTCAGTCGCCTCAGCCTGCTGAGAGGCCTCATCGACTTTCGGCTCTTCGTCAACCGATGTTGTTGTGATTTTTGACGCGACGTGACGAAGGATGGACGCGACGGTTTTTGACTTCATGTACCGCTCTTCACATTTGGTGATATCTTCAGGAGATACTCGTCGCTTTGAGAGATCGATGTATCCTATTCATACAGGCTGTTAGCTGGGGAGTAAAAGGATCTGTTTGATGGATACGCACCCTTTTCTTTATCCACACGCAAAACGACCACAACCTCATTCCTGCCGACTCGAATCAATTTTTGTACGGAACGTATACGTCTTCTCGAGAGTTCTGAGAGGAGAATCATTCCTTCGGTGTTGTCGTATTCTAACTAAAGAAGAACCAAGATCAACTGGCGTAAGGTGCTATAGTGGAAAAGTACAAACCAGTTTGACATAGGCTCCCATCTCTGCAATTTGGCGAACTTGTACCATAACAAGTTCATCGACTTCTGGGTATTTCTGTTCGTAGTACCGCATCTTGCGTTTTATGGGATAGGCAAATCGATCAGAGGATGGTGAGAGTTACGAATCAGATCTTGCCGGCGCTGGTGAATCATTCTATCTATCCTCTTCCTTCGTCATCATGCAGGGTAAGCCTTGGTCCTCTTCTCAGCTCAATGTCGTTTACAAAAAGTTGAAATACAGGCTTCAACAAGTACTATCCGCCTGATTACGACGGAGAAAAACATGGAAGCTTGAACAGCTATAGAGGTTTGATTTCTCTTATCCCGTTTCACAAGCACTCACCTTTTGCCTTACAGGAAAGCACGCTTTGGGAGACAGGGCCCGCAAGATTGATCAAGGAATACTCATCACCCGCTTTGAGCTACCCTTCAACATCTGGTGGTATGTGCTACTCTGTAAAATCAAGCTATTTCCGACTCGCTGACAGCTGGATCATTAGCGGCACATGTAACAACCATATCGGAATGGGCGTGCGATACAATGCAGAGAAGAAGAAAGTCGGAAACTACTATTCGACACCTATATATTCCTTCAGGTGCAAGTGCCACCTCTGCGATGGTTGGTTTGAGATTCAGACCGACCCAAAGGTTAGTTCTTCACTCGACCCATTCCCTACCCGTTCTCTAAAATGATGTTTTACTAGAACACACGCTATGTCGTTGTCTCAGGTGCCCGGCAAAAGGACGAGGAGTGGAATCCTGAAGAAAACGGCGGTTTCGCCGTGCATGACACTGATGGAAATCGTACGCCTGCAGATCCACTAGCGGCATTGGAGAAGACGACGGATGCTCAGAACCACCATAAGAATGTTCAGGTACCACGGCTGGAGTCCTTGATGGATGTTTCGGATCACTTCAATGCAGATCCGTATTCTTTATCGCTCAAAGTTCGCAAACAGTTTCGCCAGGACAAGAAAATTAGGTTGGAGAAGGAGAAGGCAGATGGCAAAGTCAGAGATCGATATGCACTTCCCACCACCCTCAACCTCGTAGAGGATGATGAAAAGGCATTGCAAGAGGCGAAGGAGCAATGGGAGAACGCGCGGCAGGAGAAACAGTCCCGCGATAACAAACGCCGAAGGTTACCTACACAAATGACCATAACATCGTTGTCGTCCCGGTCTGCATCATCGGCATCCTCGAGTGCAGCTGCTTCGCTACGTGCCCGAATTTTGAACAATACGGCGAAGAGTTCCGCCCAACGTAGTTTGCAACTGGAGAAATAGTGGCAGAGCGGGGAGTTTTTCGAGTGGGCGGCGGGCTGTTATACCCCATTTAATTACTACTGTCACCGGGGCTTATTGATGCACTCACGGCCCATTCTCCCAGTTTCATGCACACGGACCAGCAAGAGTGGCGATAGCTACATGGGAGAGTGTGTTTACATATCGAGTGTGTGTGTATTCGAGATCTCTGCTTGTAATCTAATACGGAAGAGATTCCCTCATCAAGTCGTGTTTCCTGGAGGTGCTTCTCCTTCCTGTGTCCCACCATTCACAATGGCCCCATTCGTTTTTGCAGCTTGTTCCTCATCTTGTTGGTCTGCAGGATCATAGATGATAGATTCAAGATGTGCGAGTGCCGCCTGAAAAACAATACACTAGTATGGAGCATATCGGTTATCGTTGACGAAATCGCTGCGCACCCTCCCAACTTCACTGAGTTCCTGCTCTTTATCTCCAGTAAAGATTTCAAAGTGACCATCTTCGGGAGCATCGATGAACGCGTCGTCTTCTCCCTCATCGTCAGAGCCGGGTGGGTCTGGGTGAAGTGCTGCACAGATCGAGAGGGCCTCAAATATTGGTTCGACTGTGAAAGATAGTGAGAGATTGTACAAAGCCATGTCAATAGAGTAGCTCACGAGAAGACTCGTTTTGGGGAACTATGTTTAGTTCACGCATGTCCATATCCTCTACTGCATCACCCTCGGAAGCAGTGTTTCCATTAACCTCCACCGACGTCTCATCGAGCTGACAATATATTGATGGTCCACTTTGAGATCTAGATATTGCGTGTAGTGTGATCGATGGGTATTCGATTTGGAAACCACGTCCAGTGGTCGACGTGAACGCGAGGGTGCTAGAAGGAAGATATGAATTCTCTTCTTGCTTGAGTAGAAGGGAAAACGTGCGTACCTTTCTATCACATATAGAGTTCCTTGAGCTGCGTCTGGTTCAGAAAACCCTTGGAGAGGTGGATCGAGTGATACAGATACATTTTCTTCTTTGTGGCGGAGAACTGGGGGAATATCGTTAAATGACGCTGGGGTTGAGCCAACAAGAGACTTGTATTCCTCTTGCGAGATGAATTGAGGCGTCGAAGTTATCAAAGTTACAGCTGTCATCGTCGTCGTCGGTGTTGAAATTGTGAGCGCTCGTGTACCGAACTAGCGTCTGATGTGTTTGATGGTGTTGTTGAACATGTCCAAATTCGGTCTATCTTTGACTGACGCGTACACCATCACGCTCACGACTTGACCTCTGCGCTCATGGCCGACGATATAGTCCTTCCTATCCCAAATCTCTCGGTTGCGCAAAACATCTTCATCCTCTCAAATTCATCACTCAGCCGACTGCATGATGAAGCTCGTAAAAAGGCTCTCGAGGCAATAGAGAAAGACCGTTCGTGTTCATTCACTCATTTTTCTGCGAGAAGACTAATAAGACTGCAGAAATGGCGCCATATTATCAGGCTGTGACAGCTCTTTCAACATCCATCTTGCCCGCCGACTTTAAGCTCCTGAAGTCGATGCAAGAATCCAACGATGCCACCTTGAAAACCCTTGACGAAGCTGTTCAATCCGCGGAAGCTACGGAAGGCGAATCGGAGATTTCTGACGCTCTTAAAGCTCGTGCAAATTATCTCACGCGGATAGGGGAGAAGGATAGGGCAATAGATGCGCAAAAGCTGGCCTTGGAAAAGACGCCCGGTTTGGGAAGTAGGATCGACATTGTACTGACCCTAGTCCGGATTGGGTTCTTTTGGAATGACGAGGCTCTGACAGTGTGGGGCTTGAACAAGGCTGAGAAGTATGATCTATGCTTCATGAGCGTGGCTCCCGCTGAATAAAAGTCATTTACCTAGGCTGATTGAGGAAGGTGGAGATTGGGACCGTCGAAACAGGCTCAAAGTCTACCAAGGGTTACACTTACTCTCGATACGACAATTTAAGCGAGGGGGTGAACTGCTATTGGATGCGCTGTCTACGTTCACTGCGACAGAGTTGCTAGAATACAATGACTTTGTATCTCTGACTGTCCTCGCTGGAACGCTCACCCTGAACCGGGTTGACTTGAAGAAGAAAGTGAGCATCTCATACTTGCCCTCGGTTATACACAGATATTAACTTGATTTCTGCAGTTGATCGGTTCGTCTGAAGTAAACCAAGCACTTCCTGAGCTTCCGATATTAGGAGACCTGGTCAAAAACTTGTACGAATGTCATTATGACAAGTTCTTCAAAGCGTTGGCTATGGTTGAGCAAACGCTCCTTCTCCCGTCGAGAATCCTGGCACCGCACGCTCGATTCTATGTCAGGGAGATGCGGATTCTAGCATATGCGCAACTTCTGGAGAGTTATCGAAGCTTGACTTTGGAGAGTCTCGGACAGGCTTTCGGCGTCAGCGTGGATTTCGTTGACAAGTGAGCCTCTGTAGCTTTAGTTGTTCCTGTGCTCACCTGCATTCCAGTGAACTGTCGCATTTTATCTCTACGGGACGGCTGCACGCCTCAATTGACAAAGTGCATGGAGTGGTGGAGACGACGAAGACCTCAGAAGCATGGGGCAAGAAAACTATGCAGTTTGAACAAGTAATACGGCAGGGGGATGTCCTAATGAACGAGATACAAAGACTGAGCAAGGTCTTGTATTAGTTAGGTATATGTAATATGCAATTCTTGAGGATATACAAGCGAGATAATCAATGATCGCGTGTGTCAAGATAACCGAAGAAGTTTTTTACGAGTTTGGCGCGAGAATTTTCGCCGTGACTCGATTTGAGTCATGCAGAACTTGATCTCCAGAGTTCACCCACCACTATCTGCACATCTCCGTATCAGATCTTGCTTTCTTCCATTTCGACCTCGCCTCTCCAACTTTTCTCGCCTTGAACTTCCTCGTTACTGTTCGATGACTACGCCTGTCGCTTCTACGGCTGAACCAGCCATTCAACAAGGTAAGAAGGTCAAGGATACGCAAAAGAAGGGAAAACCAATTGCAGGAGCAGATGCATACCCTCTTGAGGTAGGGAATCATCGGTTAGGCTTTATTTATTATGGGTACTGATTCTTTCGATGTAGCTTCAACCACCTCCCGAGTATTTCAATCACCGAATTCAGATGTTCGAACAACTAAAGGCCGAATACGACGAAGCCGCCAAATGTAATTTCACTCCTCCACTTTGGTGCTCGGATTCTCATGATATTTGCTAGCGAAACCCCGTGAAGAAATTACCATCACACTTCCAGATGGAAACGAGAAGAAAGGGATAAGTTGGGAGACGAGCCCGATGGATATAGCAAAGGAGATTTCGAAAGGTCTATCTGAGAAGGTGGTCATTGCTAAGGTGGGCTGAATAACTTCACCTTACGTGTTGCAGACGGCTCAAACTCGTTAGGTCGACGGGGAACTTTGGGATTTGGAAAGACCTTTGGAATCATCGTGTAAACTCGAGTTACTCGACTTCGAACACCCTGAAGGCAGGCAATGCACATCATCCAATATTCATGTTAATGATGCAAGTACAGGAAAGCGTGTTTTTTGGCACTCTTCTGCTCATGTTCTCGGAGAGGCTGCAGAGCGTCACTACGGTTGCCATCTCTGCTTAGGACCTCCCACGGACGATGGATTCTTCTATGAGATGGGTATTCAAGACCGGTGAGTGTGCAATTATGGTGCTTGGATCTGGCTGACTCCTTCCTCTTAGACCTGTTGTTGAAGCTGACTATCCTGCCCTCGAGAAGCTTTCTGAAATAGCCGTCAAAGACAAGCAGAAGTTTGAACGCCTTGTCGTCTCTAAGGAAGACCTGCTGAAGATGTTCGGCGTAAGGAGACGGTTCACTATCTGCAATTTCGATTCTTTCTGACAAATGGTCAGTACAACAAATACAAGAAGTACCTCATTGAAACAAAGGTGCCGGATGGTACATCCACGACGGTCTATCGTTGCGGGCCAATGATCGACCTTTGCGTCGGTCCTCATATTCCTCATACTGGGAAAATCAAGGCGTTCATGGTTACCAAGGTATGCTTGACATCATCCATTCATACACGGTTCTTCTCTCATACTTGTCGCGAAGAACTCTGCCTCATACTTCCTCGGAGACGCCAAAAATGACTCACTTCAACGTATCTATGGGATTTCGTTCCCTGACAAGAAGCTCATGACTGCACACAAGGAATGGCTTGCCGAGGCTGCGAAAAGGGATCATCGGAAAATTGGCAGAGAGCAAGAACTCTTTTTCTTCAGTGATGTTAGTCCCGGTAGCTGTTTCTGGCTTCCGCATGGCACACGGATATACAACAGCCTTGTCGAGCTTTTGAGAGTGCGTTATCCCCTCAATACAGCGTTCCACACTGACTTCATGTATTCAGTCCGAGTACTGGAAACGTGGTTATCAAGAAGGTACAGTTCCGACTTGTTCGGAAGTCCCAGCTCATAGCTCACTTCGTCCCCTCAGTCATTTCTCCGAACATGTACAACATCAAGTTATGGGAAACCTCCGGTCACTGGCAAAATTATACAGACGGCATGTTTGCTCTTGACGTCGAGAAGGAGAAATGGGCTCTGAAGCCGATGAATTGTCCTGGCCACTGCGTCATCTTCGACTCGCGAGATAGGAGTTACAAGGAGCTCCCAATCCGAATGGCAGAATTCGGTATTATTCACAGGAATGAGGCATCTGGCGCGTTGACCGGTTTAACGCGTGTGAGGAGGTTCGTGCAGGATGATACTCATGTATTCTGTATGCCATCCCAAGTACGTCCCTTTCCTTCACTCTGTTGCGTAGATCCATTTGACCTCCTTTCCTCTAGATTGAAGAGGAGATCGGACAGCTATTCGACTTCATGCAACACGTGTATGGTCTCTTCGGATTCGAGTTCCGCCTTGAACTATCCACCCGACCTGAAAACTTCCTTGGTGACATTGAGACTTGGGAGGTCGCAGAAGCTGTAAGTAGAATGATCATTCTTTCAACGTTTCACGCCTCTGACAACCCCCTTAGCAATTATCCAAGGCACTCGACGCCCATTACCCAGGGAAATGGGAACTCAACCCAGGTGACGGTGCTTTTTATGGACCGAAAATCGACATCACCATCAGCGACGCCCTTAAACGATCATTCCAATGTGCGACCATTCAGCTCGACTTCCAATTACCCGAACGCTTCAACCTCAAGTATCGATCGGCGGAGGACTATGGAAGCCCTGACAGACCACCTTCGCGGCCTGTTATGATACATCGTGCTATTTTAGGAAGCTTGGAGCGGTTCATCGCTATTATTACTGAGCACTTTGCTGGTAAATGGTGAGTTACATTTCTTCGGGGTAATGCAAAGAGAAACTGACCATGCTTTAGGCCATTCTGGTTATCTCCTCGTCAAGTTGTTGTGATTCCTGTTGCTGCACCATTCGTACGTCCGTCCTGAGCGCGACGGTTGAGTGTGCTGATGGTATGACAGAAAGAGTATGCCAACAAAATAGCGGAGAGGCTACACAGCTTAGGCATGCATGCCGATGTGGATGATAGTGACAACACGTTACAGAAGAAGATTCGTAATGGTGAAATTGCACAATACAACTTTATTCTTGGTTTGTCGTCCTTTTCTGGTCTGATCTCTCCTAATTTGCTTTGCCTCAGTTATCGGCCAGCAAGAGCTTGAGAACAACTCTGTGAACATCAGAAACAGAGATGATCCCAAGTCGAAGTCCAGGGGCGAAGATATCAGTCTTGACAAGGCCGTGGAGATGTTCACTCAGCTCAAGGCAACGAGGGCGCTGCGTCAAGTAGAAACATCAGCATAGATGGTGATACGGCGTTTTTTATTGAAGCAATTAACTAGTTCGTTCTTCTGGAACGTCTGATCGCATAAGTATATGTGGCGTAGAACAAGGTGTAGTCCATATGAGTCATTCTTCGATTCACTTCCAAATGCACCCCTGCTGAGGTGATAATCTCATTGAGAACAGACTGTTTGCCGACCAACTCCATTGAAATCGTTGGATTCTTGTTCAATGTCTGCACCTTAACGTGAGTCTGAAAAGTTCGCTTATGCGAGTGGTTCTAAAATTGTATCATGATTATCAGTGCTACGTTCGGCTGATATCTGATGAGGAAGCACCGTGATCAGGGTGGGAGCCCGTCATTGAAGCCTCATGTACACGAGTCTTCGTATCTTTTCTCTCAACCACCATGGACCATGAACAGATGCTGAGACGTTTGTCAATCATATTTCGAAACAAAGAAGCATGTCAGGAGTTGCTGAATCAAAGAGGGGAACTTGCACAGTCCTTTTTGAATCTATTGCAGCTGGTTGGTAAATTTACCAAGGGGGCAGGAAAAAAATTTAATTGCTGAACCTAAGGGTTCAGCTGCCATCCCCCCCCCTCATAGTTCTGCAATCAAAGTAAGTGGGATTACATGGCTCAGGACACCTGTGACTTGCCCTCAGCATCTCAGAAATACACTGCTGAGTCTTTGTAAATGCCTTCCTTGTATCACAGGACATCACAGTCAGATGAGGAACCCAGTAGTGTGGACACCCAGTCTTTATAAGATTGAGGAAGCCACAGTCCAAAATGAGGCCAGATACTGTGCCTGTATATATAGTGGCAATAGTTACAGCTGTACAGCTATCATATCTGTACTGTTGACCAAAAAATTTGAGCTTTATACAGGATAGTGGACAGGACAGGCTAAACCTGTCCAAACCTGTACCATACACTGCTGATATGGCCATATATATGGAAAAACTCTGATTGGTGGAAAGCAGAAAAAGTGGAGAGACAAGCTAGACTGAATTGGGTGTATGGACCACTTTGAAGCTTTGAGAGTTGGCTGATAGGAGTCTCTATAACCTGCTTGCACCTTTTCAGGCACTTCTGAGGTTACTGAACAGACCAGAATTACACTTTTTTTTGACTTGGAACCACATTATCAGTGACTCTTTTGCTCACAACAGGGCAAAGGGCACTTCCACAATTACCACTGGCTGCAAAGGCATTATATACAGTGTGTTCCTACTCATTTGTGCTGAATATTTGCATACTGAAGAAGAGGCAGAGGTGTTAGGACTATGCAGAAGAGACAGGAAGTACAGCCAAACAACTAAGGAGAGTTGTATGAGGAGTACCATACACAGGCATGTTTGCTGAAGCTATTGGCAACAGCCCTACTGCCTATGGTAAAGAATCACACAAGATGAAGAGTCTCATATAAGAAGTATAAGAAGAGTTCAGATGAGAGATTGCATAAAACAACATTAATCTTCTACTTGAGATATTCAAGTACTATACATGCATCTTATATACTATCTAGGCTACAGCAATAAGGCTAGCACATGTATCTACATGAGGACTTTGTGGAACATGCTGCAAGAGAATGTGCCACAAGTATAGAGATGCAGAGTGGAAGGAAAACATGAGGGTAGGAACATGTATGCAGGGTTAGTCACACTGACACTTTGTACAAGGTATCTTGGCCAAGAGGTACAGGTGTAACAGTATCCTCCCCTTAGGTTCCAACTCTAGAGGAACATTATTGAAGAGGAAACAAGTGGAAAAAATACAGAAGAACAATGTGGAAGATGATGGAAGGAAGTTGCCATGTGGCAGCAGAAGAGGGGAACATATAAAAGAGAAGCCCAAAAAACCTTGACTCTATTGCAATTCCCCCAAGTTTGAACATGAAATGTTGGCTGAGGCATCTTCAAGCACCGAACACAGTGCTGACAACTACAAGACTGCAGAGGAGTACTCTGCCTCTTCTATTCCTGACCTCAGTGGCTGCATGTACTCTTGGCTGACTCACACCTAGAATGACTCTAAGGTGCTCAAGGCAATGTCCCTGGAGATGCCTATCATTGAATTCCTGGCTGAGGTTCCCAAACCCAAATACCCCCCTCTTTTCATCTGAAAACCAGGTGAGAGTGCTACTCTCTACTCAGCTCATATAAGGGTAGCAAGTGCTGCCTGGAGCCAAATCAAGGTGGACTGGCTGGCTGCAGTAGAAGCCTGGAAGGAGCAGCTCACTGAATGGAAGCAGTGGCAGGTTGCATACAAGAAGATCAAGAACAGCCAGATCATGGTGTGGCTGGAGGCAGTAAAGAAGGCTGAGAAGGAGGCCTAGAAGGAGAGAGAATGTGCTGAACATGCTGAGAAGAAGAGGGTAGAGAAGGAACGAGTGGAGAAGCTGAAGAGAGTGTGGGAGGAGCATGCTCATGCAAGAAACATGATGCTGGCAGCAGGTGAAGAGAATGACAGAATGTATGAGACCCCTTATGCAAAGCAATTGGCTGAAGGGAAGAAGGGTAAGAGGGTCATCAAGCTTTGATTTGATGGTGTTGAAGTACTCTCCCCAGGTGCTTTCTGGAAGCATGCAAGAAGTCTGGTGGGCTCTCCTTCTAAAAATTGGAAGCATACAAGAGTGGAGCCAGGTCTGAGCAAGGAAGGGGTTTGGATGACAGTAGAGGAAGGGCAAAGTATGTTGTACAAGTTCCAGTTTGGACAAGGCTGACTTGTAACAGAGTGCAACAAATGTCAGAAGTGGAAGAAGAACCTGGTAGCCTGTGAGAGACAGATTGAGACATGAGACAGGCAGACTCAGCTGATCAGTGCATGCCTTGTATGTATCATCTCAATATACCCTCTTTTTGGCATGTCTGTGCCCCCATATTACAGGAATATTATTCTACAGTATAAGTGAGTCTATTAGCTCACAAATACAATTTTTTAGCCTTCTTATTATGCCTCAATATGGCCTAGTGCACCAGAAAACCTTCTAGAGGCTGTGGGAATTTACTTTCCAGTATGGATTTTTTATAGAAGTGTGCTAGCATGCTTCTAGAGCCTATTTATAGCTAAAAAATTGTCAGGCTATTTGTTGGAGTTTTTTTGCAAAATGGTTTTGGACATCTGTTGGAGTTTTTCATTAAAAACTTACTTATCCCTCTTTTATTCTGTCATTCTAGAAATATTTTTAGTAGTAAAACAGAGTGTAATAAACAACCTGTAGTGCCTAAACAGCCTAAACCAGTGTCCAGAATGAAATTACTATGTGAGGCAAGATGGAAGGCAAAGTTACTGCTATTATTCCAGCAAGTGTCATACTTGAGTATGAATGTTACGTTTTTCTTTATTTCTTTACTTAGTACTATGCTTCTCATTCTGATCGGACAAATCCACCTTCCCAGCCCCCATTTCCTTATCGTTCACATGCTTCTTATTCTGATCGGACTTAGTACACCTTCCCAGCCCCCATTTCCTTATCAGAATGTTTGTCATATCCCAACCTCATCAGTATTTATTACTTCATCACCATGGTCGTCAGACATTCATATTACATAGATTACATGACGAAGTTGTACGTATTTAAGCGCTCAAGCTAAGACTCTAAGTCTTCAGCTTGATCTAGTTAATTCACACTTGTGTCAACGCCTCAGTCAAAGGAACTCTGAACTTTAGCATCTGCTAAATGAACTCAAACTTGAACTTGTACTACTGGTCGTGAAGGGTCTTACCTTTCCGAAGTAGTTGAGTTAGCGTTGCTGCGCAAGTAACGTAACAATGAATATGTGTGTGGGTCAGATATGATAATTGCAGCAGTCAAACAATGTGAGGAGTTGCTCAAAAGTAAAGGTCACAGAGCTTGAGAGCAATTATAGAAACAAGTATTCAATAGTAAGGTTGATGACAACTAATGATAAAGAAGATGACAATAAAGACAGCAGTTTTGGAAATAATGATAGCAAAGAATAGGATTTCAACCACAGTTTTAAAAACAATAATAAGAAGATAGGCAGTTTTAATAGTGGGTCTGAAAATGACAATGACAATGAATGAAAGAATAGTGGGTATGGATTGCTTTAGTTGACTACTTTTGCTGATTTCCTTTTAAGGACTCACTATGCCCAGTATCAAACTCTCACTCTGTTTGAAATCAGTCTTTGTCTGGAATCAGGCAAACTGGCTGAAATTGTTTACTTTTATTACAACCCCCATCCCTTTCTGTGCTTAATGTAATGGGTGTTAAGGACTACTCACCACTGTATTGAAGTGTTACTATTATTGCTACTTGTACTGCATTCTACCTGTACTGTATTCAGATCACAAAGAATTAATAAATGCTTCTCAGTATGCTCATATAGTTTGAATAATGCTGAAGAGGCAGAAACTCTATTTTCTATGAAGAACTGCTACATGCTATTCTCACTCTAAAATGCACTCAAAAGAGACTCAGCAACAAAGAGCTGCTACTAAACCCACACACACACACTACACACACTACAACCCACAATAGAGGCTTCTAAGAGTAATAAAGCACCATACTAGTCTACTAGGAGACTGAGTCTATCTCAAGTGCAATTTGAGGTGAAAAGAGGACAGAATCCTTTATATTTCAACTGACCAGCTTAGGTTGTAGAGCCTAGAGACTCTAATTAGAATGACTCAAGCATTGCACTTAAGAGTCACAAAGTATAGGTTTTTAATGAGTGGTTTGTTGGTTGGTTATAAAAGAATGTATACAGTAAGGCAAGATATATATAAATCTTGGCTTGACTAGAAGCAACAGACTGGCAAGTGCATGGAGACTTGGTCTAAAAAGCTGTGCAGAGGTCTAAATTGACACTGTGCAGGGCTATATCATGCAAGTACCAGTTGGTGCTTGAGCCTGCATTTGCAAGTATAGCTCTTTATATACAGAATGATAATTGGAAATAACAAAAATAAAAGATAAACAAGTGTAATCTAGTTTAAGATATAATTCATACACATTTGTGCATAAAAGTCTGATTCTGCATAGCAATTAGCTATGTTGGGTATATTTGATGACCAAAAGGTTGATTTATTATGTTTTGAACTCTATATGGAGCATTGCTGGGTTGAACAAGCTTTCCATGTAGCTACTTCCACATACCCACTGGATCGCAATATGTGAGAGATATGTATTTAAAAAAAATAATTTAGATTGCATATCTCTCATGTATGTCACATGACTTATAGTGAAATCTCCCAAAATAAGGTTTAACATAATTCTTGCATACCTTCAGGGAGTTATCAGATTCTGCACCCAGTGCTAGTGATTTCACACTGTTGAGGGTCACCAGTGGCAGGCACCTAATGCACTGCCACATTCCCAGAGTTCTGAACCAAGCCACAGGCTTACTGCTGTGCTATGCTCAAGTTCTTTTGGGTTCAAGAGGGTTCTGGACAAACATAAGTTAGTAATAAGCAAGATAAAAGCAAATGTAAGTCTTTTCAGAATTTCCCTCAAAATTAATGGCTTAGCTGCTATTAGCCATAGCATAGCTTAGCAAGCTGTTAACATCTAGGGCTTGTTACCATACCTGTATATATGGGTCCATAACTGTATATACAACCCTGTATAGACAGCAATGTACAGTATGGTAACAAGCCCTATTAACATCCCTAGCCCTTAGTAGAGGCCTGGACCCTTACCATCTCATGGACTGGCTTGATCCTCATGCCAGCCAACCCAGGCTGTTCCTTACTACTGTGCATCTAGTAGCAGCCTTGTTGAAGCAAGCACTGGTTGTGCAGGAATCACTTTCAGTGGCTCAGAATTTCCCAAACAGGAAAATAGTTGTAAAAGGTCAAGCAAAAGATTATCTTTTGGAACTAGTATCACATATGGAATCCATACCTCTGGATTCTATCCAAAGCCCCACTGGCAACCTTGGATATGTCATATCCTGAACCCATACAATTCCTTCCAGACATAGCATATGTCAGCAGTAATCAGGACTAAAGTATGGAGGCCTCTGTTGCAGATATATAGCACAGATCAATTCCCATAGCACACTATCACAAGAGGGTTCATTTTCCATTTTCCAGAAATCCATTGAGCTGTAGAGGGTCAATGTCAGTAGACATTCTGGGTCCAAAGAGTCCGCTTACTCAGGTCAAAGCAAAGTACGCATATAACTTTAAAGTGTAAAATGGAAAACTCTACAAAGGCATATAGACAAACAGATAGTAACGATCATCGATTGAGGACGACTATCAGGTGTCATCAGCACTACACAACACGGTGGCACCAGCGAGTGAGGTAGGCAAACAAAATTTCGACTCCACCGCTGACGTGATGGAGAACTGTAACCCGGTCATCGTTATACAAGTACATGTAGATTGCGTTATCGCCACCCTCCACCAGCGGGTGTCGGACTATTTGCCACCTGTTGGCCAATTTGTTCCGTAAGTCCTTCAATGGTATCATCAAATACATTCCCGCCGTGCAGCTGAAGATGCCTCTGCTCTCTTTGTCCGGGAGGAACACCGAACAACGTCTCCTGTGAGGGAGAGGCACCACGCATATCCGCTTCATAAGAATCGTCATCGAAGGAGTCATCCAAGTTGATGTTGGTTCCTCGCGCGAAGGGGTGCACCGGTGCCATACCTCCCAAATCCACATCCAAGCCATCATTGACTACTGAGTCATCCGACCTATCGAACGAATCATCCTCATCTTCGTCCATACGACGCCGATTCTGTGAAGCCATCAAAAATGCTGCACTTGGACCACTTCCTCCACCTCCTGGGTGCGCAGTGTCGATATCGTCAAAGAACGAATCTTCATCGACGTCTTCGTCGTCATAATGATGCTGTGTGGGTGTCATGTATCCTGGCATTGCCTCCTGCTCTTCTTCGTGTTGCGCGTGAACGTCGGTGCGTAGCCCAACCCTCCGCATCATACTCTCTAAACTCGAGTCCATACCACTGCTACTACTCTCTTCTCTAGGTACGTATCGAGAAAGGGAAGGGGGGGTGAGGACGGAGCTGGTACTCACGCTATGCTCCCCACGATCCAAGCGAGAACCAGACGCAACGCCCTGAATGTCACTGACTAGATCCCTCGTAATCCTCTTGACCGCTAGTGAACCAGGAGTTTTGGTCAGCCCTAATTCGGCAGCAGACCGAGGCGGACGAGCGGGAGACATAAATCGTGGTGGGGACATGCCCGGTGGGAGAGCAAAAGAATCGTCATCGTCATCGTCGTCTTCGTCTTCGTCGCGTACTGGGGTTTTAACCTTGGAAAAGACAGAAGGGAAGGAAGAAGGTTTGGTAGACACGGGCGTCTTTAATTTGCGAGGACGTAATGGGGATATGGGAAGTGCATTTGGGGCATGTGAGGGGGGAACGACGGTATGCCGTTGTCGGAGAAGTGTTCGTAGGAGAGGTTCCGCATTTGGTTTTGTGGGTGAAGCGGTTGTAGTAGTGGTGGCAGTCGTGGTATCAAGATCGGAGGAAGAGAAGTTTAACAATTCTCTATCGAGTCTGACAAGAGGGGATTCGAGGGAGCTGCCTGTCCAAGAAGGGTCTTCCTGAGCGGAAAGATGGCGGTTAGTGGCTGGTGTAGAAGATATGGCAGCTTGCGCTGGCATGAATGAGGTGCCCTCGGTCGAGGTTGAGATGATGGACTCGTCCACGCTTTCAGTGGAGGAGGTAGTCGTAGTTTGTTCTTGGCTCATAGTGGTATTGCTCTGATCTCCGGGTGTTTTTTCTGTTTCACCGACTACGGGATCGGGTTTGTCGACATCCTCATAGGTAGGGATCCTGATCTGAGCAGCTTGCTCGTAGAATGATACCCAGAACTAAAAAGATGTCAGCCAGACGCGATGTGGAGGCTCCACGAAACACACCTTGGCTGCATCTCTGACAGGTTCTGTCCCAACTGCATATCTTTTCACTGCTGGCAGGATTTTCGTGGAAAGGATATGATGGATCTTTGAAAAGTTTTCGTCAATGTTTTGTAATTTGAGAGTGATCAACTGTTCAATTTGCTCGATTTGTTCGCTTGGTGGAGCGGTTGTGTCGAGCCCAGGGATTTGAATGGATTCAGGGTTTGAGCTTGGCTGCCATCGCGGAGGGTCAGAAGGGATGGGACGTCGAGATTGACTACTCATTGCGGTGGATAAAACGCGTAGCGCGTCAGAGTTGTCGTTGCAGGTCCAAGTTTCTCACGCGATACTCAAAGCCACCCCTCACTCCTGTCCTCGATAATCATTGACAACGCCATTCATTTGTGTGTATATACAGTCATACTGCATTATCATGATATCTAAGGTTCGTAATGTGCGTTATATGTATATATATAGATATATATGTACTAAGATACCAGTCAGTGTATCAAGGGCCCATGATTCAACCAGTGAATCCACCCCAGCTAAATGATATTATGGTCCCCGCCAAACTTCTTATACGCAGGGTCATCATGCGGTGTATCAGGGTGTATCTGTAATTTTCCTTCCCACAGCGCTGCTGAGGATTTTGACGGATCAGTGCTCGTAGGATCAGAGAGGTTGCCGCCTTGTGCGTAGCCTCGTGTGGCAATAGCACCAGCCATGAGGGTAGGTGCCATGGTGAGGAGCGAGGAACTGTTAAGAGTCGTGAGTGACAAGGACAAGAGAAAACACGACGAACACATACACTCCAATAGGCTCAACATCGTTCATCTTCGCACTTCGACTCTTCACTACGAAGCTGTTCGCGCGAAGTCGTCCTCCCCTCAAGGTTGTAAACGTACGAAGGTTGTCTCGAACCAACGATACGGCTCCGATCCAGCCTTCTTCTTGGTCCGCAGACGAGGTTGGTAGAACCTTGCGTCTTCCCATGAGGCCAATCTTCTTGAACGCCCTCTCAAACGGTCCATCAGGGAGAAGACGGATGACGGCTCCAAGGGGAATGGCGACAAATCCGAGAGCAAGAGATATGCCCCACTCTCGACCCGCAACGCGGACGACTTGGAAAGCGGCACCACCAACAAAGACGATGAGAACTTGGATGGCAATTTCTGAACAAGACCAGAATTAGTGAGGTGATAGGACGAATATATGAACCATACCAAGGAGTGTTATCACAACAAAGTACAGGTTACGATGCATGCCTTCGAAGATGTTAAGCTGGCTATCCAAACGCCTCGAATTGACAGAGTTGAAGATCTGTGCAAACACAAAGGCATTGAACACGAGGGTCTTTACAATCTTCCTGTTATGCTCCTCATCTGCAAGACTTAGTATTCTCAATCCAAGGAAATGGAAGATGAGAAGAACTGTGATCTGGTATATGGCTTGGATGATGATCTGTTTGAACATGGGAACAGTGAACAACGGCGCAGACTGTTTCTCGGGTTTGCGATCGAGATGCTTCTCCGTACCCGGATCGGTGGCAAGGGCGAGAGCAGCAAAGGTGTCCATGATGATGTTGACCCACAGAAGCTGAACAGCGGACAAGACAGACTCCTCTTCACCAGATGCAACCGCCGAAACAAACGTAATAACGACGGCGCAAATGTTGGTAGCAATCTGGAATTGCAAGAATTTACGAACCGAATCGTTGACTGCACGACCCCAGATAATGGCTTTGACAATCGAGGCGAAATTGTCGTCCATGAGGATAATGTCCGAAGCTTCCTTGGCAACTTCAGTTCCTGCAATACCCATTGAGAAACCAACATGCGCAGTTTTCAGGGCTGGACCGTCATTGGTACCGTCTCCAGTGACACCAACAACCTCGCCAATGTGCTTCAAAGTCTCAACGAGAGTCTTCTTATCCTCAGGAGATGACCGCGCAAGAACTTGGAGACGAGGAACGATCTCGATCATGTCTGACTGGGACAGTTTCCTGAATACAGGTCCTTCCATGATAATCCCCCCAGGAGTAAAGATGCCACATTGGGCAGCGATAGAGCGAGCAGTGAGAACGTTGTCACCGGTACACATCTTGACGGTGACACCGGCTCGGTGGCACTTGGCAACAGCATCTCGAACGCCAGGGCGTAACGGGTCTTCGAGACCAGTGATGGCAATAAGGGTCATGTCGTCAGCTAGATATTCCCAAGGAACCTGTTGAGAAGACGTCAGACAAGGACACGAGAGAAAAAAGGAATGTTCGTACCTCGTCACCATTCAGCGGCGCACCAGTTGGTGGCCACTGGTTGAAATCCCTGTAGCAGAGAGCGATGGTTCGGAGGGTCTGGTTGGCGTAGAAGATGATAGTACGACTGATATTGTCAGATGCAAGCTCGTCAATCTCCTTGGTTTCAATATCACCGTCGGAGGGCGCTTCTTGGCCGGGACGGCCGACGACGACATGTCTAGAGCACTTCTTGCTTAGGATTTCGCTAGCGCCCTTCGCATGTAGTCGGTAGAGCCCATTATCCATCTTGACAACGACACCCATAGCTTTCCTCTCACTAGAGAATGGGAACATGGACACGACTCTGTCAGTCGCACCAACAATCTCTCTGACCTCCTGGAACGCCGGCCACCCCAACTCTTTCGTCAGTTTGATAAGAGCAGTCTCGGTCTTACTGCCAACCAGAATAGTCTCCCCTGAAGATGGATCCGTATCTTCAAAGGCAGTGCTGTTCACAGCAATGTTCTCATTGATAAGATTACGAAGCTGAGGTGATAGGATTGAATTGAGATTGGATTGATCGATGGAGAAGTCGTCCTTGTGTTTGCGGGCAGCCGTTTCTTCCTGACCATCCGACGACTTGCGATCGCCTGCATTTGTGCGTCCACTGTTTTCCTCGAGTCCGCGAACAAACTTGGCGTGAATACCGACGCTACCAGCGACCACTGTCATGTCGTTGACAGTGAGTGTACCGGTCTTGTCGGTGCAGATAACGCTAGCATTTGCCATTTGCTCGCAACTGCCGAGGACACGGACGAGAAGGTTCTCGTATGTCATCCTCTTGGTGGCCAGCGCCAGTGAAAGTGTCACAGCAAGGGGCAAACCTGGCGATACGAACCGTACTTTAGTAGCAATAGTAAACTTAGCATAACAAGACGTACCTTCGGGCACGGATGCAACAATCAGAGAGACCGAGATTACAAGGATATTTACAAAAGTGATACCCTTCTCATTAGGAGTACTAATATCACAATGAGTAAACACTAAAATGGATGAAGGAGCAACATACCGGTCATCATTGGGCAGACGGGCGAGGAATCTAATGAATAAGGCGACGAAGAGGATGAGACCGGCGCCAGAACCAAGTTTCGCAATGAGCTCGGCGAGATCGTTAAGCTTGAGTTGAAGGAGGGTCGCTTCGGCATCCCCGCGCAATGCTGTCAAACTCTCAGTGACTGTGTACAAAAAGAGGTGACGGATGTCTCACCCATCATGATGCGGCCATTGAAACTCTTGGTACCGACAGCTACAACGACATATCTACCCATTCCTTCTTGGACCTTACTGCCACTAAGAACGAAACAGTCGGTGTGCGCGACATGGGCGCCTAAAAGTGTGTCAGCGAAAATGAAGCCATATCAGGGTTGGTTGGAGCACGAACCGCCGTCCTTCTCTTTCTGCCTTAATGCAGTCCATTCTGCCCAAGTGACCTTTTTAATGGCGTCACTTTCGCCAGTTGCAGCACTCTCATCACACTTGACGTTATGGCCAGATAGGAAAATGCCGTCGCAAGGAACAATTTCACCGGGTTCCAATAATGCAACATCACCAACTACAACCTCCTAAACAACACGGAAAAGGAAAGGTTAGTTACTGAATCAATAAAGGCAGTGAAAATCATACCCTAGAGTCAACGACCTTCTCTTGCCCACCTCTAATGATCTTGACGCCTCGTTCATCCTTCTTGCTGTTCAAGGCCTGAACTTGTTTTTCCTTCTGCCAATCATTAATTGAACCGACCAGAACCTGCAAGATATCACTGAGTGATGATACGAATGCGAGCTGTGGATGAACTTACGACAACGATAATGGCTATGATGATTGCAACACCTTCGACCCAATCAACAGGTGGTTCATCAGACTCACGCTTAGTACCGAAATCTTGGAAAAGACCCAAAGCCAGTGACACTGCGGCGGCAATCGAAAGAAGGATCTTTACAGCATTTGTAAACGGCTTGAACAGCAAAGAAACGAATTAGGAAACGTACCAAGACTTTGTCCTTCATCGCTGCCGCCATCAGGGCGAACAAACTCTTTGCCTTTCGAATGGGCAAAGCGTTCTCGCCATAGACGCGTCTTCGGTCAGCCAGAGACGCGTTGAGGGCTCCCGAGTTATCCCACTCGTCGTTGCCTCCGCCGCCACCGGACGCCCCCCCACCAGCGGCGGCGTTTAAATCTGAAGCGGAAGTCGCTTTGCCATGTCCACCACCGGGCTCAGTCAAAGTAATTTCTGGAAGATTAGGGTCATGCCGTTGAGAGGCACCGAGCCCAGCACCTGGTCCATCAACGCCGCCGCTGTGTCCATCGAGCATCTGAGACCTTGTGGGAGGGTGTTTGACGTCATCGGGGTTCAAACCACGAACAGGATCTGCACCTAGCCCCCGCAACACACCTTGAACACCACCAAAACTTTCCAGGGTCTCGTAACTTTTGGGATCAAACATGTGAGCGAGTTCGTAAGGTTTGAATCTGAAAGGACTGGGGTCGAGGTGGACATCCTGATCGAGTTCAGGGATCTTGTGCTTGTCCTCATCGTCACTGTCCTCGCCTTTATGATCACCGCCATGACTTGCACCGCCGCCGACACCCTTCTGAGATATACGTTGGGTATCGCGTGAAGGCACTCGAGTGGCCTCTGTAGTATTGGTTTTGACAGGGGAAAGCTCCATGCCAGGCGAATTACGGGCTGTGTTGTGGGAATCGGGTTCGGTGCCTTCTGCTGACATGAATGTAGCATTGCTGCCTTTCCGTCGGTGACCATGCTGCCCATCTGAGGGAGAAAGAAGTGCAAGAGAGCCCATTCCACTGTGTGAATCTGGTTTGTTATTCCTGAGAGCGAGGGTCGACTTGTGGTCGAAATGAACAGAGGATTTGTTGGAAAGAGTGGGGGATGGGGGGATTGTCACAAAGGAGGATGCATCGTTCGAGTCGACCGCTGTTGTGGTAGGTGAACCAGGTGAAGTATCCAAAGATATTCGAGGAGGATTGGCAGAAGTGGGTGAGAGAAGATTTGCGTCTGGAGAGGAATTAGGGGCGAACGGTGGTTGGGAAGACTGGTCCTTGTCGTCTGGAGCGTCAATTTCTGGGGTTTGGATGATAATGTTGGGGGATGAGGGCGACATTGACCAGGACAACGTGTCAAAAGGGAGGAATTCATTCCCAACATTTCCAACTCCCTCCAGTTTTATTTCAGATGAAAAGCTGTTGAGCTCAGCCACGTGCATCTATTTACGTCATCGCCAACCAGCTTGGCCGACTCTTGGATTTTACTAGTCGAGGTGCGCTCAGGCGGCCCATGAAATCTACAGCTTTAATATGTCCTTGGTCCACGTTGTCATCCTAAGCGGCTCTTAACAGCATTTCCTAGGCAAGCGTTTCCAAGATAAAATAGACGCAGAAGACGCCTTCAGAATTGCTGCGTGCACAGCTCGTGTTTTCCGGACGCCGATTGATCACCCCCGCGAACTCTTCCGAATGCGAGGTGTAAATCAACATAGTAAACCGGAACGTCCACAGCAGCCCAACCTCTTAATATCCGAGACCCCGCCCCTCGCGGTAGATTAAAACTTGAGAGCAACAACACCTCACCAATCGTAGGTTAGAGCATGCGTCCTACATGCGCTATTTGAATAATCTCATCACCAACATGTGGATTTACAGAGGTCTCGTTCAACGTGGTCGCTCAATTACTGACGCACGCAGAGTACTATCGAATCGACAGCAGCTTGAACATAGCCTACCTGAAGGCTCCTCATGTCCGAGCCCGAGAATGCACACAAGAGAAGCAATGGACAGGAAAAACGAGGCAAATCGAAAGGGCATTTGCGCGGCAGGGTGAGCTCCGGAACTATGCCAGCATTGTAGGAGAAGGTATACGAGAACGACAACGCAAGGGTAAATCTGCAGAGCACTGGGACGGCCATGCATCTGCAGGAGTTCAGGATACTCCAGAGTATGAGTATGAGTGATAATACGCATAGGCGGACAAGTTCTTGGTGAACGACCGTAGTATTACGCGTTAGGACCATTGACATGGGCCGTTGGGAGCCCATGACATTCAGACTCAGCTCGAATATGAGATCGGAGCGTCCATGGTGACATCAGCCTGAGTCTCTACAGCTTTGGTCCCAATCGGGTGTTGGACCTGCTGTAGACTGCCAGGAATGAACCGTGTGATCTGGGGTGTGCTCGATAAGCAACATTCTAAAACGGTGAAGGAGGAATAGAACTTTGAACGAAATTCGGACATGCGAAATTTGGGATCTTTCAGCGCCAAGTATCGCTTGAATCACCTAAAATGGATTTCACCGTCACGGACTGGAAGGATTGCGCGGCCGAAGAGACTCAACCTGAAACTGGTCGGGTATGGTCTCAACATCCTGAAAGATGTCTGAAAGCCAGACCGCGTCGATAGCACCTATTCTAGGGCGATGGTTGCCCACGAGTGACGTTGAGGTTGCAAACGGCCACCAAACTCCAAGGAAACCTGTTTGAGCGTAATATGACTTGTCTCGAACACCATAATATGCGATCGATGCTACGTGAAATCATCCCGGTGAATCAACCGTGACGGTTCATCGCCTTTTAACGTGTTCAACAACCGAAGTAGGTACCAATGTGTGCTGACCGGCAATACTACAAAAGTTAAACACGGTGATATCACCATAACTAGTAGGGCTCACCAATGAAATGATTGGAAGTAAAGATATGGTATTTGTTTATGGCCCCTGGGGTCGAAAATGTCATTCGAGTTCAGATTGGGAGGCAGAGTTCGAGTTCAACATCACAAAAATCAACAGGCCGCTGCAACAGGTTACAGGGCATTACCACAAAATACAATGACCTGCAATTATCCTAGAGGAATGTAGCATAGTTAGAACACCATGTAATTATTCTGTAGTAATACATCTGAATTACATACCTAATATAACACCCTGTAACAATTGCAGGGCATTATAATGCATTGCAGATGTTATATCATGTTATATTATGTTCTGGGTGTTAGAATGCATTGCAAGCATTATATTGAGTTGTAGGTGTTATATTGTGTTACATAGCATACCAATGGAATACGAGGGGGCATCGGCAGGATAGCATCACATGGCATTTTGGACCGAAATGCCGAAGGTAAAAGGCTAGGTCCTTTTGCTGGAATGCCGGCTACTTCGCCCCTCCACTCACTTCACGCCTACCCTCCCATTCCCAACAAAAGTCACTGCTCCTTGGCAGCTGTGTTAAGCTCATATAGTTAGAGTAGAATTGTGAACCAACCAAGTTAAAAATCACGTTGACTGTCCCTCACATTTTGGCATTTAACATGCAGAAAGGTCGAAAATGCCAAAAATCCCGGAAAATGCCGAAAGGTATGATGTCACTCTACCGATGGGTTGCATGAGTGATGCAGCGTTGCTATTGGGTGAGAAAGAATAAAATAAAATGGGTGGTCATGTGAGTGAAGACCCCTTCAAAGTGGACCTTAAATTCAGACACCCAGCAAATTTTCAAACTCTGCTTCTTTCTTCTTAACCACTACCACTGTCCATTGTCCCTGCTGTCATCATCCTCACCCCCCATTTTGCTGATTTTAGTCTATTATAATAAATTAAAATCAAGCAATGCTATTATTACAATACATTAAAATGCATTAAAATGAGACTGGTGTTATTATAATCCATTAAAATACAATAAAATGGGATGGTATTATTATAGTATATTAAAATGCAATAAAATGAGACAGGGTTATTATAATGTAGTAAAATAGATTGTAACAGAGGCAATCAAAACGGTGCATTTTTATGCCTTCCAGAGGACAGGGAGAGGACTCTATAAAGTGAAGGGAAGCTTTTGGTTGGGGATTTGATCAATGGAAACAGCAAGGGGGTGGCGATAGGTCTTTTGAGTAAGGGGATATATTGCACTATGTGTGCTAATAAGCATATGGCACTGTGGTACAGTGGTCTTGAGTGTGCCACAGCTGTCAAGGTTGTTAACTAATCCACCTTGAGGTCAAGGGTTTGACTCATGGGGGTTGCAACAAATAAATATTATTTCTTTTTTGTCCCCAACCCCCAGGTGGGGCCAATGCATTATAATGGCTGAAATACATCATAATAGCCAAAATACATTATAATAGCCAGAATACATTATAACCATTTTGCTTCATTTTAATCCATTAAAATAAAGGAACAACAATTATATTACATTAAAATACACTATAATGATTATAATGTATTTTGGCCATTATAATGTATTTCACTCATTTTATTCCAATATATTTAGGTGTCCATTTCACTAATGCCAGTGCTCCTACCACTGACACTGGCAATGACAATACCTACAATGTTTCCAATGCCAGCAACAGCCTCAACAACATCCCTCAATGCTGCCAACAACACTGACACTATCTGACATGTCACCACCATCAGCAATGTGCTCAACACCTCTCTTGATCCCAAATACACCCTCAACAATGTCTCCTGATGCTGCCAACAACACCAACATGTCACAACCAATGACACTGCTGACCTTGTGTGACACATCACTGTCCTCACTGCTGCTAGCAAAATGCTCAACACTAATGATGCCCTTGACAATGTCCGACAACACTGAACAATACCATCAATATCCCTTTGATGCCACCACCAACTACATATATCAATAACACCAGTGCTTGGTGCCAGCTGAAAGAAGATATGTTCACAGTTTATCTTATGACATTGGCTCTTACAATTTCAAGCTTAGGTCCAACACCTTGAACCCCACATCACATCTGACCATTAAAGTCATCCTCCATCTATTGTATCATTGGTACCTGCCCCTAAGTGTGGTCCACAATAGGTTCATCTTTTTTACTCTCATCTAGCTCACTGATGATACTGTTGTAAGGTCTGCAGTCATCAGCCCTACTATGACACCTGCTTTGGTAAGCATGCCCTTTCTGGATCTTTTTAGCTACATGCTCACTCATTTATTTCTCTAGACACCTTGTTTGCCATGGATACTGGGTTGTAGTGTTGATGGTATATACTTATAACCCTTTTGTAGATTTTCCTCAAGAAACTTGTCCTGCTCTGCTTGCTCACTTGGGGAGAGTGGATAGAGCTTGCAATCCTAGGGCACAAAGTCAGGTTTTAGGTCAATGGTGTGGTCATATGACTGAGATGGCAGGAATCATTCAGACTTCCCTTTTTCAAACTGCAAATAATGTTCCACAAGATAGAGCAGTACCAGCTCTTTGATGGTTTTCTTTGAGGCTTCCTTTGCCTGCACCAGTTCTTGAGATGTGGTGGTGGTTTTAGCCTGAATGAGGATCTCTGGTTCTGCATTGTCCAAAACTCCAGAGAATTGTCTTATTACAATTTTCTGAAGTGGCAGGAATTCAATTTGCTCTGTCTGCCAATTGATTTTGGGATTATAAGATTGTAACTATAGAAACCCAAGTATGATCTTCTCTTCTCCTAGGCCTGAAATCATAAAGTCTTTGTGGAAATCTCTTCCTCCTATTGAGAAGTCAAGTCTCACTGTATGTGAGATCCAGGCCATCTTATTTGGGGTTCCATCAATGTTGAAGTCCTTCACTTTCCTAGGTAGAGGGGTCTACTCTTTTCCAAGCTGACAAACTTTCCTCCTGCTCCTGAGTCAAGAAGAGCTTTGGTTTTGTCAATTTTATTTCCCACTTTATGTTTGAGAGGAACATGCATAGAATTCCAGTTGATCATAGCTAATACAAAGTGTGAAATTGTTATTGGCAGGGGAGACATCACACTCTTCTGCCTATTCAAAAACCCTTCTGTTCCATGAGATCTAAGAGGAGGTCCTTTTCCTCCTGTTCTTCTATAATGGCTCTAATCTTTGCAAACCTGTCCTTCACAGTCACTTTCTTTGGCTCTTCTTTCTTCAGCTTATCTGGACAGTCCTGTACACAATGTCTGCTCTGTTCACACTAGAAGCATAGTCCTTTCATCATGTATTTCTTCCAGTCTTCTTTGCCAACCTTTTTGATTGTCACTTCCTTCTTTCAGAAGTTTCTCTTTTCCTTTCCTTCCTCTTGGTCAAGTCTCCTTCCATACTGTTATGTCTGCTTCTAGGATTTGTCATAGAGTATGGCCACATTCATCCAATTCTTGATATTCTCCAGTTTCCCTTCTGGTCTTGTTATGATTTTCAGCATAAGGCTTCTCAGCAGTTCTCTTTTGAATGCTTCAATTTGGGCTGTGTTGTTATATCCACTTTGATTGGCTAGATACTTGAATTGATAGCTATATTCATTGGCCCATTCCTTTATCTTCAGATCTCAAAGCTTCATCTGGGCATCAAGTTCCACATTAAGGGATCTGAAGGATTTCTTGAATCCTTTGAGAAAGTCCTTCCACTTTGGAATCTTAGCAGGATCTTCTTCAGCTAGTAGTATCTTGGTTTTATCAGCTTTCCAAAACTGAGCAGTTCCCCCTTGAATGTAAGAGAGCATGAACAATGCCTTCAACTTATTGTTCTTGAAGGCTTTTGGATTCAAAGTGACATATAGTTGCACTTTCAACATAAATTTCTCTGTGTCCTTCCTATCTCCTGTAAATGGTGTGGGTAAGGCAGCTTTTATCTTCTTGTCTTTGAAAGGCTGTACTGTAGATTCAATCACAGCTTCTTCTGGTTCTGGTTCTGGCTTCAGCTTACTTCTGGCTGGCTTCTTTCCTTCAGACATGTCAAGTTTTGGGGTTCCAGATCTAGAGGAGTTTTTCAGAGTCTTCAGAAGTGTCTGAAATGGATCTGCTTTAATGGGTGAGCCGGAGGAGATATCTGGTATAGATGATTCTTCTTTCATGAATGTCTTTGTGAATAGTGAGGGTTTAGAGTGCTCTTCTTTAGTGCCAGAGATTATGGATTATGGGATTGAGGTTTTCTTTGTTTCTGGTTCTTTGGCTATTGTCTCTTCTAGATATTGCTTTAAGGACAATGGCCTTGGCAAGAGGGTCAGGATTTATCTGTGTGACTGATGGGTTAATGGTGGGATCACTGACCCACCACTGCTCAATATTGACTGGGTCTGTAACTTGTGCCATTTTGCCTCAGTTTCTGCAATATCTTATTCAAGCCTTTGTTCCCACATGAGCAGGGTCTTGTCTTCTTTTTCCTAAGTTGTTTTATTAGTTCTTGTTTCAGATGATGCCTAGACCATGTCAGGTTGGCAATTGATCAGCTTGACCTTGTATTACATTACTTGTGCCAAACAGTGACAAGTTGTATCTCCACCTTAACACTAAAGTAGAGGAAGAAAGATCAAGTTAGAGAATGGTTTCAGAGTTTGAGATTGATTATGTGTTTGACAATGGTAATAGATTAACCAGGTCAAGCTGAAGAGCTAGAGTTCTGGTATGCACACTTAAATAGGTACATCCAATGCCTACATAATATTCTATATGTAAGTGGTAGCATTGGCTAAATATGAGTAATGTCTGGTGCTGCCAGTATATGCTGACATAGTAATATTACAAGTATGAGAAAAGGAAGGGGAGCTGGAGAGGTGTATATGTCCAATAGAAATAAGAAGCATAGTGGGAGGGAAAGAGGAGCTGGGAAGGTGTATATGTTCAATTGAAAAGGGAAGCATAAGTAAAGTGTGTAACAGAATGCAGCTTGATGAATGCTCCAAATACTTGTGGGTCCCTATATATCCATATGGACTAGATCTGTGAACTTGGGCACAAGAAGAGATCTTGAGATCTTCTCAATTGCCACCCACTTGGCCTTTCCTTCTAGGCACACATCACATTTGATTCATTCCATCCTATTCAAATCAATTGATAACCTTTGAATACCTCCATCATGAACTAAGTGGATGCAATAGTTATAGTTGGCATGACCAAGTATGCAATAAGCTTTGTATAGCAATACACTTCTAACATTCACAATGAGGGCATAATCACTGGAATGCATGATTTGGTAAAGTCCATTGACTTTTGGAATCATTGCTACATGCTCATCTTCATCATCTGTAATGATCATTTTCCCACTCTTGATGTATATGTCATAGCCCTCATCATTGAGTTTACCAGTGGAAACTAGAGTGCTTGGCAAATAAAACATCACAAAGCCCCATATGTTGGTATTTGTTTGCCTAGCTAGTAGGCAATTCAAGGACTACATTTCCTTTTGCATGAAATGTGAAGAGTTCTCCATTAGCTGCTTGGATCATTTTGGGAGGAATAGACACTTTGTCCCAGAGTTTGCTATAGAGTGGGGTTATGTGGGAAGTACATTCTGAATCAAACAGGATTGGAGTAGTGGATTTTAATAGCTTGGTTCTGGCCATCATAGCTTGTTCCAATAGATACACCAGTGGGTATTCATTATCAAATAGTACATTTGGAGAAATGTTAATATATTCCCTGGTATCCTTTAGTCTGGTTGTCACATAGAGTAATTGACAATGACCTCTGATGTAGGAGTGAGTTACCTCCACTTGAGTAGTCATAAAGACTTTCAATAGATTGTATCTGTTTGTAGCAGCTATTTTTGATTGGTGGTAACTCCTGATGGTGGACTAAATCCATATTATTAGGCCAATTGTTCCATGCATTGGAACTAGAAATCTGGTCTGGATTGAGAATGATAGAAATCTGGGCAGTAGCTGTATTGATGATTTGTTTACACTCAGATGCAGATATAGAAGTGGTGACTGGCTGTGTCATTGCCATGGCTCTTTCCAATGATGCCATGTAACCAGTATTGTTCTATGGATCATCTGGCATAGTATTCCATAGGTGATTTGGATCTGGATCATTCCATGATGGGGTTTGCTACCAGTTCTTTACTGGTTCTTTTGTGACAGTAGGGAATTTTTCCTTTTGCTGGACTTGCATTTCTACATATTTTTTCTTTGTGCCATTGTAGCAGATTTGGCATACATAGTATGGCATGGAATCTGTCATTTCAGAGTCATAGTCACTACATGCTCATACAGTCCCAATGGGTTTTCAATCTTCCATTTTTAGTGTGTAGCAGGTTCCAGGTTTGCATTCATCAGGAATGGGGTCAGGTTTGGTTTCAACAAGTGCATCATCATCATCTGGACTGCTAATCATGTGATGATCAAGCTCTATTTCATGTTCAGTGGTATTATAGATGGGTAATGCCCAGGGTTGATCAGATGTAGATTGATCAACTTCATTTGCTGCCTATGTTTTATCATTGTAGAACCATACTGCAGCATATAATGCTGATTCCTTGGTTTCTCCTTTGGAGCTTTGACCTGGTCCCTGTTTCTGAAGAACCAGAAGCTCTGCTTATATGGGAACAACAACTTGAAAGAGATATTGCAGAAGCAGAAGCATGACAGTGAAGTTTACAAACCCCATTGATCTTGAGTACTAGTGGACTAGTGATCCCACCACTAACCCAGCAGTTATGCAGACAGATATTGACTCTCTCACTAAGGCCATTGCTACCAAGGCTATACTCTGGAAGAGACACTACTACCAGAAGAGAAAGGAACAAGGAGAACCTTGACCTCAAGATCCACAGAGCATGGCACTGAAGAAGAAGACACCAAGCTCTTGCAATAGCTGAAGACATTGAAGAAAGAAGAATCCTCTATTGCAGATATCTCCTCCAACTTGCCAAAAGAACCAGATGCATTTCAGAGGCTTCTTGAAGGTCTGAAGTCATTACTCTGATTGAAACCAAAACCTGAGATGTCCAGAGAAGAAGCAGCTAGACCTTCAAGGGTGGCTGGCCTCTCTGGCCCTTCTGGAACTACTATAGCCTCCACAGTACCTAAAGTTACCAAAGACAAGGAATGGAAAGAGATTAAAGTGGCATTACTGAGTCTCTTCAATAGAGATAGAAAGAACATGAGGTGTTTCATGATGGAAGTACAAATCTATGTTGTGCTTAGCCCAAAGGTGTTCAAAATGGACAGGCTGAAGATTCTCTTCATGCTGTCATACATTCAGGATGGAGCAGCATAGTTCTGGAAGGAGAATGAGACCCTCTGGGTGCTAGGAGTAAAAAACAAAAAGAAGATAGAGACATGGGACAAGTTTCTTCAGAAATTCAAAGAAGTGTTCAAACTGTTGGACTAGAAATTGGATGCACAAATGAAGCTCTAAGACCTGGAAATGAAGGAATAGGCTAACAAATATTGTTACAAATTCAAGAAAATAGCTGATCAGACCAGCTATAATAACACAGCTTAGATCAAAGCATTTTGGAAAGGCCTGCTGAAGAGTCTTCTGATGAAGATACTCATGAAACCTGACAGTGAGCCTAAAAATATCAAGAACTGGATGAACACTGCCATTCTATTTGATGAAAGCTACAAACAGGCCACTCAGCTATCTAGGAAAATAGATGAAGAAAAAGGGAGGACACCAAGGAGTTTCAGGAAAAAGGAAGAGGTGTCAATTAAGTGGATCACAGAAGAGGAACAGAAGGAATACATGGCATAAGAACAATGTTTCAATTGTGGAAAGGAAGGGCACCAAGTACGAGATTGCCCAAATAGGCCAAGCAGAGAAGGAGAAAAGAAGAAGAACACTATGCAAGATGCCTATGCAAAGATAAGGGCCATCATTAATAATCAGCCCAAAGAAGAGAAGGACAAGCTCATTGACTTAATGGAGGAAAAGAGTTTTTAAAGAGGCAGAAGAGGACAATATCTCCACCACTGATAACAATTTTACACCTTATACTAGCTAAAATCAAACAAAATTCTATGCACATCCCTCTGCTATATGAGGTTGGAACAAAAATTATTAAAACTAAGGCCTTCCTCAATTTGGAAGCCAGAGGGAAGTCCATCAGCCCATCCACAGCCCAGCATCTGAGGAAGAAGTGGAATTCATTACCAAAACCAATTAAGGTTTTCAATGGAGATGGAACTTCAAACAAAGCTGCCTGAATTACCCATACAGTTACCATGACCTTCTCTATTGGAGAAAAAGAATTCCACAAAGAACTTCTGATCTCAGGATTAGGAGATGAAGAAATCATTCTAGAACTCCCATAGTTACAGTCTCATAATCCTTGAATTAATTGGCAGACTGGACAAATGGAGTTCCCTTCTCTCTGTAAGATTTCCATTAGAAAATTTGTCAGAATATTGGACACTGTCAAGCCAGAGGTTCTGATCAGAGCCAAAACTACTACATCTCAGGAACTAGCTCAGGCAAAGGAAGGACCAGAGCAATCAATACAAGAGATGGTCCCCCCATACCTAGCAGACTATTACTCAAGGTTCAAAAAAGGAGCTATAGAACATTTCCCACTCTCCCAATCATATAACCATGCCATTGATCTAAAGGATTACTTTGTACCAAGAGACTGTAAGCTTTGTCCATTATCTTCAAAAGAACAGGAAGCCCAAAATGAATTCATATAGAAGAATCTATGGAAAGAATACATTCAGAAATTAAAATTGCCTATGGCTTCCCCTTTCTTCTTCGTAGCAAAGAAAGAGAAAGAAGCACTTCAACCTACACAAGACTACTGGAAGCTGAATGAAGAGACAGTCAAGAATGCCTACTCTCTACCTCTTGTCCCAGAACTCATTGACAAGTTGAAGGGAGTAAAGATATTCAGCAAATTGAACTTATAGAATGGCTACAATAACATCCAAATCAAGGAAGGAGATTAGTGGAAAGTGATGTTCAAGATGAACAGAGAGTTGTTTGAACCCACAGTTATGTTCTTTGGTCTTAGCAATTCTCTGGCCACATTTCAAGCCTTTATGAATGACATCCTTATCTTCGTGGATACCTGGAAGAAGCATCAGGAATAGACAAGATGCCTGCTTCAACATATCAAAGAGCAGAATCTATATCTTGAACCAGAGAAATGTAAGTTCAATGCTATGGAAGTCGTATTCTTAGAAATGGTCATCAGACCAGGCCACATCATGATAGACCCTGTTAAACTGGCCAGGATAGCCAATTGGGAACCTCTGCAGACCATGAAGGGAGTCCATGCATTCCTAGAGTTTGGAAACTTCTTTTGAAGTTCATAGGAAACTACTCTGAAATTGCTTGTCCATTGCATGACCTGACAAAAAAAGACTATTGCTTTGAATGGATGGTGCAATGTCAAGAAGCATTTAACAAACTCAAACAGTGATTCCTCTCAAAACCAGTACTAAAGATTCCAGACCTGGAACTTCCTCTTGTAATAGAAACAGATGCATCCAAATGGGCAACAGGAGTTCTACAGCAAAAAGACCAGATAGGGAATGGCATTCATGTGAATATATATCTAAATCCTTCTCCCCAATGGAGCACAATTATAAGATAAATGACTGTGAACTATTGGGTATTGTATAAGCATTGGAGGAATGGCAACACTATCTGATAGATGGAAAACACAAAGTAGTGGTTCTTTCAGACCATAAGAACCTAATATACTTCCAATCTGCACAGAAGCTCAACAGACAACAAGCAAGATGGAGCTTGTTTCTCTCAGAATTCAATCTCACCCTTATCTATATTCCAGGGAAGAACATGACTCAATCAGATGCACTATTGTGATGGTCTAACAAAACCAAAGAAGACTCAGATAACAAAAACATAGTCATGCTACCCAATCATCTTTTCATCTGAGGAATCAATTTGGAGCTACAGGATCAGATCATTGAACAATTGGGCCTAGACAACTTCCATCAGTTGGCCTTGGAAATGTTACTAAACCAAGGCATGCTGCCAATCAGGTCAGCTTTGTCAGATTGGGATATCAAAAACAACATCCTGCTCTATAGGGGAAAGATCTATGTACCTGACAACACACAACTGTAACATGATATAGTACAGAGAATCCACAAAGTGTCAGGTACTGGCCACCTGGAACAGTGGAGCACTGTTAAACAGGTTCAGCAGGACTTCTGATGGCCAGAGATGACCAAATTTATTTGAGCATTTCTGGACAGATGCATCCTATGTCAACAAATGAAAGTTAATACACACCCAACTAGAACACCCATTCAACTGATCAAAGGTGTTCAGAACAGCTTCCTGTTCCAAGTCTGTACAATAGATCTCTGATCAAGCCTGGAAACAAGCCAATGCAGGCTGAAATGCTTTTATGCCTTTGATAGTGCTTCTGTCATTTTTTGCACACATTGTGCTCATGGATGGTTGAGTGTTCTCACCAGGCTCCCAACTGTACCCATGAAGATGATTGTGCAATCCTCCAAAAGTGGGAAACACACTTACTCAATCCTACTCTGTACCTAGGCAAGCCTATTTCCAGTACATGGTTCACTTACTAGAAAGAGAGTTTTTTGGGTAGCAATTATGTCAGTGGGTATCTCAATGTCTCTGTGCTGGGTCTCAGCAGATATGTGCCATTGTTTGATTGTTTCCACATTCCAATCACTCTGTATTGGGGACAGAGTGGTTGCCTCATTTCCACTGCACTGCAGAGCTTGAAGGCATGGACTCCTTTATTGGACTTTCTGGCCAGACTCAGAAAGGATCATACAGAGTGGGATGCAGACAAGGCCCAACATGTCCAGTGTCTGGTAGTGGAACCTGGCTCTGGTTAGTGTGATGGCGAGGTCATGATTGACTTTCTGCATTATCACAAGCATGTTCAGTCTATATAACAAGACTGAGACCTTCCTGAGGAGAGAGCAGCATGGGGAAGAATGTGTTGAGGAAGTCAATTGGGGCATGCTTCCAGAGGGGGTAGGAATGTATATATGGTGGATGGTGGATGGGTATAGGGTCTGTCATCTAGTGGATGATAAGGTTCATGTGTCTACTTGGGCTGCCTTCACCAGTGAGGGAAATTGGTGTGATAACTCTTATTTCAATGAGCTGGACTGCTGCTCAGATACAGGAGAATTTGAAGACCCTTTTGAGGCCAAGGAGATTTTCAATGCCTCTTTGTTCCTTTATAACATTACTGGTATCACTCAATCTGCTCTGGTGCCACTTCACTTTCAGCATATCTTGTGGCAGCCACCTGCTGATAATATGAACAACATTTCAAAAGAGTCGTACAATGCTTGTGATGTTCTGCCTCATGCTGATTTCACTTCTACTTTCACTGAAATAAGTGCTATTAGTGCTGCTATTGAGCCATCATGAGAGGGATCAGGCATTGCACACTGTATGAACACTCTGCCAGATATCACATCATCTGTGTTGACTACTTGCCAGCTGCCAGTTGTCCATGGTTCTGGTCAAAAATTGTATGAGAGTATGGATGCCTTCTTCCAGAGAAGCAAGAAGAAAAGGGTCAATGTTTTGGAGAATGAGAACAACAGAGACTGTGAAAGGCAGCTACAGAGAGAGAAGATTGCAGAGTCCCAGGTCACACCTGGTTGTAAGGGTGCATGAGTATTTTATTGGGATGAAGTTGAAGAATGCATTTGAATTTGTGTGCCTGCTGGCAGAGTCAATTATTCTGCAATTTGAGATGACTATGCACCAAGTCAACGGTGATACAACTCTGTTGTGAATGAATGGGATCTCTGTACTCTGTTTGATGGTGCCACTGAACTGGAGGTTTTTGCTGATGACAACAACATGAACAAGGATCATGATTCATCTATAGAATACTTGTAACACCTCTACTCCTCAACAAATGATAAATATAGTAAGATGTTGATCATAGATAGCACAGAGGACATAGGCAGGTTTTGGTTTGGCTTCATCGCATGTGCTGATGGTGAATAAGTTTCATCCATGTCCACCAGTGCTGATGACTGGTTGAATGCCACAAGGCTGTTGGCATACTATAATAGTGAAGGTTCACTCAATTTCCATTTACAGTTTCTACTTCTCATCAAAGAGGTGCTTCATGAGACAAATAGTACTATACTATTTTATGATCTCCATTTGCCTGACTCACCCATCAGGCAGTTATGGTCCATTAAAGTCATGTTTCATGCCATCAGACAAGGTTACTATTTCATCGAGGTTCCCTCTGTTCACCCACTCAGTCTCTCCTTGGCTGTGACAAATGTAGTTACTGTGGTGGAAATAGTGAGATGCCAGTGGGAGCATTCTCTGTCTGCCATCATGTGCCAACTGGCTGATTGAGAGATGGCTTTTTGAATGTTCATACAGGGTCACAAACAGGAGTTCAAAGCACCAAGAGCTTGGACATGGGCTCATCTAGGATTTCACTGAATAGATTACACTTTTGAGCATTGTGATTATCTCAGCTATGTCAAGGAGTGAGACCATTTCCTCTGAACACTAAGAGCTTGAGTAGCATGTATGGCTGGTGGGATCTTAGGACATCTCGCAAGGGAGGTGGTTGATAATGCTACCATCTGCAGAGGGTCTACAGAGAATGTCATTGCAGCTGGTGGTCTGGATGAGTGTCTGTACAGTAATCGTGACAGTGAGGGCTATTGGGATGATCAGTTGACTGAAGATGAGGTCAATTTGATATGTGGCATGTATGAAATCACAACAGGTATGGTACTTTTATCGCTGATCTCACAGAACACTGCTTTACTGATTATATGTTTGCAGGTGAACTTGACAAGTTTGAGAAGATATTGGTGATTTGAAAGTCTTGGAGGCCTAAACCTGCAGCCTGAAACACAAGTGGTTTAAATTGTGGATATTGGAGTGCAGATGCAGAAAGTTGGTTCCAGCAGCATAAGGAGAGTATCAACAAGAGTGAGGTGAAACTGCTAAACAACAAGGAGTGGAGACAGAGTGTGAAGTTCTTCCTGGATAGCTGTAAATTAGCAGAGCAGAACGAGAAGGTCGTGAAGTGGTTTTTGAACAATAGACTTGGATGATATGGTGACACTTAGTCTTCTGCTCATGTCTGCTGTATTATATTGCTGTTTCCATGTTTTGTATTGTGTAGTCTGTATTCTTGATTCTTGTAAATATCTAGACATCATAGATTGTTTATTTGAGCCCCATTGTGTGTATGTGTGTGGCATATGCAAGGTGTTGGTCTGTAATGGCCTTAAACTACTAGCTGCACATCACAGCATTTATGATGAGTGTTATGGGTCTTGTAACTGGAATTTGACCAACAGTGAGCTTGTACGGTGTCTTGTGTTGGATTGGGACTCATATTATTTGGCTCTCAGTATTCTTTTCTTGATACCACTGGCAATGTGTCCTGTGCACATGTGATCACTATAGCCTTGGGCCAGGCAATATGACAGTGTTCTGTGTGTTGCTGTAGGTTCGATGATGATACAAACCATAGCAGAGCACTGTCATCTCAACATGTTTGTGCCACGCTGCAGCATATGCCAATCATATGTGCAGGTGTCAGTTCCAGGTCAAAGCAGTCAAAGTGGTCAAAGTAACCATCTCTTCAGGTCTCTTGCAGATATGTGTGAGAATCTACAGTTGCTATTTGCTGTATGGAGATGTGAGGAAGAATAGAAAATGAACAGAGAGATGGTGCTGCATGTAGCTGTAGGGTTGGCAAATATTGAAAAAAAGTTGGTAAGTGAGCTGGCTCTGTCTTGCTCTTGCTCTGTGCTCTGCCTATTGTGCCTCTGGGTATTGTTGGCCTCTAGCTCCCTCCTGTGTGTGTTTTAGAGTCCTTGGGGTGTCTGTGTGTCTCCTGCCTACTTCTATCTGAACCTGCACTAAAGCACTTCTCTGTTTTCTTCTAGGGTTGTCTCTATCTTTCTGTGAGGTGAATATTGTTCTTTTTTTCTCCTCAAAGACAGTACTCTAATCACCTTTCCTGCTCTCTTAGGTTCACTCTGTGGGCCTTGCCTCTTTCTAGCCTGTTGAGGCTCTCCTGTACCTGGTTCCTTGCTTTAGAGTGGCCCATCTGTTCTTTTCTATAGGCAGGACAAGCACTCCCTTGCAGAAGGCTTTGCAGAAGAGAAAGTCAAAGGCTGACCAGGAATGTGACATTTACATCTTGAAAAGGTGGGAGATAGGTAAATAGGAAGTGCTGTGGAAGGTTGAGAGATCGGTATGTGTGTGTCATCATATTCAACAATAGCAGTAACAATGTGGATCACTTCACTGTCACATTCTGGTACACCATTTTCACATTCATTGGGGGCATAAGTTTGATATATTTGTTGTCTCTCTCTGATCTTTGTTCAATGAAATTTTTATTTTTATTTTGTCACAGAACATTGCCTTCATCTCGCTTTGATGGAGGCTGGTTATATTCACATGTACTGCATGTAAGTTGTGTTATTGTTTTGCTTGATCTCTTTGTTCTGATTTTGCCCATATTGTGTAGGCAGTCACCAACACATTGAACTTTTCTGCAGCCCATTCGATAATAACCACCAGTCAGTCACTGATATTGTCTTTATAGCACTGAGGTTGAATGTATGAAGATTGCAGGACCAGGAAGTGTGTTATGTATTCAGAGTCTTGTTACATTCATTTGATCTTCTTGACTTGTATTGATATCACTTTATATTGGGAATGTAGATATGCTGTATATACAAAAAATGGACATTCTGTCGCTTGTTCTGCATTCTGAATTTCCATGTATATCTGAGGTGGAGAAACAAAAATCAAAATTGCGATATTACTTTCAACAGTGGTCAGGGTCCTCCTTCTTCATAAGGCATCTCTGAACATCAGATGGCAGCTGTTCCAAGCATGACAGTCAGAACCTCCATAATTAATAGATAATACAATATATTAGAATGATTTCCATGCTGAGAATATATTAAATTTTCTCTGTTTGAAAATGTTCAGAAAATGCTGATAAGATAAGATAAAAATTCTAAATTTTCCATTGTGGGAAAGTCAGAGAAAACACTAGGAAAACACTAGGAAAATGGTAGGAAAGTCATGTGGAAACACTATATTTCAAAGCAGTTTTTAGATAGTTTTCATATAGTTTTCCTTTTGTATTTAACATCTCTTCTTTGATATAAAATTCAAAATCTTATATTTATTTTCTGAATGTTTTCTCACTATTTTATAAGGCAGAAAATCTAATATATTTGTAATTGGAAAACTAAAGGATGATTTTATAATTTCATTGTTATAATATTATCAAAAAACACAGACTCTTCTGGAAATTAAAATACAGAGTATGCCTGCTGTTTTCAATGTGTGATGATAACTTGAAACCAATAGAATTTTCTGAATGTTGTCTGGAAGTGAATATATAGCAGTATTCTGAGTGTATTTTCTTTGTATTAATAGTATGAAAAGAACACCTTGTATGTAGTGTCTCAGCTTGTGGCCTCTGACACCAGTACCAAACTGGATGATAGAGTTTACTGCCCATGTTTCTGCTTTATGTGCAGAGTGGAGTACCACTTCACCTGAGACTGTCCATGCTATATGTGTAAACAATGCCTTGCACATGCACCTGGACATCTTACTTTGGGCTGCCCTGACCAATGATGGTCTTTATGACTGGCAAGAAAACAGTCTGATTCAGGTCATCACACTTTGTTGGACCATGGCAATTATGATGATGACCCTGACCTCTTTGGCAATAGAGAACAGTGACAGGACTTTTGTTGTAGAAACTAACAACAATTGGTGCAATAATTTGTCTAAGATAAGANCAAGTGTGGATCAACATAATCAGAGTTGCTGCACTTAGAATGCCAACAAAGCTCTTAGCTAGGTTGATTCTCTCTTATTGAAGTGTTCTACTTCAAAGTGTTCACCTCCAAAGAAGTATAGATGGGTTTTAAAATGGGTTTATTTCACAACACACATACAAAACACAAAGAACACAGTGCACAAAGCACAAACACAAGAGCTACAGTCTCATATAAAGACTCAACAGCTGATATAGTCTGACCCTATGGAGTTCAAGACTTCTTTAAGACAACTACAGCACACAGTGTACTGGAAAAGGTCCTAGACCAATTTCTACAAAGAGCTCAGCACAGACACACCTCTTGGTAAGACTCTAAGTGTGTTACAACCTGATACCCAACACAGGCCACACTCTAAGTGCTCAAGGCTCCTTCTTGGTGTAAAGTGTCTCTTAGAAAAGTGCTACAACACACTCAAGATGTTAGTCTTGTCTCTTACAACACAAGTTTGTTATCAGATGTCTATCTCTCTGGAGTCACTCAGGACCAATCTCCAGGGCCTGAAGTAAGGAAGCAAAACTGGAATAGCACACACAATTATACACCAAACAAACTCATCATGTATTCACAATCAGAGGGGGCAGAGTTACTTGAGCATATATGAATATCTAGCTGTCCTTATATATGATCCATGGAATATATCTACAGAAAATTAGAAATAATGTCCAATAATTCAGGAAATAATAAACAAGTGACTGAGATGCCAAAAGAGGGAATATTCAGATGTCACAGAGTCTGGCCACTAGGGTATCTGACCATATCTGCATGGGTATCTACTTCTCCAGGTTTTCTGGACTCTATAATTTGTATTTTCTCTTTTCTAATTTGAGTATCTACAAGTGGATGGGTGTATCTGTCCCATTTCCTTACAGCATTTCCCTTTCTAGCATCTGCACTTTGGCAGAGACCCAGATGCCAAAGATTCTAAGGTCAGAACATGCTGTTACTGTTTCTATCTCCTTTGATTATATATGCTTGGTCTTATTCAGGATTTCTTATGCATTAAAGCTTTATGGTCTGTCTCATTGTTATAGATCTGTAGGTAATAGCAGTCCTTCGAAAGTGGTTTCCCTCCTTCTGAGGTTGCTTCATATCTAGTTATGTTGTTTCATATGTCTTCACCACCTCTGAACTCTTTATTAAGAGATCATCTGCTTTGACTTTAATCTGTATATTGACTTTGGAGGAACAATTGTTTGTTGATTGTTTCTGTTCTAAGTTGTCTTGTTTTGATGTCTCGTCTAAGTACCTCTGCACTGTTTTACTGCACATTGCACTTTGCAGATGTCATAGAAAGTTAAAATAAAAATAAAACCCCATTGATAGTGCTCTTAAGAGCTTGGTTAACTAGCCAATGTGTTCACTAGGTCATATTTAGATTCTCTATAGGTTTCAGAAGTGATCTGCTTTGGATCTGATACATAGATAGGTCAGAAAGTACAGCTTAGACACCTCTGTATAGCATATCATATAGCTCTTTGTACTTTCTAATGCACTATAGCTTCTCTAAGGTGATGACTAGCAGACTGGGCTCACTCTAGTCCTTATTACCTATTATCTGGTGTCATATTAAAGTGTTCTGATTCAAAAGTAATGTAAAACAGGTAAGATTGGGTCTTTTCTAGGTTTGCCATATTAACAAGTTCATCTTTATCAGAGTAGACCCAAAGAAGGTATTGCTGTGTGACCTCCAGCAGTCAACAGTCAACAAATGAATAGAGACAGAATGGACCCCTGAGAGTGGATCCAGAGACTACAACACCAATTTGTACAGAGATAGAGAATCTTAAGTTATGCTGAACCTAGAGTTTCAGCCTTGTTTGAGGGGTAATGTTATGTTTTCCCTCTCTCTACTACCTATGCTTCTCTTGCTCTTCTCAATGTATGCTTCTCACTTCATCAGACCTATACACCTCCTCAGTCCTCTTCTCATTCTCATATGTGTAATTCATATCTCATACTATTTCTTGACTGCATTGGTATTTATTAACAATCACTGATATCTTTGCTATTTACTTACAGTAGATACATAATACTCAGTTGTACTATTTAAGTGCTCATGCTAGAGTCTAAGCTCCTCAGCTTGATCTAGTTAATCTTATAACTTCATGTCAATGCCTTGATTGATCTCTCACCTCTGAATCTCTCTCTCCAACTTGCATTTAAATATGGACTTAGAATAAATCCCTGTTCTAGGTCAACTTGTGATTGACATCATCAACACAAGTAACATAACATTTGCAATATATACTGTTCAGCATTAGCAAGGTTTGCCTGCTTCTTGCATCTATGCCTGATTAGCTGTCCCATTGCTTCAGCTCAGATCTGAGCAACCAAGGCATCAACACTGACTTCCTTGTCATGAAGCTCTGAGACTATCATGATGGTGTTAATAGTGGAGTGGAGGGCAGATGGAATGGAGGTAATGATTATGATGTTATGGAAATGTTCATCTGGAACTTCAATATCCCAATTGATGAGGTTGTTCCTGATAGCTAAGAGACAGTCCAGGTGGTCATTCACCTTGGAAACATCAGTGCAGAAGGCAGTGTAGAGTTGCCTCTCCAGGAATGCTTTGGTCATAGGGTTTTTGAACTTGTAATCAGCCTTCAAGGCTTGCTATAACTTGGCAGTGGTATGGAAAATGTAATCAGAGAGTTGACTGATAATGATGTTTTGAGGGTCTGCATCCTCTAGGACTTCATCTTCATCATTGTGATCTAGCTCATATGTGAGATACACATTATAGCCAATGGTTTTGGCAGCTTATTTGATTCATTCAATCCATGTCTGCCAGTTTGTCTTCTGGCTAGTAACTTTTAGAGCTGGGACTTTATCAAAAGCATCCTTACTGGATGGTTTGTGGCAGTAATAGGAAGTGGACTCCGATGTCAAAGAATCTCCATCTTTGTCAGTCTGTTGTGCTGTAACAACAGAAAGCACTGAAGCTGGTTTGTTAGATATTTCTGGTGGTGCTAGGGTTCCTGAGATGATTCTAGTGGTGATTTCTGCTTCTTGAGAAGAATTGGTACATACTAATAGATCAGGTTGTCTTCCTGGTCTATGTAATTCTTGATTTGGGCAGAGTTGTATGTCACAGAGTTTATAGATACTGCCTTCAGGACCTGTTACTTGGTAATAATCACAATTTTTGGTTAGGTGATACATGTGTCCAGATGTTGCACAATCTAAGTTTAGATTGTGGGCTTCACCTTCTAGATCTGAGATCTGTGGCACAAACAATGCTGGCAGAGTTTGGGTCTGAACTGGCTGTTGAGAAGCTGGTGCAGGAGTTTCAGCTCTTGACTGTGATTGACAGCTACTCAACATAAAGTATTACAGGCTAAGGCCCATAACCTTTTAGCAGCAATACCTTATAACACAGTGGGTGAACAAGCAACTAATGCTTGAATGAAGTCACTCAACAGATGACTTATAGCTAGCAACTGATGCTAGAGTGCCAGAAGGTTAAAAGAGATAAAGCTTTACTGTTGATTGCAGAGTAGTACTACTGCTTAAATACATTGAGAGTAGGTAAATAAGGAAGTAGAGATAATATAAACATAAGGAGGAATAGTAAATAGTAACTATGCATTCATATGGTGAAATAAATGCTGACTTGTATATGGCTGTTGAGAGTCCATATATGAGTGTCAATATGAAACAATGTAGAGCTGCTAGATGTAATGCTACTTTTATTGCTGAACCTGAAGGTTCAGCTGTATATGACAAGACCTGCATGAGCCAGATTGTCAACATTAGTAAATACCCATATATGTATAACCTCACATGCCTTATGGGTAATTTTATCTATTTTCGCTTTCTTGTCATGTCTGTGTTCATATCTGGAATTGTATATCTCTGCCTTCATCTCTTGTTACTTAATATGAGCCACCATATTAAGATTTTTGAGCAGTAATATGGGCCTGCAAGGAGTCTGCTGGAGGTGGGTGACAAGCAGGCACCCATGTTTATAGTAGGCTGTATACAAAGCTATTCAGAGTGTCATGTGCTTTAAGAGATCTGAGCAATCTTATCTGTTATCCTACTACATCCCTCTGGAGCTGGAGCTGGAGCTGGAAATTTCTTTATTCCAGAAAAACCTTATGTCTCTGCCTTGTAGATGTAGTATAAATTTTATGCAAGTATCTACTTTAGGTTCAGCTCCCACCTCAACAAGGCCCAATCCCATGTGATATGTATGTATATATGTAAGTAAAGTCCATGGCAATAAGAAAACTAACCTGAGGATTTCAACACACACACCCTTGAGGTCCACTCATCATACCTCCTTCTATTTGTGGGAGGGAATCACATGACCTTCCAGGTAAGTTACCTGTAACTTACCTTGTAAGTTTGAAACTAGTAAAAAGTTTCCTAGGGTTTCTTACACAACCCTATCCTGAGTCGAGGATGATTCTGATGATGCAGATAGTTGGAGCTCAAGGAACTCAATCATTCAAGATCAATCACTGTCGGCACTTGCCGCCTTTCACTGACGTCTCGAAGGACAAGTACCAACTTCACAATGAGTACATATTCAGGTCCGACACAGACAAAGGGAAAATCGATAGCGGTAACAACATGTAGCAATACACAGAGCAGGTAACCAATAGGAGAAAGATAGTGATGCGACAAAAGAGGAACGAAATAATTAGGAGAGGCGAGATGTCAAAGTCAGCAGCTCCAGACCGATAATAGGAAACAGCCTGGAAGGGGAAAAACAAACGAAAAGGTAAATAAGATAGGGTAATACAGAGACCATTAAGAAATGTTGATAGATATAGGTAGAACTATACATAACGATACCAGTCAGTAGAATGAAACGGAAAACCGAAGCAATACACAGATCGTGACGAAAGAAAAAGATACCTAATCTCCTCTCCAAGTTGCTATGTATTGAAGATTGCCCAGGGTTGATCTAGAGTAGTCATAGGTGCGTCCCATTTCCATTCGTGGGATTGATAATATGCTGATTCACCACCATCTATTTCTTTCAGCGTGCCCAATCGCAAAGGATCGGAGAGTTCCTCCAACTTCGCATCGTTCAATAACGTAGCGTGGAGCGCAGGATCAGCATCATGAACAGATTCTGGACTGGGATTCGTCGACGATGACGAGACCAGATCAGGCGTGTCGGCTTTCGAGCCATTGTCATCCTCTGCGGCACTAAACGAGGAGAAGTCGAAGTACTCGACAAACTCGTCCTTCACAGACGGTGGTGTACTGCGCCCGTTAATGTCACTACCAAGTATCGCAGACATATCACCTGCTCCTTCATCTGGTACTGTCCCAACACCCTTGAAGATCATATCGAGTGTCTGGGCAAACTCCGGCGGCAGAGCGCTATTACCGCTTCCATCGTCACTGCCGCTTATCGTCTTCATCATCGTCTCTAGGAAGTTGCTCGCGTCTTCTTCAGTTTTGATACTATCCACCACCTCCGTTTTCTTCTTCAGCTCTTCATTGATAGGCCCATCCCAGTCGGTCGAAGAAGTTTTCAGCCGCTTGGGAGGTGAAGGTTCGTTCGCAACGCCAGAGGGACTTGGACCAGGTACAGCAGCCGAAGCTGAACCGGCGGCATTGGATGGTGAAGGTTCTTCGTCTTCGCGAGGACGTTTAACACCGTTAGTAGATGTGGGTATCTGCGCAGGTTCGGTGGTAGGAGTGGTGGGAGGTTTCGATACGCTAGACGGTCGACGTTGTTTTGGTTGCTGTCGAGGTTTCGCAGGAGGTTTGGTCTTTGGAGATTTGGGTGTTTGTGGGGAGCCGACGTTTTGCGGTGTTGGGGGATTGGGAGTGGGAGCGTTTGCTGGGGGTGTAGGTGTGGAGACGTCTTTGGGGGAGGAAGCCGAGCCCTTCGAGGAAATTTTCTTGATCGGAGGGGGTTGGAGGTTGACAGCGCGATTGAGAGGGTTAGCAAGGGGACTAGGTTGAGTCTGCGGAGGTGACGGGTGTTGGTTGGCCCCTGGATTTATAGGTGGACGCACGCCTGGCATAGGTACAGGAGGATTTGCGGGATTTCCACCACCTCCATGTTGTTGTTTGAGGGCATTGGCAACAAAATCAATAGCCTGGAGAATGACGAGGTTGGCGATTCGTAAGTCTTCTAAGGACATGATGAATTTCGGGTTGCTATATCCTATCATGTTACGTTGCTGTTGCACATTAATGACCTACAGCAGACGTCAGAATACGGAACAAAAGACGATGATAAAAGCCGACCTTCGAGATGATCATTTTGGTTTTCTGTTCATTTTTCGCCACCAAGTGGAAGTATGCCAGCTTCTGATCCATGTTCGTAGCCCTACTGTAAACTTGTTCGAGTAGGCTGTTGTATTCTAAGCGGGACTCTGCTGGGACCTCGGCTGGAGGAAGATTTGGTAGACCTGTGAAAGAGGTAAGTAAATGTACAAATGAAAGTGCATTTGAGGCGCGTACATCTTACGGTATAATCCTGCTTCATGGCATGGACATCGTGTAACGCCTGCTGGAACCCTTGCTGTGTTGGTTTTGGAGGGAATGGTCCTGGATTTCCTGGCATGAATGGCGCGCCACCAGGAGGTACCCCACCAGACATCACGGAAGACTGCTGAGAAGACATCGTCATTCCATCTGGACCCGTTATAGCACCATTTCCAGCGGGCTGAGTCTTCACTAGCGTCAACATGGTCCGGAATAGATTTTGCTCTCGAGCTAGAACTTGTAGTTGCTGTCGGTTACTCTCAATGGCACGAATGAGCTCTTCGGGCATGTTGACCATTCTCATCTCCTGGACAGATTTGGCCGAAAAGTCGACGAGTGTCTTGATCTGATGAGCTGTGAACTTGGTGAATATCGGCGTTTGTGCCAACTGGTGCGCCATTTGAAGATGCTGCTTGCGTCGCTGCTCTATCACGGAGTTCATGTATATGCGATCAAAGTCAACAAGATACTCCTTGTAGACATGTGCAAGTTGGTTGGCAGCTGCAGGGCCCGATTTGGGCGGTTCTCCAGGGAATTGGATGCAACCTAATCGAGCAGCGATGACTGGCCACAAATCCTTTTGCTGGACCTAAGATTGAGGAATTTGAGTGAGTGTGAGAAGTGAAGCATGACGATCAGGTGTATATATAACTAACCGCGTTCATACCACCCTCTTTCATGACTTCAACATGGAGGGAATGTAGATCAATGGTGAGATTGTCGATTGAGAGCAAGCGTTGATCGTGAGTAATGCCTCTCTGCATGCAAAAGCCCTTATACGAAGTGTTGAACCTCTCCTTTGTTAATGCTGGAATGGGACCCGCAAAAGTCAACGGACCGCCCTGCTGTGGCCCCATTGCACTGTTCCCAAGCGGACCTACGCCAGGGTTCACGTTAGTACCAAGGCCGCTAGGACCGGGACCTGGCGGAGATCCCTGCGAGTGTGGTGTGAAACCCATATTGGGAGAGGCCTGATTCGGGAATGGTGGCGTATTCACGGCCGGTCCAGGTCTGGCAGCTCCGAGGTTATTTGTAGAGGCATGGGCTGGCGATGGACTAGATTGTCCGGGCGCTTGTGGTGGCGGAGGTTGACTGGCTGGACCGGGCGTATTACCATTTCCACCGAAAGGCGGCTGCAAAGAATTGGGTGGTCCTGCCATCGGCTGGTTACTCATCCACGGCGTTCCACCTTGCGTGGCGGGAAGAGGTAATGTCCTGAATAGATAATAGATCAGCACAACGGAATTCCTCGGAGAAATACTTGAGTACTCACATCGTTGTTTTCCCGGTAGTGGTCATTTGATTGATTAGCTGGTTAATCTTAGCGAGATTCTCTCTCTTTGTCGCAATATCGTTCTGAAGAAATCTCATCCGTTGGGCAAACAGCTGCTCAGACATCGTCGAGTGCCCAGACGCTAGATTACGCATTTGAAACTCAATGTTCTGGATGTTATTAGTCATAGCTTGACTCCGCTCTTGGAGGTCGGAGAGGTTTATAGTACGTCGGCCCATGCCCATCGGGCCTGGCGGCGAGGGGCCGATCGGTGGTCTGCCGGATGGGACGCCTAGCTGAGGGGGCTGGTGCTGCTGCGGCAAATGAGGATGTGAGGGAGAAGGTCTCCGCATGGCATCATTGGATCCAGGACCACCGTTTGGAAACAGGTCTGTTTGTTGATGAACACCTGGATTCATTCCAGGTGGACCGTTGTATCCGCCCCCTGGACCTTGGTGAGGAGGCGGGGCCAATCGATTAGAGAGATTAAGAGGACTGTTTTGGTTCTGTTGGTTTTGCGCGAGTCCCATGAGTTCGAGCTGGCGATTATGACTCTGATTGTTCTGGAGAGCCTGGAGCATCATGTTTCGGGCGGGTCCTGGGCCATTGAAGTTGGAAGAGTTTTGACCTGGAACTCCCCCAGAACTCATCGTATTGGGAAAGCTGAGTGGAGACACGCGGTTCTGGGGGTTTCCTTGGTTGGATTGGTCGAGAAACGAGGGAGGGGGTTGGTTGTGATTGAGGCCAGGGTGACCCATACCAAGACCGAAAGGTTGCTGCTGATTCTGCATACGATTCATGCCCTGACTCCGTAGTAAGTCTGCCATCTGACAAGAAAAAATTGAGCTTGGATTTGAGAAACATGGAAACGTAATAGACGAGTGGAGGCTGGTCGGAGTTTCCAAGAAGATGCTACTCGGTTACTCAAAGGCGACGAAAAGGGTAGGGGCAAGAGATGTAGGTGAAAAAAAATAAATAAATAAACGAAATAAAACATACCTGCTGCTGCATTGGATTGCTAGACATGTCGGGAGCATTCTGCTGCTGATTTCTCATCAACATCTGCTGTTGCTGTTGCTGCTGCTGCATCCAAAGTTGCCGTTGTTCTAGAGAGGGATTCATGCCTAGATGGGAACCATCCGCTTGTTGATGCTGCTGCTGGTGTTGTTGTTGCTGGAGATGATGCTGTCCGAATTGGTGAGGTATCATGGATGGGTTAAAAGGTGGAGGATGTTGGGGGGAAGTGGGCGAATGGGTCGGACAAGCAATGAGGAGAGAGCCTTTGACGGAGTTTGTCGCAGCGACGACGTCTTGGGAGCAGTGAAGACGCTGCTGACGGTCGGTGTGGAAGACGACAGAAGACACCAGTGGGAGTTTGGAACGACGGTGTGAAGACGGGACAAACAAGGTACAACTTGCTCAGTGACAGTCACTGACTATAGCTAACAACCTCCAGGTCCGGCTGGCGCTTTTTTTTCTTTGGCAGTGCTCATGGTGATTCAGTACGTTTCAGTCCCTTAAGCAGGTAAACAGCTGAACTAATGTTATATATATTCTCCTCCAAACGTCCAAGCTCAACTCTTGAATTTTCCAGTAGGATTTTCTCGAAATCTTATCGCTCCGGTGCCTTGCGGTCCTTTCGGCTCCTCTCCGAATCGAGAAGAATAGCGCCATATGGTATGTATATCCAATATATATGTGGTATGTAGTATAGTACACGTACACACAACTGCTTATATCGTATTGTACTGACTGTGATCATTAAGAGTCGTTATTCATCTTGGAAAGGTCCAGTGCAGGCCCCGCTTCTAGTATGATATCTCCGTCGTCGTCGTCTTCGTCTTCCTCGTCGGAATATTCTTCAGTTGTAGTGCTTGCTTTCAACTTGTTCGCCGCTCTGGGACCGACGGCCAAGATCCTGTCTCCACCGTTGTCTACCTCCGCATCTGTTATTTCTTCATCGAGTTCAGCGCTCTCCACCTGATCCACCTCTGCCACCTGTCTTCCGAAGTAATACCTCAGTCCGACAGGTATCAAAACCCCAACGACGATCGCGCTCAATCCCAACAAGTTCTTCCAGCTGAGCAGCTGGAAGTCATCGGCACTTGTCATCTCATCCAACCCGCTACCAATAGTCGTATGGATGACCGTAACACCAAGAATGCCTAAAGCGGTGCTGATCCAAAATGGTATGATCCCAATCCCAACATGGGGGCAGATCACGTTGACAACCCAATGAGGTGGCAGAGGCGCAATGCGAAGTACGATCAGGAAGGAGATCATGTTCTCTTTGTTGTCCTGGATCTTCTGAGCCCATCTGTCGAGTCGAGCCTTCCATTTGGGAAAGGTCATCAGTGCCGGGCCGAGAGCAGCAGAGATGAGGTAGGAGAGCGTTGCGCCAGTTGCTACACAACAGCATGCCAGTGGTAAGGCGCGTGCAACGCCCCAAACAGCACCACCAAGTATAGAAAGGTACATGGAACCAGGAAGCGAGAACGCTTGGAGGCTAGAAGAACGAATGAGCGTGGCGCAAGAAGCTCGTGTCGGCGATCACTTACAAGAGGTATGTCACGACGTAGCAAATGACGATTCTGTAAGGATAAATGTCCCTGTACTTTTTGAGCAGCCAGTTCAATTGCTGCAACTGCTCAAAGCTCCGAGGGATACGCAAGAGTGGCCGATCTTCCCTAGAGACCTGGGTTAGCGGAGACGGGAAACAAGGGTATCGGTAGAGACGGACTCTTCTAATGTCGGTAAAGCAAGCCATAGAGTGCCTCCAAGTAAGAGCGAACTAAGAGCAAATATACAGGCCATCTTCAAAGTAGCGTTAAAAATGAGGTTGCGTGAAGACGGGCGGGTTGGTGAGTGGGGCAATGCGCCGTATGAAGGGGTCTGAGGGGTGATGAGAGGGGCATTCTCGTCGTCGATGTGAACAGTGTCGAGAGTATATACAGACGAATTAGCATGGGATATAGAGAGCGGCTTTGGAGGGGACATGATCGTGGTGAGAGAACAGGAAAAGTAGGAAATGTGTGTGTGATGTATGACAAAGGCCTGGGAGCCAAACTCTGACAGACAACACCAGCGACAACACCAGCGAAGTCCCTCATCGGCCACGACAGCGCACAGGCGCCACGATATTGCATGCAGCAGTCGTCAGCGAATCCGCAGTCCTCATCATCCCTTCAAGCTGCCTTGCAAATGGACGTGTCGATCCAGCCAGATTCTCCGTCAGCTTCAGCAGCTCCCATAGACAATAACAATTCAGTTGCTACTACTACAGCCAGGCCTACAAAACGGCGCAGGAAGAATCCTGATGAGGATACCGCTCCTTCAGAGCCGCGCCGTCTTCGTCGCTCTCATGAAGCATGCGCGCGGTGTAGAGGAAAGAAAATCAAGGCAAGTCCCGTCGGGCGACACCGACCCCGACCCCGGCAAGTTCCATTTTACCTGATATTTTGCTGACTATACGTATTTTTTTCTAGTGCGATTCCAAACATCCTCGTTGCACCGCTTGTGTCACTGCCGGTACTGCTTGCAATCAAGAAGACAGGCACAGGCAGACACTCACCCCAAGAGGTCATACAGAGCGTCTCGAAGCGCTCATCGCTCAGTGCGACGCTCTCCTCAAACGCCAAATCCCCGGCTTCTCTCTCGACAGAATCGAGGAGATTCTCGCTCATGAAGGAATTGATCCTACAACCATCCAACCACATGTACCAGACAGTACCATACAATACCAGAATGAGCGACCTTTCCGATCCGAGCCTGCACCACCCCCTGCACCACCTCCACCTCACATGTATCCTCCTGGCATGATGCCGCCGCCGGGCTATCCTCATATAATGCCACCGCCACCAGGATATCCTCCTTATCCAGTGCCGGGTCATCCTGCGTACAATCCTCATATCCACCCAGCTTTTCAACCACCGGGCACTTATGCTCCTCTTTCTCACCCACCACCTCCATCGCAGTCATCAGGCTCTGCCGAACAAGCAGAGTCAACCCGTGCCGTTGTGACCGAAATTGTCGGTCAGGATCCCAAGGCAAACGACATGTCCAGCACTCAGGTGAGTCATCAGTATTCTACCAGGTATTAATAACCCATCATGTCATTCAGGCAATCGCAAAGAGCTTTGGTGTGTCCCCCGCAATCGTCAACGACCTCAGTCCCGCCCAACAAGACAGAGAAGATCTTGCCGTTGGTTCAAATGGCCTCAGTTCAGGCCGTGATCGCGCTTTCCAAGAAAAGTCTGCACCACGCGACACTGCAAAGTGGCGAACCGTCTCTGTTCGTCGAACATCCAATGTGCCTCCTCCCATTTCTCTCAATGGCAACCTTGTCAATTCCAAATCCGTCGACATCTGGCTTCCCAAAGACCGTGAGATGGTCAAGCGCATTGCTGATGTCTACTTTAATCGCCTCAATTGTCACCGACCCGTATTTGCCCGGAAGGATTTCGATACTTCTCTGGAAGACCTTTACACAGAGAAAGGATCTCATGACCCTGGTTTTATATGCAGCCTCTATCTCGTTCTCGCGCTGGGGACTTTGAGCGAACTCAACTATCGCTCGTCCCAAATCGACGATGATAATACCAAGGATGATAGCAATGCACCGTTGAGCCCAGCGGTGACGAGAAAGCTGATGCCACTTGATTGGCCTCAGCATGAGGACTTTTTCGAGATGGCGTTGGCAGTCAAACCGGAACTCAAAGTAACCATTTCAAGTCTTCAGGCTTTGATTCTTTTGCATTGGTATTTGTATACCGAAGTAAGTCTGTGTAGCATACATGATCGATATTCAAGCATTGATTTTTCCTTTAGCGTCAAGGTCGTACCCTATGGCGTTTGGTCGGAAGTCTTGTACGATTATCTGTCGAGCTCGGTCTCCATCATGATCCAACAACTCAGGTGACCAGCCAGCCTAGTGTTATCGACGATAAGAACGTCTTCGTCGAGCGTCCAGTCTTCACAGATGAGGAATGTGACCTTCGAATCCGATTGTGGGGCATCGTTCTCGTGCATGACCGTGGAACGTCTATCCTTCTTGGGCGGCCATTGGCTATCGCACCGTCAGACGCAAATACGCCACGACCCTCTCGGAAAAAGCACAGCAGTGTCCAACCAGAGTTCTCCGAACACTTCGAGCTCTCCCATCCTGTTGCCGAGATCCAGGCCGACATCATCAATTCACTCTATTCCCCATCCAGGCAAAGCGCGGATATGATGATGAGAAATGCGACTAGAATTATCAAGAGTATGCAAGTGTTCCGAAAGAGTCTTCCAGAGAGGTACAAGAACTACTTTGGCGGTACGGATGATTGGCCACTTGAGAGGAAAACAGAGCTTGTAGAGAGCATTACCGAAGACGAGGGCTTGACGCTACTGAAGATTGGTATTTCGAGGATATTGTTGCTGAGGGCGCTCTTCAGCTTGAAGGAACTACCTTATTCGCAGAGGCGTAAGGCTTTAGTAGACGGTGTGTTTCAATTTCACCATCCTATTTCCCTATTGATGCTGATAAGTGTTCATTCAGCCATCATTACATCGCACAACACTATCATTGTCCACAGCCAGCTCATTCGCTATCCTGACATTGCCTTCTTCACGTCCCCAATTCCTTTGCACATTGCCGCTATGGTCATTCTCTATGGTCGTATGTCAAAGTGTGATTGCTTAAAACGCCACACCGCGATTGAAGACGTTTGGCTCGCTCTTGACATGCTCCCGCGATTCCGATGGCGCTGGGAGCGCAAGGATGTTGCTGGAGGGCACCCGCTGATTGCTCGCCTTGCCGAACGTGTCATGGAAGTCAATTTGCACCAGATCGGTCCTGCTACGCATCCGGCGTTACTTTCCGAACCCGAATGGGAGGAGGAAACTGTGCGCTCCCCCAATCTTTCTAAAAGCCCACATACTACACCAACTGTAACCTCGCCACCGTATCCTACCATTGCAAGTGGCACAGCTGGAAGCTCAGGTACACCAAGTTATGGTTCTCATACACGTACTGTCGGGGCTGCACAAGCCACCATGGGTAATCATACCAGCAGTAACATGACTGGAGATAAGAACATGGTTGAAGTACCTACACCGCTCTTTTATCCGTTTTATCCCGAAGCTCAGCCTCCAGCCAATGGCCACAATAACAATACAGGTAACAATGGTCAAGATTACTCACACTTGTTGGCTGCAGCTGCGGCTTCGCAACAGAGCGCTGATACCTATATGTTGGAAGAGAGGGATGGTGGTAAGGTTGCTGTTGCTACCACAGGACCCACTATGCCTGTGTGGACAAATGTTGTAAGTTCACTTATGCTTGGAATTGTCATGAGGATTCTAATCGGTGCCTTCAGCAACATATTCCTCCTGCTAGAGCAGGAATGCCATATGCTATCCCACCTCAGTCATCTTAACTGTATGCTGTGTATGTGTAACATTTTTATTTCATACAAGGGCTGTGACATATGTGTATCTGTATCAGTACTTGTAATTCATTCATTCTTATTCTATTTTGATACCAAGAGATGTTGGCAACTAAGACTCACCTACACACTAGTCTCTGACAAAAACCTGCTCAGTGGATTCATGGGGCACAATTGCAATAAACCAGTATATGTATTCCCACAGTAGATAGCTCCACTGAATGAAAGACATTTGAAAAATGTATGTCTTTGTGAAGAATTACATTTTGAGAATGAACACACCTCATGTATTAGTAAGCCTTTCAGCATTTCTAGTATTTTCAGATGTAAGATGCCAAATGGTCAAAATGTAAACAAACAAACTGCTGATTTTATGTTGTTATCAAATGAAATTGTATGATGCATAATTAGCAAACTTGTTAATGAAGAAGGCATGAAAGGCATCTAGTGATTCTAGAGTGCAGCTTCTCAGGTAGTAGTTTGAAACCAAAAACAGGTAGCTAGAAACACTAAAAGAGAAGAAAGAGAATCAAGCAAGGAAGATCACACTTAGGCAAAATGCTTAGTAAAAGTATAGAGTGCTGCAAGGTGTGTCAACTATGAGAATACAGAGTAAAAAACACAGATAAGATAACTGTCTATTTAGGGCTGGAAAATGTACTGTATAATGGGTCTAGATGGGTGACAGATGTACACATATAGTCCATATAGTTGGTTGCTAAGAAGGCCAATAGTTATGGTACAGGGTGTATTATGGCTGTACTACAGCATACAGGTGAAGGAATAGAGGTGAAGTACATTTCTTGAACACTCTTCAAGCACACAAGGTGTGGAATAGCAGCAGGAGTAGTCCTTAGTGCTATTAGGCATGTAAAAGTCAGATTGCTGTGTACTCTACATAGGTAATTAATCTCTGAAAGTGCTCTTAATGTTGAGACTGACACACCATGGTCTTTATTCTTAGCTGTAGACTTCTATACAGCTCTCAAGTCTGTAATCCTCATAGTAGAATGAGATACATATCTTGGGATTTATTCATATAGTCATAGAACTAAAACCAGATCACAACTATTATCAGGTCAGTGGCAGAGTCAAAATTAAGGCATACCCTCTCAGCTGGACCAAGAAGTCTATAGATGACTGGAAATTGGAAGAACAAATCCAGTGTTACAGTTTTTCCTGCCAGACACTTTTTCTTCACTATTCTTTTCTCTGTACTACCATTCTGGGCAAGTTAGCACCTGACATTATGCTTCTTCTTGACATCTGGACTCATCCACATTCCCAGTACCCCTTTTCTTCTTCAATACTTATGACATCATCATGACTTCACTTTATTCCATTAGTTTCTATCCCCTTCCGATGACATCGCTTATGATGTCAAATTACTTATTTATAACTTTATCGACATTCTACCATATTCCATTGCTTTCTACTTGTTTAACAAACAACAATGTCGATCTCAAGTTTGTATCCAAACGAGTAACTACAAGGGATGTATAAGTAGATAGTTTTCTGGGTCTAAGCTCTTCAGCTTGACCTAGTTTAATCAAACTTGTGTCTAGTCAACGAACGAACTTCTGAACTCTAGCTTTTCCTAAGCTAGCTCTCTAACTTGAACTTTACTCCTTCAGGAAGGGAATTCTCCTTTCTTGTCGAAGTTAACTCCGCATCACTACGTCAAGTGGTGTTGAGTTGTTGTTGTTGCTGCACAAGTAACGTAACATCCAGTGCATTGCTGACCTTTCCCACAATGAAAACAGTTGGTGTTGCTCTTCAACATTGGACCAACATTATCTAAATAGGGATTTTCCAGTCATTATCAGATATAAACAGAATATAAATATGATTTTCCCTGATTGTGAGCTCAGCTGAACAACATCTATATTATGCCCATATACACCTGTCTATGGTATGGGTTGTTATGGGGTCAGCTGTCTAGTACCCATACTGTATATCTGGAGAATGACAACTTGATATGGGTATGGGATAGAACCCATCAACTGTACTATATATGGCTATGGTTGCCAGCTCTATATCTAATATCTATGTGAAAATAGCAGTGTCTATAAATACAAGTGCTAATAGGGTATTTCAAAGTTACAGAAGCTATAATTATAGTTCCATAGCATGTAAATCATATGAGCTGGCAAGAGCAATAGTGTGACACTAGAGCTGCCCAATTTTATTTTTGCATTTGGACAGCTTTCATTAAACATTGGCTATAAAAATAACTTGCATATTTGTTAGTTGGCCTTGGAAACTCATATTCAGATTTTGTGGAAGCTATTCACTCAGACTGAGATTCCTACTTTTCTGACACAGGAACAGCTTGTAGTATTTGAGAATGCATATGGCACAAGACAGTCTGCAATTGCTGGAACTAGTGGAACCTCACAAGCTCTCCAGAAGAAACTCCTTGAAGATCTCAATACAGCTACCTATACAGCTCAAACCTCAACCTCATATTCTCTAGCAAGTTCATTGCTTGGAGCAGTTAGCAGTACAAGCTACATTGGGCAAATTGGCAAGATTTAGGCTGCAGGAATGGGTTCCTGATATAGAAGGAAATGCTTATTCTGACTACAACATTGCACATCATTCTGTTTGCATCTGATGTTACAACCTCTTCATACAGACACTTTATTTTCTTCCTGTTTTAGCCTTTAGATGCTGTACTAACACTCACTTATGCTTTTCATTAACATCTGGACTTCTTCACCTTCCTAGTTCCCTTTTCAGTATATGTTATCTATTTCTATCTTGTTCTATTTCTTTCTATTTCTTGACGTCATTGTGATTTCATTCCTGACATCATTATGACTATAACTTTCCATCTGTTTCTCTTACCTTCTTTATGACATCGACATGATGTCATTCTTTTCTTTCCCACTACTTCATCATGTTCTAGAACGTTCTAGTTAGTACAAACAACTAGATACAACGAATGTATAAAGGTAGATAGTTATTGGGTCTAAGCTCTTCAGCTTGACCTAGTTAATCCATTCTACTTCTCGCAAACCACAACCGATCTAGACAATTAACAAAGGGTTTTACCCATTGTTGATTTGTCATACTCAAACTTGAACCTTATCACTTGACGTCACTTCACTTAGTGGTGTTAAGTTGTTGTCATTGCTGTGCAAGTAACGTAACATCTGAAGCTTTTGGGCTGCAATTCTTGCTGGAGGATATACTGATTGCAAGCCTAAAAATCTGATGCCAATAATTTTGCACTCCTAACTTCTTTCTATAACAACTTTGTCTTCTTATATATTCTCAAGAATTACCACAAGGAGCTGAAACATAGCAAAGGAAACACTCAAAAGAATGTGAAAATGACCAATGTGTGGAAATAAAGGGCCAGTGTATGTTTTCAACTTCTTCTTGCTGGGTTATGCTAATGTGAGTATTTGTTTTTAGACTCAGAAATGTTGCAACAATTATTTGAGAACACATGGATTCAACCCACAGTACAGGAAGCTCACCCTCAAACCAGAGCTTGTGTCCAATAATGAGTCTGTCAGAGATGATAAAGGTGTACTGGTGTGTGGTTAACAACAAGTGGAATATTTTGATCCTCTAACTGATCATTGGACAGATCTATTATGCTTGAAAACCAAAACCTTACTGGGCAGCCAAGGTCACTTGCTTCTTTGAATAGATTGATGAGCAAGTCAAGCAAGAAAAGGCTCTGAGGAGGTCTAACTATCACAATATTGCCACTCACCTCCATGTCCCCTTGATTCAAATGCAGATTCACAACCACAACACATAGAGTCTCTTTGCCCTGAGCTTTCAAACAGCTCTTACATAACTATGAATTGGTTTGACTCTGCAAAGTTCAATGAACTTCTACTACTTACCTGCTTCAAGTATTTAAAGCAGCTCTTTATGAATGGTGCTGGACTGCCAAAGGATGAGCAAGTCATCATTAGTAATCTAGCAAAGTACAAGATGATGAAGGGCAGTGAATGGAAGAAGGAGAAGCATGAGAAAGAGGTGCTGGAAGATTTTCAGATGCCAATATAAGAAGAAATTGACAACATGCTTGTCATTAAATCTGAATTTGATGGCAATGGATCAGAAGAAGATAGTAGTCAAGCTGAGGAAGAAGAGATTAGAGACAATGCTACAGATAATGCTGGAAGTAGTTGGAAGAAGAAGGGGAAAGAGAAAGAGGAGATGACTGAGAGTGAGAAGTAAAAGTGGTTCATTAAGTAGTTGAAGAAGTTGAAAGGAATTGAGAAGTTGAAGAGTAAGAGAAGGTATGTTTCTGATGATGAGGATGAGAATGATAGTGGAGATGAAGGAGATGAATGAGGTGGGGAATAGGATAGCAAGGATAAAGGTTATATTAAGGCTTTGCATTGTATTTTGGACTTCTAGTTATAAATATATGCTAGCATATAGTATTTTATTTTTACTGCTTTTACAAGTTTCAAACAATACATTTATGGTTCCTCTGTAGTACCATCTTCATCTTCTTTAAGGCTGCAAAATTCTTCCTTTGCAACTGCATACTCTAGTCTCTGCCTGTATCTTTGAAAAATATTTGGCAAGCAAGAAGGTGTGACAATTGCTAAGTCAGTCTGAGTAATAGGTGGATTCTGCAGTGATGGGTCAACATTCTGGGGGCTGGTACCATGAATGTCCTTTGGTTTTCACACTACCAGTGTATTTGCAGCCCCTTGCACCCAGATATGCAGAGTAGCATTACAAAAGTGACCACCTTCCTCTGGTTTACCTATGCACCCTGTTGTTTAAGAGATAGCAAACTTATGGGGTTGGTTCTCATTATGCATATGCCTGTTGAGCCTTTAGCAAAGTTGTTAATGCAGAGATAGATCTTATCTAGCATGATTCTGAGCAAATACACTACAAGGTGGTGCTATTTCAGCAAAGCAGAAAGGTATCTTATTGCCATTGAGAGTAATGACATACTGGAACCCAGCTTTCCCAGTATATATGAGCCCAGGATCCATGTGTGGAAGCTTAAGACTGGTGACAAATTCCTGCAAGTCCACTTTAACATCCAGTGGCAAGATAGTGTAAACAAGGTTCCAAAAGAGAGCAAAGGCTGAAGATGCCTCATAGTGTATGCTCTTTTTCTTCTTGACAGTCATGTGGGTGACTATATTCTTGACCCAGTCAAACTGTAGGTGCTGACCTTGAACCAGCACTCCAATCAACATTTACTAGCTTTTCTGAATCTTCAAGCTGGTAGACTAAGTTATTAAGTACTTCTTAGAAATAAATCACTCACCCAGACAATTTTTTCATAATTGTTATTCTTGCACACAAAAGAGTCAACCTACTCCAAAATTGCCTGGTCAGGGCAGAAGTTGTGCATGACTATAAACTTGGTACCACTATTCTTGTTGATCCAGAGACCTTTATCTACAGGACTAAGGTTGAACATAAGTTGGTCTGGGTTAGCATGCATCCAAGGCTTGCACTTGATCTGAGTATCTGCCTGCTTGCCAGTGCAGATCCAGTCAAGGCAAGCTGATTCAGCAGCAGTGGAATCAAAAACCCAATGGTTCTTTAGAGGGTATAGTAGATACTCTTTTGTAGTGCAGCACTTTGTAAGATAGACTGTAAGGCACTTCTAGATAGCTGCTAACTGGGACAGAGCATCCTTGCTGTTTGAATTCAGAGAGAGTGCAGCAATAATATCTCTCTACAGCTTGCACACCTGCTGCAGATTCTCCTGGCACTGCACTATAAATGGTGCAAGTCCAGCAGGCAAATCTTTGCAGTTAGTTGCAGCCCAGGTAAAGAACTGGCACTAGAGATCATTATTACTAGAAAGAGTCTCCTTGAGAGTGTAGTATGCCTGGAGCTCTGCAGTAAGCTCACAGCTAGTGAAATACATTGTGGCTAGGTTTTGGAGTGATTTGCAGAGTAGAGCCTCTTTTCAGAATTCTTGAGAATGAGAAGTGCAAGCTGGCCATAAGAGGAAAATTGGTGCTGAACAGCTGCTGAATGTCTAGCTTTCTTGTGACTTTTTTCATAGTGGGACATGGAGGTGAAGAATGACTCAGAGTCATGGGAATTTCCTGCAGCCTTTTCTCTCTTCTGCTTCTACTACTATTTTCTAGAGGAACTAAGGCAGGTGCTATGGGGTTCTGCTTCAGTACTGAGCTGGGCTACACTAGCCACTTGATTTTCTAGTCTGAGAGGGTATGCAAGGATGGGTACAAAGAACTGGCCCACATTTCTCATTTGCAATCTGCATGACCATCTATCAAGCATGCTAGAAGTGTTGTGCACTACCACTGGCATTGCTATTGCATTTGCAGCAGCAAGAACCTCTGGAATTACTATTTGGAGGGTCTTCTGGCACTAGTGTTGTTATCAAGCACTTGCACTCTTTCTTTATTACTGCCATAACACCAATAGCAATATATAAAAGGTACCTTTTTCTTTCTATCTATTTTATACTTTCTAATTAATATGCTTACTCTAGATCATCTAAAGGCTATAGTGTGACTAGAAGAACAGCAGAGAAAGTGTTATGTTTCCTTTCTTCTATTTCCTATGCTTCTCTTTTCTCTGGACAATTACACCTTTCCAGCCCTCTTCTTCCTCTATGACATATGCTTCCTGCTCTATTGGACTCATCCACCTTTCTAGCCCTCTTCTTTTTCTCATATCTGTAATACTATTACATCTGATTCCCTAACTGAGTTGGTATTTATTATCAATCACTAGTACTATCACTAATTATGCTACATAGTTACATAAGACTGGTTGTATATATTTAAGCATCAAAACCATAGTCAAAGTTCTTCAGCTTGACCTGGTTAAATCTATACTTGTGTCAATGCCAACAACTGAACTTTGAACTCTGAATTGCTCTCTAACTTGTTCTTGTGTAATGGACTTAGGAGACCACTGCCTAAGTCTACTTGTGTTAATGTCATTGATACAAGTAATATAATATAAGGTCAAGCTTATCTGTTGCTGACGTACCTATGTTTTGACATTACATTTAGAAACAACACAATGCCACCTCAACAGCAGCCAACAGACCCTGAAGAAACTGATGTCCCTCTTATGTGGGAACAATGGTTGAAAAGAGACATAGCAGAAGCCAAAGCAAGACAGCAGAGTTTACAAACCCCATCAATCTCAAGCATTGGTGGACAAGCAATCCTACTGCTAACCTGGCAGTTGCACAGACAAATACTGACTGGAATACTTGATACCCTTGAACTGGAAGTACTGATTTGGGCCAAAACTACAAATCTCTCAGGAACTGGCACAAGCAAAAATGGAACCAAAATGTTTGATAGAAGAGATGGTTCCTATCTATTTTGCTGATTACTATTTAAGGTTCAAGAAAGGGGCAGCAGAACAATTTCCACTCTCTCAGTCTTATAACCATGCAATTGAGCTCAAACTGGAGTTTAGCCTGAAGAATTGCAAATTGTATCCACTGTCCCTGAAAGAACAAGAAGCACAGGACAAGTTCATACAGGAAAACCTACAAAAAGAATATATTCAAAAATTAAAATTGCCAATGGCATCCCTCTTTCTTTTAATCGCAAAAAAGGAGAAAAGAGCATTGAGGCCAACACAAGACTATAGAAGGCTCAATGAAGGAACAATCAAGAATGTGTATCTACTCCCTCTTGTTTCCAAACTTATCAATAAATTGAAAGAAGCACAGATATTCAGTAAACTGGACCTTTGCAATGGATACAACATCAGAATCAAAGGCAGAGATTAGTAGAAAGCTGCATTCAAAACCAATAGGGGGCTGTTTGAACTCACTGTTATGTTTTTTAGACTCAGAAACTCTCTAGCCACATTTCAAGCCTTTATGAACAACATCCTTTCCAATTTCATCAATGAAGGGTGGTGTGTTGTGTACATGGATGACATTCTGATCTTCTCAAAAGATAGAAAAGAATATCAGGAACAAATGAAATGATTGCTGCAGCAGATTAAGAATCAAGATCTGTACCTTAAGCTGGAGAAATGTGAGTTCAATGTCCAGAAAGTAGTATTTTTAGATAATGGTCATCAGACCTGGGCATGTCATGATGGACTCTGTCAAATTGGCAGGAATTGCAGACTGGAAACCTCTACAGACAGTGAAAGGAGTCTATGCATTCCTCAGATTTGGGAATTTCTATTGGAGGCTTATTGGAAATTATTCTGGAACAAGATGCTTTCAATATCTTGAAGCAGAAGTTCCTCTCTGAACCAGTATTAAAAATCCCAGACTCCAACAAGCTCTTTGTCATAGAAACAGATGTGTCAAAATGGGCAACAGAAGAAGTATTGCAGCAAAAAGAGATGAATGAAGAATGACACCCATGCAGCTACCTATCAAAATCATTCTTATCTGTAGAGCATAATTACAAAATCAATGACAGGAAGTTACTGGGGATTATAAGGGCACTGGAAGAATGGCAATACTATCTGATGGGAGGGAAGCATAAGGTAGTGGTTCTATCAGATCATAAGAACCTTACCTATTTTTGGACAGCCCAGAAATTGAAAGACAACAGGTGAGATGGAGTCTTTTCCTGTCCAAGTTCAACTTAATGCTCATTCATGTGCCTGAGAGACAAATGGTGCAATCTAATGCACTGTCAAGACATTCAAACAAAGTCAAAGAAGACACTGATAATAAGGATGTGGTCATGTTACCAGATCACCTGTTTATTTGCAGAATTAATCTAGATCTTCAAAATCAAATCATAGATAGATTGGGACCAGATGACTTTCACAAGTTGGCCTTGGAAATGCTTCTCAACTAAGGTGTGCCGCCAATCAAATCTGCTCTCTCTGACTGAAACATTACAGATAACCTGCTCTTCTATAAAGGGAAGGTTTACATACCTGATGGGGATAACGATTCTTTTTGGTAATCTTGTTAAGACCTTGGAAATCCACACACAGGCATAGGGCCCCAGATTTCTTCTTGATGAAGAGTACTGGTGCTTCAAAGAGAGAGCCTGAGGAGGTGATGAATCCACTGTGAAGATTGTTGTCTAGGAATTCCCAAAGAGCTGCCAGCTCACTGCCCAAGAGAGGGTAAACTCAGCCAAGAGGTAGCTGAGCTCCTTCCTCAAGTTCAATCTTCAGATCAAACTCTCAGTGGTTGGCAAGCTTCCAGGAAAGACCTTCATTGAAAATGGGTGTGAACTCGTGATAGAGAGTAGAAATGGCAGACATATCAACTGGCTTAATGTTGCCAGCCTTACCAGAAGACTCTGTGCTTGGGTCTGTAGCATAAAGAGTGAATTGCCACACACCAGGCTCTTTACAGGCATGAAGGAATGCTGCAGTGGAGATGATGGAGATGGGTGCTTCCACAGCACGAGTTTCAGGTAAGGTGTAGATTGGTTCATACAGCCAGGAGGGCTTATGTGGCTTCCTTGTAGGTGAGAGGAGTGTCATACAAGGTTTAGGCAAAATGGAGGGTGGCATAACATCTGACAAGGTGTCAGACTCAGCCGATGCAGGTCATGGAGCTGTGGAGAGAGGAGAGGATGTGTTAAGGTGCCGGAATGTAATACTGCCCTCAGCCCAGCCAATCAACAGATTGTAGCAGGTGAGCCAGTTGTATCCTAGCACTAGATTGCATTCTGAATTCAGTCAGGTAATATAGAAATCCAGATGAAGAACTTCTCTGTGGCTGAAACAGATCGGAAGAGTGACTGTCTCAGTGATAAGCATACCCATTTGAACTGTCTAGAAGTTTGAGTCACACAGGAGGAATCATTTCGGTGGGAATGCAGTTTATTCATATGAAATTGGAGTCTATAAAACAATGGGAAGAACTGGAATTGACAAGAGCAAGAAAATGCAAAAGTAAAGTTCAGAAGGAGGAAGAAAGGCCATCAGGGAAATCATTCTCTATAAGTTTGTTGGCAGTGTAGGTGGAGGAAAGAGGGATGTATAGGGAATGACTGAAAAGAGCAGATGCATTGAGTGTGACCTTGTGGATAACACCAGAAGGGTCAATGCAACTCCAATCCAGTGTTAAGGTATCAGAGCTGCAGTCTAGTTTTTTGACTCAGCAGAACCACTGGCTTTGTCAGCCAAGGGTGCTTTGTCAACAGAGGCAGCACATCTGGATGCTTTACCTTTCACATCATGGGCCTTCTTCTTTGCACAGTTGTTGATGTCATGCTTGTCACTGCAGAACATACAAAGACTGTTCTCCTGACAGCGCTTGCATTCTTCGTCTGTCAGTTTCCTGTTCTTAAGCTTGCCTTCAAGCCAAGAGGGTAGCGTTTTGGACTGGTTACCTGAACTGGACTTTGACTTAGCAGTGGAAGAGGAAGATGAAGAGTCTTGGTCTAAGGACTGGAATTTGCCTGAGTTGGATGGAGTTGAAACCTGAGTTCCTGTTTGAAGATGAACTCTTGCTATCCTTGCCCCTGGAACTGGAACTGGTGCCAGCCTTCAGACCTGAAGACTGGGCAGATCCTGACATGCAAGACTTCTCAGCCTATTGAGACCAATACCAGTCATCAATTGAATGGGCAAGGTCTCAGAGCATGTAGAAAGAATTGGGTCAGCTGACACAAGACATCTCATGTTACATGAGTCCTTTGCAATAGCACTAAGTTCAAGTTTGAGAGCTTGATTCACAAGTTCCAAAGTCAATAGACTTGGACAGATGACTTAGAAACAGGATCAGGTGCAAAGAACAAGGTTATGATAAGCTTTAACCAGATCAAGCTGAAGAAGCTTGTCTACTGGTCATGGGTTTATATACAAAGACTTCTAACTAATGACTAAGTATTCAGAGCTATAATTAGCTACAATGAATAAGCAAAAGTGAGTCTTAATAAGAAAAGATGATTGGTAAGTTTTTGTAAATAAGTGCTAAGCAGATATATGAGAAAAAGAAGAAAAGTACATTAGGTGCCCTATAAGTCCATGGAGTTGTAACATTACCCCCTGTTTACATTTGAAGTTCCAGTTTCAAATACTACTGCGTCGTTAACAAACCTTACTGGTATGAAAGTCCTCTCTTCTCCATCGGGAGTGGTGATGGTAATCAGTTCCCTGTCATCAGTGATGTGGACCATGGTGGTGATGGTTGAACCTTCATCTGACTCGTCATCAGTAGAAATGTGGTTCATCAGTGATGTTGCTGAGGGTGGCCAGATCACTGTAGTTGTCCTCAAATCCATCAAGAGATTGATAGTAGTGGGTAGAGCTTGCAATAAAAATTTGCTCACTCCTTTGAAGTCATGGGCAATGTTTAGAGAGATGGTGAGGGCAGAATATGTTGCAAACTGTACACTGGTAAGCTCCACAATCCTGTGTATTGTGACCTCGTTGGCCACATTGATCACATCTAGGAAATTGGTCATGAATACTGGATTGGTTGGTGAAGACAACCTTGGCCTTTCGAGATTTGTTGTTTCGATGACAGCATTGTTTTTTGTTTGGGGAGTTTGGGGGTTGGCTGTCAGAGGGTCCAGATGCTGGTGTCCCAGGGATCCTCAGGGGCTGCCCAGTCTTGAGTACTCCAGGTTGATTCAGGGTCATTGTTTGGAGCGATTGGGTAAGGGATGCAAGGAGGTGGGGTAGGGGTCTGTTCAAGTTGCTCTCAGGTGGCAATGGGAATGTCCTCAACCTCTGGGCTGAATTGGACTCAGAGTTGGATGTGTCAGGGTATGGGTTTGTTGGGCACTGAGGAATGTCTATGGGAGGAGGGGTCAGGGGATGATCTTGGTTCAGGACTTGGAGAAGATTTGGGTCTGTTGAAGTTGTGTACTCTGAAACAGTTGACAGGGATTGGTGGAGCAGATGAGGGTCAGGGGTCCTCAATGAGCTCATAGTCCTCAAGGGCCTTGGAGGGACATCGAGGAGGATACTCCAATCCACCTCTGGAAGGTGCCTCGTCTCTGGCGGGGGTGGGATGATCTGTAGTAGGTCATGAATCAGAGAAAATAATGTCAATCTCACAGGGCATCAGTACTGTAAGCTGTCCAGGGATAACGAACCCAGTTGCTGTGACATCAGTAGTGATCAGGTTCATCTGATAGTTTACTCCTGACAGCAGACTTTGAAAGTGGTTGTGCTGCTGCTGGAGGAACTGGTAGTCGGTGAGGAGGTGGTCGACAAGGATGTCAGATTGAGTGGCAGCAATGATGTGTTCTCTGTATGAGGTGTTGTTAAGGAGGTAGAGGAGCTGGGCTGCAGTGGGGCAGAGGTTGGTGAAGACATAGGACTGAGACATGGTAATTGTGATTTGGTGAGGATTCGCTTGAGTTTGTAGGCCTTTTTATAGTCTGCTAGGGTTTCTTTTGCATGATGAAAGTCTTTTGTTTCAAGCCACTCGTTCTCTGCCAAGGGGTATCCCTTCCAGGAAACTAGAAACCTTTTAGAGTTCCTTTTTGGGGAATGTCTGATGATTCCCTCAATTTCATGTTCCTCTTGTCCTTCTATTACGTCTGGCAGTGGTTTTAGAAAGTTCTTTCCATGTACATCATTTTCCTTATATGGGGAAAGGAGCAAAGCATGGAACATCAGGTGGATTTTCCACTGTTTTGGTAAAGCCAGCCTGTATGTTACCAGTCCTAACACCACTTCTATACAGAACAGTCCTTCTCATTTCAGGGCTAGCTTCTTTGATGGGTATCTGAAAGAGAGGTTTTTCCCTTCTAGCCAGACTCTCTGTCCCACTGTGAAAGGTTCGGTGAATCATTTGGTATTCCCTTCCATTCTTTTCTGTGCTAGTTCCATTGGAGAGAAGGTTTCTTCGTGAAGCTTCTTTAGTTCTGCAAGTCATTCTTCCACCAACAGGATTGTTGTTTTGTTGAAGGCAGTGGGAAGGGGTCTAGGATTGTATCCCATCATGAGGTAAAACAGAGATCTTTTCAGAGTAGAGTGGGTTCGATTGTTGTGGGTGAATTCAGTGAATGATAGAAACTCGGCCCACTTGTCTTGTTGGTGGGAACAGAACATTCTAAGGAAGGTTTCTAATTCCTGATTTACTCTTTCAGATTCTCTGTCCATTTGGAGATGAAAGGCAGTACTTATTATATGCTTTACACCTAATTGTTTCCCTAGTTCCTGGAACACTTTTGCTGTGAAGTGTGGGTCTCTATTGGAAATGATTTTATCCAGTAGACCAAACCATTTGTATACATTGTTAAGAATGAGGGTTGCTGTTTGTTTGGCATCGATTGTCTTGTTGCAGGATGAGAAAATTGCCCTCTTTATAGAGGAGTGGTCTACCACAACTAATATCAAGTTGTATCCACCTGACTCTGGCAGATCAGTGATCAGATCCATTGTTATTTTTGCAAATGGTAACACATCTTTCTTGCTCTGGATGGGTATTGGTGGTACTGTTGTTGAGTGTGTCCTGTTCTTGCTTTCTTGACATATCATGCATCCATCAATGAACATTCTGATGAATTTGGCCATTCCAGGCCACCAGAACTCCCATGTGACTTGTTCTAGTGTATTGAACTGACCTGGATGACCTGTCTCTTTTGCCTCATGTGTCCTTTTTATGATATCTCTTCATAAATTCTCCTTGTCTGGTACATAGCATCTATTTTTGTAGAAAAGGAGACCATCTTGAATCATCCAGTCTTGTAACACTGATTTGATCAGTGGAGGTCCTTGCTGTAATACTGTTTGGATTGTGCTGTCATAGAGTGTTTCTCCTTTGAGGTGGTTAACTATGTTGTTATGTAGTTGAATGTCAATTGATCAGATGGAGAACTTATCTGGGAGGACTATTATGTTGTCATTATCATTTTCGTCATTGTCAATATGATCTGGTTGTCTGGACAAGGTGTCAGATTGTGTCATTTTTGTTCCTGCAGTATGGATGAGGTGGAGGTCGAATTCTGATAGGAACAATGTCCATCTTGCTTGTTGTTGATTTAATTTTTGCAGAGTCTTGAAGAAGGTCAGGTTTTTGTGGTCAGATAGTACAGTGATCAGATGTTTCCCTTCCATAACACTACGTACGAGGTGTTCTTTTTATGCTATTAATACAAAGGAAATACACTCAGAATACTGCTATATATTTGCTTCCAGACAACACTCAGAAAATTCTATTAGTTTCAAGTTGTCATTACATATTGAAAACAGCAAGCATACTCTGGATTTTAATTTCCAGAAGAGTCTGTGTTTTTTTATTATTTTATGATAATGAAATTATAGAATTATCCTTTAATTTTCTAATTACAAATATACTAAATTTTCTGCTTTATAAAATAGTGAGAAAACATTTAGAAAATAAATATAAGATTTTGGATTTTATATCAAAGGAAACATGTTAAATACAAAAGGAAAACTATATGAAAACTATCTAAAAACTGCTTTAAAATATAGTGTTTTCACATGATTTTCCTAGTGTTTTCTCTGACTTTCCCACAATAGAAAATGTGGAATTTTTATCTTATCTTATCAGCATTTTCTGAGCATTTTCTGAGCATTTTCAACTAGAGAAAATTTAATGTTTTCTCAGTATGGAAATTATTCTAATATATTGTATTATCTATTAATTCTCAGAATTTGAAAATTCCATATCTTTTGCTGCTGAAAATTTAGTATTCTCCAGGCATATTCTTGTTGAGAGGACACAATTGAAATTTAGAATTTATAAATGGTTTTATAAAAATTCTCTTTGCAAGAAGATTAAGTGTTTTCTCAATCAGAAAACCATGTTAAAAGAACACCCTGTATGTAGTGAAAGATCAAAATTAATCAATTTTGAGGAGTTCTGGACAAAACCAAATCAGAAGTCTTGATCAGAGCAAAAACCTCCGTCTCACAAACACTTGCACATGGTCAACAAGAAGAAAAGAAGCCCATTGAAGAGTTGATCCCTGATTACCTTATGGAGTACAAACAACAATTTGAAAAACACACTTCTGAAAGATTCTCAGAATCCAGACCCTACAATCACGCTATTAAACTAAAACCCAGAACAGATGTCCTCAACTGCAAGGTTTACCTGCTATCACCAATCGAACAATGCCTCCAAAATGAATTTCTAAATGAAAATCTCTGGAAAAAATATATTCAACCTTCAGAATCCCCAATGGCTTCTCCATTTTTCTTTGTGGACAAAAAGGAAAAAGGTGCTTTCTGACTATGTCAGGACTACTGAGAACTCAACAAAAGAACAATCAAAAATGTGTACCCACTACCACTTGTGTCAGACCTTATTGACAAACTTAAAGAAGCAGAATACTTCACAAAATTAGACTTACACAATAGTTATAATAACATTCAGATCAAAGATGGAGATCAATGGAAGGCTGCTTTCAAAACAAACAAAGGACTTTTTGAACTGATGGTAATGTTTTTTGGATTATCCAATTCCCCAGCTACATTCCAATTTTTCATGGATGACATCTTTGCCAATTATCTGGAAGAAGAATGGGTAGTCATCTATATGAATGATATCCTCATCTTCTCTCCAGACTTAGAAACTCACAAGAAATAGACTATCAAGATTCTAGAGTGGCTAAGACTACATGATCTCTTCCTAAAACCTGAAAAATGTCGCTTTAACATAACTGAAATCGACTTCCTAGGAATGATTATTCGACCTGGACACATCAGTATGGACCCAGTTAAACTTGCAGGAATCAGAGACCGGAAACCTTCCACAATGGTCAAGGGAGTCTGCTCCTTTCTAGGTTTCGGGAACTTTTATCAGAAATTTATTGGATGTTTTTCGGAACTAGCCAGACCACTTAATAACCTAACAAAGAAGAATATCAAATTTGAATGGATGAAGGAATGCCAAATGTCTTTTGATGCCTTAAAGGAGAAGTTCCTTTCTGAACCTGTCCTACTTATGCTGAATTCTGAAAAACCATTCCTGATAGAATGTGACGCCTCGAAATGGGCAACCAGAGCAGTACTCAGACAACAAGGTTCCAATGGAGAATGGCACTCATGCAGCTATATTTCTCATTCTCTCACACCAACTGAGCAGAACTATGAAATTTACAACAGGGAGCTTCTCAGCATTGTTTGGGCCTTGGAAACCTGGAGACACTATCTTACACTATGTACAAGGTGTTCTTTTAACATGGTTTTCTGATTGAGAAAACACTTAATCTTCTTGCAAAGAGAATTTTTATAAAACCATTTATAAATTCTAAATTTCAATTGTGTCCTCTCAACAAGAATATGCCTGGAGAATACTAAATTTTCAGCAGCAAAAGATATGGAATTTTCAAATTCTGAGAATTAATAGATAATACAATATATTAGAATAATTTCCATACTGAGAAAACATTAAATTTTCTCTAGTTGAAAATGCTCAGAAAATGCTCAGAAAATGCTGATAAGATAAGATAAAAATTCCACATTTTCTATTGTGGGAAAGTCAGAGAAAACACTAGAAAAACACTAGGAAAATCATGTGAAAACACTATATTTTAAAGCAGTTTTTAGATAGTTTTCATATAGTTTTCCTTTTGTATTTAACATGTTTCCTTTGATATAAAATCCAAAATCTTATATTTATTTTCTAAATGTTTTCTCACTATTTTATAAAGCAGAAAATTTAGTATATTTGTAATTAGAAAATTAAAGGATAATTCTATAATTTCATTATCATAAAATAATAAAAAAACACAGACTCTTCTGGAAATTAAAATCCAGAGTATGCTTGCTGTTTTCAATATGTAATGACAACTTGAAACTAATAGAATTTTCTGAGTGTTGTCTGGAAGCAAATATATAGCAGTATTCTGAGTGTATTTCCTTTGTATTAATAGCATAAAAAGAACACCTTGTATGTGGTGTTTCTTCGAGGTGGAATTTCTATCTTTCTATTACTCCAATTGATTTTTGGGTTATAGTGTCATAACCATGGGAGGCCTAGAATTATTTGTTCTCCTCCCATTCTGGAAACCATGAGGTCTTCCATCATTCTTTGTTCCCCTATACAGAACATGACTCGAGCCACATGTGTAACATAGGCAGTGGTATTAGGGGTTCCATCTACATTGAGGACCTTAACCTTCTTTTTGAGCTTTATTAGTGGAAGATGTAACTTTCTTGCTGTTACTTGGCTAATGAAATTTCCTTCTGCTCCAGAGTCAAGGAGCACTAGTTTTTCGATGATTTCTTTTCCAGTATAGAGTGCCAGTGGAATATGCATAAAATTTTGTTCCATCACAGCTGCTACAGTGATACTAGAAATACAAAGAGGTAGAGGAGACATCAAGCTCAACTGCCGCACTAAAAACCCTCTCCTTTCATAAAGTCCAAAATCTGTGTTTGTTCTTCTTCAGAGAAGTCTCAGTAGATAGCACAAATCTGATGGTACACATCTTTAGGGGTTTTCTTTGAGCTTTCCTTTTTGCTCTGTCTTTCAGCTTTTCCAGACAATCCCTACTAATATGTCCTGGTTTACTGCATTGATAGCAGAGTCCCTTTTGGCGATATTTGATTGACTCAGCATCAGAAAGGTGGTTAACCTTGGTCTCTGATTTGTTTGCCTTCTTCTCTTTTTCTCTACTGATAATGGCTAATTTCATAAGCCACATGTTATTATACCTCCTAGCCCATTTGTACCATCCTTTGATGTCATCAGGTTGGTCTGGAGTCGAAAGACATGAGCTAAGAAGGCCTGAATTGAGTCCTTTCATGAAATGATCGGTAAGAGCTCGATTGTCATATTCAGTGTCAGTGGCAAGGAGATGGAAGTCCGTAATATATTCATTAATATGTCTCTTGTTTTTGTCTGAGGCTTTTTATTTTGAGATGGGCATCTGTTCCCTGGTTGACGGGTTTGAAGGCTTTGTGGAAATCCTCAAGGAATTCTTCCCATGTCAGAACATGAACCAAATCCTTGGGTTTGGTGTCAGTAGGTTGGGCTTCCCTTTCAAGTAAGCTACTCTTGTATTCTTTGGTTTTGGCCTGCATCTATTTGGCTGCATGACTGTTACAGTTTTTCATTTTCACAGACAATTTTGCACTTTCCTTTTCTGTACCAATATTCCGGACATTTTAGCACCCAACCTTATGTTTCTTTTTGACATCTGGACTCGTCCACTTTCCCAGCTCCCCTTTTTACAAATCATTCTATGATATTCTCCTCTTTTCTTTTATGACATTGTTTGATTCTTTTTCTTTCTAACATTTCTCTAACATTCTATCACTTTCTATTCGATTACCTTATACAATTTCCATCGTATTCTTGGATGTTCTATGTTGTACAAACACATAGCTACAATGGGTGTATAAAGGTAGATAGAACTGGGTTGTAGCTCTTCAGCTTGACCTGGTTTAATCAAACTTGTGTTTAGCCAACAAACAAACTTCTGAACTCTAGCTTTTCTAAAGCTAGCTCTCTAACTTGAACCTTACTCCTTCAGGAAGGGAATTTTCCTTTCTTGTCAAAGTTAACTCCGCATCACTACGTCAAGTGGTGTTGAGTTGTTGTCGTTGCTGCACAAGTAACGTAACAAAAGGTCAAGCTGATCATTGCCGACCTATCCAGGTTTAGGCACCATCGCTTATCGAAAACATGACTCCCCTGAGGGCTCCCTTTACGGCAGCCGAAGAATCTGATCTCGACGATCAACTCAAAGTAGCCGAACAGCTGCTGAACCCCGATCCCGAACGAACCCCACGCTGAATTACTCGTAGTCAGCGGAGAGGAGCAGTCGAAAGTCTCCAACAAGAAAGAACAGAACCCGAAGCTAAGTCTTCCGAACCAGATCCTTTTGACGAATACCAAAATATATTCCATACCCCGACTCCAGAAATGACGACTCCCAGTGGAAGCGCCGCTGCTTCGGACATTAAACCAAAAATAGAACATGACAATACCGACGAACAATGGGCCCGAACTATCTCCACGGCCGTACTCCAAACAATTGACGACAAAAAGGATGAAGCAAGTAAGGGACCGACTCCAGATCCTTTTCTAGGAAAACAATCGGACACCCGCCGCTTCCTCCTCGACCTCGAACTTTATTTCGCGATGAATCCAGTCAAAGCGAACACTGATGAGAAGAAGAAGATGCTTCTCCTCTCCCTGGTCAAGGGGACCACCACAGAATGGAAACAAAGAGAGACGATGAAACTATTTCCTGAAGATGACGATCCTGAAGAAAAGAAGAAAGCTGCCGAAGAAACCTGGAGTAGTTTCAAGCAAAGATTCCGAAAAGAATGGCAACCTGTCAACGTTGTCAGAGAAGCCCAAACAAAGATCAAACAAGTCAAGATGACAGACAGAGCTGACAAATATGTTAATAGGTTCCACCTCATCGCGATGGACACCAAGTACGATGACGAGGCCCTCATGAAATTCTTTAGAAAAGGACTTCCGGAATCCTTACAGAACAAGATCATGCTCTGAACAGACGGAGAACCCGAAACTCTGGACGAATGGTACAAACTGGCGATCAGATACGATAATCAGTACAAATTGGTCATGGCAAATAAGAAGAAGAAAGAACCAATCAAACCGAAGATTGTTCAGAAAGAGAAAGAAGTAACGATCGGACAAATGTTGTCTGAATTGGATAGGAAGGATTATATGATTGCAGGGGGGTGTTTCTATTGTGCAAAGATCGGTCACATCTCACGAGATTGTCCCACCAAAGGACAAGCACAACAATCCCCGCCACCCAAGTATGAACCAAAGAAGCTCTCACCGTGTGAAGCTTTCACAAAGATCCAAGTGCTTACTGCCGAACAAGGAGAAGGAGAACAAGAAGAGATCTTTGATCTCATGGGAAAAGAGGGTTTTTGAAGAGGTGGAAGAGGCCGACGCTCTTTCCACCTGCAATTATAATCTCGAACGTTGTATTAGCTAAGTTAAATCGAAACTCTATGCGAATTCCTATTCAATACAAAGTCAGAACAGAAATCGTCGAAACAAAGGCCCTGATCGATTCAGGTGCTGGAGGGCGCTTCATTTGTGAAGAAGAAGCACGAAAACTGAAGAAACCTTGGACAAGACTAGAAAAACCCATCAAAGTTTTTAACGTTGATGGAACCCGGAACAAAATCAGTTGGATTACACACTCTGTTACAGTCGACATATCAATTGGAGATAGATCAATGAAGGAAACTTTATTGATCTCGGGGCTCGGACCTGAACGAGTCATTTTGGGATTACCCTGGCTCCAAGATCATAATCCGGATATCGATTGGGTTACCGGAGTAGTCCATTTCTGACCTAAACGAAAGATTATGGTTAAAAGACCGATGAAACCCTTTACCGGAATCCTCGATGAAACCAAGAAACTCAATACTGGAATATTGGACAAGGTTGAAGACGAAGAAGTCTTAATTTGATCTTTCATTCGAGGAGAGGAAGACACCGATGAAATCCAAATCAATGCTAAGTTGTCCGCTTCTCAGGTGTTGGCACAAGCTCACGAGGTCAAGGTGAAACCATTAGAGGAGCTTCTTCCCCCCTATCTTTCTGATTATTCAGATCGGTTCAAAAAGAAGAAAGCAGAACGATTTCCACCCTCTCGGCCATATGACCACACAATAGACCTTAAACCGGATTTCAAACCATGGGACTGCAAGATCTACTCTTTATCACCGAAAGAGTGGATCGAACAAGACAAATTCCTGGATGAGAACTTACGGAAAGGATACATTCGACCCTCGAAATCCCTGATGGCATCTCCTTTTTTCTTTGTAGCCAAGAAAGAAGCAGGAGCCCTACGACCTTGCCAAGACTACCGAGATTTGAACAATGGAACAGTAAAAAACCACTATCCTCTTCCATTGGTTACGGACCTCGTGGACAAACTAAAAACGGCAAAAGTCTTTACAAAGTTGGACTTATGCAATGGATACAATAATATACAGATCAAAGATGGTGACCAATGGAAAGCAGCGTTCAAAACACCTCGAGGCCTTTTCAAACCCACAGTGATGTTTTTCGGTTTGACCAACTCGCCAGCGACATTCCAGGCATTCATGAACAACATCCTCAAAGATTTTATCGATGAGGGTTGGTGCGTAGTCTACATGGATGACATCTTAATTTTCTCCAACGAGATTAACATCCATTGACTCCACATGAGACACGTTCTGGAACGGTTACGAGAAAACAACCTATATCTCAAACCCGAAAAATGCGAATTCGAAGTTGCGAAAACCTTATTCTTAGGGATGGTTATCACACTGGGACATATATCAATGGACGAAACGAAATTGGCCGGGATCAAAGATTGGGAAGCTCCCAAAACAGTTAAAGGTGTGCAATCGTTCCTTGGGTTTGCAAATTTCTACTGCAAATTCATAGGGAAATATGCGGAACTGGCACGCCCTTTACATGAATTAACAAAGAAAGACACAAAATTCGAATGGACGAAAATTCAAGACATTGCATTCAATGTTCTCAAAACGAAATTTTTACAACAATTGATTTTGCAAATGCCGGATGATGAAAAGCCGTTTATTATTGAAGCAGACGCATCGAAGTGGGCCACAGGAGCGATACTGAAACAACAGGGATCCGATGGAGAACTTCACCCATGTGGATACATCTCGCACGCTTTCACTGCGACTGAGTGAAATTACGAGATCTACGATCGAGAACTACTCGCAATCGTGAACGCCCTCAAAGCTTGGGAACATTACCTCCTTGGAGGAGCACACCCGGTGACAGTTCTATCAGACCACAAGAACCTCACTTACTTCCGAACAGCACAAAAGTTGAACAGACGACAAGCCAGATTGAGTCTATACTTAACTCAATTCGACCTTCAACTAGTGCATGTTCCAGGAACAAAAATGGTTCAATCTGATGCTCTCTCATGACAACCGGACTTAATAGATGAAGAGGAGAACGATAACGAAGACATCGTCATGTTACCAGATAAGTTATTTGTTAACGTGGTCGATACAGAGCTGAAAACGATGTTGGAGGAAGCCTTGCCAAGCGACGAATTCCTTCAAATGACAATAGAAAGCCTGATCGAAAAGGGAACACCACTGATCAAGTCTTCTTTACAAGACTGGCAAACGGAAGGCAACCTATTGTTCTACAAAGATAGAATCTACGTACCGAATGATCCGACACTGCAAAGACTGATTGTCAAAACCATTCACGAGGCGTTACCACACAGACACCCTGGACAATGGAACACGGTTGATCAAGTGCAAAGAGATTATTGGTGGCCAGAGATGACGAAGTTCATCAAAGCATTTGTTGATGGGTGCGCTGCATGCCAACAAATGAAAGTGAACACACATCCCACGAGAACGCCTGTACAACCCATTGGGGGCCACAAAGATGTGTTGCCGTTCCAAATTATATTGATGGATTTAATCACAGATCTTCCCAAAGTCACAGATTCCAATTCGATATTGGTCGTGGTCGACCATGCGGCTACAAAGGGGGTAATTTTCATCCCATGCCACAAGAAGATCGACGCCACAGATACAGTGGAACTACTTTTTCAATACGTTTACAAGCGCTTCGGATTACCTGATAAGATTATTTCGGACAGAGATCCGCGATTTGCAGCCGAAGTCTTCAAGGAGATGGGAAAATTACTGGGGATAAAACAAATGCTAAGTACCACTTATCATCCTCAAATGGACGGAGAAACTGAAAGAGTGAATCAGGAAGTAGAGATCTTCCTTCAATTCTTTTGTGCCAAAGAACAGACAAAATGGAAGGACCTCCTTCACTTTGCTGAATTCGCGCACAATACCCAAACACATTCAGTTACAAAGAACTCTCCTTTCTATCTCACAATGGGATATCACCCCCGACCCCTTCCCACTGTCTTTGAAAAGACCACAATTCCCTTGGTAGAGAAAAGGGTGACTGAATTGAAGAAGTTAAGAGAAGAGACATCGGCTTTACTGGACATTGCTGCAAGAAGGGTGAAAGAGAGAAGTGGAAGAGACATAGACAAGTTTGAAAAGAGTCAGAAGGTCTGGTTAGAAGGAAAGAACTTATCTTTGGAGTATCCATCTCCCAAACTATCCCCAAAGCGAGAAGGACCATTTGAAATTACAGAAGTTCTAGGACCCGTGACGTACAGATTGAAACTCCCATTTCAATGGAGAATTCACCCTGTCTTCCACGCTAGCCTTTTGTCGCCATACAAAGAAACCGATGTCCATGGACCCAATTTCCTGGAACCACCCCCAGACATAATTGAAGGACAAGAAGAATACAAAGTCGAAGCCATTATCGGACATCAACCAAAGAAGAAGAATCAACCCCCAAAAGAATACCTTGTCTCCTGGAAAGGATACGACTCTTCACACAATCAGTGGTTGAAACCAGCAGGCCTAAAACACTCGATGGAGTTGTATCTGGATTATAAAATTGCACACAACCTGCGTTGATCCCCATTCCAATGAACATGTCTTCTGCACTCTCTTACTCCTCTCGACAAGTTTTCTCTCACGAAATCACTCACACTGGACTGTTCCGTCCCAGTGCGTTCGAGCTCCTTTTTCTCATCAACTCCGAAGACTATGATGACCAAATCACTGCTGCCGTTCAAGACAACGATAGACTTCGGGCCTTCTGGGGCAGCATGCTCTTTCTAAGGGGACATCGCCACAGAATGAACGAGGCTTTAGCTCAACTCAATCAACAAGCTGGAATGTTTGCCAAAGCCATGACGAACGACGAAGATGCAATCCAACTGATGGGTCCTATCACGGTACCAGTGCCAGTCTTAGACATCGAGAACTTACTGGTTCACATAGAAATCCCGAAAGACACCGATGAACCCTTCCCTGACAGCGAGGACATCAACCCCAATGAACCCACCTTCTTCCATGAGCTCCAACAAACTCACCAAAGACTCTGAAGAGCGATTGTCATCACTTGCAGCCAGTGCCTTCTTGAGACAAGACAGAGACTATGTAATGCATCCCCTACCATTCATTCCCAGCCAACACAGAACAACAATGTCATCACCAGCCCCCAGGATGAACTCATCTACCCCCCTGAGTCATTAAATGTGCGAACCTCTGACGACTCGGGAACTATCTCCAATGCAACTGAACGAGCACGATTATTCCCCACCACCTCCCCATATACAACACCTCCCTCTATGCTCCGACCAGGAGCAGAATGATCCGATTCCCCTCTTACTTCCCACCATGATCAACGATTTGATACCGCAAACCAGTTCCACACTGCTGATGAACCATCTAACTCCGGAACACAGATCAGTGTGGGACGACGAAGATATTGATGAAGAACCGGAAGAACTGCTACCCGTCGACAGATCGAGGAATCCTACGCCGCATACAATGGAACGGACAGAAGAGGTGTTCGAGCGACTTTGTGCTCTGTGTGCAGATTGGAGAAACACTGCGCCACTGACTGCAGGCAGTATAGTTGCCTGGTCTGCACCAAATGTGCACCTGGACATGTATCTCATGACTGTCACGACAGACGAAGGTCTTGAAGAACTTCAAAGCGTAACCATTCCCTCCGTGATCCAGCTGCTTATGACAATCTTACAGACGATCTCGCCTGGGATGATGAGATCTATGGAGATGGGGAGTCCTGAACGACGAGAACCACTGCCCAGACCAGCGTTCGTAGTGGATATAGGAGAAGAGGAGGGTCCAAGGTATTTTTATAGGGTGAATTCACCACAATTTCAAGGAGAGTGGCTACACATGGGACAGCCGATTACGAGCGTGGACGCTCGAGCATAACGAGGGGGTAATGTTACAGTTTTTCATTTTCACAGACAATTTTGCACTTTCCTTTTCTGTACCAATATTCCGGACATTTTAGCACCCAACCTTATGTTTCTTTTTGACATCTGGACTCGTCCACTTTCCCAGCTCCCCTTTTTACAAATCGTTCTATGATATTCTCCTCTTTTCTTTTATGACATTGTTTGATTCTTTTTCTTTCTAACATTTCTCTAACATTCTATCACTTTCTATTCGATTACCTTATACAATTTCCATCGTATTCTTGGACGTTCTATGTTGTACAAATGCATAGCTACAATGGGTGTATAAAGGTAGATAGAACTGGGTTGTAGCTCTTCAGCTTGACCTGGTTTAATCAAACTTGTGTTTAGCCAACAAACAAACTTCTGAACTCTAGCTTTTCTAAAGCTAGCTCTCTAACTTGAACCTTACTCCTTCAGGAAGGGAATTTTCCTTTCTTGTCGAAGTTAACTCCGCATCACTACGTCAAGTGGTGTTGAGTTGTTGTTGTTGCTGTGCAAGTAACGTAACAATGACCATCTTTCATATACGACAGAGTGAATAAAACCTTAGCTTTGTCAGTTGGGTGATTGGCTTCGTTGGCCATAAGGTACAAATCCACTTCCATAAGGAAAGTGCTAGCCTTGGCTGGGGATCCATCAAAGTCTTTTAGGAATGGCAACCTTGTTTTCTTTCTTTCTTTCTTCTGATGTCTGGGTTTGTAGTGCCCAGAGTGCCGAGATTAAATCCTCTAAGGATGTTGTGGTCGGCTGAGTAGTCATATGGGAAGTTTGTTCAGAAGACAAGGTGGTTAAGTCAGCTGTTTCTGGTAGTCTGGTTTCTAGTTGCCTGTTTGAGGATGACAGCAAATTTGAGGTTTCTAAGGATTGGGTCTGTGTTGCTATCTCTGTAATCTGGGAGTTTGTCCGTTCTGGTGAATGCTGCTGAGAGAAGTGGGAAGATGTTTGGGTCAATGTTCTCCTTTCAGCCTCTAACAGTCCAAAGCCTGTTGCAAAGTCGATTGTTTGTCTAGTCTGGGACCTGGTCCTGGGTGTTCTGGTTGTTCATAATGTTAATTCTTCTCTTGCTTGTTCTTGAGCAAGGAGTTCTAATCTCTGGACCCTTTGTTCATATGTGAGCTCATTTTCTGAGGTAACAAGAAGAAAGGTTCTCCTCTGTTGTTCTAGATCTAATGGGTCTTTGGCTATAGTTCACCAATGTCTAGACGTGATGTTGGTTCAAGGTGCCTAAACCTTGAGAGGTTGGCAAGATCAGCTTGACCTAATGTTATGCAAGTCCTTCACAATAGCACTAAGTTCAAGTTCAAGAGCTTGATTTGCAAGTTCTGAAGTCAATAGACTTGGACAGATGACTTAGAAACAGGATCAGATGTGAAGAACAAGGTTATGATAAGCTTTAACCAGGTCAAGTTGAAGAAGCTTGTCTACTGGTCATGGGTTTATATACAAAGACTTCTAACTAATGACTAAGTATTCAGAGCTATAATTAGCTACAATGAATAAGCAAAAGTGAGTCTTAATAAGAAAAGAAGATGATTGGTAAGTTTTTGTAAATAAGTGCTAAGCAGATATACGAGAAAAAGAAGAAAAGTACATTAGGTGCTCTATAAGTCTGCAGAGTTGTAACATCTCATCCTTGATGCAGTTGGGCAGACCTCAGTAGTACTGGTAAGAGAAGGTGTTCTCACCCCAATCCAGTTCAACCATAGCATCCTGGAACTTGAGATTGTAGGTGCAGATGTGATCTGCATCATGCATCCAGAGGTTGTTGAGTGTATCCTCCAGCTCATGAGTTACAAGGTCTGAAGTTGACCCAGAGTTCATTTACGAATGCGGCATACTTCTTGGTCCAAAGAGCTTTGGGCTCTAGCCAAACACCAAGAATGTTGTGCTGAAACCATTTGGATGCATTGCTCTGGAGGAAAGAGAGAGCAAACATGACTTTCAAAGTGTCAGCAGAGAAGGCATTGGGTCAGTCGTTGAAGTGAAGAGTGAGAGATGCTAGCCAGAGTTTCAGGAGCTTCAGGTTGCTACTATTGTATGTATCAGGTTCTTTGAGTTTGGACTTCACATGAGATGACTTTTCTGGGTCACCTGTTAATTCCAGACGATTGGCTAAGGAGCTGAGGACACAGGTCATGGATCAGAAGGCGAGGAGAGCTTCATTGTTATCAGGGGATTGGCCCTGGGAATGACTGCATCTGCCTCATCCATCACCACTACCATGTCCGCCTCTGCTGCTGGGGAATCATCTCCACCACCATCACCAGATCTGTCACCAGGCACTCCATCATCTCCATCTCCTTCTTCCTCATCACCATCTCCATCCAGAGCTGGTTGGCAAGGTGGTATAGAGCCTGCAATGGAGCGTTCTCTATTGTCCTCTTTGTCTGGAGGTCCAGCCTGCTGACCAGTGTCACCAGGACCATCAGGGGCTTCCAAGTCGAGAGGCAAATCAAAGCGAGAGAATAAGCTTGGCTGACCAGAGTATCTGTCAGATCCAAACATTGAAGGAAAAGGAGGTGAGAGAAAGCCTGTCTGAGAGGACTGGCATGAAAGATGTGTGGAAATAGAGTTGTAGAAGAAGAGACTACCAGACAACGGTCCAGTCCATGAACTGCTGTCTTTAAGCAATTCCTGAATGAAGTCACTCTGCATTTGAAAAGCGGGTTTCATGCATGCAGTACACCCCACCTTACCTGAAGACATGGGGACTCCTGCAGCTTGACGTTGCATCTGGAGATTGCAGTCAGCATCTTGCTTCTGGCATTGGGAATCAGCTTTAGTCAGTTGTTTGGCAGTGAAGGAAGTTGGAGCAGAAGATTGTGGTCAGAAGGAAGAGAAGAGATCCATAATTCAGCAGTTCTGGAAGTGGAAAATACTATTAGAACTATGCAAGAGGAAAGAGACAAAGACAAGTATGGCTGAATGGCAAGGAGAGTACCATATGAGGATCACCATATGAAGAGGTTAGGTTTGCTGAAGCTATCAGCAACAGCACTACTGAACTACAGGACTCAGCTGAGATGAAGGGTCTCTGCACGAGTGAGGATGAGAGCAAGTAGAGAAGAGAAGAGTAGAGCATAGAACAACATTAATTTTCCACTTGGGGTATACTGGTAAAGTACAACAGCTTATATACTGCTAGGAGAGGGTACAATGAGGAGAACATGTGTGGTCCATGAGAATAATATCCAAGTTGTCACTATAAGAAAATGTGCTATAAGATGTACAGTGTGGAAATTAATGAAACATATAAGATGTGATAGAAAAGGCACATAGGTGGTTCTTATACAAGTTACAGCTGAGATGAGTTGTACAGGCATAACAAGTGCTCAACTCACTGAGTTATGCATTTTCAATTTCAAATGTTCATAGTGCATTACCTGTTGGACTGTGGGCTTAATGGTGCATTCCAGTTCATTCTGCACTATCGAAATCCTTATCCCCAACTCAGCAGGTCCCTATGTCCATCCATTATCACGTAATATCTATTTTTCGGTGCAAGTCTTATCAGCTCATTTGCAGCTGTGAGTTTCACTTTGTATGTCCTTCTACTGTTCTATTATACATGCTGCAATGTTTTTATATGTTATACCTTCATTGTTATATGTTCTTCTATTGTTTAGACATGGATTTTAGCACTCAGGCACTTAGATATGTCATAGTTCTCATGCCTTCTTGAGACATTGTCATATATGATGTAGTTTAGATCATGTGAGTCAAGACCCTCCCAATACTTTGTCATATATACTGTATCCATGGTAGTGGAATCCTTTTAGCCTTTTCTCTTTGGATTTCCCACTGCTAGGTGCGATGTTTTTGTGTTTTTATGTATTCTAGTGTTAATATACTTTGGATCCCCTGCTGCTAGGCTTGTGTGATAGCCTCCAGAGGTTGCTCTTACAACTATGTCATCAATCTTGACAAAGTACACTAGTTTCTCTGTGACAAGATCAAGGCAGCTCAAGATGCATATAAGACATTGGCTGACAATTGATGCAATCCTGCACCTAACTTCCAAGTAGGCCAACAAGTCTATATACTCACAAAAAACATTAAAATAACTTGGCCAATGAAGAAGCTTTTGGAAAAGTATCTTGGTCCATTCACTATTATCACTCAACCCAGTTCCAATGCATTCAATATCCAGCTCTCTGACTACCTCTCTGGCATTCATCCAGTCTTCCATGTCTCTTAGCTCAAACCTTTCCACCTGTAATGGAATATAGCTTTTCCTTTCTCTTTTTCCTCTAAGTCCTCTTATCTTATCTCTTATCTTTTATCTATTTATCTGATTACTTACTTTATTTATACTACTACAGCCACTCTTCTGTAGAATATTCCATTCCACCTGAGTTTCCTTCTGGATTATTCTTCTACTCCTTCTAGTTATTCTTGCCAAGACAGACTCATTGTAATTATACCAGACCTCTGTAGCCTAGTTCCCCATTTTGACCTCTTGGTTATTTGGGCTAGGCAAGTATTCTCTGTACATACTCCCCAGTAGCTATACTAACTTGGTCATTTGGGCTAGGCATTGACTTTGTGTCTGTTGAGTTCAACATCATATTGACCTAGAGTCTATGCCAGATCACCTCCTTTCCTTATCTTTTCCTGACTTGAAGTGCAGAGGGTTCTATCCACTGTAGTGATAGTCATTGCAGCACCACATTAGGTCAAGATCTCAAGTTGCACTGTTGATAGTGTACATTGACCTTGCATCAACAAAGCACTCTGGCTAGAGAGTGCAGAGAACATGTTCACACCTATGACACTAAAGACAGCCAAGATGCCCACTACTACCCCACTGAAGATGAGTAGTATTCTTGTGATGATCAACTCTGCCCACACTGACTCCTGAACCCATTCCATACTGAAGACCCCACTGACATCTTTCAAGACTCTGAAGGTTCCCCAGAATGTCAAACACCTCTGCCAATCAACCCTCTACTGATCAGCTTCTTCAAGCTCTGGTTACAAGCCAAACCAATCTGTCAAATGCAGTGACACAGATGGTTGCTAGCTTCAATCAGATGTCAGAAGGTCTCAATCAGATGTCACAGAACATCAGCTGATTGATCCAGACCAGTACTGCATCTGCATCAGCTTTGACCTCCTCAGATCAGAAGCTCTTCCAGAAGCCTTCTGTATTTACAGGAAAGCTTGATGGAACCAATGCCCACCAATTCCTTGCTGCCTTCTCACTCTATGCACAGTCACAGAGAGTAGCACTCAACAGAGGATTCAAGTTGAGGTTTAAGATGGCAGATGAGGCAGCAGATGCAAAGGAGCAACTGCATGTACTCTTCCAAGAGAAGCAGTTAGTAGCTGAGTATGCTGCCAAATTCAAGAAGATCATGTTGAGGACTGGCTACTCCTCTGCTGACCTCCATGACCACTTCTATGAGCACCTGGCAGCCCATATCAAGGATGAACTTGTATATACAGACCACAAAACTGACTCCCTCAACCAGCTCATTAATGTTGCCAATAACCTGGATGTTTATATTTATCAATGAGAGGCCAAAAAGGCTCACTAACCAGCAGCAGTAATGACCATGCCTACAATCCCACCTCCTGCTTCCTGTCCCTCCCCATCCTCAATCACTCCCTTTGCCCCACCTGCTCATGACCCTAATGCCATGGAAGTTGATGCTAGCAAGTCCAGACTGGACTGGACCTGCATGATGGTTGAGAAGTGCTATGGGTGTGGCTCCACCCAGCACACCAAGGCAAATGGCAATCATGAACATGAGATCTGTGGTCACTGTGGTTGGGCTGGCCATCATGAAGTAGTATGCATTGACAAATGGGCTGGCAAGCCAAAAGCAAGGAGGGTGGCAGCATTAGAGAGCCTTTCTATTGAAGTCCCAAGCTTGTCATTCAGACTAGCATAGAACTGCTTAACAATCCATAGAGAATCAGAGTACTGGGATTCCCTGATAAGGTGTTCAAACTCATCAGTATACCCATCTATAGTCCAATTGCACATGTAGTATGCAGTGGAGTTCAGATGAGCATATGCTAGTGCAGCAGAGTCCAGAACTGTGAAGTGCTCTCTAAGAAGCTGTAGAAAGGTGTCAAAGGTGCCCCAGTGAGGTGTACTCCTGGATAGAATGCCTTGACCATAATAGGAAGCCCAAAGTGCAGCATTTCTCTTTGTCATAAGGCCTAGGACTCAGTTGATCTTGAAAGCATCATTAGTAAATCCAGGGTGAGAGTAAATGTAGAAAAGACATTGAGTAATAAAAGCCTTCACCTTTGGTGTGGTCTCCATCAAACTCTGGTGGCAGTGTGAGTTTAGGGAGTTTAGAGGAACCAGGTTGAGAGGTAGAACAAGATGGACCAAGTGGTGAAAGTGGTGGAGCAGTGGTAGAAGGAGGTAGTGGTTGTGATGAAGATTTGAAATGCTCCATGGCTGATAGTAGAGCCTGCAGCATGTTCTGTGTGGCTGTGTAGCACTCTGGAGACAGCTTCAACTGTGCTTCAATCTGGAACAACCTCTCTGGAATATCCATTCCTGACTAGCTCTAATAGCAATAGTGGTGACAAGAATAGTGGTGTAAGAGTTAGGAAGTAGTGTAAGAGTTAGGAAGTGGTTGGAAAGTGAAAACTTCAAAATGAGGTTGAGTGGCTCAGTGGCTCAGTGGCAACCACTTGGTAACTTGGAGTTTAGCCTTTTCTACTGTAAGGGCAACCTCTGGACAGTATCACACAAGCCTAGCAGTGGGGGATCTACAGTATATTAACACTAGAATATATAAAAACACAAAAACATCACATCTAGCAGTGGGAAATCCAAAGAGAAAAGGCTAAAAGAATTCCACTGCCATTGTTACAGTATATATGACAGAGTATTGGGGGGTCTTGACTCACATAATCTAAACTACATCATATATGACAATGTCTCAAGAAGGCATGAGAACTATGACATATCTAAGTGCCAGAGCGCTAAAATCTGTGTCTAAACAATAGAAGAATATATAACAATGAAGGTATAACATATAAAAACATCACAGCATGTATAGTAGAACAGTAAAAGGATATACAAAGTGAAACTCACAAAGTGCTGCAAATGAGCTAATAAGACTTGCACTGAAAAATAGATATTATGCAATAACAGATGGATGTAGGGACCTGTGGTGTTGGGGATAAGGTTTTTGATAGTGCAGAATGCACTCGAATGCACCATTAGGCCCACAGTCCAACAGGTAACGCGCTATAAACGTTTGAAATCCAAATTGCATAACTTCTATAGATCTAAGTGGTTCTGTGTCTTAAAGAAGGATGGAAAGAGCCTTTGGCTGGTACATAGTCTAGAACCCTTAAACTGAGTGATGATTCAGTATTCTGGTGTGCCTTCTGTGACAGCAGAAGTAGCAAATCACTTTGCTGGACACACTTGTCTTGGATTGCTAAATATATGGGTTGGATATAATGAAAGATTGATAGATAAGGAGTCAAGGGGCTTGACTACCTTTCAAACACTATTCAGACCACATAGGTTGGTGAAATTACCTATAGGATGGACAAATTCAGTACTCATATTCCATGATAATGTATGCTATATCTTTAGAGATGAGATCCCACATGTAATTATGCCATATGTGGATGATGTATCTTGTTGAGGACCTCCTTCACAATACAAGCAACTGGATGGAAGCTTCAAAACAATACTAGAAAATCCTGGAATACAAAGATTCATATGGGAACATGTAAATAACATAAATTGATTTCAAGCCTGGTACACTAGTACAAATGCATAACACAGCCATAGAAAAGGAATTGGATCACAAGATGTACTCTAGATATTTGGGCCCAATGATAGTAATCAGAAGGACCAAAGAGGGATGATACATTTTAGCAGATATGAATGGAGCAGTAAAGAAAGAAAAGATAGTGGCTTTCAGAGTCTTACTACACCATGCTCACTATGAACCTATTAAACTCCTGGAGAACATACATGATTTGATTGACTTATCAAAAGAGCAGCTGGAAAAGATGCTCAAGACCTATAATGCAGATCAGTATGATGGTGAAGACTTTGCATTCACCAAAGTGCCTAAAATGAAATGGCCACTGCTGGGAAAAGAAGTAGATGATGCAATGGAAGAAAATGAGTTATCTAGCTCTGAAAATAAAGAAGAAAATGAAGAAAGCAAAAATAAGAGAAAGACTAGATTGAGAAAAGCAGGAAGTCTCCAGAGAAGTCAAAGTCTGGATGATAGGAAGTAATCTGTACCTTAAGAAAGGCATGCACTGCCCAGATAGCCCAATAGGATAGAGCATGGATGGATATGTGCCTTTGACATAAACATGGGTCCTCTGAAAAAGGTTGTGAGTTCAAATCCCACTCCAGACAAGACATGAATAAATTATAAATTCAAGTTCTTAAAGATTGAATATAGGAGATAAAGTATATGAGACATCTGGTTGGAAAGAATAGGATACATACCTTAAATAAGGAATGTATCACCCAGATAGCTCAATTGGCTAGAGCATGATGAACAATTATATATGAACCAGGTTCAACATCTTAACATTGTGGGTTCAAGTCCCACTCTGGTCAGATTTACCAATTGATAAGTCTTTAGATGTATTGGGTTCATTTTGCAAATAATAAAGCAAGAAAAGCATAATAGCAAAAGATATCAGGAAGTGATACATACCTTAAATAAGGAATGTATCACCTAAATAGCTCAATTGGATAGAGCAAGATGGACAAATACATACAGACCAGGTTCCACATCTTAATGTTGTAGGTTCAAGCCCCACTCCAGACACATACCTAGTGATAAAACTATTGCTTTTGGATGGGATAGATAAGGTCTATAGACCTATTACCCATAATTTAAAAAGCATAAGTGTAGAATTCATCAGGTCAGAGACAATCAGATACATAGAAAAAGAGATATGATCAGATACTGGATGACACCTGGAATAGCATAACAGATGTGTTGGCAGGACATATTAAAGGATAGCACAAAGGCCTTGGGTTCAAATCCTAGAAAGGCACATTGCCAAAGTTGAATCAATATGGCTTTTTGCCATCAGTAATGACAATATAGAAATCAGACAGAAGTCAGAACGACTGTCATTGGCTATATGCACCTTTTAGAAGGTCCATAGAAGACTTAGCAAAGTAATATGGATGAATAGAAAAGAGATATCCAGACATTTATTAGTAGATACTGGACATCAGCAACACTATTAGGTGATATACAACACTGTGTTTAAGATAAGTCCATAATGAAAGGCTATATAAATGAAGAGAACATTGTAAAGACATGAAGCAAACAGAAGATGGAAGTCTACTGAATTGACCCCAGAGCATCTTGTGAATATGAGTGTAAGCTTGGCAGTAATGGCGAATGATAGGGACAAAAAGTGAAAGCACTTCATTCAGCCACCTGAGAAGCAGTGTTAGAAGGCCCAGCCACAGTCTCTTGAGGACTAGGAACAACCTCCACATTTGTAAGGGGAACATCTGTTTTCCTAATTACCTTACTATACTAGAGTGGTGTACTTAGTTGCTTCATTTCGAGTTGTTATGATGAGGTACAGTGTTCGGAGTGTTGTACATATAATCTCTTTATGTTTCCCTTCAATTCTGCACCTACAGCTATCTTATAGCATCTCTAGATCATCCAGTATGTTCAGTTGAACATCAAAGTGCTCAGCTCACTGAGTTACGCATTTTCGATTTCAAATGTTCGTAGCGCGTTACCCGTTGGACCGTGGGCTTAATAGTGGATTCCAGTGCATTCTGCACTATTGAACACCTTATCCCCAACGCCACAGGTCTATATATCCATCCGTTATCGCGTAATATCTATTTTTCGGTGCAAGTCTTATCAGCTCATTTGCAGCACTTTGTGAGTTTCACTTTGTATGTCCTTCTACTGTTCTATTATACATGCTGCAATGTTTTTATATGTTATACCTTCATTGTTATATGTTCTTCTATTGTTTAGACAAGGATTTTAGCGCTCTGGCACTTAGATATGTCATAGTTCTCATGCCTTCTTGAGACGTCGTCATATATGATGTAGTTTAGGTCATGTGAGTCAAGATCCCCCCAATACTTCGTCATATATACTGTATCCATGGCAGTGGAATCCTTTTAGCCTTTTCTCTTTGGATCCTCCACTGCTAGGTGCGATGTTTTTGTGTTTTTATGTATTCTAGTGTTAACATACTTTGGATCCCCCACTGCTAGGCTTGTGTGATAGCCTCCAGAGGTTGCCCTTACAGTAGAAAAAGGCTAAACTCCGAGTTACCAGGTGGTTGCCACTGAGCCACTGAGCCACTCAACCTCATTTCGAAGTTTTCACTCCCCAACCACTTCCTAACTCTCACACTACTATTCTTGTCACCACTATTGCCTTTGGAGCTAGTCACAGATGGATTCTGGAGATAGGTTGTCCCAGATTGAACCAGAGTTGAAGCTATCAAGAGCGTCACACAGCCACACAGAACGCGCTGGAACCGCTATTATCAGCCATGGAACAGCTCAAAACTTCGTCACAACCACCACCTTCCTCACCACTAGCTCCACCACCTGTCCCACCTTCTGGTCCTGCTACCACTGCTATATCAGACCCTGCTGTCAGGAAGCCTCCAAAGCTTGCCCCTCCTCCTGAATTTGATGGAGACCACACCAAGGGGAGAGCTTTCATCACTGCCTGTCAACTCTACATCCAGGCACATGGAGGTTTCCAGTCTGACACTCAGAAGATCATGTGGGTGTTCAGTTACATGACTAAGAGAGATGCTGCAGCCTGGGCCACTATGCGTACTGAACAGATCATTGGTTCCAACAGTGATTGGGGTACTTGGGATGGTTTCTTGACAGAATTTCACATGCATTTCTCAGTTTTGGATGCACTAGCTCTAGCACGATCATGCCTCAACACCAATGCATATTTCATGAAGAACTGTACCCTTGATGAGTATACAGATGAATTCATGCGCCTTATCTATGAATTGGGTTATGCTGATGATCTTGTCAAGGTAGAACAGTTTTGTGTTGGTCTCAAGCCCTCTATTGCTACTTGCATTGGAACATCACACCCTTGCCCTGCTGATGATGACTTCAATGGTTGGGTAGAACATGCATGCATTCTGTACAAGAATGATGTGGAGACTGCTGCATTTCACTCTCGGGTTGCAGCACTGAAATCCACTATCCCATCTAGATCAACAGCACTCCCTTGTACAAGTTCCTCATTCAGTACTACCACTCCTCCTTCTCCTCCAACATCTAAACCACTTCCTATGGGCATTCCTATGGATGTTGATGCTGCCAAACATGCTAAGACATCACAACCAGTGGCAAAATGTTATTGTTGTGGTAGTACTAGTCACTTGGTTTGTGATTGTCCTCAGTGCTTTGATATCCATTTCATGTCACAAGATGAAGTTCAGGAATACTGGCAACAGCAGGCATTTGTTCAGAATGAAGTGGAGCTGCATGCTACACAAGCAGATGAGGAAGTGGAGAATAACATTGAGCAGAGTTTTGGCACCAGCAGCGAGTGAGGAGTATGCCCTCATTGCCTACATACAATCAGTTTTCTTGTCTTTCTGTAGATGAACCAGCATCAACAGGTGATGATACCCCAAGTGATGTAAGGGGAACATCTGTTTTCCTTATTACCTTACCATACTAGAGTAGTGCACTTAGTGTCCAGAGTGTTGTACATATATTCTCTTTATATTCCCCTTCAATTCTGCACCTACAGTTATCCTATAGCATCTCTAGATCATCCAGTATACTCAGCTGAACATCAAAGTACTCAACTCACTGAGTTACGCATTTTGGATTTCAAATGTTCGTAGCACGTTACCTGTTGGATCATGGGCTTAATGGTGGATTCCAGTGCATTCTGCACTATCGAACACGTTATCCCCAATGCTGCAGGTCTGTATATCCATCTGTTATTGTGTAATCTTTATTTTTCGGTGCAAGTCTTATCAGCTCATTTGCAGCACTTTTTATATGTTCTTTCACTGTTTAGACATGGATTTTAGCGCTCTGGCGCTAGATATGTCATAGTTCCCACGCCTTCTTGAGACGTCGTCATATATGATGTAGTTTAGATCACGTGAGTTAAAACCCCCCCATACTCTGTCATATATACTGTAATGATGGCAGTGGAATCCTTTTAGCCTTTTCTCTTTGGATCCCCCACTGCTAGGTGCGATGTTTTTGTGTTTTTATGTATTCCAGTGTTAATATACTTTGGATCCCCCACTGCTAGGCTTGTGTGATAGTCTCCAGAGGTTGCCCTTACAAGTGTAGACTCTACAACTGATTGTACATCAGAAGCCATACTCTCTCAACCACATCTATCACATCCACCTAAACTACCCTGCTGGGAGAAATGTCTACAAGAGTCATTCAAGATAGCAGTGACTCCTAGCAAGAACTGTCTGGAGATTCCAATTGAACTGCAGTGTACAGAGTCAGGTGTTTTAAGGGCTACATCTGGCTTTGTAGATTGTGGTGCTACAGACAAGTTCATTGACAAGGACTATGCCAAGTCAAATAGGTTTGTCCTCCATCCTCTCATTTGTCCTATACCTGTCTATAATGTCAATGGCTCTCCCAATTGCCTGGGTACTATTCCTGAGATGGCTGATGTTGTGCTCAAGTACAAGGACCACACAGAGCGTACCATGTTTGCTGTTACATCTCTTGGGAAGCAGACTGTGTTATTGGGCTATTCATGGCTTGAGAAGCACAACCCAGAGATCAACTGGCAGACTAAGGAGGTCAAGATGAGTCACTGTCCACAAGTGTGTACTACTTGTAGAGATGAAGTATGACAGGAAGCCAGACTCCATCATGCTGAGGCTCACCATGCACACAAATGGAATGCTCAACTATGGCCTACCTTCACTGAAGATCTTGACAGTGAAGATTGTGCTCTATCAGACGATGAAGATGATTCTGACATGGATAGGGATCCCAGTGTTGGAGCTGATGCATTGGAAGAAGAAGATTGCATTTTTGCCTGTAACCTTTGTCCTACTCCTCCTGCTCACCACATCAATGCTACTAGCACTGTTTCACAGTGGTTAGCTGAAGCAGCTGCAAAGGACCATCAAGCCAAATCCTCAGTGCGTGATAACTTGCCCAAGCAGTTCTGGGGGGGTCTTGACTCACATGATCTAAACTACATCATACATGACGACGTCTCAAGAAGGTGTGAGAACTATGATATATCTAAGCGCCAGGGCGCTAAAATGCGTAACTAAACAATAGAAGAACATATAACAATGAAGCTATAACATATAAAAACATCGCAGCATGTATAGTAGAACAGTAGAAGGACATACAAAGTGAAACTCACAAAGTGCTGCAAATGAGCTGATAAGACTTGCACCGAAAAATAGATATTACGCGATAACGGATGGACGTAGGGACTTGCCGCGTTGGGGATAAGGTTTCCGATAGTGCCGAATGCACATTAAGCCCACGGTCCAACGGGTAACGCGCTACGAACATTTGAAATCGAAAATGCGTAACTCAGTGAGTTGAGCACTTTGATGTTCAACTGAACATACTGGATGATCTAGAGATGCTATAAGATAGCTGTAGGTGCAGAATTGAAGGGGAACATAAAGAGAATATATGTACAACACTCCGAACACTGTACCTCATCACAACAACTCGAAATGAAGCAACTAAGTACACCACTCTAGTATAGTAAGGTAATTAGGAAAACAGATGTTCCCCTTACATCTTCTCCAAGGAATCCTTTGATCATCTTCCAGAACATCAGCCATGGGATCATGCAATTGAGTTGATACCTAGTCCTCTGCCCAGTGCAACCAAGGTGTATCCTCTATCACCTAATGAGCAGGAAGAATTGGACTCCTTTCTCCAGGAAGGACTTGCATCTGGTCATATTCATCCCTCAAAGTCTCCTATTAGTGCTCCAGTCTTCTTTGTCAAGAAGAAGGATGGCAAGCTGCGATTTGTTCAGGATTATTGCAGCTCAACACCATTGATGAGCTGAACAACCAGCTCACAGGTGCCAAATACTTCACTAAACTGGATGTATGATGGGGCTTCAACAACATCCATATCAAAGAAGGTAATGAATGGAAAGCAGCATTTCATACTAACTGTGGTCTATTTGAACCTCTTGTGATGTACTTTGGGCTTACCAACTCTCCAGCCACATTCCAGACCATGCTGAATGACATCTTTCAGGACCTTGTACTGGAAGGTGTTGTTTGTGTCTATCTTGATGACATCCTAGTCTTTGCCAAGACCAAGGAAGAGCATGACCGCATTTTGGCTCTTGTCTTGGAACACCTCCATGAACAGTGTCAAAAACCTATTGGTGAACTGCATCCTACTTCCACTGCTCCTGAGCACTGGCACACTGTGTCTGTTGACTCTATAGTTGAGTTGCCAGAAGCTCATGGGTTTGACACTATCATGAATGTTGTGGATGCTCCTGGAAACCATGTGCATTTTCTGCCAACTCACACTACTATCAATGCAGAAGGTGCTGCAAGGCTGTATCTCAAAGAAGTGTGGAAGCACCATGGACTCCCTGTGAACATGATTTCAGACAGAGGTACACAGTTTGTAGCTGAATTCACTAGGGAGCTCTACTGGCTTCTTGGGATCAAATTAGCTGCATCCACAGCATATCACCCTCAGACTGATGGCCAAACTGAACAGGTTAACCAGGAGTTAGAGGAATACCTATGCCTGTTTGTCTCACATTGTCAAGATGACTGGGATGAACTTCTATCATTGGAAGAGTTTTCCTACAATAATCACATCCACTTCTCTACTCAACAAACTCCATTCATGCTAGATACTGGCTGCAATCCATGAATGGGATTTGAACCCAATCAACCACCATCTGAGGCTGAAGAAGCTAAGGCAGCTCTGGACAAAGCCAAGCAGGAATACACTCAATACTACAACAGATGTTGTGTCCCTGCACCAGAGCTCAAGCCAGGAGACAAGGTATGGCTGGATGCCTCTGACATTCAGACAGATCAACCCTCCAAGTAGCTTGCAGACTGCAACCTTGGTCCATTTGTTGTTGAATGTCATGTTGGATCTGGAGCATACAAGCTGAAGTTGCCAACTACTATGAAACAGCTACAACCTTGGTCCATTTGTTGTTGAATGTCATGTTGGATCTGGAGCATACAAGCTGAAGTTGCCAACTACTATGAAACAGCTACACCCAGTGTTCCCAGTTGTCAAACTTATTGCATATACACCAGACCTATCCCTGGATGAGCACCAAAGCCCCCTCCTGCACCTGTGGTGATTGAAGGAGAAAAGTACTACAAGATTGACACCATCATTGATGCAAAGTACAGATGGTGGTACATATATTCTCTTTATATTCCCCTTCAATTCTGCACCTACAGTTATCTTATAGCATCTCTATCTAGATCATCCAGTATGTTCAGTTGAACATTAAAGTGCTCAACTTACCAAGTTACGCATTTTGGATTTCAGACATTTGTAGCGCTTTACCTGTTGGACTGTGGGCTTAATGGTGCATTCCCGTCACCATGTTTGACAGATTGGTTTGGCTCTATAACTAGAGCTTGGAGAAGTTGATTGGTAGAAGGTTGATTGGTAGGGGCATTTGACATTTTGGGGAATTCTCTGGGGTCTTGGAAGATATTAGTGGAGTTGTTGGTATGGAATGGGTTCAGGAGTCAGTGTGGGCAGGGTTGATCATCACAGGGATACCACTTGTCTTCAGTAGAGTAGTAATGGGCGTCTTGGTTATCTTCAGTGTCATAGGCATGAACATGTTCTCTGCAGTCTCTAGCCAGAGTGCTTCACTGATGCAAGGTTGATGTACACTATCAATAGTGCAACTTGAGATCTTGACCTAATGTGGTGCCACAACAACTCTAACTACAGTGGGTAAAATACCCTCTGCACTCAAGTTGGAAAGGAGATAAGAAAGAGGGTGATCTGGCATAGACTCTGGATCAGTATGATGATATGCATAACTTTTATCTTTTATTTTGCATGCAAACAGAGAATATTTTGCACTTTTATAGTTGAAAATAGAGTATACAAGGGAATTGAGGACTAGTGTGAGCCCTGAGCAGCTGGTCAAAGCAAGTAGTGGAGATGGATACAAAATATTAGCAGAGTAATGGTTGATGGTAGGCCATACAGGAGTATCTGACTACTGCTAGAATGAAAATAAACAGCAACTCTGAACACAGAAGAGCATTCCAAAACCTGTAGAGAACCACACTGCATCATACCTCTCTATTGAAAGCAGACCAAAGGAGATATTTTCACTTTTAATAATATTTTCAATCCACACCCAACTTGAAAGAAGAATAAAAGCCTTTGATAATACATCAATGAGAATATTACCAAGAAATGGATATGAAACAGAGAATGACAAATTATCAGTAGGGGATACTTGAGATACTGATATCAAATTAGATGAATGAAAGAGATGATCAGCTACCAGAAAAGGTGCCTGTATTATGGAAAAGCAGAAGACAAAGCTGAGTGACAAAAAGATAGCACAGCTGAGCTTGAAAATGGAAGCATATTACATGTCCACAGAGCAGATGACAATAGACAGAGAAGGAAGGAACCATGCAGAGTGGCATGAAAGTATAATATTTTCAAATGGAGTCAAAAGGAGAGCTGTTTGACAGAGAAAATTGCAAACAATTGGTGTCAGGAGACTGCACAATCATCATAGAAAAGAATAAAAGAGTTTATAGCTATAGAGCCTGACTACAATTGGACACTGACAGAGAAATTACCAAACACAGCTCAGTTTATATAATATTTAGCACCCAACTCAATTTTATTTGTATGTGTGACAGATATATAAGGGGATGTGTTTTGTAGATGGAAAGCAGTACTGCCCACCAAATACCAGAGTGTATGAGGTTGTTGTTCAGGTAGAAGAGCTATTAGCAATCAGTATTTTTCAACCACTTCAGGCTCTAACTTATTTAGTTGTGCAAGAGGCACAGGCTAGTTGAGACCTGAGATTGTATCCCAAACTAGAGATCTAAATAAAAGCTAGAAAGAGCTTAGCTTTTAATGCAAGAGGCATGTTTTCTGATAAAAGGAACATTGTATCAGTCTACTAAGAGGGTAGCTGACATACATCAGTATAGTCTGGTGTTTTGACATGAATCAGAGAGGGTTTCAGGCTAGCAGTGTCTAGAAGATTTGTCCTCTTGAGAATTGTTGCAGAACATAGCTAAGAGGGCTATATTCAGGTACAAGAAGTATCTTTGTTCTCACTTAGAAGAAGTTTAATCTTTGGGCAATTTCTGGTCAAACTCTATACCAGTTTGGCTTTTGAAGTGAATAATAAACCACATACTCAAGAAAAAACAAACACTAAATCTCAATCTGAGAAGTTGTTTTGAAGGCATTCATCTCTAAGCTACCGAGTAATATGCTGAGAATTATTCTTAACTTGTGGTAACAGTAAACCATGCTGAACCAACTCACAAAACAAAAACTAAGAATCAAAAACTTATATATACCTTTTTCAGGGTATTTTGGCACCACAGGCCTCATGTCTTCATAGTAGAGGCATAGGTTTTTGAGCATCTTCAACGCCTTTCTCTACTATGTATGGGGTTGAATCAGATTTCTGGAGTCAATGATAAGGGTGTTGAAAGGGAGACCCATTGGAGGGTGTGCTCAACTTTGGGTTTAATATCAGAATTGGAAGTAGGTCCAGAATAAATGAGAGCATCTGCAGAGCTGGTGCTGGCAGTCATACAATCAGGGGAGGAGAGTTGTTCCTCAAGAGAGGGTTGGAGGTCCATTCCCATTGGTTTGTCATCTGAGTTGGTTAAGAAGAAAGTATTCAGGTCAGAATACTTGAAAGGAGCTCAGGGATCTGCAGGTGGAGGCATGGACAAGTGTGGGTGATAAGGAAAGGTAGATGGTACTGTTACAGGCCCTTCTAGCCCAATTCTATAATTGCAGCAAAATAAGACCTGAGTTGTGATTTTGAGATCACAACTCTCTGTGATCTTTTTGAGTAGCTGGCATTGGGTTCAGAGAAATAGCAAACTTTTGACAGCTGGCTCCAAACAATTGTCAGAGTTGGTGGCATTATGGATTTGCTGGTCATACTGTTGGGAGTTGAAGAGGTGGAGGAGTTGGTAGGGGTTTGGGCAGAGGCCATGGTGATAGGTGATGTTTTCACCATATTGTCCATCTCAAGGCTTAGTAGGAACAGAGCTCAGGAGTCCCTGTTGCTGCCTAGAAGAAGAAGCAGAAGTAGAAGAGGAGGCAGACACATTGGAAGACATGTTTCAGATAGTGGGGATGGGTTTCAAGGGCTTCAATTTGTGCCTCTTTATGTAGTCTTTGTAGAGGTCCAGACAATTGACTGTTCCTTCAGTGTCGACCCATCAGTTGTGGGACAAGTCATAACCTGTGTACAAAATTAAAAACTCCCAAGGTCTCTTCTTTGGCCTGTGTCCAATAATTGCTTCTACCTTGTATTCTTTGAACCCTTCTATTAGGTCAGATGGCGGTTCTGTGAAGCTGGGCCTGTGTGCCTCAGTTTCTTTGAATGGAGATAATAGTGCTGCATGGAACACTGGGTGTATCTTCCATTGAGATGGGAGTTGCAGTTTATACATAACTGGTCCAAGTACTTTTATAACCTTAAAGGGTCCTTCTCTTTTTGGGGCAAGTTTCTTTGAAGGGTATCTGATAACCAAATTCTTCCCTTTGAGCCATACTTTCTGTCCTTCCTTGAATGTGTCTAGGCAAGTCTTTTCTCTTCTTATCATCTTCTGCTGGGCTATCTCCAGAAGGCTTGACATTTCCTCCTGTACTCTCTTTATCTCTTTCAACCTTTCTTTGACTGATAGGACATTTGTTCTCTTGAATACAGTCAGCAAGGCTCTAGAGTGGTACTCCATCATCATATAGAACAGAGATTTCTTCATGATGGAAGTGAGTTCTGTTATTGTGGGCAAATTCAGCAAAGGAAAGGTATTTCTTCTGTCTGGTTTGTTCCTTGGAGCAAAAGATTCTCAGAAATACTTCAATTTCCTGATTTACTCATTCTATTTCTCCATCGGTTTGCAGGTGAAATGCAGTGCTCATTGAATGCTTGCTGAGTAACTTCTTCCTCGTTTCCTAGAAGACTTCAGCCACAAAGCATGGGTCATGGTCAGAGATTAATTGGTCTGGAAGTCCAAAGCATTTGTACAGATGTTGAAGTAGCAACTCCACATTCCTGAGGCATCCATTGTTTTGGTACAAGGAATGAAAATTACTCCCTTTGTAGAGGAGTGGTTCACCACAACCAATATACTATTCAAGCCATCAACTTTGGGCAGGTCTGTAATTAGATCCATTATACAGACTTGAAACAGAAAGAATGATTTCAGTGCTTGTATCAGTTGTATTGGTGTTCTTGTAGGGTAAGTGTTAACTTTACCCTGTTGGCATGGCACACATCCATTGACAAAGTTTTTGATGAACTTCATCATCCCTGGCCACCAAAAGTCCCATTGCACTTGCTCTACTGTGTTCTATTGGCCTGGGTGCCCAACTCCCATTCCCTCATGAACTTCTTTCACAATTGATTGTTGAAGGTCATTATCTCATGGGACATAAACTTTCTCTTTGAAAAACAACAGCCCTTCTCTGATTTCCCAATCAGAAAGGGTGGATTTGATTGGCAGCACACCTTGGCTTAGTAATGTATTCAAGGCCAACTTATGAAAGTCATCCAGGCCCAATCATTTCTGAATCTCTTCTGTCAACTTAGTGTTAATCCCTTTGATGAAAAGCCAGTCTAGAAGCAATATGACATTTTTGTTATTATTGTCTTTATCTTCTTTCTCATTTGTTCATCAAGATAGAGCATCTGCTTGTGTCATCTGCTTTCCAGGCATATGAATCAAGGCGAGATCAAATTCCAAAAGGAACAGGCTCTATCAGGCTTGTCTCTGATTCAGCTTCTGAGCCATTTGGAAATATATGAGGTTCTTGTGGTCTGACAGCACTACAACCTTGTGCTTTCCCCCCATTAGGTAATGTCTCCATTCCATCAATGCTCTTACTATTGCCAGTAGCTCCCAATTGTATATTTTGTAATTCTGTTCTATAGGCAAGAATGACTTGAACAGATATCTGCAGGAGTGCCATTCTCCATCAGTTTCCTTCTGCTGTAAGACTGAACCTATTGCCCATTTCGAAGTGTCCATTTCCATGACAAATAGCTGATCTGCATCTGGTATTTTGAGGACAGGTTCCAAAAGGAACTTCTTTAGAAGATCAAAGGTGTTCTGACATTCTGGTGTCCATTTGAATTTCTGGAATTTCTTAGTGAGATTATGCAAAAGCTTCACAATGTCTGAGTATCTTCCAATAAACTTTCAATAGAAGTTGCTGAAGCCCAGGAATGCTCACACCCTTTTTACAGTTTGTAGCAGTTCCCATTTGGCTATTTCTGTGAGTTTTATTAGATCCATGGTAATATGACCTGGGCAGATGACCATCCCTAGGAAAATGACATTGTTGACATCAAATTTGCATTTCTCCAGTTTCAGGTACAGGTCATGTTTCAGAATCCATTCCATGAGCCATTTCATTCTTCCCTGATGGGTCTTTCTGTCTTTCAAGAAGATCAGAATGTCATCCATATAGACAACACACTATCCCTCATCTATAAAGTCAGATAAAATATCATTCATGAAGGCCTGGAATGTTGCTGGAGAGTTGCTAAGACCAAAAAACATTACTGTTGGTTTGAAGACTTCTCAATTAGTTTTGAAAGCAGCCTTCCACTGATCCCCATCTTTGATCCAGACATTGTTATATCTGTTCCTTAGGTCAAGTTTACTAAAAATCTCTGCTCCTTTAATTTTATCAATAAGGTCAGAAACCAAGGGTAGCAGGTAGGTGTTCTTGACCATTCCTTCATTCAGCTTTTGGTAGTCCTGGGTTGGTCAAAGCACCCCTTTTTCCTTTTTTGCTACAAAGAAAGAAGAGGCCATGGGGGATTTCAATTTACGAATATATTCTTTCTGTAAGTTTTCCTTGATGAACTTGTCTTGTTCCTTCTGCTCAACAGGAGAGAGTGGGTAAAGTTTACCATATGATCTAGAAGGTGGGAATTGTTCAGATCTCCCCTTCTTGAACCTTCCATAATACTCTGTGAGATATAGTGGCATTCTTCAATAGTTTGTTTCAGAGTTTCCTTTGCTTGTGCCAGTTCCTGAGAGGCAGTGGTTTTGGCTCTGATGAGAATTTCCAGAGGCATATAATCCAGAATTCCTTGGAACCTTTTAATGATTATTTTTCTTTGTTCTGGAAACTCCATTTCTCCTGTCTGCCAGTTGATTCTCAGGTTGTGAGCCCTTAACCAGGGTAGTTTGAGAATAATGCCTTCATCCCCTATCCCTGAGATTAGAAAGTCTTCATGGAAAACCTTCCCTTCTACTGTGAACATAAGGTTGACAGTGTGAGATAGATATCCATATGGTTTTGTTCAGTGTTCCATCTATATTGAACACCTTTATTTTTTCTGGCAGCTTTTCCCAGTCCTTCTTTAGTGCTCTGGTGGTTGCTGGGCTAATAAACTTTCCTCCTGCTCCTGAGTCAACAAGAGCTTTTGCTTCAATGGTTTCATTTCCCACTTTGTACTAAAGAGAAATATGCATAGAATTTCAATCAATCTTGGCTAATACAAAATGTGAAATTGTAATAGGCAGTAAAGACATTGTCCTCCACTGCTGCTTCAAAAACCCTCTTGCTCCATAAGGTCCAAAAGTAAGTCCTTATCTTCTTTTGCCTGGTCATTTATAAGAGCACAGATCTTTGCAAACCTTTCTTCTTTTATCATCTTCCTTGGCTCTTTCTTTTTGGCTTCTTCTTTCCTTCCTCCATCCAGACAGTCTTTAACTCTGTGTCTGCTCTGGCCATATTGGAAGCACAACCCTTTCACCATATACTTCTTCTTGTCTGCTTCTGTCATCTTTCAGATAGAGGTACCTTCCTTCTTTTGGAAGCTCCTTTGTCCCTTCTTTCCATTGTCTTCATCCCACTTCTTTCTATATTCCAGTGCTTGCTTCCAACTTTTGTTGAACAGGATTGCCATGTTCATCCAATCCTTTGTAGTTTCCAGCTTCTCTTCTGGCCTAGTCATGACCTTCATCATAAGGCCTTTTGGAAGCCCTCTCTTGAAAGTTTCAATCTGGGCAGCATTGTTGTATCCTGTCTGTTTCACAAGGTACTGGAATTGATAATTGTACTCATCAGTGCATTTCTTCATCTTCAGATCCCAAAGTTTCATCTGTGCTTCAAGTGCAGTGTCTAGTGGTTCAAACAACACCTTAAAGTCTTCAATAAAATCTCCCTATGAGACTGCTTCTGCTTCTGAGTTGCATTCTAGAAGTAAGTCTGTCTTCTCGTTCTTTCAAAACTCTTCTGGTCCATCTGTCATGTATGAGAGTAAAAAAAGCTTCTTTATTCTGTCACTTGAAAACATCTTTGGGTTCAGTGCAATGTATAACTGTACTTCTCAGAGAAACTTCTTGGTGTCCTTCTGTTCTTCTGTAAATTCTCTGGGAAAGGCCACCTTTACTTCCTTTTCCTCTGTGATAACCTGCACTGGTACTGTAGATCCAATGGTCATTTCTTCTGCCCTGGGCTCATCTCTTGGTTTGTCCTTTGGTCTACTTCCCAAGGGTTTCTTTTTGTCATTTATTTCTTTTAGCAAGAAAGGGGTCTTTGGTCTGGGACTGTTTCTCAGGGTTTCCAGAAGTTTCTGGAATGGATCTTGTTCTTCAGAAGATCTGGCAGAGGTATCTAATGTAGCTTTCTTTCTTCAATACTTGCAGCAATAAGGTGTCTCTGGAGCTTGCTTCTCTTGATCCACACACTGTGGATGATGGGATCAAGGTTCTCTTTGTTGTTGGCTGGTCTGGTGACATCTCTTCCTGAGACAGCTTCTGTTGCAAGAGCAAGAGGGAGGGGGTCAGAAGTTGCCTCTGCAGTGCTCTGGTTAATGATGGGATCACTTGTCCACCAGGGTTCAATATTGATTGGGTTTGTAATCCACACTGCCACTCTTCTGCTTCAGCGATGTCTTGCTCAATCTGCTGTTCTGTCCATTTCAATGTTGTTTTGATTCTTTCTTTCCTAGGTGAATGCCTAAACCTTGGGAGGTCAGCAGTCGATCAGCTTGACCTTTTGTTATGCTACTTATGTGGCAACATTTCTAAACACCTCAAGTACAGATGTCTAGTTCTCAGGTCAAGTTTGAGTTTACTCAAAGGGTTCTTTGAGGTTCAGAGTTCCTTAGGGTATTGTGTTGACACAAGTAGTAAATTAACCAGGTCAAGCTAGAGAGCTAAGTCCTGGGCATAGGCATTTAAATAGATACATCCAATGTCTATGTAATAATATTGTTTATATAAGCAGTAGAATCAGTAAAATATAAATAATATCTGACTCTGTTGGTGTATGCTGATGAAATATTATTACAAGCATGAGAGGGGAAGAGGACTGGAAAAGTGGATGTGTCTGATATGAAAGGGAAGCATGGTTGAGAAGGGAGGAGAGAACTGGGGAGTGTAGTAAGTCCAAGGGGAAAGAGAAGCATATGTATGTAATGGAGGGAATTTGTAACACTGCCAGTCAATTTCAGGATTATGGGATTTAAGCCATAGAAGTCTAAGGATAATGTCTTCCTCTTCTAAGCCCAAGATTAGAAAGTCTTCATGGAAGTCTTTCTCTCCTATGGTGAAGATGAGGTTGACAGTATGCATAATCTATGTGGTTTTGTTCAGAGTTCCATCCACATTGAAAACCTTTACTGGTTTGGAGAGCGGGTTCTACTTTTTCTTTAGGGTTTAGGCAAGTCATAGACTGACAAGTTTCCCTCCTGCCCCTGAGTCTAAGCGAGCCTTTGCTTTGATGATTTCATTTTCCACTTTGTACTTGAAAGGGATATGTATGGAATTTTGATTGACACTAGCTAGTACAAAGTGTCAAATTGTTATTGGCAGTAGAGATGTCATACTCTTCTGCCAGTTCAAAAACCCTCTTGTTCCATAAGGTTGAGGAGATCCTTCTCATTCTTCAGCTGGTTGTTAATAATAGCTCTGATTTTGGCATATTGTTCCTTGACTGTAGCCTTCTTTGGCTCCTCTTTCTTCAGCTTGTCTGTGTAGTCCTTTACTCAATGTCTATTTCTTCCACATTGGAAGCAGAGTCCTTTTGCCATGTATTCCTTCCCATCTTTGCCACTCAGGTCAGAAAACTTCTCAGCAGAACCATTCAGACTGAGTTCTATGCTCTCATACCACAGCCTCTGTTATGTTGCTTGTGCAGCAACAAGCCTCCTACACTCAATGAATGAGCATTGGATTCACTTAGTCAAGTTTGAGTTCATTCAACAGTTGTTGAAGTTTAGAGTTCCTTTGTCGTGGCTTTAGACACAAGCTAATAGAATTAACTAAGTCAAGCTGGAGACCTAAGTCTCTGCTTGGGCACTTAAATAGGTACAACCAATCATAATGTTACTATGTGACAAGTCTGGCAATTGGTAATATATAGCGATATCATTGGCATATGTGTGGGACGATGTAGAAGGAAAGGGGAACTGGGAAGGTGTAAGTGTCCGATGGAAGGAGAAGCATGTGAATTGAGAGGGAAAAGGAGACTGGGAAGGTGTACTAAGTCCAAGGAAAAGAGAAGCATATGTAATAAATAGAAAGGGGTCATAACATTACCCTCTGCTTAAGGTCTAGATTCCAGCTCTAGACTCCTAAGACTTCCTGTCACCATAAAGTTCCCCATTATAGTCTTGTGACTCATCTGGGGACCATCCAACCATGTTGTTATTCATCTCAACTTCCAGAGATCCTGCCTGCCAACCCTGCACCATTCTGTCTCTCAGCTTCAGTATCGACGACAAAGGTCTGATCATTATTCTCTGTCATGATTGTCATATCTGTCATCATCATAATTGTTATGGTCCAACAGAGCGCTACTATCTGGACAAGCCCTTCCATGTGAAAGTCTCAACAACCATCTTCAGACAGTGCACTCTGCAGTGATATGTCCAGGTGCATAGAGGAGGCATTGCTTGCAAACATAGCTTGCGCAGTTTTGGGGGAGATGGTGGTCCAGTTCACACACAAGGCATAGACACAATCCATCAATGTCTCTGGATGAGTCAGCAGCAGCAATCTGTTGCTCTGTGGGGGTTCGTTGGGAAGGCCCAGTGTGAATGAGAGTGGAGATGGAGGGGGCTGATTTTCTTGGTCTTCCCCTCCTTCCCTTGCCGCCACACTCTTCTTGACCTGTGGCTTGAACTAAACTACTGGAGTTGATGATGAGGGTGTTGAAAGGGAGGACTCGTTGGAGGGTGTGCTCAGTTTTCAGTTTAATGTCAGGATCAGGAGAGGGTTTAGGATAAAGGAGGGAGTAGTCAGGTGAGGGTTCAGTGGCCAGGTGAGGGGGGGAGGAGATTCGTTCTTGTAAAGAGGGTCACAGGTAGCTGTTCCTGTCAGTTCATTGTTCAAGTTGATTGACAAGGCTGAAAGTATTCGGGTTGGGATACTTGGAAGCTGCTCAGGGATCTGGAGGTGGAGGCATGGATAGGTGAGGGTGGTAGGGGAAAGTAGACAGTACCGTTATGGGGCCTTCTAGTCTGAGTCTGTAATTGCATGCATATAGGACCTGATTTGCAATTTCCAGCTTGCAATTCTGAGTGATCTTCTCAAGTAAGTTCTGTTGGGCCCATAAGAAAAAGAGGCTTTTGATTGTGGGTTCCAGTCAGTTGTTGGGATTAGTGGCATTCCAGATCTGCTGGTCGTATTGTCAGGGGTTGAACAGGTGGAGGAGTTGGTAGAGGTTTGGACATAGTCCATGGTGGTAGGTGATTCATTCACTATATCAACCTTCTCCAGCTTCAGTAGGAGTAGGACTCAGAAGTTCTTGTGGTTGGCTACCAGAAGCAGAGCCAGAAGCAGAAGCAGAAGCAGAAGCAGAAGCAGAAGCAGAAGAAGATGCATTGGTGGACATGTTATGCAGTGGGGATGGGGTCTCAAGGGTTCAGTCGATGTCTTTTTATATAATCCTTGTATAGATCCAGACAGTTGACCATCCCTTCAGTTTGGGTCCACCTGTTGTGAGAGGAGTCATAACCAGCATAGGACATGAGGAATTCTCTGGGCTGCTTCTTCGGTCTATGTCCCACAATAGCATCCACCTCGTATTCTTCAAATCCTTCAATCAGATCAGGCAGTGGTTCCATAAAGCTTGGTCCATGTGCTTTGGTTTGTTTAAATAGGGTTAATAGAACTACATGGAACACCACCAGGTGGATCTTCCATTGATGTGGAGGTTGCAACTGGTAAGTTACTGGTCTCATTACTTCAAGTATCTTGAAGAGTCCTTCTCTTTTGGGCACCAATTTCTTCATAGGGTATCCAATAACTAGGTTCTTCCCTTCTAACCACATCTTCTGTCCTACTTCAAATGTATCCAATTTCTGTTTTTCCCTTCTTATCATCTGTTGCCTTGCCAATTCCAACAAGCTTGTCATTTCTTCTCATATCCTTTTGAGTTTGTGGAGTCTCTCTTCCACCAATGGGATGTTGGTTCATGTGAAGACTGTGGGAAGGGGTCTAGAGTGATATCCCATCATTATGAAGAAAGGGGATTTCTTGAGCACTGAGTGCATTCGATTATTGTGTGTGAATTCTGCTAGCAGCAAAAACTCCTTCCACCTTGTCTGTTCTTTAGCACAGAAGATCCTGAGATAGACCTCAATTTCTTGGTTTACCCTTTCGGTTTCTCTGTCTGTTTGCAGGTGGAAGGCTATACTTATTGAATGTTTGATAGAAAGTTGTCTTCCCATTTCCTGAAAGACTTCTGTGGCAAACTGGAGGTCTTGATCTGAAATAATGCAGTCTGGGAGTCCAAATCTTTTGTATAGTTGTTGAATTAATAGTTCCGCTATCTCTGTTGCATCTGTTGTCTTGGTACACAGTGTGAAAATTACCTCCTTCATAGAGGAGTGGTCCACCACTACTAAGATACAGTTCATCCCCTCGCTTTCTAGTAGATCGGTGATAAGGTCTATCATACAGACCTGGAAGGGGAAAGAATTCTCCACTGGTTTTATAGGCTGGATCAGTGTTCTCATCAGGTGTGTATTTATTTTCATTTGTTGACAGAGAACACATCCATCCACAAAATTACATATGAATTTAGCCATTCCAGGCCACCAGTAGTTGCACTGAACCTGTTCCAGAGTGTTCCATTGCCCTGGGTGTCAGACCTCTGGTACTTCATGAACCATTTGTATGATGGAACATTGTAATTGTTCATTATTTGGTACATAGACTTGTCCCTTGAAGAATAGGAGGTCCTCCTTGATTTCTCAATCAGAGAGGGCTGATTTGATCAGTGGCATGCTGATATGCATAACTTTTACCTTTTATTTTGCACGCAAATAGAGAATATTTTGCACTTTTATGGTTGAAAATAACATATACAAGGGAATTGAGGACTAGTGTGAGCCCTGAGCAGCTAGCCAAAGTGAGTAGTAGAGAAGGATACAAAATATTAGCAGAGTAATGGTTGACAGTAGGCCATACAAGGGTACCTGACCACTGCTAGTATGAAAATAAACAGCGAATCTGAACACAGAGGAGCATCCCGAAACCTGTAGGGAAACACACCACATCACACCTCTCTATCAAAAGCATACCAAAGGGAATATTTTAATTTTTAACAATATTTTCAAACCACACCCAATTTGAAGGAAGAATAAAAGCCTTTGATGATACATCAACGAGAATATTACCGAGAAATAGATATGAAACAGAGAATGACAAATTATCAGCGGGGGATACTCGAGATACCAATAATCAAATTAGAGGAATGAAATAGATGATCAGTTACCAAAAAGGTGCCTGTATCATGGAAAGCGGAAGACAAAGCTGTATGACGAGAAGATAGCACAGCTAAGCTTACACATACACTTTAGAGGAGAAATGGAAGCATATTACACGTCCACAGAGCAGATGACAATAGACGGAGAAGGAAGGAACCATGTGAAGTGGCATGGAAGCATAATATTTTCAAACAGAGTTGGAAGGAGAGCTGTTTGATCAAGGAAATTGCAAACAATTAGTGTCAGGAGACTGTGCAATCATCATAGAAAAAGAATAAAAGAGATTATGGCTATGAAGCCTGACTACAATTGGACACTGTGACAGAGAAATTACCAAACACAGCTCAGTTTATATAATATTTAGCACCCGACTCAGTTTTATTTGTATGTGTGACAGATATATTAGATTATTTATGTTGTAGGCCATACAAGGGTACCTGACCACTGCTAGTATGAAAATAAACAGCGAATCTGAACACAGAGGAGCATCCCGAAACCTGTAGGGAAACACACCACATCACACCTCTCTATCAAAAGCATACCAAAGGGAATATTTTAATTTTTAACAATATTTTCAAACCACACCCAATTTGAAGGAAGAATAAAAGCCTTTGATGATACATCAACGAGAATATTACCGAGAAATAGATATGAAACAGAGAATGACAAATTATCAGCGGGGGATACTCGAGATACCAATAATCAAATTAGAGGAATGAAATAGATGATCAGTTACCAAAAAGGTGCCTGTATCATGGAAAGCGGAAGACAAAGCTGTATGACGAGAAGATAGCACACAGATGACAATAGACAGAGAAGGAAGGAACCATGTGAAGTGGCATGGAAGCATAATATTTTCAAACAGAGTTGGAAGGAGAGCTGTTTGATCAAGGAAATTGCAAACAATTAGTGTCAGGAGACTGTGCAATCATCATAGAAAAAGAATAAAAGAGATTATGGCTATGAAGCCTGACTACAATTGGACACTGTGACAGAGAAATTACCAAACACAGCTCAGTTTATATAATATTTAGCACCCGACTCAGTTTTATTTGTATGTGTGACAGATATATTAGATTATTTATGTTGTAGGGTATATAAGGGGACGTGTTTTGTAGGTGGAAGGCAGGAGAGATACTGCCCACCGATTACCAGAGTGTATGACGTTGTTGTTCAGGTAGAAGAGCTACTGGCAATCAGTATTTTTCAACCACTTTGGGCCCTAGCTTATTTAGTTGTGCAAGAGGCACAGGCTAGTTGAGACCTGAGATTGTAACCCAAACCAGAGATATAAATAAAAGCTAGGAAGAGCTTAGTTTTTAACGCAAGAGGCGTGTTTTCTGATAAGAAGAATATTGTATCAGTTTACCAAGAGGGTAGCTGATGTGCATCAGTATAGTCTGGTGTTCTGATGTGAATCAGAGAGGGTTTCAGGCTAGCAGTGTCTAGAAGATTTGTCCTCTTGAGAATTGTTGCAGAACATAGCTAAGAGGGCTATATTCAGGTACAAGAGGTACCTTTGTTCTCACTTAGAAGAAGTTTATTCTTTGGGCAGTTTTCTGGTCGAACATCGATACCAGTATTTGCTTTGAAGTGATTAATAAAACTATAAACCCATAAATAATTGAGAAATTATTCTTGACGTTGTGGTAACAGTGAACCATGCCAAACCAACTCGCAAACAAAACTGAGAATCAAGAACTTATATATATACCTTTTTTGGGGGTATTTTGGCACCACAGGCCTTGTGTTTTCATAGTAGAGGCATAGGTTTTTGAGCATCTTCAACGCCTTGTCCCAGGAGTTGTTCCAGGGCTGTTTTGTGGAAGTCATCTAGACCTAATTGTTCTCTAATCTCATCTCCTAACTCCAGGTTGATTCCTCATATGAACAGGTGCTTGGGCAAGAGCATCATATTTTCATTGTCATTGTTGTCACCATCTTGCTCATACGACCATCTTGATAGGGCATCAGCCTGGGTCATGCTTTTCCTGGGCATGTGAACAAGAGCAAGATCAAATTCTGATAGAATAAGGCTCCATCTTGCTTGTCTTCAATTCAACTTTTGTGATTGGATAAGACCACCACCCTATGCTTCCCTCCCATTAGATAGTGCTGCCATTCTGTCAGTGCTCGCACTATGGCTAACAGCTCCTGATCATAAATCTCGTAATTCTGTTCCATAGGCAACAGTGATTTTGACAGGTATCCACATGGGTGCCATTCTCCATCGATCTCTTGCTGTTGTAATACTCCTCCTGTGGCCCACTTCGAGGTGTCAGCTTCAATTATGAATGGTTTATCCACATTGGGCATTATCAAGACTGGCTCTGACAGGAACTTCTGTTTGAGAAGATCAAACGATGCCTGGCATCCCTTTGTCCATTCAAACTTTCACATCTTTTTTGTAAGGTCATTGAGTGGCTTGGTGATATGGAAGTATCTTCCAATGAACTTCCAATAGAAGTTCCCAAATCCAAGGAAACTTCACACTCCTTTGACTGTTTGGAGAGGTTCCCACTCAGATATTCCTGCTAACTTTACAGGGTCCATGGTGATGTAACTGGGCTGGATGACCATTCCTAAGAAGACCACTTTGATGACATCAAATTCACATTTCTCCATGTTACAGACTTTCTTATCAGACACTTTTTTTCTTCCTTCTTTTCTCTGTACTACTATTCCGGGCAAGTTAGCGCCCAACATTATGCTTCTCTTTAACATCTGGACTCGTCCACATTCCCAGTCCCCTTTTTCAATACTTATAACGTCATCATGATTCCACCTTGTTCCATTAGTTTCTATCCCCTTCCGATGACATCGCTTATGATGTCAAATCACCTATTTATAACTTCATCGACATTCTACCATATTCCATTGCTTTCTACTTGTTTGACAAACAACAATGTCGATCTCACATTTGTATCCAAACGAGTAACTACAAAGGATGTATAAGTAGATAGTTTTCTTGGTCTAAGCTCTTCAGCTTGACCTAGTTTAACCAAACTTGTGTTTAGCCAACGAGCGAACTTCTGAACTTTAGCTTTTCTTAAGCTAACTCTTAAACTTGAACCTTTCTCCTTCGGGAAGAGAATCTTCCTTTCTCGTCAAGGAGATCAAACTTTGCATCATTGTGTCAAGTGGTGTAGAGTTGTTGTCGTTGCTGCGCAAGTAACGTAACACTCCAGCTTTAGATAGAGGTCATGTTTCCTGATTTGGTGCATCAACCTCTGAGTTCTTTCCTGATGCTCCTCATGACTTCCCAAGAAAATGAGAATGTTGTCCATATACACAATGCACCATCCTTCATTGATGAAGTCTGACAGGATGTTGTTCATGAATGCTTGGAACGTGGCCAGGGAATTGCTTAACCTGAAGAACATGATGGTAGGTTCAAAGAGCCCTCTGTTTGTTTTGAAAGCAGCTTTCCACTGGTCTCTGTCCTTGATCTGAACATTGTTGTATCCATTCCATAAATCCAGCTTGCTAAAGATATTTGCTCCTTTTAGTTTATCTAAGAGTTCAGATATGAGAGGAAGGGGATAGGCATTCTTGATTGTTCCTTTATTGAGCTCTTGGTAATCATATGTGGGCCTTAGAGCTCCTTTCTCCTTCTTTGCCACAAAGAAGAATGGCAAGGCCATAGGCGACTTTGACTTCCTGATGCAGCTTTTTTGTAGATTTTCTTCCAGAAATCTATTCTGCTCCTTCTGCTCTGCAGGGCTGAGCAGGTACAGTTTGCAATTTCAGGGGATGAAGTCTGATTTGAGCTCTATTGTGTGATCATAAGTTCTAGAAGAAGGGAACCATTCTGACTTTCCCTTTTTGAAGTGTTCTCAATACTCTTGCAGGTATAACAGAATTAACTTGTCAATGCTTTTCTTCGTGCTCTCCATTTGTTGTGCTAGTTCCTGTGAAGTGGTTGTTTTTGCTCTAATGAGAACTTCTTCTGGGGTGTTATCCAGTATCCCTACGAATCGTTTGATCTGGATCTTCCTTCTCAGGGGAAACTCTATTTCTCTGGCCTCCCAATCTATTATGAGGCTGTGATACCTCAGTCAAGGGAGTCCCAAGATCATTTCTTTGTCCCCTATTCTGAATATCAGAAAGGCTTCTCTGAACTCTTTTCCTGACACCTTGAACTCCACTTCAACAGTATGGGAAATCCATACTGTCTTGTTTGCAATCTTCAGCATGAGGCCCTTTGGTAGTCCTCTTTTGAAGGCTTCGATCTTGGCTACATTATTGTACCCCATTTTGTTGGCCAAGTACATAAACTGGTATGTGTACTTGTCAGCTCTTTCCTTCATCTTCAAATCCCTAAGCTTCATTTTTGCTTCTAGAGCCATATCTAATGGTTCAAAAGCCATCTTGAATTCTTCAACAAAGTCAAGCCAAGAGATCTTCTCAGCTTCAGGATCACGTGCTAGCAACAGATCTGTTTTGTTGTTTTTCCAGAACTCTCCTGGCCTGTCCATCATGTAGGACAGAAGAAACAGCTTCTTTGTTCTATTGCTGGAAAAGGTTTTGGAGTTGAGAGCAATATACAATTGAACTTCTCTGAGGAACTTCTTTGCATCCTTCCACTGGCCCATGAACATTCTCGGCAATGCTGCTTTAACCTCCTTCTCCACCACTACCACCTGTACTGATACTGTTGCTCCTATGGTTGTTTCTTCAGGTTCCAGCTCACTTTTGGGCATGCTTCCTGACGGCTTCTTTTCTTCAGCCATTTCTTCAATTGGCAGGTGTTTCTTGGATCTGGGGCTGTTCTTCAATGCTGCAAGAAGCTTTTCAAATGGGTCTTGTTCCTCTGCTGATAATAAGGAGGTGGTGGATGTATCTGAGTCTTTCTTCTTTGAGGTAGGTGGAAATGTATCACCTTCAGATTCGTTCTCTTCTGAACCAGGCACGATGGATGGTGGGGTCAAGGTTCTTCTTGTTTCTGACCATTCTTTTAGTGTCTCTGTTGGAAGTGGCCTCTCTTGCAAGAGCAGCTGCAAGTGGGTCAGAAGCTCCCTGTGGGATGCTCTGGTTAATGGTGGGGTCACTCATCCACCAGGGTTTGATATTGATTGGGTTTGTAATCCATGCTGCTGTTCTTCTGCTTTGGTAATGTCCTGTTCAATCTGCTATTTTGTTTGTGATGGTGTCTTGTCCTTCTAAATGAGTGATGCCTAAACCTGTGAAGGTCAGCAATCAATCAGCTTGACCTTGTGTTACATTGCTTGTGCAGCAACAAGCCTCCTACACTCAATGAACAAGTGTTGGATTCACTTAGTCAAGTTTGAGTTTGTTCAACAGTTGTTGAAGTTTAGAGTTCCTTCATCATGGCTTTAGACACAAGCTAATAGAATTAACTAGGTCAAGCTGGAGATCTAAGTCTCTGCTTGGGCACTTAAATAGGTACAACCAATCGTAATGTTACTACATAAGTATATAGCAACAAGTCCAGCAATTGGTAATATATAGCAATATCGTTGGCATATGTGTGGGACAATGTAGAAGGAAAGGGGAACTGGAAAGGTGTAAGTGTCTGATGGAAGGGAAAGCATGTGAATTGAGAGAGAAAAGGGGACTGGGAAGGTGTACTAAGTCCAAGGAAAAGAGAAGCATATGTAATAAATAGAAAGGGGTTGTAACAGCCTCTGATGACTTGGGTGCCACTTCTTCCCACAAAGATAGCCAGTCAGATGATGTTCTCTACTCACCCACTCTAAGGCCTGCAGATACTGGTCTGATGATTGATGAAGAAGACACAGATGAAGTGGAGAACAGGAAGGGAGATGACAGAGAACCTGCCAGTGGGTGTGATGACTTGTTTGAAGCATTGGATGAGATGGAGAAGAGAGCCTGGATAAAGCAGATAGACTTGAGGTTCCAGAATCTCATTGAAGAAGGGAATCCTGAGGCTGCCAAGCTTGCCACCAATGTTGATGCCCTGTACAAGTGGGCTCCACACTCATCAGAAAAGCAGACAAAGGCAAGACCAAAGCTGTGACACATCCACCCAATACCATACAACCACTGTGATGCTGCTCCACTACCATAGGCACTGACCCAAGCAGCAAGGAGGTCCTACCCCTTCCAGATTATGCTCTTGGAGGTTCAGACACTGTTCTAACTGGAAGCCCTCATGACTTCCACACAGGTGAGGATAACTGGGTTCTACCACTCAGCATAAGTCTAATGCATGTCCTCCAGGAGCTCCTTCTTTGGTCTTACCCCATGATGTGAAGAGGTTGAAGACTAAAGTGAGGACAGGTACACATTCTCTTTCTCACACATAGCTGGATCTCATCTACAGTTCACATTGTAGAGCTCTCACCTATCACAAATGTTGTCTGTTCTTCTCAAGCTGATGGAGGCTTCAGCAAGAATGTTCTCTGCCCAGCAGCATTACACCCAATTGGAGCTTCTTAGCACATGTCTGTCACAAAGACATCTTCCTTGAATCTGAGGACTTCAAGATGTACTTATACACACTTAAAAGCTATTCTAATAGATCCTCTGGCCCAAAAAACCTCTAGCATAATTTTCCTGAGATGTCTAGATTTAAATTGAATGAGGGTGTCCCTCTCTCACTCAAGGACACAAAATGACCAAAATGATTTGCTGCTCCAAACTGATTCCTCCAAATATCCAACACTTTTCCATTAAGTACTATGTCAAGAAGGTCAACATATAGATAATAATTCACTTTGCTGACATTCCCAGGTGCCTTGTGCTTGATAGTATTTGCACTAAATCCCAAGGTTGATAGATTGGCACTTGTCAGCCCAACCCAATAAACTTCATAAACTTGGCTCCAATTGGTCCAAATTGTATGCTAAATCTTAAGAAATGGTTCAAGAATATCAAACAAAGATGCTCATATTCATTATCTATAAACTGAAGGTAGTTTCTAAGCTATACCATTCATTCATATATTGAACTGTCTCCACTGAATAAGATTGACTGTGTATTGTATGACTCTACTGTTTGTCCAAGGCAAACTAGAAAGTTGCAAATGGATTTGTTGAGCTTGACAGTTACTGTTTTGTTGTATCCATTTGTTGGAAGAGGTAGTATTCTGGTCTGTCATAAGGCTACCTTATGCTTTGTTCCACAGATCATGTAGTTTTGGCCTATATCTTAAGCTCTAGAGTGAAATCCAGGAGAGTTTCCAGCTATAAAAGTAGGAGCATGTGAGAAGTAATTGTGGTCAATCTTATTCCACAACTTCTCAAATATGAATCTGCTCTATAAATCCTTTGCCAGCCATTCTTGTTTGTCTGACAGATTAAGCATTCTTTGCTTAAATCTATAGATCTTGAACACAGTACCAGTAGTACTAATAAGCATATAGGCACTGCAGCCAATGTGATAGTCACAAGGCTTGTTGTGCTTCTGGATATTGTTAAAGCAAATAGTAGCACTCCTATCAGGAGAAGTATCAAGCTCAAGAACAAGCTTTCTATCATGCTCAGCATATTTCTCTAGTGCATGATAAGTTGCATGATAGCTAGTAGATGAGCCATTGCAAGAGTGATAGGAAAACAGATAGCAGTTCATACTATATGAGAAAAGAAGAAGGCCATTGTCTGCAGAAAGAAATAGAGTGGCCTCTGGTTGTAAATATATAGAGGCCTTCTGACACAGTGTTCCTGCACTATTTGTGCACTAAACAAAGTGAGACTAGTATAGGCATACTTCAATTCCATATAAGGTTTTGATAGCAAGAACAAATAGCTTTGTTTTTCATACTTCTTTTTTGGAATTCCCATTAGGTTCTGGAACCAGTCTCAAACTGCATCACATACTGTATAGTCATATCCACCAGTCAAAAAGTATGAGAGCATATCTGCATGTCTTTAAGCATGGCCAGTGATTTTATTGCCATTCTCATCCCAAACCCAAGAAAAGCAGTGCAAAAACTTTCCTATGTTCCAGCCATTGAAAGACTATATGTATATAAGAATTCTCTTAAGGATAAGGTAATCATCACTGATGCTATCAGTAGTAGTTTCAGAGACAAAGCCACTTGCTGAAACATTGCCAGCACTGTTGTTGAATGAAGCAGGAGAACTAGTCATTCTGCACCATAGAGGTGGACTGTATGATAATAGTAGTATACTTTAAATAGCTGCAGGACTCAGTACTGTGACAAATCCAGAACCATAAGGCATTTGAACAGGAGTATAAATGATATTGGGAGTCAGAGTGAAGTTGAGTAGGTATGTGTGAGCTGAGAGTGTATTAAATTGAGGTGTGGTTGGGAATAGGTAAGGATGGTGGTGTTCATTTGACTGAACAGAAGTGTTCAGATATGATTCTCAACTTTGAGAAGGTGTCATTAAGGAAAAAAACTTGTTCAGCATAGACATTCAGTACAAATTTAATAAGATCAGTTATCTATATTATCAGCAAATGAGCTTCAGATAGCATAAGACACCAGCAGAGTTTCAAATGGAGGACCATAAGCTTACCTTCTGCCTCAGGTACCAGGCTTTACTTGTATTACACAGAACAATTATCTTCTGTGCAAGTAAAACCAGCTTGCCAGGCTAAGGTCTAATAGTTAAGCTGCCAGACATTACATGACTCTATTGGCAGTCAGGTGCTGCCAAAGTACAAATTGTACTCCAACTTGTACTCATAATTTACATGATTCAGTTGATCTTGGATTATGCTCTGTGTATTGCCAATTGGATTAACAAGAATTACCTGCCCAACTTGAATATAGATTACAGTTGGATTAGAGTTGGTTTCTGGATTAGATAGAATTAAATACAGGATTACAATCTGTCTCATGAACAGGATTAACTATAGTAACAATCTTCTACTAAATATCTAGTTAGACCTGAGTGGCCCTTGTATGACAATAGCAAGATGTATACAAGAACCTGTAAATCTGAGTTTAAAATTGGCAAGGCTTACACTATGATTGAAAAAGCTGTTTTGGGTGACATGGGAATTTCAGAAAAACCTTATAAGGTGATTGGGTGTCAAAAAACTCTCTCTCTCAACCCTTGCTTGTGCTGTATATTAGATTCTGGACTTTATATACCTTTATTTGTTAAGGAAAATGCATGAAATATATAATTGACCTTGCTTAAGCAAAATGGAGCTGGACAGGTGTAAGAAGACACACCAAAGTGCACTATAGTGTGTTTTCAGTGCTATGGATAAAGCTGATGGGCATTCACTGATAAATTTTGGGAAATTATTAGTATCATCAAGTACAGCTGCATGGCTCTAAGTAATTGTCATAATTCTCTACAGCTCACTGAACAATATGTCAAGGGGGCAGCAGGCCATGGATCCCGAACATGATGATGGTCAGTTGGTTCAGTCCTAAGGTCCTTAAAAATTTTTTTGAGTCAAACCTTTTTCAAGGTTTTGGGCATCCTTAGAGGCTCAAATGTGGTCAAATTATTCACTACTTACTTTTCTCAGGATTTTCCTTGGCAGAAATAACAGAATTCTGTTGTTGTGGGCACCTATTTATTGAATATTCTGATTTCGAACTTCTTCAGTAACCACAACAGTGCCTCTGTGACTGCTGTCAGTTTTGTTCTCAATCCTGAATCTCCTCATTCAGCCTGCTGCTTGTCACTGCATATGATTCTGACCTTGGAAATTCATTTACACAGCTGAAGGATTGTAGAGGGTGACGGAGGGCAGGTAACAAGGAATGAAAAAGCAGTGAGGGTCAACCAAATCTGGTAAGGTGACATCACTTACTTTCCATATATGGCAGGTGATGGTCAGTTGGTTCCCCTCAACAGTCCTTAAAAAAAAAAATAACATCATGTATTAAACAATTTTTTTGCTACCCCCTTGCAATATGTAGTAAAAGTGAGCAATACAGTGTATCAGCAGCAAACATTTCTTTGGTAGATACAAGCAGCAGATGCTTGTGAAGAGGCAACAGATCCCTTTAGTGCAGTGGTAGCAGGTTGATCACAGAGATCAGATGATGGTATAAGAGGGAGGAACTGAGCTGATGATTGCAGTGTCTACAAGCTGCTTAAATACTGAGGAGTGAACAAGTAAAGGATATAATGGGTAAGTAGAAAGAAGAGATGGAATGGAGATGTATTGTATGGTGTTTTATATGTATCTGTTGATAGTAACTGAGTGGTGCATGTGTGTAGGTTGATGGTAGTGATGACAGCTGATTTTAATGAGTAATAAACTGAGAGTAACATATGTACAGTGGAACTTGGAATACAAACCTCTGACACAGTGAAGATGAATGCTTTGCCTTGAGGAACAGTATCTTGATCACCTTCCTTGTAAGGTTTTTCTGAAATTCCCATGTCACCCAAAACAGCTTTTTCAATCATAGTGTAAGCCCTGCCAGTTTTTTAACTCAGATTTGCAGGCCTAACATCTAGTGAAAATAATAATCCCTCCCAAGATTTAATTGTTGGAGGAAGCCTGCAGATATATTAGGTTATATTTGTGATCTATTATATATATCAGTGCTCAAGCAACATAACAAAGACAAACAGGTCTACATGGTGCATTACAACAAGCAAAGAAACCAAAACAGCTCTAAATCTCCTACTCTCCCATCCATCTTCTCTAACTTAGGTCCCCATTCACCTCTCCATTAACTGGATGCTCTTTCATCCCCCAATCCTTCCTCAATACCTCTTCACTGACCATACTTTCCACTGGGTGGGGCGGCTCAAATTGTGTCTCCTGCCACTCCAAAATTTCCTTCAAAACTGCAGGACCTGAAGCAGCTGCAACAAAACCAAGGAAAGGTGGGGAAGGATTCAGGGGACGGGTACAAAATTCCGGGTGGGCCTGGAGGCCTATAAAGAATGGATGGTCTTTGAGGAAGAAACAATGTTATCAGGGATATGTAGGGGAGAAAGGCAACGCATACCAGGAACCTCAAGTACCTGCATCCTCTCGCCCTTCTCATCTCGTCCAGTGAAGCTCAATCCGCTTTCCGTGAGCCGATCGACCCACTCTGGATTGACTTCATACCGGTGACGATGGCGTTCCCAGATCTTTTCGGCATTGGCATATAATTTGCGCACGAATGATGTTGTGGAGGAAGGCTGGAAAACGGTAGGTCGGAGCCCGAGACGCATCGTACCGCCCATATGAGTGCGAGATATCTCTGGCATGAAGATGATAAGTGGGGAAGAGGTAGCGGTGTCAAATTCGGTAGAGGTTGCATCTTCAAGTAGATACGCATTGGTCACCAATCCAACCAAAGAAGAGAAAGAAATGCAACATACCTGCAACACCCAAAACATTTCTCGCCCACTCGACAACAGCCAACTGGAACCCAAGACAGATACCAAGGAAGGGAATCTTTTGTTCGCGAGCGTATTTAATGGCGAGAAGCATTCCTTCGGTTCCTCTGGAGCCGAAACCGCCTGGGACAAGGAGGCCGCTGCGAATTTTTAGTGTTGAATATTAAAAGAGAAAGGAGACATATACCTAGCACCAACAACAGCACGCCACGCATCGTGATAACGAGCAGGAGCGGCTTCTTGGACTTCGGGTTCAAGGTCAGAAGATTCAACCCACTGTCAACAGTTTCAAGGGTTAGTGCGTGCAAATATGGAAAGAAAGAGACAGTACCTGAAGAATAAGTTTTCGCTGCACTTTAAATGCTGAATGTTCCAGCGCCTTGATTACGGACATGTAAGAATCTTTAAGGTCGGTGTATTTTCCTACGAGGACAATGGTTACAGTGTCGAAGAGGCGTTCTTGTCTGCACAGCGTCAGTCTACACGTTGACAGTGACAATGAGAGGGAGACACCTAGAGGTGAGTTCACGCCATCGTTTTGAGAGCGATGCCCCGCGCTCTTTCATCTCCAATGTAACATTAACAGAGCCGAGGTTGAGACGCTTGGTAATGTACTCGATGATGCCCTGAGATTGTAGGAGGAGAGGAACATGGTATACGGATGAAACGTCGTGTACGCCGACAACTTGTTCTGGAGATACGTGGCAGAACATGGATATCTTGCCTTTTGTGTCAGGACGGAGGGGTTGTGGGACTATGAGACGGCATGCAATCTGCGAGCGCCACGCTTGGGTGAGGGACTAGGGACTAGGGAACAGGCAGGACGAAAGAGACATACAATGTCTGGGAGAAGACCCAACCCACGAAGTGAGTGAACAGTTGTCTGTGTAGGTTTAGTCTTTTGCTCTCCATGCATATCTGGGACAAGGGAGACGTGAATAAGAGCAAAGTTTTCGTGACCGACGCGGAATTGGAATTGACGCATGGCTTCGACGAATGGTGCAGACTCGATGTCACCAATTGTTCCTCCGAGCTGCGCAAAGATGTCATGAACTGGGTATCAAATATTTAAGAGAACAAGACGCACCTCGACAATACAAACGTCTGGCTCTTCACCTGTTTCGTCAACGGGTATCTTTGAGACGCGTTCGATCCAGTCTTGGATCGCGTTCGTCACATGGGGAATAATCTATGGTGCTTCAGAGAGGTTTCCTGGTTACAATTCAATGTTATTCACTTGAACAGTTTTTCCAAGGTATTCGCCTTTTCGCTGGGACCGTAGTGAGTCAGAGCAGAAAACAAGATATCAATGGGCTCACCTCTTTTTCGATAACGTCTCGATAAATCTTTCCCGTTGTGATATTGTTGTCGCGTGAAAGCGTCACGTTGAGGTATCTTTCATAGTTTCCAAGATCTAGATCGACTTCACCGCCGTCGTTGAGGACGTATACCTCGCCTGCCCAAGTGAGCTCAATGACTGGGAAAATGGGGAATCTCGTAAAGCTAACCGTGTTCCTGAGGCCTCATTGTTCCAGCATCGATGTTCATATAAGGATCAATCTTGATCGCAGTGACCTTGAGTCCGGTGGTTTTGAGTAGGAGGCCGGTGGATGAGGCTGCCAACAAGATAGATGGTGCTGATTCAAGGGAGATGATGGGAAATCACATACCTATAACACCTTTTCCAATGCCACTGACTACACCACCAGAGACAAGAATGTACTTTGTCATAACTGAGGACGATGAGGATGAGGGGACAACGCAGTCGCGTTCGATAATTTTTTTTCGTTGATGGAATCTGAGATTACGTGTGTTGAGAACAAGGGCGCTAAACTCACGTGTTATAACGAAACATGTGTTAACATAGGTTTACTTCTCAACGCACACTTGGCCTTTTGGCCAGAATGCTCTCCTATGCATTGTCAACAGGTACACTCGGGGTTCTTATACTGTCTACTTGTCATTGACAATCAATTGCAGCCTCGACATACTTTCACCTTCCAGTCGACGAAGATGAGGATAAAGACATCTTATCCTACGAGCGCAAGTATCTCACATGGACTGCCGAACCCTCTGGCTCTTCCACCCCATCCAGCCCCTCTTCCTCGTCACAACTCTCCCGGCAGCAAGATCAAGAAGCAATAGACTCTAAAACAGTTCATTCCGTCCTAGCAAACGACGATCTATATCAGATTCTAGGAGTCTCTAAATCAACCTATTTGGATAAGCTAGCTTTAAGAAGGGCTTATCTATCGAGGAGTAGAGCGTGCCATCCAGAGTACGCCCCTGCCTTCGTCCATCTTACTTGCTATATTAAAACTAGTTACTCAGTAAATTCCCTCCAACTCAATCCCCTGCCGCCACCTTGGCCTTTCAAAAAGTTGCCATCGCCTACAACATTCTCTCTAACCCATCCTCCCGGAGACAATACGACTCGCGACCACCTCAAGCAAAATACGATGTATTTGCTGTTCGGCCTACGGGTGGATACGCAGATGAGACATTTAGAGGTGCTGTGCTGGGGGTATTTAATGATTTCTTGGATGGGGACATGGAAATTGTCAGGACTTTCTTGAGTAAGTTTTCCAGCCACGTGAACGATAAAGCGCTAATGATGGTGTAGGGGCTGTGAGTGAAATCAACCCATCGCTAAGCCTTGGAGACGAGGGTATTAATTCGGTGTTGATCGCGTTGCAGAGTATCAGAGAAAGGGCTTTATGTACGCCCCATCCTTGCATCATAGTTCTTTACTAAATCATTTCTTTTGACAGCTTGTAGAACGTGCATCTTTGCTCTCCACGGTGAATTCACCCGTCTACTCGAGACACAGCATGCATTGCGCCAATTACCCTACTTTGATCTGTTTGGTCGTTCGAGGTTGACTATACGACTGACGAGGATAACTTTGAGTATACCGGTGGTCGTCGAGACGGCGCTGGTTGAGCAAAAGGCAATATATGGCTCGGGAGCGGGAGGGAAGGAGGAAAGCAGTGGAGAGCTTTTGCCGAGACAGCTGGTGGGTGTGTTGAGAGCGCTGGATGTGACGCTGGAGAGATTGGAGAGGATATTGAAGTGACATTCCTTCCGCATTCATTCCCTACCCTTATCATTATTGGTTTTGCATCGTAGAGACACATTCCTTTTCTCTTTTACTGTATCTTTAGACACCTATAGATTTCTTTTCATACACCTGTGACATTCTATGTCAATGTACATGACGTTCCTTTCGAGTCGACTATGCGAATTTTGGTATATTTCAGGGTTTTTATGATACAATCTACCTCTGTAACAAGTGGAACTGGGAGCCTAAGCTAGAGGCGTGGGTGTAGCTGGTATACTCCCCGGCGTAGGCGTCAACGGGTCCTGACCTGTCACTGCAGCTGGCAAAAAACGAGGACCGTCTTTACCCATGTGAGGTGCGCGTGAACTAGGAGGTTCGGGATTTGTTGTGTTGGGAGGTGTCAATGTCGTTGTGCTGTCTTCATCCGCTTCCTTATTGATGATGTCTGCTATACCCTCCTTCCTCATCCGTATAGGCCGTGCTTCTATCACTTTTGCAATCTCCTTAAATTCTTCTTCCCCTGTCCACTCTCCCACTATACTCGCTACGTCCTCAAAGGAGCGAGCACGAACGACGGCTTCCCGGATGCGTTTTTCTTCGTTTTTGTTTGAAGTGGTGAAAGTACCTTTGAATTGGGAGGCGCAGAACTTCGTCAAGGACCAGTGATTGTCAAGGTACTTTGCCTGTTAACCGAGTGAACGTTGGTTGGATTGGAAGGAAAGGAGCGGACGTACCAAGCGTAAATAAGCCGGAACAAGTGTTTGGTGTACGTCGGTCAAAGGTATGAGTGAGAAGGCAGACGGGTTAGCTTCCGCTGCTCGGGCAATCATAACCGAGTGTGCACCTGTCGAATGTGTCTACCATCAGTCTCGCATACAAACATATTGAAGGAAGGAGAGCGTACCTGTAGCGTCCCGTACCCTTTGTACGTCAGACGCACCTAAACAGTCCCCATTCTCAATAACAGCAATACCCCTTCCCATTCCTTCGACAAACTCGACAATTTCCCGGAGCCGAGAAATGACGGCTGGATCGTTTTCACGCATGGATCGAGTCCGGCAGTGGACTGTTAAACAGCTAACACCAGTATTGACGATCCTCTCTACCAGCTTCAACGTATCCTCCTGACTAGGCAACAGTCGTATCTTGGCAGAAACCGTTATATGTGGTGGCATTGCTTCTCTTAGTGCCACCAATATGTTACACAACATATCGGGATTGGTTAATAAAGCAGCACCCATCCCTGCGTGAGTCGAGAATGGTTTGGGGCACCCGCAGTTTAAATCAATGCCAGAGACGTCCTGCATGACGATTTTCGCGGCTTGGACTGCGAGCGAGGGGTCTGAGGAACCGATTTGGTAGATGAGATAGGGTTTTTCGATAGGATGGGTAGTGAATATGGCGCGGGATTTGCCGTTGTAGGAGACGAGGCCGGTTTTGGCTGGTACGTTTTTAAGTAAAAGAAGGAAAGATGAAAGCGGTGACTCACGATCTACAACTCGTTCTGCATGTAAGATTGCTTTATCGACTATTTCTGGACCCCAGACAAGGGAGGCACCATGTTTGAGTGCAAAGAGGCGAGTGGGGACTGTATAAGGGATCCGTTACTGTCTTGTGCTCAAGAGGCAAATTTACACATACGAGCACCAGAACGAACCATAGGGGCTAGGACGAGCCCATTTTTAAAGTCCTCTGGCGTCAATGGAGCATGCTGGGTATCTAATTTTACTCGTTTAGCTGGAGGAGGAAGGGAAGGAGAGGCAGACCGTCGAGTCATGAGCTTGAGCCGATGAAGCAGGTTGTGCAAGAGCCGCATCGCGTAAAATGTTTTGGCGCTTATCCTCATTTCCATCTCTTATACCACCGTATTACCACGGGCCATCATGAAGCTCAGTGAAAAGATCAGCACATATCCATCTTCTCATCCATTTTATACGTTTGAATTCTTCCCTCCGAGGACAGATCAGGTGCGCGTGCCTTGTCAGTCCATAATCATACTCACCCCCACGACAGGGCTTTGAAAACCTCTTGCCCCGTATCGCTCGTCTAAGCAAACTCTCACCTCTGGCCATCAGTATAACATGGGGCGCAGGAGGAAGCACTAAAGATCGTAGTTTGGATTTAGCTTCCATGACGCAGGGAGAAGGAACAGAGACGATTCTGCATTTAACTTGTACGAATATGATGCAGGGAATGGTCGACGATGCCTTGCGAGTGTGTGTCGTCCTTCTAATCACTCTCGAGGACCTCCTGATATTGAAGAGGATAGGCTGCGAAAGATAGAGGCATTCAGAACGTTTTGGCACTGAGAGGAGGCGAGCGACTAACGGGTTTCCGACTACTACTTGGATTGGACTGATCTTTTTGTGTAGACCCGCCTAGAGGAAAAGAAGAATGGATACCCATCGATCCTAGATTTCAGCATGGTGTTGATTTGGTGTCTTATATCCGGTCGAAAGGAGAGTTCAAAGATCATTTTTGTATTGGTGTTGCTGGTAAGCCCTCCTGCCTATTCATCTCCTCAGTTCAATATGCCCGACCTGCCACAGCATATCCCGATGGCCACCCCGACAAACTCGTCTCCCCAGAAGCCGAGCTCGATTCTCTCAAAGCAAAAGTAGACGCCGGAGCGGACTTTATCATCACTCAGTTATTCTATGACACGGAAAATTTCTTGGAGTGGGTGAAGAAGGTTAGAGAAAGAGGCATGTACCTTTTTACTCAACGGTTTAGAGTACTAACGGAGACTCGTACGCAGGAATAACACTACCTATTATACCTGGTATCATGCCTATTCAGACGTACTCATCTTTCCTTCGTCTCGTCAAACTATGCGGGAGTAGCGTGCCTTCAAAGATCTTGGAGGATTTGGAAGTGATCAAGGTACCTTTCTTCTCCTCTAGCCATTCATTAACTAATGAATTAACAGTACGATGACCAACTAGTCAAAGATTACGGTGTTCAACTCGCTATATCCATGATCCAACACATCGCTCAGAGCGATGCTGGGGTCAAGGGCGTCCACTTTTGCACCCTCAATCTGGAGAAGAGTGTGACAAGAGTACTAGAAGGGCTACAATGGACCGGTACACGTCCCTACGCATATCACCACAATAGACTTATCGTGAGTACTCCCGTATTCTCTTGCACGGAGCGGCCTACTAACCCTCATACAGGAATCCTCGACCGATCTAACCGAGCACACCATAAACCCTTCTACCGCCCTATCTACCGCCCTCTCCGGCACCCGCGAGATCCCAAAATCTCAACACGAAGCAGGCACAGGCGAGCTTAACAATGCCGACTCTTGGGACGACTTTCCTAATGGCCGATTTGGTGATCACAAGAGTCCGGCGTGGGCACTCGGTGAAGGTGATTTATGGGGGAATTTGGGATTGATTATCGTGCGTATTCCTCTCCCCCTGCTTTACCTGTATTGATGTCTCTGGTGTTGGTTAGACAAATAAAACGCTAGAATCCTGGGGGCCCCCACAAACCCCAGACGATCTAACTAACCTGTTCTTGAAACACCTACGTGGCAAGATACATACAACGCCGTTTTCGCCTTCACCACTCTCTGCGGAATCGCAATCTATCCTACCTTATCTAGAAAAACTGACGAGAAAAGGTTTGTGGACAGTCGGATCTCAGCCTGCGGTAGACGGTATACACTCCGACGATCCTATCGTAGGTTGGGGTCCACGAGGAGGATACGTATACCAAAAAGCGTTCGTCGAATTCTTTTGTGACGCCGACGGGGTGGATGAGATAGAGAAAAAGGTAGAAGAGAAGGGCGGTGGCTGGGTTAGCTGGTTTGCCGGGAGTTTTTCGGTGCGTGCGACTACTCTTCTCTTGAAAAGCATACCGATGCAGATTGGTACAGGGCGAAATACGCAGTAACATGCCCGAAGACGGAAGAAATGCCGTTACTTGGGGTGTATTTCCAGGTCAAGAAATTGTGCAGACAACGACTATTGAGAAAGAAGGGTTTGGGTCATGGAAGGTCCTGCTCTTTTAGCCCTTTATTAACGCAAGCTAATAATCATGCGCACAGGAGGAAGCATTCTCAATCTGGCTGAAGTGGGCATCGTACTACCCGCCTCAAAGCGCTGAACGCGCATTGCTGGACAAAGTGCGTAGGGAGAAGTGGCTGGTTAGTGTGGTGCACCATGATTATAAGGATAAGGATGCGCTCTGGGAGTTCTTGTTTGATGACTGAGCGGCTAGCAGGAAATAATACAATAATCCTGGCAAGACTGTTAGCCACTGATGAGCATCTAGAACATTGGGAGTTCGGTCTCGCACAGACTTTACAGCGTGCATTCCTAAACCTTATGAGCCAGCTTTGGCGCTTTGTGATATTGAAAAAATCATGTATAATTCCCGGTCAACTAGGGATATATAATAGCGAAGGGTATAAAAAGCACCATACTTCTCAAGCCAGCATCCAACAACTCCCTGTTAGTCCTCGATGGAACACAGATACGCCGATTCAAAGCTTTTCCGGCCCATCCGCCTCGGGCATATCACGCTGAATAGTCATGGCACCGATGGGCCGTCTACGCAATGCAGGAAATCGTTCCGACATTCCTATTCCTGGTCTTGTGAAGGAGTACTATTCCCAGCGAGCGAGTACTCCTGGAACCCTGATAATAACGGAGGACTTGATCGTTGCACCGAAAGGTGCCGGTGTTCACGGAGTGGCGGGCTTATGGTCAGACGAACAAGTAGTTGCATTGCCGCGAAATAGTGCATCAGGAAAAACCTCCCTCCGTAATTCAGGGGAATTCATATTATTTCATCTGATTTACGAATGCTACAAGCCATGATGTACTTAAATCAGCTTAATGAACCCCAATTCAGATTAACTATATATATGTGCATCTAAAGGACTCAAATTTCAGAAGATTAAAATATAGTATAGTATGCATGGGCAATTGTCGAAGAGTGCGGATGATACATGAATTGCCGCCCGATCATACACTTCCGTTCTTACCTACAGTTTCCGTTTCTCGACCACGATACACGTTCCATGTGGTATACACCAAACCAGTTTCACCCATTAATCAAATTCTTTAGACTAGTATTTATTTGCTACGTACATACTGCAACACCTCAGCCGTTCACACACTTAGTGAGACTGTCTGAGGTGAGATACATCATTCTTTCTATACATTTACCTTACTCACAATAAGCCTTTACAGTACTTATTCTCTTATTTACAACAGGTATAGTAAAGGCCTTAATACAGCCATTCACACACTTAGTGAGACTGTCTGAGTACTTATTCTCTTATTTACAACATGTTATGTTACTTGTGCAGCAATGTCACTACTAACTTCAACAAGAACAAGTCAAAGTAGTTTCAAGTTCAAGTTTGAGTTTGTTCAATGGTTGTTGAAGTTCAGAGGTCCTTATCATTGCTTAAACACAAGTTATAGAATTAACTAGGTCAAGCTAGAGATCCTGTCTCTGCTTGAGTGCTTAAATAAGTACAACTGAACTAGTTTCTACCATATTTGTATATAGTGATGAGATCAGTGATTGTTAATAAATAGCAATGATGTCGGCATATAAGAAGTACAGTAGAGAGGAAAAGGGGGCGGGGATAGTGTATAGGTCTGATGGAAGGGGAAGCATGTTATGTCAGAGAGAAAAAGGGGGCTGGGAAGGTGTAATAAGTCCAAGGGAAAAGAGAAGCATATGGAAATGATGGGATAATGTAACACAACAGGTTATGGGCCCCATTGCCTAAACCACTGCATCAGAATATGGTCCACATGAGAAAATTGAACATTGGCTCACCTAAACCTACATTGGCTCCATCATGACGTCTGTCAATACCCCAAGCAACTATCTAAGCATTACCCAACTGCNAGTATAGTATGCATGGGCAATTGTCGAAGAGTGCGGATGATACATGAATTGCCGCCCGATCATACACTTCCGTTCTTACCTACAGTTTCCGTTTCTCGACCACGATACACGTTCCATGTGGTATACACCAAACCAGTTTCACCCATTAATCAAATTCTTTAGACTAGTATTTATTTGCTACGTACATACTGCAACACCTCAGCCGTTCACACACTTAGTGAGACTGTCTGAGGTGAGATACATCATTCTTTCTATACATTTACCTTACTCACAATAAGCCTTTACAGTACTTATTCTCTTATTTACAACAGGTATAGTAAAGGCCTTAATACAGCCATTCACACACTTAGTGAGACTGTCTGAGTACTTATTCTCTTATTTACAACATGTTATGTTACTTGTGCAGCAATGTCACTACTAACTTCAACAAGAACAAGTCAAAGTAGTTTCAAGTTCAAGTTTGAGTTTGTTCAATGGTTGTTGAAGTTCAGAGGTCCTTATCATTGCTTAAACACAAGTTATAGAATTAACTAGGTCAAGCTAGAGATCCTGTCTCTGCTTGAGTGCTTAAATAAGTACAACTGAACTAGTTTCTACCATATTTGTATATAGTGATGAGATCAGTGATTGTTAATAAATAGCAATGATGTCGGCATATAAGAAGTACAGTAGAGAGGAAAAGGGGGCGGGGATAGTGTATAGGTCTGATGGAAGGGGAAGCATGTTATGTCAGAGAGAAAAAGGGGGCTGGGAAGGTGTAATAAGTCCAAGGGAAAAGAGAAGCATATGGAAATGATGGGATAATGTAACACAACAGGTTATGGGCCCCATTGCCTAAACCACTGCATCAGAATATGGTCCACATGAGAAAATTGAACATTGGCTCACCTAAACCTACATTGGCTCCATCATGACGTCTGTCAATACCCCAAGCAACTATCTAAGCATTACCCAACTGCCAGATGAGGAGAAGTTTAATGGTGAGAACTATGTCTCCTGAAAGGAGAACATACTCTGTCATGCCAAACTGAAGGGCCTACACCTATACTGGCAGGGAGAAATAACAATCCCAGTTCCCCCCATCATGATCACTGTCAAGGATGAGGACAGTAATACAACACTGACATCCCCATCAATCACACCGACTCCGATCAATGACTGCTGCCCCAATCACCTCAAATATGAGCAACAGGAAGCGGTTGCCTTCAACATGCTGTGGGACAATATTTGAAACCCCCAGCTCAATGGGCTTCTCAGCCAGTGGGAAGACCTCAGTGGAACTATAGCTGTGGATCAATATTGAGTACCACACAATCAGCTGCCTTACCTGCAAGTTGAAGGAGGAAAAATGGTGGGAAATGCAATATGAAGACTTCAGGGGACTGGTTATAGGTGAGAACAGTTACTACAAGAAGTGGAAGGTATTGAAGAAGGAGGCTGAGGATGCAGGGGTTATTGTTACTGAGGGGCTCTCAATTACAGTGTTTGTTGATTTCTTCCCATTCATGCTTGAATGAATCCCAGCAACCAGCTTCTGTCTATCTGAAAACAACCTTTGTATTGCTGCTGCAAAGCTCCAGGAACACTATTGCCTCATTACCAAAGACAAGCCTGGCCAGCACTCCTCAAAAGTCACAGCTCTTCATGTGCGAATCAAAGAGCTCAAAGAAGCAAATGCAGCACTCACCACTAACAGGCAATGCAAGGGACTGTGTAACCCCAATTTGAAATGCTCGAATACCAAGTGTGGGAAGGTTGAACACCTGATTGATGATTGTTTTGAAGAGGGAGGTGGTAAACAGAGCCAGTATCCTGATTGGTAGAAGGGGAAAAAGTGGGCTGCACTTCCTTCTGCCAATACCTCAAATCACTATGTGATGACTGCCAGGCTCATCGACACCCTGACTGTCATGGAATTGAATCCAAAGGATAAAAGCCACATTCTCGCAGACTCCAGAGCCTCGGCATATAAATTGCCAATCTATATACATATTTCATACATAAAACATAAAACCTACTATAAAACCTGTACCTACTCTTACTGATGGACAATTAATCTGACTCCTCATAATCTCCCCAAATCACCAATTCTTGACAGGTTATGGGCCCCTCTTGGTGATGCCCAATTCCATCCAAGAACTTCCACATCCAGATAGCTTGTTTTCTAGCATTTACCATGGCAATGTATTCAGCTTCCATCGTTGATAGTGCCATGACTCTCTGCTTGGCCAAGCTCCAACTTACTGCTCCTCCCGCAACCTTGAAGACATATCCTGTTATGTTACTTGCACAGCAATGACTACTCAACACTTCGACGACAGTCAGTGTCAAGCCTCAAGTCAAGTTTGAGTTTGTTCAACAGATGTTGAAGTTCAGAAATCCTTCAATACTGCTTGCAACACAAGTTATAATAAACCAGGTCAAGCTGAAGACTTAGAGTCTCAGCTTGAGTGCTTAAATATGTACAACCAGTTGTGTAATCTACCTTATGTATATGTCTGTTAACTACGATGATCTGGTAATAAATACCAACACGGTCAGGATATGAGTAAATGTTCTGATAATAGAAAAGGGGAACTGGGGGAGTGTAATAAGTCTGATGATAGAGAAGCATGTATATAGGGGGAAAAGGGGGCTGGGAAGGTGTATGAGTCCAATAGAAAGGAGAACCATAGGAAGAGGGTAACAAAAATGTAACATTACTCCCCAGTTAAGGGCAAAACTCCATATTGCCAATTCAAGATTCACCATCTTTGTACAACTCTGCATCGTAATCGTGTGGTGTATCTGGCATATCGTCCAAGTCCTTAAGCACCAGAGCGACTGGCATGCTCCATCTCGGCTGCCACCCCTGACGCTCTCGTTCTTCTACTGAAAGGTACTCCATAAACCTGCCGACTTTCTGTGGATCTGACCCTATGAACATGAAGTCTGTATCTCTGTTATCTCCTGCTGTTTCCTTGTCACTGTTCTCCATTGAAGTTGTCGTAAGGTTCATTGTCATAATCACGATGGTCCGACAAAGAGCCAGAACTCTTATGAGCCTCTCAACACGCAATCCGGCGAGACCTTCAGTGGTCAGGGCAGCTTCCAGAAGTATGCCTAGGCTGAGTTTTGAAGCATCACTTACACATGTACTGTGGGCAATCTCTGGCAAAATGGCGCTCCAATCCACACACAGGGCAGAGACACAGTCAACAAGCTGGGTCATTGGGGTCGGGACTGGAGTCAGAGGCCACAAGTTGAGCCTTGGTGGGGTGTTGACATTTGAGGGGATTTAGTTCTCTCTGTCCTCATCCTCTAAGTCCTCCTCGTGGACCTCCCTGCCAACCACAGGCACAGTTTCAGTTTCGGGGTGGAACCGAGGGTTCAGGCATTCGAAGACTGCTGGTAGACATGTTGTTGGATTCGAGGAGCTCTCCAGTGGGGGCATTATTGAAATGTTTGACCTTAGGTTTGATGTTGGGATTGGGAGTGGGGTCAGGATAAACAAGGGTGTCACTATGTACAAGGTGTTCTTTTAACCATGGTTTTCTGATTGAGAAAACACTTAATCTTCTTGCAAAGAGAATTTTTATAAAACTATATATAAATTCTAAATTTCAATTGTGTCCTCTCAACAAGAATATGCCTGGAGAATTGTTACAATTTTTCGTATCATCAGACACTCTTTCGCTTTTCTCTTTTCTGTACTACTAATCAAGGCAAATTAGCGCCCGACACTATGCTTCTTCTTAACATCTGGACTCATTCACATTCCCAGTACCCCTTTTCCTTTTCTTTTCTTTTCTTTTCCGATACTTATGACATCATTATGATTTCATTCTATTCCATTAGTTTCTATCCCCTTCTGATGACATCGCTTATGATGTCAAGATCTTTATTTATAACTTCCTCGACATTCTATCACATTCTGCAGTTTTCTACTTGTTTAACAAACAACGATGTCGATCTGGCGGTTTGTATCCAAACGAGTAACCACAAAGGATGTATAAGTAGATAGTTTTCTGGGTCTAAGCTCTTCAGCTTGACCTAGTTTAATCAAACTTGTGTTTAGCCAACGAATGAACTTCTGAACTTTAGCTTTTCTTAAGCTAACTCTCCAACTTGAACTTTACTCCTTCAGGAAGGGAATCTTCCTTTCTTGTCGAAGTTAACTCCGCATCACTGTGTCAAAAGTGGTGTTGAGTTGTTGTTGTTGCTGCGCAAGTAACGTAACAAGAATACTAAATTTTCAGCAGCAAAAGATATGGAATTTTCAAATTCTGAGAATTTATAGATAATACAATATATTAGAATAATTTCCATACTGAGAAAACATTAAATTTTCTCTGGTTGAAAATGCTCAGAAAATGCTGATAAGATAAGATAAAAATTCCACATTTTCTATTGTGGGAAAGTCAGAGAAAACACTAGGAAAACACTAGGAAAATGGTAGGAAAATCATGTGAAAACACTATATCTTAAAGCAGTTTTTAGATAGTTTTCATATAGTTTTCCTTTTGTATTTAACATGTTTCCTTTGATATAAAATTCAAAATTTTATATTTATTTTCTAAATGTTTCCTCACTATTTTATAAGGCAGAAAATTTAGTATATTTGTAATTAGAAAATTAAAGGATAATTCTATAATTTCATTATCATAAAATAATAAAAAAACACAGACTCTTCTGGAAATTAAAATCCAGAGTATGCTTGCTGTTTTCAATATGTGATGACAACTTGAAACTAATAGAATTTTCTGAGTGTTGTCTGGAAGCAAATATATAGCAGTATTCTGAGTGTATTTCCTTTGTATTAATAGCATAAAAAGAACACCTTGTATGTAGTGTGTCTGGGGCTGCAGGTTCAGTGGTCTCATGAGCTGGGGAGGCAAGTCATTCCTCAAGAGTTCGGGGTTCAGAGGTAAGTCGTGAGATGAGGTTTCAGGTGTCTGTAATTTCTGGACAAGGATATCCATTTCTGTCTGTCCTTCATCTGAGGTGGTCGAGGAGGCTAAAGGAGAGGGGATCAGGGTACTCTGACATTTGACAGGGATCTGCAGGGGGGGGGGGATGGATAGATGTGGGTGGTAAGGGAAAAGAGACTGTACCATTACTGGTCCTGCCAGTCCAATGTTGTAATTACATGTGAACAGGGCCTGGTTTGCGATTTCCAAACTGCAGCTTTTGGCAATCTTTTTGAATAGCTTTCATTGGGATCGGAGGAAGAAGAGGCTTTTGACACAAGGCTCCAGTCAGTTGTGATTGTCAGCGGCCACTCGAATCTGATCATCGTACTGTTCAGTGTTGAACAGGTGAAGGAATTGATAGGGGTTGGGTCGGAGGCTGTTCTGGTAGGTGATGTTTTCTCTGTATCTGCCATCTCCAGCGATAGTGGGGACTGGGCTCTGGACTTCAGAAGAAGAAGAGGAGGAAGAGGAAGCGGTTGCGTTCAACATGTTTCAAGTGGTGGGAATGGGATGTTTTGGTTTCAGCTTGTGTTTCTCTATATAATCCTTGTAGAGCTCCAAACAGTTGACCATTCCTCCTGTCTTGATCCATTGATTGTGGAATGAATCGTAACCTGTATATGATACCAGGAATTCACAAGGTATCTTCTTCGGTCTATGTCCAATGATCACTTCTACCTCATATTCTTCAAACCCTTCTATGAGATCTGGGGGTGGTTCTGTGAAACTGGGTCCATGGGCCTCAGTTACCTTGAATGGGGTCAGAAGTGTGGTATGAAAAACTGGGTGGATCTTCTATTGATGAGGCAGGTCCAGTTTATATGTAACGGGTCCCAAGACTTCAAGAATCTTGAATGGTCCTTCTTGTTTCAGGGCTAGCTTCTTGGTTGGGTATCCTATGGCTAAGTTCTTCCCTTCTAACCACATCTTTTGTCCTATTTTGAACTCTTCTAACTTCTGTTTTTCCCTGCGTATCATCTGTTGCCTTGCTAGTTCCAACAGGCTTGTTGTCTCTTCTCTAACCCTCTTTAATTCTTGAAGATGCTCCTCTATTAATGGGATATTGGTGCATTTGAAGGCTGTTGGAAATGCTCTTGGGTGATACCCCATCATTATAAAGAACAGCAATTTCTTGAGTACAGAATGAGTCTGATTGTTGTGTGCGAATTCTGCTAGTGGTAGGTATTCCTTCCATTGTGTTTGTTCTTTGGAACAGAAGATCTGAAGATAGACTTCGACTTCTTGATTAACTCTTTCTGTTTCACTGTCTGTTTGAGAGTGAAAGACCGTGCTCATTGAGTGTTTGACGGATAACTGCCTTCCCATCTCTTAGAATACTTCTGCTGCAAATCTGGGGTCTCAATTGGATATAATGTGGTCTGGGAGTCTGAAACACTGGTATACATGTTGGATTAGAAGTTCCGCTATCTTTGTAGCATCCATCATCTTCGTGCATGGTGTAAAAATTACACCCTTTGTAGAGGAGTGGTCCACCATGACTAAAATGGAGTCCATCCTGTTGCTCTCGGGGAAATCTGTGATGAGATCCATCATGCAGACCTGGAAGGGGAACTAGTCCTTGACAGGTTGTAGTGGTTGAATTGGGGTCTGTGTCAGGTGTGTGTTGATTTTCGATTGTTGACAAGGTACACATCCGTTGACGAAGCTGCAGACAAACTTCCCCATACTAGGCCACCAGGAGTCTTATTGTACTTGTTCTAGCATATTCCATTGACCAGAGTGTCCCGTTCCAGGTGTCTCGTGAATGGACTGCACTATATTCTGTTGCAACTTGGTGTTGTTAGAGATATAGATATGTCCTTTGAAGAACAGTAGATTGTCCTTGATTTCCCAGTCTGATAGCGCTGACTTGATTGGCGGCACACCTTGGGTCATTAAAGTCTCCAAGGCTGACTTGTGGAAGTTGTCCGGGCCCAATTGTTCAATAATTTCCTCCTTTAGTTCCAAGTTAATTCCTTTCATGAACAACTATTCTGGTAAAAGAACCATGTTTTCATTGTCTGTATCTTCATTGTCCCACTCGTTTGTTCGTCATGACAGTGCATTGGCCTGTGTAAGACTTTTTCCTGGCACATGAACCAGAGTGAGGTTGAATTCCAACAAGAACAGGCTCCATCTTGCCTGTCGCTGATTTAACTTCTGAGCCGTCCTGAAATACATAAGATTTTTGTGATCTGAAAGGATTACAACCTTGTATTTGCCTCCCATCAAATAATGATGCCATTCTGTCAGGGCTCATATGATGGTCAATAGCTCTCAGTCATAGATTTCGTAGATTTGTTCCATCAGAGATAAGGATTTGGATAGATATCCACATGGGTGCCATTCGCCATCTATTCCTTGCTGCTGGAGTACCGCACCAGTGGCCCATTTGGAGGCATCTGCTTCTCACTATGTACAAGGTGTTCTTTTAACATAGTTTTCTGATTGAGAAAACACTTAATCTTCTTGCAAAGAAGATTTTCAAAAAAGCATTTATAAATTCTAAATTTTAATTGTGTCTCCTCAACAAGAATATGTCTGGAGAATGCTAAATTTTCAATAGCAAAAAATATAGAATTTTCAAATTCTGAGAATTAATAGACAATACAATATATTAGAATAATTTCCATGCTGAGAAAACATTAAATTTTCTCTGGTTGAAAATACTCAGAAAATGCTGATAAGATAAGATAAAAATTCCAAATTTTTTATTGTGGGAAAGTCAGAGAAAACACTAGGAAAACACTAGGAAAATGGTAGGAAAATCATGTGGAAATACTATATCTTACAGCAGTTTTCAGATAGTTTTCATATAATTTTCCTTTTGTATTTAACATGTTTTCCTTAATATAATATTCAAAATTTTATATTTATTTTCTGAATGTTTTCTCACTATTTTATAAGGCAGAAAATCTAGTATATTTGTAATTAGAAAACTAAAGGATAATTTTATAATTTCATTGTTATAAAATTATTAGAAAATACAGACTCTTCTGGAAATTAAAATACAGAATATGGTTGCTGTTTTCAATATGTGATGATAGCTTGAAACTAATAGAGTTTTCTGAGTGTTGTCTAGAAGTAAATATATAGCAGTATTCTGAGTGTATTTCCTTTGTATTAATGGCATGAAAAGAACACCTCATATGTAGTGTCTATAATGAAAGGCTTGTCTGTGTCTGGCATTAGCAACACAGGTTCCAATAAGAATTTCTTCTTGAGAAGGTTGAATGCAATCTGACATGCCATTGTCCATTCAAATTTCTGTGATTTCTTTGTTAAATCGTTGAGAGGTCTGGCGAGTTGTGTGTATTTTCCGATGAACTTTCAATAGAAGTTCCTGAACCCTAAGAAAGCTTGCACTCCTTTGACCATCTTAGGTGGTTCCCATTTGGCTATTCCAGCAAGTTTGACTGGGTCCATTGCCACGAAACCTGGTCGGATGACTATTCCTAAGAATACAACTTCTGTGACATCGAATTTGCATTTTTCAGGTTTGAAATAGAGGTCATGTTTCCTAATGCGTTGCATCAACCTCTCAGTCTGTTCCTGATGCTCTGACTGGTTGTTCGAGAAGAGGAGGATGTCGTCCATATATACCACACACCATCCTTTGTCGATGAAGTTGGACAGGATATCGTTCATGAAGGCTTGGAACATGGCTGGAGAGTTACTCAGACCAAAGAACATAACCATCGGTTTGAATAGACCTCGATTCATCTTGAAGGCAGCTTTCCACTGGTCTCCATCCTTGATTTGGACATTGTTATATCCATTATGAAGATCTAGCTTTGTGAAAACGTTTGCTCCCTTCAACTTGTCCAAGAGTTCAGAGATTAGGAGCAGGGGATACACATTCTTGATTGCTCCTTTGTTAAGTTTGCGGTAGTCCTGCATAGGTCTCAGGGCTTCTTTCTCCTTTTTTGCAACAAAGAAGAAGGGAGAAGCTATAGGTGACTTTGATTTCCTGATATATCCTTTATGCAAATTCTCTTCCAAGAACTTATCCTGCTCCTTCTGCTCTGCTGGGCTTAATGGATATAATTTGCAGTTTCATGGTATGAAATTGGGTTTTAATTCAATGGCATGATCATAGCTTCGTGATGGAGAGAAACACTCTGATTTCCCTTTTTCGAAGTGATCCTTGTACCCTTGCAGATAGAAAGAGATGAGCTTGCTTATCTTCTTCTTGACCTTCCGTTCCTGGTGTGCTAGTTTCTGAGAAGTGGACATCTTGGCACCAATGAGAACTTCCTTGGGGGTGCTATCCAATATACCTGTAAACCTTTTGATATGGATCTTTCACCTCGGTGGAAACTCTATTCCTCCCATCTCCCAATCAATTCTGGAGTTATAATATCTGAGCCATGGAAGTCTCAAGATCATATCTTCATCTCCAATTCCAGAGATCAGGAAGTTTTCTCAGAAGTCCTTTCCTGCTATCCTGAACTCAACTTCTACTACATGCAATATCTATGCAGTTTTATTTGTGGTCCCATCGGCATTGAATACCTTGATTTTCTCTGGAAGTTGAACCCATCTTTTCCCTAGCTTTCTTGCTAAGGTTGTACTGATGAATCTTCCTCCAGCTCCTGAATCTAATAACACTTGTGTTTCAATGATTTGCATTCCCACTTTGTATTGCAGAGAAATGTGCATAGAATTTCGATCCATTTTAGCTAGTACAAAGTGTGAAATTGTTACAGGCAGTGGAGAGGTCATCCTCCTTCACCGCTTCAAAAACCCTCCTGCTCCATGAGGTTGATCAACAGGTTCTTTTCTTCTTTGGTCTGATCATTCACAAGTGCTCGAATTTTGGTGAACCTTTCTTTCTTCGAGAGCTTCTTCAGTTCTTCCTTCTTCTTCTCCTCTTTCTTTGTCGCATCCAGACAATCCTGTATCCTGTGACCACTTCAGCCACATTGGAAGCAGAGCCCCTTGGTCATATACTCCTTTCAATCTGCTTTGGAGATCCATTTTACAGCAACTTCTTCCTTCTTCCTGAAGCTCTGTTGTGGTTTCCTTCCATTGTCTTCATTCCATGTCTTGCCATATTCTTGGGCCTGTTTGTAGCTTTCATCAAAGAGGATGGCGGCATCCATCCAATCCTTAATGTTCATTGGTGTCCCTTCGGGTCAAGTCATAATTTTCAGCACCAAGCTCTTGGGCAATCCTCGTTTAAAGGCCACTATCTGTGCTGTGTCATTATATCTGGTCTGCTTGGCCAGATAAGTAAATTGATAGGTGTACTTGTCAGCTCTTTCCTTTATCTTCAGATCCCAAAGTTTCAGCTGTGCCTCTAAAGCTGTATCGAGCAGCTCGAAGGATGTCTTGAAATCCTGTATGAAATCCCCCCACGAGACCTTTTCAGCTTCCTTATCATATGTGAGTAAAATGTCTGTCTTCTTGTTCTTCCAAAACTCTCCAGGTCTGTTGGTTATGTAAGAAAGGAGGAAGAGTTTCTTGGTTCTGTCACTTGTGAAGGTTTTGGAGTTAAGGGCGATGTACAGCAGTACTTCTCAGAGGAACCTCTTTGCTTCCTTCCTGTGACCTGTGAAGGCTCTTGGCAGCGCAGCTTTAACTTCCTTTTCTGCAGCTACCACCTGTACAGGTGCTGTTGTTCCTATTACTGTTTCTTCAGCTTGTGGACTATCCTTTAGCCTGCTCCCAGAGGGTTTCTTTTCTTTGGCCATCTCTTCAATCTGTGGCTGATTCATTGATCTGGGGCTGCTCTTCAGGGCATGGAGAAGGCGTCTGAACAGGTCTGATTCCTCTGCCGATGTCAAAGATGTATTCAATGTATCTGATTCTTGCCACTTCGGTGCAGTGGGCGATGTTTCTTCTTCGAATCTGATCTCTTCTGATCCAGTTGTAATGAATAATCACTATGTACAAGGTGTTCTTTTTATGCTATTAATACAAAGAAAATACACCCAGAATACTGCTATATATTTGCTTCCAGACAACACTCAGAAAATTCTATTAGTTTCAAGTTGTCATCACATATTGAAAACAGCAAGCATACTCTGGATTTTAATTTCCAGAAGAGTCTGTGTTTTTTTATTATTTTATGATAATGAAATTATAGAATTATCCTTTAATTTTCTAATTACAAATATACTAAATTTTCTGCCTTATAAAATAGTGAGAAAACATTTAGAAAATAAATATAAGATTTTGAATTTTATATCAAAGGAAACATGTTAAATACAAAAGGAAAACTATATGAAAACTATCTAAAAACTGCTTTAAAATATAGTGTTTTCACATGATTTTCCTACCATTTTCCTAGTGTTTTCCTAGTGTTTTCTCTGACTTTCCCACAATAGAAAATGTGGAATTTTTATCTTATCTTATCAGCATTTTCTGAGCATTTTCAACCAGAGAAAATTTAATGTTTTCTCAGTATGGAAATTATTCTAATATATTGTATTATCTATTAATTCCCAGAATTTGAAAATTCCATATCTTTTGCTGCTGAAAATTTAGTATTCTCTAGGCATATTCTTGTTGAGAGGACACAATTGAAATTTAGAATTTATATATGGTTTTATAAAAATTCTCTTTGCAAGAAGATTAAGTGTTTTCTCAATCAGAAAACCATGGTTAAAAGAACACCTCATACATAGTGAATGGGGTCAAGGTTTTCTTTGTTTTAGGATGCTCTTCTGGTGTCTCAATTGGTGGTGGATTCGTTGGCAATAGCGACTGCGAGGGGGTTACTAGCTCTCTGCATGATGCTCTGGTTAATGGCAGGATTGCTCGTCCACCAGGATTTGATATGGATTGGGTTTGTAATGAATGCTGCTGCTCTTCCACTTCTGTGATGTCCTTCTCTAACTGTGATTCCATCTGTGGTGGTGTCTTGTTTTCCTAAATGATGCCTGAACCTGGATAGGTTAGCAATCAATCAGGTTGACCTTGTGTTACGTTACTTGTGCAGCAACAACTACCCAACACTTCAACAACAGTCAGTGTCAAGCCTCAAGTCAAGTTTGAGTTTGTTCAACAGATGTTGAAGTTCAGAAATCCTTCAATACTGCTTGCAACACAAGTTATAATAAACTAGGTCAAGCTGAAGACTTAGAGTCTCAGCTTGAGCACTTAAATACGTACAACCAGTCATGTAGTCTACCTTATATATATGTCCATTAACTACAATGATCTGGTAATAAATACTGACACGGTCAGGATATGAGTAAATGTTCTGATAATAGAAAAGGGGAACTGGGGGAGTGTAATAAGTCCGACAATAGAGAAGCATGCATATAGGGGGAAAAGGGGGCTGGGAAGGTGTATGAGTCCAATAGGAAGGAGAAGCATAGGAAGAGGGTAACAAAAACATAATATATCCCATTGTTGACTTCCTCATAGGTTCTCTGTTCTCCTTCTGTATATCAGTGTGTGGTGCATCTGTGTACTCTACTGGCTTGACAGGTTATCTATCTGCCAGAACTGCTGGGAAGGCAACATGAGCAAGCAGCCCAGGCCTAAGAGGCCAGATACAGTGACTGAGTCGAACTTCTGATGGTCAATAGACATATGGGGACTGTCAAGAGTTATTTCAACTGGAGGAAACCTGTACAGGCTGTTTGGAACAGATGAATTTACTAGTTGAAAATTCTTCGAAGCCTTGAAGAACCAGCAAGCCATGACGATCATAGGCAAGCTAGAGCCACTATGTGTCCAGTCAGAAATGCAGACTGGAAATAGACTCAAGAGAGTGAGGAGCAATAACACACCTGAGCTTCAGTCTGACTTTGCAAGATCCTGGTTCCAGAATCATGGCATCATCCATGAATTCACCATCCCATACTTCTCAGCTTCTAATGGTGCAGGGAAACATGCCATTGAGGTAGTGCTCCAGTCGGTCAGGTCAATGTTGCTGGACTCAAAGCTTTCAGCTAAATGGTGGGCACATGCAATGAGAACAGCCACTCACATGCTCAACCTTTTCCCCTTGGTTTGAACACCATCCAAGGTCCCCAAAGAAGTGTGGACTGGCCAATGACAAACAACTCAATATCTTGTTTCATTCAGCAGTGTTGGCTTTGCGCATATTCCAAAGGAGACAGGGAGAGGAAAATTGGATCCTTAGAGCAAGAAGGTCGTGATGGTGGGATATGACAGAAATAGAGTCTACCTTGCAAAGTTATGAAGGTTGAACAGAATTGAGAGGGTAAGAGACATGGTATGGATCAAGGACAGGAGTCACTGGGTTGAAGGAAAAGACGGAGAGATCCAGGAGGACCTTTCGTTCCTGGAAGCCAGCTATGACAAATTGGTCAGTTAAGAATCAGAACACCTGACACTGATAACTCCAACTGTTGAACAACTGGAACCCGCATCCGAGATTGCTGAACCATTAGTCAATGACAGTTCTCCCACTTCAACTGAACAACCTTGATGAACTAGATGTGCTCAAGAAGAGATTTGGGGCACTGAAGTTATCTGACATACCATGAGGGATTCCATTCAGAGTTGGAGGGCTCTGGATGCCCAGCATTCTGAATTACCTCCAGTCCTAGAACCTGATAATGATTGGGTGCCTGAGACATATAACGAAGTGGTGACAAGGCTTGATTTATAGGGACCAGCCATGGAGAAGGAGTTGAAGAAGATGGACGATCAAAAAGCTTTCACACCTATGCCGAGGCCTCCAAATACACCCACGGTTACCATGAAATGGCATTATATGCTCAGGAAAGACAGTGAGGGGAGGATAACTGAAAGACAAGCCAGGCTGGTTGTTAGGAGATTCACACAGGTCAGAGGGGTACACTATGAGGATACATGGGCTATGGTGGCAAAGTATGAGTCCTTATGATTTGTTATTGCAATTGCAGCATACTACAGGCTGAAACTCTGGTCCGGGGACTTCATGGCGGCCTACCTTAATGCGAAACTGCAAGGTGTCAACTACCTCAATCTGCCACCTGGATACAAGAATTGATACAATTTGCAAGATGGCTCTGAGACAGTCCTCAGAATGGATATTAATATTTATGGGATGAAAGATGCCAGCAACAATTGGTTCTGAATGCTTGATGACACTTACAGACAGCTTGGACATCTTCCCATCTCAGCTGATCTCTGTGTTCGGTACAAGGCCAATCACTTAGGCAGCACTATCACAGTCACATACATGGACAATGTTATTGGAGCCTCAGATATAGAGGAAGCTTGTGTGGAATTTGTGAAGGAAATTGAAAGCTTGTACAACTTCCAATTCTATGGTGAACCTGATGTTGCATTAGGAATCACAACTAGGTGAAATGCTGGGACAGGTGATATATTATTGTACCAACAACTGCTTATTATGAAAATCATTGAGTCTTATAATCTGCAAAATGCAACACCTCGATTCACCCCTCTTCCATCCAACCTCGTTCTTATCAACAGTCAACCAAGTCTGATTCCTGCAGAAGATGCCAGATACATGTGAGACAAAGACTATAGGAGACTTATAGGGTTGCTGAACCACATCTCTCAGGGAACGCAACCTGACATTTCCTATGCAGTTGCCCTGTTACAGTGCTATGCGAATGACCCTTGACCAGTGCACTGGAATGCCACAATTCACATGGTGACATATCTCAAGGGGACCATTTCTTACCAACTGATGTATCAGCAGTGCTGAGGAGAAGATGACTTGCTAAAGCTGGTAGGGTATGCAGATGCATCACATGCCGATATACAGGAGGAGAACAGAGAACCTATGAGGAAGTCGACAATGGAATATGTATTCAAGGTCATGGGAGGAGCAGTAAGTTGGAGCTCAGCCAAGCAGAGAGTAGTGGTGCTATTGACAATGGAAGCTGAATACATTGCCATGGTAAATGCCAGAAAACAAGCTATCTGGATGTGGAAGTTCTTGGATGGAATTGGGCATCACTGAGACTATCCCTTCGAAATCAACATTAATAATACTAGCACCATCACACTGTCAGATGAAACTATGAAGCATGGATGAACTAAGCACTTTGACACAAACTGGTCATGGCTTTGAGACATGGTCTGAGCAAAGGAATTCAACTTTTCCTACATTCCATTGAATGACAACCTAGCAGACTTATTCACCAAACAACTTACACATTTCAAGACAGAACAGTTTGCATTCAGGATTGGGCTTCAGGACAAATAATTGCATGCCAATTCAGGGGGAGTGTCAAAGAGTGTGGATGATACATGAATTGCCGCCCAATCATACACTTCTGTTCTTATCTACAGTTTCCGTTTCTCAACCACAATACACATTCCATGTGGTATACACCAAACCAGTTTCACCCATTAATCAAATTCTTTAGACTAGTATTTATTTGCTATGTAAATACTGCAACACCTCAGCCGTTCACACACTTAGTGAGACCATCTGAGGTGAGATACATCATTCTTTCTATACATTTACCTTACTCACGATAAGCCTTTACAGTACTTATTCTCTTATTTACAACAGCAATCACTGAAGGAATTTACATAGAATTGCTTTGTGTCATCCAATACACTACTTGATGTCCACTCTGGCAGTACAGCAGATCCAAACTTGGGGTATAAATGGATACTATGTCTGAATGCCATGACAGGAACAATAGTAGAGTCCTGATAACCTTTGGAGTTGAATGAGGATCTGATTTTGTACAACCCATGTGGTCCCTTAGGAGACTGAGCAAACTGCATGAACCACTCCACATATGCAAGATGCTGGGGCACATGACTCTGCTGGTCAATGGTGAACAGCTGCTCCAGTAGCCATGAAGGAAGTGAAAAGATAACTTGGACTTGAGCCACTCTGTAACCTAATCACAAAGAGATCAGTATATTTGTACAAAGCATCAAAATAAGTAGTACCATGTACCTGCTATACCCAATGCCTTTCCCTCTTTCTCATCCACCAAAGTAGTGTCAAATCAGCCAGACACCTGGTTCCTTCTCTTGTTTGTATGAGAGGGATTGACATGGACACTATTAACAATGACAGTCCCACTTGCATTGGAGTTGTACATATTGGGTGTTGTCCACTTGACTCAATGCCAGACAGGAACTCATGCAAACAAGATGTGTGTGTTCTGGGCTGTCTGTTCCAGTCCTCAACCTTCAAGCTGAGGATTGCATACTTGAGCAACATAGCAGGCTAGTGCATGACAGAAATCAGAAGCCCCATAGTCAGAGGCCCACCTATAGTGCCCAGGTAAACCAGCATAGTAGGAGGCATGGTCCAGGTGGTTTCTGCCCACTGATGAGAACTTTTTCTGCATCATTTCTCTGTATGTGAATATCTCTTTCTTATTTTCTCAAATATGCTAATATCTTCCATCCTCCAGCATACAACTCCAACTCCCTCCAGCTAGTTCTCCCTCCTTCCACTTTGGGAAGGGTCCATGTTTCTCTTTCCTTACTGGGCAAAAAATACTTGAACCAAAATCATGCCATGGTCAGCAGTCTTCATTGTCAATGGCGACAAGTATGCAGACATGGTCAAATTTCTCGCCTTCTATGACAATGAACCATATACTAGCCTCAAGATAAGTCTTCCAATAATATTCATCTTAGTCATTTTCACATTTTGCCTGACCATTTGAGCAACAAAGTCAGCAAATGGTGCCTTGATCAGCCTTGAGGGTTGAAGAGGTATGCTCTTGTCATAAAAACTTAGAACATATCTATTTCTTCCTGCTGTCTACAAAGTAATCAAGTATTCACAGCTCCATAGTATGCCAGTCTAGGCTTAGAGTGACCACCAGCATCCCTTACACTGCCTCCAGTGTCATCACTCCTATTCTCAGGCTCTTTATGGCTACTAATGGCTCTCTTTCCAGCATGACCTCTTAATGCACCCCTTTCATCTCCCCCTTGACTCTTCTTCTTCTGCTTGAGAGATTGATTAAGCAGTGGGTTCAGACCCACAGCTGGCTTCCTTTTTTGCTTTATTCTGGAAGACTCAATGTCATCGCCTTGGCCTTTGTTATCACTGTTAGAACCTGGGTTGGGATTGGAAGGACCAGTGTTAGGATCAGAAGGACCTGAGTTCAAGTTGATGGCAGCATGGCATGAGCAGCAAGGGCAGCTTCAGTTTTGGCAATAATGTGAGGATCAAGGACAGAGCTTGGCAGAGTATGAGGAGGCTCTGGTGTCTGGCAAGGAGATTCTGGCATTTGGTGAGCTGGAAGATCAGAGGATTGACAAGGTGAAGCAGGACTGGCCATAGGGGACCTTGATGCCATTGTGTTCAGATCCTGTCTATTGTTGTGTTTATCGACATTGCATGGTGGTCTGGTCTGCCAACTGCCTCTTCCTCCAGTTCTTCCACTTTGCCCTCCACCTCAACCAACTCTTCCACTTCCATAAGGGGGTGCAGTAGACAAAGAGCTCAGAGATCTACAAGCAGCACCTCTCTTGGACTTTCCACCTCTAGGCCCTCTATCAGCACTATGATCAGATTGAATGCAGTGACCATTAGGATGACATGCAACAGTGTCATCAGTTTCCTGCAGCTGAGGAGGACAGAGATTGAGGTTCTCCAGGTATGCTGTCTTCTAGGCAGTCTACTCTTCATCTGACATGCGGCAAAAATCAGCATTCTCCCTTCTTGACCATCTGCAGAGTCTTTTCAAGAGGTGGAATAGCACTGCTGACCTTACTGAGGTTTTCAATCTTTCCCAGTGGCCATTTTTTGAGAACCACATGATATTTCAGGGTTACTGCAGTATCAAGGTTTCTGTAGAATATTCATTTTGGGGCTCTATCACCAACAGCGGCTTCTATAAGTAGATTAGTAGAGTACAGATGTGTAGGAGCTTTGAAAAAACTGACAGAAGGATTTCTGCAGCTTGTCTTGAATTTGGGTCTTCAGCCAATTCACATGTTCAACAACAGTCATATCAGCAGCCATATCTAATGCAAGGTAAAGGGATGTCAATTGTACAGTTTGGGGATGGACTCACTGGCAATGTCACATCCAGCCACTGCAAAGGCCTCAAGCTTTCCAGCCACCCAGTAATTTGTCTAAGATAAGACCAGTGGAGAACTACCCAAAAGATAACCTCCAAAGGTCTAAGTCAGTTTGTTGTGCAAGTGTGGATTGATTTGATCAGAGTTGCCGCACTTAGAACACCAACAAAACTCTTAGCTAGGTTGATTCTCTTTTATTGAACTGTTCTACTTTGAAGTGTTCACCTCCAAAGAAGTATAGATGGATTTAAAATGGGTTTATTTCACAAACACACACAAAACACAAATAACACAGTGCACAAAGCACAAACACAAAAGCTACAGTCTTGTACAAAGACTCAATAGCTGATATAGTCTGACTCTATAGAGTTCAAGACTTCTTTAAGACAACTACAGCACACAGCATACTGGAAAAGGTCCTAGACCAATTTCTACAAAGAGTTCAGCACACCTCTTGCTAAGACTCTAAGTGTGTCACTACCTGATACCCAACATAGGCCACACTCCAAGTGCCCAAGGCTCCTTCTTGGTGTAAAGTGTCTCTTAGAAAAGTGCTACAATGCACTCAAAATGTTACTCTTATCTCTTACAATGCAAGTTCATTATCAGATGTCTATCTCTCTGGAGTCACTCAGGACCAATCTCCAGGGCCTGAAATGAGGAAGCAAAACTGGAATGGCACACAAAATTATACACCAAACAAACTCATCATGTATTCACAATCAGACACTATGGACAAAGGGTTCTTTTGAGATAGTTTCCCAAAGAATTTAGTCAACTGAAAATGTTTATATAGTACAGATAGATTTGATATGAAAAAGACAGTCTTAAAATTATATGCTTTGCTTTTATACTTTTTTTGTCCAAATTTTATAAAAATTAGATTAAAATCTTGATACTTTTCTATTAATTTTAGCTAAGAGGGAATTATCAAATATTCTAGTAGTTTTTAGGCACATTTAGCACAAATATTTTATATGTTAAAGTTTTGTTTTTTCCTACTGTTTTGCAACTGTTTTAGGTGTACTAAATTGGCATATGGTAATTTGATTAAGTTTTACTTCTGTTTTCCCAGAACCAAAAAATCTGGATTTTTGGCCCAGTTTGGTCTGGATTTCACACACTTTTGATGTACAGAAAAACGCAATAACTTGGGCACATTTTAATACTATTTTCAGTGTAAATAATATAGTATATATTCCTATAATATTGCATTAAGGAAATGTTTTATTAATATAGAATAATTTACAATAAGTTTAGAGCAAATATTGCCCAGAAGAATGTATTAGTTTTTAGCAATATTTCTCAAATATTTTAGTAATCTCCAAAGGGACCTTTTGTCTGTAGTGAGAGGGGGCAGAGTTACTTGAGTATATATGAATATCTAGCTGTTCTTATATACTGTCCAAGGAATATTTCTATAGGAAAACGTAAATAATGTCTGATAATTCAGGAAAATAATAAATGAGTGACTGAGATGCTAAAAGAAGGAATATTTGGATGTCATGGAGTCTGGCCACTAGGGTATCTGACTGTATCTGCATGAGTATCTATGTCTCCAGGTGTTCTGGACTCTATAATTTGTATTTTCTCTTTTCTAAGTCAGGTATCTACAAGTGGATGGTTGTATCTGTCCCATTTCTTACAGCATTTCCCTTTCTAGCATCCACACATCAGCAGAGACCTAGATGCCAAAGTTTCTGAGAGTGGAACACACTGTTACTGTTCCTATCTTCTTTGGCAATGCACTTTCAGTCTTAGTTAGGACTTCATATGCATTAGATATTCTTTGTATGTCTTGTTGTGTCTGTCCATTAAGTAACTTCAGTCCTACAAAAGTAGTCTTCTAGCTTCTGAGGTTACTTCTGCACTTAGTTATGTTATTTCTTATGTTTTTGCTGCTGTTGAACTCTTTCTTAAGAGATTGTCTGCTTTGACTCTGATTCATATGTTGACTTCAGAGGAGGATCATTCTTTGATCATTCCTGTTCTAAGACATCTTTCTGTTTTGATGTCTCTTTTAAGTACTTCTGTACTGTTTGACTGTGTGTTGCACCTTGCAGATGTTATAGAAGGTTGAAATAAAAATAAAATCCCATTGATAGCACTTTGAGGGCTTGGTTAACTAGCCAATGTGTTCATTGGGCCATAGTTAGGTCTCCTACAGGTTTCAGGAGTGATCTGCTTTGGATCTGATACATAGATAGGTCAGAAAGTACAGCTTAGACACCTCTGTATAGCATATTATATAGCTTTTTGTACTTTCCAATGCACTATAGCTTCTCTAAGGCAATGACTAGCAGACTGGGCTCACTCTAGTCCTTATTACCCATTATCTTGTGTCATATTAAAGTGTTCTGATCCAAAAGTAATGTAAAAAGAATAAAATTGGGTCTTTCCTAGGTTCACCATATTACCACTTTGAATCCCATCCTCTCTTTATTGTGAATAGCATGTAGTTATTGAGCTGTGTTAGTGAAGAACCAATGTGGATCCATATAGTTGTTGTGGGTGTTTCTCACTGCAACTAACATAGCATCAAGGCCTGCTCTTAGAGAAAGCGATTCAAGCTTTAAAACAGAGTAAGTCTGGTGAACTTATTTATTTGTCTATCCACCTACCATGTTCTCAACATTGGCTAGAGTGTTGGCAATGTCTAGTGCATGCCTATGACTATTAGGGCATTGTGCATTCTTCTGGCAGTCCTTCTTGTTCAGTTGTTCATACTCCTTTACAAGCACCTCCTTTTCAAGGTCAGTAAGCTTCTTATACTTGCCTTTGAACTGTTGAGTGATCTCTATAAGGGCAAGTGGTGTTCCAGCTGGATGCAGGCTGTCAGGACCAAAAAGGCACAAGATTGTGAACAGACTCACCCTTATGGAGTTCACATGATTTCAGCCACTTGTATGCATTCCAAGGGTTAGTCTTTATGGTAGCTCACACAAGCTTGATGCCTCCTTGGAAGAGCATGTCAAGGAAGTAACAAGGCTTCTTCTTGAAGTCAACAGCCAGTTGGTTCATGGTAGCATGGATCTGTGCAACCCACTTTTGCATTGCTGCTTGCATCCTCTGACGCTCAGTTGCTGCATCCTCACTGGCCTTCTGGTGTTGCACATATGGAACTCAAGCTTGCTTCTTGCATTCAGCATGTCACATGCAAGAGCATATGAAATGGCAGGCAAGTGTTAGACCCTGGTATCAAACTATGATTAGACTGAGGCTGGAAAGAAACAATAACTATTTACAGACCTACTTGTGAATGATGTCAGAACATGCAGTTGAAATCTTTATATTTCATACCTTTAGCACATTCTTCATCTTTGAGCAACTTGAAAGCAATCCATAGGGTTATGTGCCCTGGGCCATGAGCAGGCAGGATGTGATTGTGCTCAAACCAATAAAGAATGAAGTTGATGAGTTCATCTTTGCTAGACTCAACAAGCTTCTGGTACTTGTAGGGTTCCATTAGTGAAATCTTTCCTTGGGCCAATGTCTCTAAGGCTTTTCTATCACATTTTCTCAGACTGTTATAACAATTTTCCAATATATTACAATTTGAGTACATATGACAAGACTGTTTGTTGTTGAGATGTAGCTAAAATCAAGCTTCCCAACAATGCATAAATAATTTCAAAATGAAATTTATTTCTCCTTCAGGCAAAGCCAGAAATGCCCCTCTCATCAAGTCCAAAAACCTGTCAATTGTTGAAGAGGAGCAGTAAAAGCCCACAACAACTCTGATGGCCTCCCCAGAGTACCCATGATCCAGGAAATATTCATGTTGCAAGTCGCTCAGAAGACTCATTGTGTCTGCTTGAGCATCTCAGAGATGAGAAGGACCTGCAGCAGGCTGTGGGGGATCCTGAGATAGAGTTGGTGTTATACCAGACCTATCAAATGCTGATACCCATGACAAATTGCCTTCTAGATTGGCTGATACAATATGAGTGTTAAACCTATGGCAACAAAAATTACAGCTGACATACATGCTACTTGTGGGTCCAGGACCTTGGACTTTGGCAGTTGGAGTTTGGAAGCCAGAGCAGACAAATTGAGCTTCTCTGGCAACAGCGGCACCCACTTTGTAGCCAGAGACTTTCCTTTTTCCTTGGCCACAGGTGTCTGAGGCAATCTTGAAGAAAGCAAAGGTTGTGACAGTGTCAACAGTTGGGAAGTAGGAAGAGGCAGAGGCATAGTTGGATCTCGAGTTGGAGTGGGTAGAGAAACAGGTTCTGAGTCAACAAAGTCTTTGTGGGTTCTACCTTGGCTGATCATGTAGTATAAGGCACCATTAAAGGAAGAAAAGGTGTTCATCAAAGGCAGACACCTCAGTCATGCATGAGAGTCTCTCCAAATGCAACAGGCTTGTCCACTGAGAGAACTTAATTTCAGCACTGTTTAGTGATAGAGAAGAAGTCACTCACTGATCGACAAAGATACCAGTCTCTCATGCAAGCAACATGGCATAGAAGTGGAAATTGAGGGTGTCCATCACAGCTGACATGTTCTGGAAGTTGGCTGATTGCCTAATTTCATTCCAAATCTGATCAGTATTGGAGATTTGATACACAGAGTTCATGACACCTTGGAGCACTTCAAATATGAATCAGGCATGCTCAATGGGTGCTTGTATGACAAGTGGAAATCATCTGCCAGATCTTCTGCCTGGAACAAAGGGTCTGGATAAAAAGGCAGCAATCCATAAGGTGTCAATGAAAATATAAGGAGAAACAACTTACAGTGAAGTATACATGCCTGTGTCAAGCCTTGGCTGTTTAGATACAGTCAATTGAGCTTGATAAAGGCCAAGTGCTGAAGGCTATAGAAACACATAAGTGAATTTGGGGTTTCCAGAGGTATGGCTGTCATTGCTCATTGTAAGAAAGAGTAAGGAGCAATTTAATGGGCTTGGGTGAAGTTGGTGGCCATATGTGGTGGAAAAGGTTGTGCCGAGGAATTGTAGAAAAATCATCAACCTGTTTTGGAGGTCACAGGCCATGGCCTCATGAGTCATATTGTGTCACAACCTTTCTCACACCCTTTCTCTCAACTATTGCATTGTGCTGTAGATCAGAGCATATAGATGCATGCAGCATTTTCTTTTTTTTTCATTATTCTTCACTCTGCATATACTCAAAGCCCTGGGAATATGTGTTTTATTCTTTTCCCCTCATCTGTGCATACTCAAAGCCCCAGGAATAACATAAACACTTACAGAGGACCTTTGAAAGTATGTGTTTGCTCTTCTGATGGACTCAAGCTAACAGCCCCATTAGGTCAGAGGCCCCAAATGAACCTCAGAAAGCCAGTCTCTTACCATCTCCTGGCTAATGTCAACTTCAAGTTGCTGGTACAACACACTTTTGAAAACGAACAAGATGAACCTTCTATTGCTTTTACTGCCTCTTTGCTACTAAGCACTGTACCCTCTAGCTCAGAACTTCAAACATCCGAACTCCTGAGTGATGACATTATCACATCTCCACTTTCTATCAGCCATCAGACAGTCAACACCAAATTGGGTCTGAACATGCCTAACAACCTTTCTAGACCTAGTAGAGTACCTGGAAAGGCCCAGAAAAGGAGCAAATCTCAGAGTAAGAAGAACTGTCAGAAAAAACATGCTACAGCCAAGGAGAAGTCCACTCCTGAAGCTTACCTGCTCCCTCCAATGAAAAGGCCATGCATGCAAGAGGCTATTGTTCTTGATGTAACTTTAGACCAGTTCTGGGCCTCAGGGAACAGTTTTACTAGCTATCATACTGAATACATCAGCTGCTGGTACTCCCTTGAGGATGTCGCTGGGCCAAACTCTGTGCTCAAGTTCAAGAAAGTTCCTTTGACTGGTCTGACCTCTCTTCTAGGTCAGACATAGTTCTCATCACACGAGATGGCTATAAGATCACACATGGCATCAGCATCGCTGATGAGAAGACTTGGCCTGCAGCTGCTACCAGACTTGCAGACAAGCTAGATGCTGAGAGGTCCAACACCAGCTTCACAGGAAAGCTCTTAAGCAACTGTCATGGCAACTTCTACACACTTTTGGCCAGCATCTCCTGTGATCGGAGCATGAAGGTGCTATTTTTCATTGCCTTCTGCCCCAACACATCTGACCACATCTGCATTTTAGAAGCCTAACATTGTTGGCCAAGCCAATGCAAAGAATGCTGCTGTCATCAAAAGACTTCTTCAGAATACAGATGCTGTTCAGCTTGCAGGCTTCCAATCATTGGCATTCTGCTGCTGCCAGCCCATACTTTATTAGTGGTATGCTGAAAACTGCACTTGTCTCAAGAGTTGGTACCCCAAGCTCTTGTGGAACTTCAAGAACAGCATATTTGCTCACATTACCTTCAATTTTGGGCCTCAGACCATCTGCAAGGAGCATACTGATTATGGGAATTGGGCAGATAGTCCATGTGCAGTCACCACTTTGTCTCTGTCAGTTGGTGGGTACGACTATTGAAAAGGAGGCCACCTTATATTCTGGGATCTCCATGTTGTGATTGAATTTCCTCCTGAGACAACAATTCTGCTCTTTTCAGCCATTCTCTAACATTCCAATGTTGTGATTGGAGCAGAAGAGTGACACTTCTCCTTCACACAATACACTGCTGGCAGTCTGTTCCAATGGGTGGAGCATGGGTTTCATTCAGAAGGAGATTTTTGGGCATCACTCAATGCCAACAAGGTGAAGGCTGAGAAGGTGAAGGACAAAGCTTACTGGAGAAACTCATTTGCTAATTTTGCCAAATTCACACCATAATGCTCTACATTTGCTCATTTGCATCCTCCTCTTGTTGTACATACACCTACTTTTTACCTTATGACATCTTACTCTTTACTGAGCACATTCTTGTCATTTTTATATGTTGGACTTGATGCAAGAATTGTAAATGGCTTTGAGGGACATGCCTTTTGAACAACTTCACAGCATCAGAAGAGGTGTATATAGTGAGTTTCAAGTGAAATAGATCATTAGAAAAAATTATTGCTTGAGGGGAGCATTAAAAACCACCTGATGGCAGCATTGATGGCAAGTTGATTTGCACTTCTTGGTCAACCAACACATTCCAGTCCTACTCAAGCCCACTTAGCAACACCCTAATTTCTCACAAATACTTACTGTTACAACTGTATGAATAGATCAGAAGAGGTATTATGCCAGGATAAGTGCCTATGAACAAGAGGTGAGTAAAAGTCTAATAGCATGGAGAGTTTCAAACTGAACAACATTTTCTTTCAGACAACCATTGCAATTGTGCTCTGACTCTTACAGTGGTATCCTTAGCTTCAAACCATCATGGCACTGTTGGTCATTAAAGAACAAACATTGGCTATGCTGCTATATGTGTGTTATCATTCAGGTGTGGAGAGTTTCAAAGGTACAGTAACAGTTGTATTAATACTGATTTTTTTCACCCTCTGGGCTGGGACAGATGTACCAAATACATGTTGTATCCAAGAACTGTACACCTTTGGCACATATGATAATAAAGGCTAGCATTACAGGTGTGTTTCATTTGAAGCAGCCAGCTCAGGCTTCACTCCTTATTTGGAACTGACAACTTGGGGTAGTTTTTGAGAGGCTCATTCTCTGTTTCATCCAGATGGCTCCACCAATCTTCAATCATGACTATTGCTCCAGAAACCAAAACCCAAGACTGTCTTCACTATTTTCTGATGATCTGTTACCTTCCTCTTCTCCAGAGGCCAACTGGACTGAATACTACAAGAAAAAACATCAGATATCTGCAGCTGTGCCTCTTTCTCTGAAAGCAGGTTGTCAATTCCTCACCTTGCTGATGTGTCCTGTCTCTGTCTCTCCTCTTCCATGGCAGCCACATTGAAAACCCTCACCACCATTGCCTGCATTTTCAGACTTCTCAGAACAGCCTTCTATGCCTTGTCTACCTGAGAAGAGTGTCAAAAAGTTGAAGACACACCCCTCACTAGGTAAGAAGGCAGCATTATTCAACAAAATGGTCTTCACATCTGTTTTGTTAGCTTCACATTGCTCAACAAGCTTTGCATGCCAATTTCTGGGAACAGCATTGCATTAGAGAGAAGTAGGGTTCTTGAGGCTGGCAATCAAGCAGCAGAAGTGCAAGAACAGGGTGCAGAGAGGAGAGGGGAATTGAGATGCCAGCGAGCACAAGAATATGCATGGAAATACTACCAATGCAACTGGGCAGTACTTCAAAAAAGGGCCTGAGAGAACAAGCAAAGGTTAGTCTTCTGCTTAGAGGTCATACAACATGCTGTTTATTACTACTCCTACAGATGCAAGCAGCTTATTCAATCTCTTCCAGAGGAAGAACATAGGGAGGTGTCTGAACAGTTACAGAATCGGGAGAACAAATACAAAGCATGCTGGTGGAGCAAAAATTGGCCTTACTTGGCACTTGCAGAATCACAATAGTGTCTAAGGGTGTGTAATTCTTTATTCCAACCCATGTGGTTTGCTCACTGTGTCATCCAGAAAAAAAATCAGACCAATCCTATTATATAGCTCCATAGCTACAGACTGGCATTGTACCTATTAAAATAGTATTTGTTTTGACTTCCACAGCAACTATGCCTTGCCAAGTTGGTCCCAATCCATCTATGCAAACCAAAACTACCTTCTCCTTTAACCTGTAGGTGGACACAGAGCCTGAGGACAACAGTGCATCTGACTTTGAGTCAGATAGCAAAGGCAAAGACAAAGAAGGCAATGATAAGAAGACAGAGATGCATGTGAGCAGTTGTTTGCCATTTTCTTTGCATATAAGTACAACTTACTCTTGATCTTTAGACTGCATCTGAGAAACAAAAGCCAGACCTTATATTTTGAAGATAACAAAGACAGCCAATGTGTGAGGAGAATGATTTTGAAAGAATGGTTGCTCCATGACATCCAGAGTTTAATCATGGGTGCATAGCCCTTTCTCAGTAAAGCTTATGTGTTAACTGACCTCTTGACAAGGCATTTGGCACCTTCCTGTAGCAATGCCTCTATATGATCCTGTTCTCTACAGTATCTATTGTCTACGACCTTCTGACATTGACCAACACCGAGCCAACAGGCTTGCTACAGCTACCCCCCAGACCTGTAAAATTGTAGAGGAGTTGATAGGCTTTTAAATTGATCTCAAGGCTGAGCTAACAAGGAGAGAACATTTGAGAGAGGCTGCAGATAAATGGAGGAGTAAGCAATGCAGGCTTGAGAATGCTTAGTATGTTTATTATACTGAGAACACATAATAAAATCAACTAGAACTACTGTACAATGTGTTTGCTACTGTAGAGTAAGGTCTTCTATAAATGTTACTATGTTTTCATCATTCCACCCTGACCATTCCTTCTTATGTATCTTGATGTCATTGTCAGCAGGATCAAACTTCTCATCCTCAATAGTTATTCCAATAATCTTGGTTGCCCAGATTGGAAGAGAAAGCTCTGATGATTGTTGATGTCTGATTTGCTCACTGGGTAAAAGGCTTCCTGTGGAGCCACATGATTGGTAAATAAAGGTCATTATCAGCATGTGAAGCACTGCACCAGTAAAACCATTCAGGTGACTTGTTTGTACCAAGTGCTCTGCAATCTGAGTGTGAATAGCTAGACAGCACTTTTGCTGTCTAGATAGCTCAGCACTCAGCTCAGAGTCAGTAAGGCTGGTTTGCTGGATAGCAGACTCATAATCCTCATTATTGTCAAGGATGAACATCACCAGGTGCTTTATCTCCACATTCAGGCACTCAATTTTCTTCTTTGCATGCCAGAGCTGGAAGTGCATATGCATAAAATTTGTCCAGCACTTGTAGATGGTACAGCCCTTCCTATCATAGGCTGCCCATGTTTTCTTCAGACATTCTGGTTCATAGTAAACATTGATGTCCCTTGGCTAAGAGGTTTCAGAGTTGCAAGAGCACCCAGCAAGCCTGTCATTTGCCTTTTTAAGTTCTCAATTTCTTGAGTCTGTGCTCATATAGTACATTGGTGTGCATCTATGGTTGCTGCTACACCCAAGTTATACATATCACTATCCTGTTCCTCTTTCTTAGGAAACAGTGATTGTACTGTCTCTTCTTGTTTTATGGCTGGCAGTGTTGCAACCTGGCTAGGAGCTTGTCCTTGTGCTGCTTTCACCTGCACATTCGTCAAAGAAATAGGAATCCCCATAGAAAAGGCCATACCTGGTATAATAGGTTGCATCTCCTCAGGAATTGCTGACTGATGTGAATTCAGGAAATAAATGTTCTCCGAATTGGTTGACATCACTATCTCAGCCTGCTCAATGACATCGTTGAGTTCCCAAGGATCTTGTCGTCTTCTAGGGTCTTCTTTTCCCTTATCTAGCTTATTGAGCATGAACAGCTCCATCTGTTGTTGAACATGCATCTTGAATGTGGATTCAAAGGTGCTCAAATATGTTTGTACCACTGCATGGTTTGAAAGGAGAGCTGGAGGCTTAAGAAGCTTTTTGACTTTGAGTAGGAATGCTCAATTGTACTTCTTTAGTTTCTCCAGTCCTCCAAATCTGATGTACTGACTGTGCAACACTATCTGGTACAATTTGTCCATCAATCCATTGTCTGTATCCACTGAATCAGGGAATACCTTAAATAATAGCTTTTTAAAGTCTTCCCAGGAGTTGCCTTTAGCTTCACTACTCTCTTGTAATTCTGTGCGTAGTTTATAGGACATCTTCTGCATTGCCGAATAGATCTTTGAGGCATCCTCTGTCAAACCAGCCATCTTAAATTGGATTTGAAGATCATCAAGCCATGCTTGTAAGGTATCTGGTTCATCTTCATTAAATGACTTTACTGTATGCAGAATTTTTCTAACATTTCCTTCTGCCAACTTATCCAGCTGATCTTGCGGTAGGTCATCCCATCAGAAATGTTGCGTGTTTCCTGTAGCCAGCATTTCATTGTTATTCTGGGTTTGTCTGGTTTCTACTTCATCTTCAAATATTTGAAGTAAGTTAAATTCTTCAGCTAAGACCTCTACTCTAGATAACTGAGCATTTTGGTCTGTAATTAAGGTAGCAACAGTAATAACGTTTCTACCAGGTGTGGATGGGGTAGTACTTCTTCTAGTAGATGTCATTGAAGTACTTGCTTGAGAATCAATATGAACAAGTCCACTTCTATTGAATTCAACTGGATCTGTTAACGAAACAGCTCCTGTCACAGTTGCTGATCTTGTAGCTCTGACTGGAGCTGTTGGATTCAATCTAGCAGTCTTTTTCTTTGATTCTTTCTGCTTTTTAGATCTTGATGAACTTTCTGCTACTGGAGTAGGTGGAAATGCACCAGGAATCTGTGTTTCGGGTTCAGACACCATTGACAATTCTGAATCCCTAATTCTTTTGCTAATTATGGACAACTAGCAGTTAAGATAGAGCCTTACTGACAATTAGTCTATCCTTTTTATGACAGGTTGAAGTTCAAACTTGTCAAAATTATCTGGATGTGTTTTCTAAGAAGTATATACTCCTCAAAAAGATTGTTTCTCAATAGCTTAAAGCTTAAATTGGTATTCTAGATCCACCCCTCACAGTAGGCTCCAGATAATTTGTCTAAGATAAGACTAATGGAAAACTACCCAAAAGATAACCTCCAAAAGTCTAACTCAGGTTGTTGTGAAAGTGTAGATTGGCATGATCAGAGTTGCCACACTTAGAATGCCAACAAAACTCTTAGCTAGGTTGATTCATTCTTATTTGAAGCAATCTACTTCAAGGTGTTCACCTCCAGAGGAGTATATATGGGTTTTAAAAAGGGTTTTTATATCACAAACACACACACACAAAACACAAAGAACACAGTGCACAAAGCACAAACACAAGAGCTACAGCTCTGTACAAAGACTCGATAGCCAATATAGTCTGACCCTATGGAGTTCAAGACTTCTTTAAGACAACTACAGTACACAGTGTACTGGAAAAGGTCCTAGACCAATTTCTACAAAGAGCTCAATGCAGGCACACCTCTTGCTAAGACTCTAAGTGCATCAAACCTGATACCCAATACAGGCCACACTTCAAGTGCCCAAGGCTCCTTCTTGGTGTAAAGTGTCTTTTAGAAAAGTGCTATAACACACTCAAGATGTTACTCTTATCTCTTATGACGCAAGTTCGTTATCAGATGTCTATCTCTCTGGAGTCACTCAGGACCAATCTCCAAGGCCTGAAGTGAGGAAGCAAAACTGGAATGGCACACAAATTTATACACTAACAAACTCATCATGTATTCACAATCAGAGGGGGCAGAGTTACTTGAGTATGTATGAATATCTAGCTATCCTTATATATGGTCCATAGAATATATCTACAGAAAATTATAAATAAGGTCCAATAATTCAGGAAATGATAAATGAGTGACTGAGATACTAAAAGAGGGAATATTCAGATGTCACAGAGTCTGGCCACTAGGGTATCAGACCATATCCATGCAGGTATCTATGTTTCCAGGTGTTCTGGACTCTATAATTTGTATTTTCTCTTTTCTAAGTCAGGTATCTATGAGCAGATGGCTGTATCTGTCCTGTTTCTTTACAGCATTTCTCTTTCTAGTATCTGCACATCAGCAGAGGTCTAGATGCCAAAGCTTCCTAGGTCAGAACACACTGTTACTGTTCCTATCTCCTTCAACAATGCATGCTCAGTCTTATTTAGGACTTCTTATGCATTAGATATTCTTCTTATGTCTCATTGTATCTGTCTATAGGTAGTGGATGGCCTTTGGAAGTGATTTCCTTCTTTCCGAGAGGACTTTGTACCCAGTTAGTTTATCTCATATTGTTTAGCCACCATTTTGTTCATTTCATTGACATTGAGCCATGCAATATCTTTATCCTCCTCGTCTTGTATGGACATCAATAGATCCAAGCTGCATGATGGATCTGAGTTGTGTAATGGGAGTGGGTCTGTTGCATTTGGGGGGGATGATGCATTCATTGCGTCAGAAGATCTGGATTTAGCCTGATGAGCATTAGTGATCCTGACTATAACAATCTAGCAGAACCACATACCTTGTCTGGATCCTGTGACTTCTGGACTTCATGTTTGAATTGATCAACAAATTCTTCCTCAATCAACCACTGGTCAGTAAGTGTGTGATTGTCCTCTCAGGTTTTGCCAGCTCTGAACACAGGATCAACCTGTTTTTGAGAATTGTTGCCATCAATAGATAGTAGAATTGATGGATCTAGTGCTGGTTCATCTTCAAGCTTGTATGCATAAGGTGGGCATATGGTTGTTATGAATAATTGCTCAGAGGTTTGATCTAATGTGGCAAGGCTGAGTTGTTGAACCCCATGTAGAATGGCCAGATACTTACCATAGGCAACCTGGAGTTGATCTTCTAGTTGCAGTTGTTGTGCTAGCTGCAACTGTGAATTAGCTAGATGCAGACTGTAGGAAGCCTTTATGCTGTGTAAATGCTGAAGTGTTTGTGCCAGTCTGTCAATGCTGAACTTGGGGCAGACCCAATGTATTTGCCTGTAAATCTCAAAGAGTGATAATAGGAAGGCTAAACTTGGTCTATTTGGACTTGCACCAATGTAACCATGCTGCATCAGTGCTTTGTTAACTGTTTGGGTGTTGCTCAGATGAAAGAAATTGTGTTTCCCATTAGCTGCCTTTACTATCAGCCATTAGAAAAGTGTCAGAGGGAGCCAGACACACCCATGAAGTCTATAGTTGTCAATGGCCATTGTTCTGCTCCATTGTCATTTTGAGAAGGCTGCTTGGCCTTGAACAAGAGATATGACCAGACTAGCAGCAGCCTCTGGTCTTGCCATAAGTCTACAATCTTCTGTATGTGGTTAGAATGTATCCTGTCATCTGCATGCCATCTAAGACTAGATGAGAATCATTTAAAGGATGTGCTGTTTCTTTACATACTGACTGTGTTCAAGAAGGCTGTTGAGTATAGAGTTGAAGGAATACTCCCTGCCTGCATGGCTGTTAATTGCACCTTCTTCACCTGGTGGAAAAATTGGCATAGAGAATGTATCAACATCCATGAGGTCCTCCAGATCTGAATCTACACTACTGAAAAAGGTTAAGTTGATTTCTGAGGTATCTGTGCTGTTAATGTGGCCTTAGAGGTTGGAAGGACCAGCTGAGCTCAAAGCATTGATGTTAGCCGATGCATCTGCAACATATTCCTCATGCTGCTTGAAACTCATTGCTAATAGGTTGATTGAATGAAAAGAATAGAGGAGAAAACTATTAAACATACCCCCTAGAATTGTGTCATAGTGGTAGCACTGTTTATACTGTTCCTCTCTGGTATGATTGACATTCTGACATTGCTGGCTTAAGGGCCCTATGAGACCCAGCCTGCCCCCAGCATGAATCATGATCTTGTTGGACATAGCTCTTCTAGTTTTAAGCTAGGCATGATGGAGAATTGAGCAAAGAGTGAATGTATTTGATAATATAATCAGGCTATATCCAGCTTGTAGGCTGTACATGAAAAGTCTCATGTGCAATGTGAAAATGTGTATCGATGTAGACATAGTAGGATCAAGGATTAGAAGCTGTGTAATAGGTGAAAATTTCAGTACATGAAGCATAGTAAGAAGAAAGATCAATGCACTGACTGGAATTGACATCTGCCTCCTCCTCTGTTATGGTATCCACAGAACTGTTGTCCCCAATGACTGGCACTGACATAGAAAGACTAGATGAACATTCTTCCCAAGGGCAACCTGAATCACCAGAATGTGGGCTCTCAAGGCCTTGGCTATCTTCTCATGTTATTTAATCCCTGTTGAACAGTAAAGAGGTCAGATTGAACATTGAATGAAAGAATTGAGAGAGAATGTACCAAAGGCATCTTGGTATCTAAGTACCTCTGAGCTCTCCATCTCACAAGTTCTTGTTGTTGTCATTGCAGACAAGGTGAAACATAGTGTGGTTCGAATGTTTTTCCCCAGTAAGGAGAGAGGAATGTGGATGATTCCAAAAGAGGAAGAAAGGGGGACTCACTGGAGGGACTTGAAGTCATGTGCAGGAGGAGAAGAAATATTAGTGTATTTGAGGAAATCAGAGATAGTTATTCACATACAGGGAAAAGATGCAGAAAAAGTTCTCATCAGTGGGCAGAAACCATCTGGACTGTGCCTTCTACTATGCCAGTTTACCTGGGCACTATAGGTGAGAGGCCAGGCAGGTGAACTTGACCAATTTGCATGTTGAACACTGTGTCATCTTCAGAGTACATTCAAAAACAATTCCAGGTGTGATATCATACATAAGAGAGGGCAGACAGTCATTCAACATAGTGTTGCATGGGCTCAGGCCCAGAGCTGTGGGCCAGCCTGAGCCAGCCCTGGTTGAGCCTGAGCTGAGCCAGGCCCTCTGCACAGCTTGAGTAGGGCTTAAGGCCTGGCTCTAACTTTTGTGGGCTGTGGGCCTGAGGCTTGGGCCATGGCTTTGGGAGATCATAGATGAAGCCAAAATTCTCATGAATAAAGATTTGCTGCTGTTGACAGATCTGTAGTGCTGCCTTAATGATGACTTTGTTAAGGAACTTCATAATACCTCTATTTCTACCACCATCTTTCACTCTCTTGAACCTCTTTCAAGCAGAGTACACTAGGCTGATGCTTAGTGCCTAAATAACCTGCACTCAATGACACAATATGGACATCATATTGAGCCTCATGTCTTTCATGGGATATAGATATAGGTAGTATTAATGTGTAGTCAACCTATTCAATCTATTTTACTTGCAGTACTCATGAGCCATGGCCCAAGCCTAAGCCAGCCCTCCTTTACAGCCCAAGGCCCAGCTCACAATTTGGATGGGCCTGAGCCCATGCAACACTAATTCAACATGACTAACTTGATATATTTCTTGTATTGTCAAACTCCTGCTATTCAAGCCAAGTTACCATCTGGGGTAATTCATCACAATGGTTTGTAGAACAGAATGCATCTTTAGTAAGGTCAATGTGAAGGTGTTCAGTGTATTCAGTGTTGAAGTACTGAAGTTTTCAAAGTGATGTGCATAGTGTTGACAGGCATGCAACTTTAGGGTCTTATTGAACCCATTGCAGGCTCCAGCCTCAACAAAGGCCTTCTTGTGGTTGTAAAAGCATATCAATGCTTTCTTCATAAGAGAGAGGCATGAAGCAGGTACTGAGCTAAGTAGATGAAGCCAAGCATTCCACAAACAGCTGCACACAGTTTCTATAATAATGTGCCATTTGGCAAGCACAAGTCAATCACCAGACTCAGTAAAATGTGACACATCTTCTTGTGCTTGGCCTCTGTAACACAACTCAGACCAGAGATTCCCTTTATGAAAACACAAATATTGTGGTTGGGTAGAAAGCAGTGACAGCAAGCATCAATCTCTGGTGCTCCATATATTTTGATTAACCAGGCAACAAGATGCTTAACAAGGCCCTGATAGAGCTGGTGGAGAATATTGGAAGTGGTGGATTGATAAATGTTCACATAAGGGAGGCCTTTCCAAAATGGCTTAGTAATGGGCTTCATACTGGCTTCCTTGCATGCTTGATAGAAAGCAGTTGGGCCCTCTGAGGGTGTCTCTAGTACTCTGAGGGCATTGGCAAGGTCAAGGAAGTTATAATTAGTGTTATCTTTGCCTATTTCATTCTTGCCAGCAGGGCAGAAACCTGGACATTAATAGTATTTCACATTTATAGCAAGACCCTGCTCTGGGTAGTCTGCAACATAAACAGCAAATATAGGATGGCTATGCTGCATGATGCTCTTGCCATCAACAACTGTCATCCCACTGACACTAGGAGCATGGATGGGAAGTGTAATATGATGCATGCAGGCATGGAAAAGGTTGCTAAGGGCTCTGCAGTGAGCAGCTTTGTTGTTGATGTGTTTGAGGGCTGAAGTAGGAAGATATATAAGGAGCACATAAGCACTCTGTGAAGGCTTTCAACAAATTTCCTTTGAGATGTTTCCAATTGAAAGGTACATGGAATATGCAGTCTTGTTTCTAGAGCTATGAGCTGTTACCATATATAGTAATAGCTGTCAACTTGACAGTAATTTGACAGTGTTCAGCAGACTGTTCTCATACTGTATTATGGTTAGTCTGAACCTTTGATGGTACAGGATGGTAGTACAGATGGCTGTATACAGTAATATGATGTGTATAGTGGAAGAAATGATATTATTTGGCATAAGCTTGGCATGCCTAGTGTTTGTATATGGTAATGATTTAGTCAGAGGGGGTGGTGACAAATGTATGTGGTTTGCTTGCAGATAAAGTTGGTTTTGAGTGTCCTTTGAGGCATATAATCCATGTGATATTAAGTAGCATGGATCCTATAGTTGGAAGTTCATGTGAGAATGCATGAATTTTGGCCTGAAGAAGGCTTCATAGTTAGTATATATAGCACCTTTTGAAGTTGAGAGTGTCTCTTCTGGCACAGTTGGTCCAATTAAGATGAGAAGACATAATAGGGGTATAAATCTGCTTATTTGAGGGCATATGGTATTGGCATTAGAACATTATGGTTCGGGAACAAGGGACACGACACGGCGCCTGCAAAATTTTGGCTGGGGAGCCGTGGGACAATTCTCTATGCGTGAGAACTAAATCCTAGCGCCGCGCGCCCAGCAAAGAAAAAAAATCAGACTACGTGCCACTGAAAGAAAGCTCGTATTTGAACATCATACTGAACGCCTCCAAGCGCCGAATACGCATTTTTTGGACCAATTTTATAGGGAGAGGTAGCGATGATGCATAGATGCGCTTCGAGGAGCTTTTGAATCGAGAAGCGAATGATAAAATAACATTCAACTTGATCATGAAGCACTACAACGGACAAAACAACAGCTCATATAAACGGCAGATAGAACGAGAAGAAAAGGAAAAGTGAGGATAAAGATCGTGCACAATGTAGACAACACTTAACAGAGATAAGGAAAGTAAACAAACGACTCGGACTCGTACACATCCTCATACATCCACACTAATGCGATGGTGTCTTTGGTAATACTGGTCTCTCCTTCCCTTGTGATTGGGCTGGGATATCCTTGGGTGGTTTGACGCGGAATTCAGACATGATGCAGATATGGCTGTGGGAGATGTACATGCTTATCAGTATTATACCAAGAACAGGGCGTGTAGAGACGCACTCTGATGGGAAATGCGCATTCGGGAACCCAACCACTTTCTCCAGGTATCCTCCATCAATAGGACCCAACACCGAGTTGACTGCTAGATTCCCGCCCGAGTACCAGATATAATCTAGTACACCTTGGAAAGACGGTGTAAAGTTCGTCAACGGCAGTAACTCTCCCTTTCCACCGCCTGCTTCCTTTGCTTTCGCTAACGAAGGCGGGGGATAAGGGTTCCCGTTGGGTGTTAGCTTATGTTTTGTTTGTGAGGAGTCCTTCTCGACCTATGTACACATTGTCAACATAAAATAGATGAAGGTAGGGAAATGGCTCACCATAGACCCGCTACCAACACAATACGCACTCTTCAATCCCAACCTGTGTCTCAAACCTTCACTCGTATATTTCCCGTACGTATGACCCATGAAATCCGCATGATCCTTGGGTAAATACCCCGTCGAGAGGAACTCATATACTCCGCTTTCCGGTACGCTGTTCAAGTCAGCTGCGAGAATGATCGGGATCTTGGTTCCGTCGCTATACGTCGGAGGTGCCGGCGAATCCAGATCTTTGCGAGGTGGCAACTTGGCAAACCGGTCGGCGGCTTGTTCAATCTCCTCCACCAGCAAAGCAACTTGAACGAGTTTAACATCGCTATAATCTGGATTCCAAGTGATATGTGCGTTGGCAATGATCACACGCGTTCCTGTATGCCGATGTTCGAAAAGGCATATGGAACCGATATTGTCCTTACCCAAAACGCGGTTAAACATATCTTCAGTCTTCTTGAAGTCACTGCGTTGCATGGCATGGGTACTGAATTCAATGAGGTGAGATTCGATAAGGGTGTAGGTGGATGAACGGTAAAAGGTGGCACAGCCGTCGACGGTGGAGCGGTCTGAGGAGGAAGGCATGTTCCTGGCGCGGGATTTTTGAAAGTAGATGCCAGAGTATGATTTGGGCGTTAGGCGGGAGGTAAAGAACTAGGTGTCGACTTGGTCGATATTTACGGCGTTGATGAGAATATTTATGAAACGCACCTCATCATACTGCTTTCCTGAAACCTCCTGCAAACAAAGAAAATCGGCGTTATAACCCAAAATCTCGTTCAAAATGAGCTCCTTCCTATAATCCCAATCCAATGCCCACTGAGGGGTGTAGCCATAAAGTCGCTCTGTAGCGTACTTTTCACAAAGGATGTTATAGCATAACGCGCTCATTGTTTCGGGTTCTTCGTGCCCTCCAGGGTTGGGTGAGGCCGATAAGGCGATACTGGGATACAAAGCGGCTCGTTCTGCGGGAGAAAGAAGCGACTTTAGGATACGGGCCGGAGGAGGGGAAGGAACAGGGCATGAATCGCGGAGGTAGGCGATGAGTGCGGTGGTTCCCTTCTCCTGGACGATTTGCTTGAGCTGAGGATCTAATGGATTTCCTTCAACTCCCAAACATTGGAGTTGATGTAATGTGCCAAATTCAGGCGGAAGCGTTTGAAGTAGGTTATCAAAGACGTAGAACTCTTTGAGCGTGGTGAGCATGCCGATCTGTTTAGGTAGAGTGCGGAGTTGGTTTGCGGATAAATCGAGGAGTTCTAGGTGCTTGAGAGAGGCTATTTCCGGAGGAACGAGAGTGAGGGCATTGTGGTTGAGATAGAGATTACTGAGGAAGGAGAGTGACCATAATGAGGATGTGGATGGTAAGGATTTGAGAGCTACACCACCCATGTCGAGCGAGTGCCATGTATTGCTGGGTATTACAGCTTTGTTTGATGGACGAGGCGCCTCTGCGATGGGAGCTACGGTGGACGAAGGATGGTTGACGTCTGGAGTGGTGGCTTCGCCCGAGGATGGTGTCGGAGGTGCCTTTGGACCGTTTGGATTGGTGATTGGAATGGCGGATTTTGCTACTGGTCGTGCAGCAGACTGCATCGACGACCGAGCTCTGTGGTGAGGACTATGACTTGCCCTCGAGATCTGGGTTGCGAGCATTCGTAAGACATGATGAACATACGCAAGCCGACTGACACTGACCTCATACTTGAGCAACTGCTGCTGCCAATGCTGGGTCAACGGAGGACTAAGAATGTGCTGGGGATGAGGATGGTGGTGTGGATGGGCATAAATTGGATGCTGCCACAGCGTATCCTGAGTTTGCTGTGGGTAGTACATGGTAGGAAAGAGGTCGATTTCCCACACTCGTCGTCTCTTGCTCAGTGACAGTCACCAGTGTGGTCCATCACCTGAATGCACGTCCAACTATGACAACAGACCCATATCATGCCGTTCAGCAAGAAATCCAGTCGTCTCTCCAGACAGCAACTCAACTACGTGCATCTTACGTTCGTATACGCAATATGGCTGTCAGAGAAGACAGCGAAGAACTAATTTGGGCCAGGAATGAGGTGCGTTTCGTTTCTCATCATTTCATATCTCTCTCAAGTACCTCAAGCTGATGGTCAAGCCCAGTTGAAAGCAACTCTAGCTGCACTAGAAGCCGACTTCGAGGATTTGGAGGAGAGCGTCAAGTGAGCCCCCGTGCTTTCCGTATTGTTTCTTCACTCATGTCATGGCCGTAGAATAGTAGAAACTACAGGCGCACGCATATTTGGTATAGAAGAAGCAGAATTAATGGAACGGAAAAAGTACGTTGCACATGTCAGGAGGGAGCTTGAGGTGCGCTTTCCTCTTCCGCTCTTCAAACAAATATTGAATGCTATCTTCTTCGCAAGTCTAGAGCATGAGGGCAGAGGTTTCGGATTCGCCTCTTCCACCTACACCTCGTCCAATAGCGTCTAGATCACCCGCACCGCCGGAGGAGGATGACCACCAGGGTGCATGGGCAAGAGAGGAGCAGCAGGTATGTCTCTTTCATTTCTTCATGCCCGCTCACAATCTACATTTATACCCACAGATGATGATACGTGAACAAGACCGAACAATCGACTCCATCTCCAACACACTTACAACTCTAGCACAACAAGCTGGTCTGATGGGGCAGGAAATTGGTGAACATAACGAGTAGGTTTTTCTCTGTTTCCCATCTGCTGTCTATTGACAACACCTTGACAGAATGTTAGACGACCTCGAACGTAACGTCGACCGAACAGACTCCCGTTTATCCTCCGCTATGCAAAAGATGCGCAAGTTTGTGCGCGAGTCAGAAGAAAAGGGGAGCGGCTGGTGCATCATAATCCTTATCGTTATCTTGATGATTCTGTTGTTGGCGGTGATATTAATCTGATACTCTCAATTTACACATTGGACTTACTTATCAATTTTCGAGCAACCGTATGCTCACCTACCAAGGCTAAGAAGTTCAGGAAGTTTCAAGGGTTGTAAGATCTCATAACGATCCGGGTGTTATAGTAAAAGCAGCTTCAGAAACCAACGTGTTGATTGCAATGGTGAGCGGACTCGCCACGTTTCGTATCGTGCATTGAATGTCACTTCCACATCCGAGCCATACCTGCCACAGAATACGCACTTTTTGATGCTGAAATCTCCTATCCGCATTCCATTCAGATCCCCGCCATTATTAAGGCGTCTATAGACAGGAAACGCGCTGGGATGGTCGGAGAAGGCAAGAATCACTGGCCGAACGTGGATATCCATGACCGTGAGTCCTACGTGAATGACTGCCTCCGTAGTCACTGATTATCCTGTCATAGTGACGGACTTGTATAGTTTGTTGTACAACACAATCCTCAACGACCCAGATAAGGTTGGACATGGTCGAGAGGGTTACTACTTTGGTGCAAGGCAAGGCGATAGGAGACATCATGGTAGAGCTTGGGCTCTCGGACAATGCTGAGCCTACAATATTCACAGATGTGGAGATTAACAAATTTTTCCACGTGCATCCATATCTCTTTAATCCATCTCACTGTACTGACACCTTGTAAGCCATCTCACTATCCCGGCAGTAAACCGAATCGCTCCAAGGCGCTGACTTGGAATTCATCGAAGTCGACTGAAGACATGCTGAAGAGCGTCAAGCCAGAGGTCGTAGCCTGGGCGAAGAAGAATATGTCGCTGGTTTTGAAGAAGCTCTAGCTAGGTGTTATATCTAATCGGAAATCTACAGCGTTACTAACTGTAAAATTCCGTTCGGCTGTAGGGGTACGTATCTACAGTCACAACGAAACTAGCGAAAAGCGCGTTGTACAAGTACTGTACCGTTGAACCTTGCACGTCTAAAGCGGTCTTGTCTAAGTGCATATTAGGGTATTCCGAGTATTCTAGTGAACGGCTTGATGGCCCTCCGAACCTCGCCTCTTTCCCCCATGACAGTCAAATCTATGACACTTCTTCTACTTTGTCCCTCCTCAGCGGATTTAGTGAGGTCGAACCTTCCAAAAGCCCAGTTCAAGATATAGTCTTTTCCGTCCGCGAGACGAATGAATCCTTTGACTCTCCATACAGATTCCCTGGATAGTACCTGTAAAGCTTCTTCTAACTTTGCTCTATCTGGCACAGGTTGGTTATCGCTTCCTTCCTCAATTGTTTCGCATCCGCAACCGTCCGTATGTCGATGTGATGGATTTCCACCACCGACCCGTAAGGTCTCTACTTCATTGTTGTGAGAAGGGGCCGAGTATGTATTCTTGTCCTGGAAGAGTTTGCTCTCCAAACCAAAAATGAGGTTCGGGTCCACTTCCCGGCCTTTGCATCGAATTTTCGGCGTTAAGTCGTTAAGCGTATGAAGGTGATCGAGAACTGCATCTAGTTGTCGTTCGGAAGCATGCTCCCATTTGTTCTGAAAGAGGCTGATCAATATCACGGGGTAAACGACGAACTGTGGGAGCTTACATACAATCAGAATAACATCCGTGTAGCTTGCTTGCATCTTTGCGGTGGGGGAAGTATCCTCGTATCCCATGAAATTCTCTGCATCAATGACTGTGATGATGGAGTCCAACTTGAGTCCGCCATTGGTCTGCCTCTCTAGTTCACGAATCTGGAAAGCAAGAGTTGCGGGAAATGCGGAGCCGGAGCATTCGATGATTATGCGGTCTGGATGGTACTTTTCTAATAGAGTGATTAGGTTCTCTCAATCGCTTACGTTCTGAACTATGTACGCACCTCTAATCTCTAGTAAGGCGGTCCGCATTTGCCCAACAAGTACGCAGCACCTTGCTAACGTTGTGAACCCTGATCCTAGCCCTATTGAATCAAGCCTTACATGCAACCATTCAAGATCTCGCTGACCGCAGCCAGGCTGGACTGTTTGGCTAATTTACTATCCACTTGACACCGTCAGTAATGCCGAGGTAGTTCATTTTAGCGGCCTCGCATACCTTCAACGTCGCCAAACTCATTTTTCAAAAGAACGACTTTGTAGTCCTTGGGAAGTTGGGGTAAAAGAGACAAAATAATACTCGTTTTTCCAGCACCCAGGAAGCCAGTAAAGACGGTGACAGGGATCGAGGCCATTGGGGTAACAACTGAAGGTGGGAGTATTAGTCAGAGATATATTGAAACGCGGAACGCGGGAAACGTTGTCCGACGTTGAATGACATCAATCAACCTGAGCGGCTGTTTCAAGCTTCTGCGCTCAGCCTTTCTCTGGGCAAGCTTGTCTACCGACCATGACCATCTCGGCCACCAAAGAACCGACAGCGAGGCGCCATTCTCCGCAAAATCTCGTCATACGCGCTTCGACCGTCGCCAGAGCACATACAATCCTCGCGTATGCCGCATTCAGCACCGCTCTGGTCATTGGTCTCTTCCTCCATTACAAGAAAATTGTCAAGAATGGTGTAGCTGGGTTTCCTCAAGAATGGTTTCCCTCGGTGTCTGCCACGTGCGTGTCAGATGAATCGCTGCATGTTATCATACTCAAGAGCTTGTACAGGATTGGGGACTGGTATCCGGAGCGTAACATCTTTCAAATTTTAATCGCCTTGACGTCGGGTGTGTACCAACGTCCTTATCTCGCAGCTTTTCAAACTCAACCATTCTACCAGGCCCAAGGTTTTGCTTAGTTGCTTTGCAGTACCTCTTACAACGGTCCTCGACGAGCTCCTTACCCACTATCATCTTCATATGCGGGTTGCTACGGACCTTTTCATGCGGGGGATGGGTTTATATTACGTCCACTGACGACCACGACGTGCATGACGTTTGCATGGTTGCCTATGTGGTGCTAAATCTACCATGGATGATTGGAGGTGTGCTCTGCACTCCATTGGAGTACCCGTCCGTGCGGCGTAAGAGGTGTGTGCATGAACCCGGAGTCTTTCTCTAGGAGTCTCCTGAACCGCCCTTTACACAGAAAACTCGTGGCCTCTGCGTCAGTTCTTACGTTTTTCAAGTCTGTTATTCCCTCAATTGGAAGCTTGCAGGTTTTTCCTATCCATCATTCCACTCGTCTACTTCTTCATTCAGCACAAGGTACATAGGATACCCGGAGGTGATGGTTTCATGTCTTTTAGCCTCCAACAGTTAATGAAACCAGTTCCATTCCAGCTTACACGCATTATAGCTTCTTCGAGTGGGGACTTATTATCTTCGATGTACTTTACGATTCGTTCTCGGAGCAGGAGTTCAGGGAAGCAGGCTTGGAGGTGTGTGATTACCCATATTTGCATTTACTCAAGCTCATACGTGTCTAGATCACCATTGGAAGTCCAGCCGGAGGTTCTCTGGAATCACAAAGGTTGGATTAGCACCGGATTTTTGTGTTACTCTGTGACCTTGACAAGTAAATTCATTCAGTGTACCGGCAAACATAACAGAGAAATTGAAGAGATTGGAAAATGCTAATCTGTTGGAGGAAAAGGGCCAAAAGGCTCATGCTCGAGGCGAGGCTAGATCGCAGCCTACCCCATTCAGTCAAATTCTACATTCATCACGCCCGTATGTCGGTCTCGCATGTGACATGTATCTCTGTAAGATTCCATATTGATCGCGTGGATGTTCCTGATGAGCCCCTTGTGCAGCGTATGTCTTCTGGTCGATATTCACATCCTTGATTCCGACCCTATTCTACTTTTCTGTGTGGGAACTCGGTATAGCAGGTCAAGAGCTCGCATTACTTGCTACGCTCTCCCCTGTTTTCCTCGGGATATCAAGTCTACGATCATGGGCATCAACCCGCAGAGGCTCGACGATCCTCCACCTACTCTCGTTCTCGGGTTTGGCTGCGTTCGTATTGCAAAGTCCAATCCATCGATTATTTGTGGTCACGCCTGCTGCGGCTATAGCCATGATACGCCAAGCGGTGGAGTGGAGAAAGTATCCATTATATTCGAGCATCAGTAAGTCATATATTCATGAGGAGTTCGTTGTGGGGATTCACTGATAGTTCAATAGTGACGGCAATAGGCTTCATGCTCTCCTCTCTCTCTAAGCATGCAAATCATTCCAATAACCCGCGTAAGTGGCCCGAGCTTTACCGATTGCCATCTCTAAATTGCTACTAGTCTGGCCTATTGTTGATCATCGCTCCGGAGGATACAACAAGACTGGATTGACTCTTGCAGTCCTGACTTTATTGGAGTTCTACACCAGGCCTCTGTCTGCGCAGCCCCCTGCAGAGCGTGAAAAGTCAAAGCTTTCATACCAGAGCACGCTCACCGCAGCTCTTCCTTTGGGCAGTTTGCTGTTCATCTTTCACCATAATCTATCTGAACCTGGTACTCTCGTTGCGTGGTCATGGACTGGTTACGAGAATGGTCATCCTCGTGGGCCCCTTCCCCATTTCCATGGGTCTCTGACTCTCATCTCCCAGTCTTTGGGAGTGCTGCTTGCAATTTTCCTTCTGCAGGGCAACAGAGTAGAGCTGTTATCCCATCCTCTATGGTTCCTAGTTGGGAATGTTGGTGCCTTCATTATGTACCAGTACAGGGACTGGCTTGGATACATGGGTGGCCTTTTGTATGCCCTCTTTGCAATGTCAATTACTCCACTAGTTGTTGTCCAAGCTAGCAGGTCAAACTCTGTTGGGCACACATATTTTGTGGCTATGGTTGTCTATTGCCTTCTGAGCCTGGCTGCTGTTTGGACTGTGGCTTATGCCTTTGTGCCTGGTGGTGTATACCTGAGGGAACGGACTGATTTGTATGTTGCAAAACTCAATAATTGTTTTCATACTAAATGTATCTTTCAGAGTCATACTTGCTCAATTGGCATGTCTAGTGCCAGCATTCAAATGGCAAAAATCACAGCAGCATACTCTGTATCCATCTCTACCCACTTTGGTGGTGTCATACACCAGGACAACACTAATGTTCATTTCATTACTGAGCGTACTTACAACTCTGTACCATTTGCCTAGTAGTTTGCCATCTCCATACAGGCCAGGGCCAAGAATTCTACGAGCTGGGATCTGGACAATTCATTTTGGTATTGATAATGAGGGTCGGGATAGTCAGCGACGGGTGAGGGATTTGATACAGTAAGTCCCAGTTTCTTGCAATCATTGACATATAACCAAACATTTCATTATAGAGGCTTGCAGCTTGATATAATTGGACTCTTGGAGACTGATCTGCATGTGAGTGCTTGCCTTTCCTGCTAGCAATTTAAACTGAAGCAACTTTCCAGCGTCCTGTCTATGGTAACCGTGATTTGTCAGTCATTTCACTTTGATTGTGTTTTTTTTTTGTTCCTCACTGATCAAAATGTGCATAGAACAAGAGTAATCATAGAGGAAGGTTATGTGAGGATTATGTTTTGTTCCAAATGTCTTTTAGATGACCCAATTTCCTTTAGTATGTTGATCTTGGCCCAGGCCCTAATGCACACACATGGGGTGCAGTTCTGCTATCAAAGGTCTGTTATTCTTGCCAATATGATCAAACAATCAGCTCAAACAACTCTAGTTCCCCATAATCAATTCAACACATCACCTACTCCCTTCACCACATGGAGAACTTGCACCAGCAATTGAAGCTGTTCTTGATGTTTTTGGTACTCAAGTTGTAGTCATTGTGTCACACAATGGTCAAGGTGAATGGTTTGCTGGCTGAGGTGGCCTATAGCTGACATGTCCACAGAGGAGGATCCATTGGATCGTGAGTTGCAAAGCAGAGGACTGGGTCAAATAATGGCTTCTCATGACCCAAATCCAACTATCTTCTTGGGTTATGTGGTTACAAAGCCACATTCCAATAAACGTAAGATTCTTTGAAACTCCAACAATAACTCACTTACAGGTTGTTCTGCTTTAGCGGCACCATACAAGTTTCTAGTTGAAGGTATATGTCCTTTGCTGTAAGGCTCATTTTCCCTTCTTCTTAACTGTTGCTTTTAGATGGGAAAATGCATGATATTGATCAGTTTGATTATGACCGATGGTGTGTCAAGTCAACATTGTACTTTACTTCAGGTGTACTAATCAAGTCTGCTGACTATAGGTGTGAATATATCCTATACCGTGGCCTATACCGAACATCCTATGCTCGTGTTTCTCGATCCACTATTACTGATACTGAGTTGCAAGTTGGACAGTTTGTTCTTCCCAAGTATGGTTATAGTGTGAACGATACATGGGATGCAAGGTATATACGAGTGCATAAGGAGTCATTACCTAAGGAGCATGTAGGTGTCTTTGTTTGCATTCACCCTGTACCACCTGCTAATATCTCTGGGTTTTCAGTGGTTCCCAATGGAGTATTATGGCAGTGAGAGAGAAGGTGGTGTGAATGGTCACTTCTACCATGTCTTTAACACAGTGGGTTTGTAGTATTGGTTTGCAATATTGGTGCTAATCTTAATGTATGGCCAGCCACTATATTATGGTATACCTGAGGGTACTATGCTCTGATTGATTTATTTCTGTTTTATCTCTCAAAACATTGTGTTTACTGTTCTTGTAATCAGCTTCTGCACTTCCAACTCTGTTTCTACACTAAAATGTAACTGGGTGAAGTAATCCTTTTACTTCCTTTGTTTTCCTACCTTTGTCACTGTAATTCAATATATGTCCTCTGCACCTTGTGTAATGCTCTTATGAGCACACAGCACATGTGTATTATACCTCTTGTCTTCTGCAGTGAACTCTTCTGAAATACTCAATATATATTGTCTTCTGTAGTACAGATGCAACTCAAGTTGAAAATACTTATAGGTGGAAAGACCTGAGAGGAAGTTGAGAGTCCTTTCATTGTCTGTATGATTGGAAGGTACAGTCTGAGATGGTCCATTTTGCTTTGTGTTGAGGCTCAACAATAGTACTGAGTCTATATCTTGAGTTAGATCAGACTTAGTTATGTTTCATCAACTAAATATGCAAAGTAAATAGTATATTCTATTTTAAACAATGCCATATTCAAGTAAGAGAGGAAATGCCTCAGAACAGTACCTCTGATATAACCTGTGTTCAAGGTAAATAACAGTGTTATTCTAAAGTATATAAGAGAGAACATGTCCTGTAGTACTAGTGATGAGAATCTTTATTTTTACTAACATTGAGAACAGTAAGTATGGTGATTTAGTATATAAATAAGTTTCTAATTGGACTGTGTGATTAATAACTCTATATTACAGAGAGCAGGATCTCGGCACTCAAGTCAAATAAGATTGAAGGAAGGAGTGATCTGGCACATACTCTAGGTTAATATAAGCAGATACAAAGTCAAATACCTAGCTCAAATGGCTAAGTTAATTAACTACTAGAAATAAATGATCAAAAGGTCAAGATAGAGAACTAGACTATTTGTATGTTGGGACAAAGCTTTTTTCTTTGTTTTTTCTTCTAAGTCCTCTTATCTTTCATCTTATCTCTTATCTATTCATCTGATTACCTACTATATATATATGCCACAGCTACATCTCTCTAGAACATTCTATTTCACCTAGATTTCTTTTCAGATTATTTTGCCCAATTTCATTAGCTATTCTCACTGAGATAGAACTTACTGTATTTATACCAGATGCATGTAGCCTAGTTCCCCATCTTGACCTTATGGTCATTTATGCTAGACAAGTATTTCTTGTACATATTCCTTAGTAGTTATATTAACTTGATCATTTGAGCTAGATATTTGACCTCATGTCTGCTTAAGTTCAACATCACATTGACCTAGAGTCTGCACTAGATCATCTATTGCCTTATCACTGCTTGACTTGAGTGCAAAGGGTTCTACCTACTGTAGTTAGAGTCTTTGAGTCACTACAATTTGCCTAGATGAGAATAATCAATAGAACTAGACAGTATAATTCAGAAGGGGACCTAGATGAAATAGAATGTTCTGTAGAAAAGTGGCTGTGGTAGTATATATATAGTAAGTTATTAGATAAATAATATAAGAGATAAAGGAACTTAGGAAACAAGATAAGGAAAAAGTTTCATTCCACAACATTACTCTCTTTCCACTATCTACTATCTATAAACTAGAAGTGCCAATTTTAATAGAAATGAATCTCTATTGTCATCAAACCTTAACTGTTTCTTTCTACAAATTTATGTTATATAGTATTACCTTAAACTCCATCTATTCAGACTGGCTGAAAACAAAAAGAAAAAACTATACTGATTTCTGTAATTCTAGAGTATTTCTATTTTAAGCAAACTTACCAGTTCTATGTATAGATGATTTTTATAGCCTTGCACAGGGCATGCTAAGCTATAAATTTTGAATAGTATAAATTATGATTGTTTGTCTCTATATTAGGCTAACTCTTGTAGTAATAAAAGATTGAGGAGAACAAGTGAGTGTTAGTTGAAGAGAGGTTGACACTTCTGCCTTTTTACTAGCAATCCTCTGGCATTTGCCTCTCTAGTTCTAAAATTCTGAAACTCACTCAAGGGAGAATTTCATGTGGTAGATTCCTATATATAAATTTCTAGATGAAATAAGGGTGAGTAGCAAGTAATTTACTATACTAACATTTTTATTGGTACTGTTATGCTCATACAACTCGGCTTGGCCATAACTCATACAAGACCTGCTTACATGCCTCTTTCATCATATCCTACATGTTCCATTAATCTCTGCCATTGTACATCTTACAGCACATTTTCTTGTAGTGACATCTTGGTCACTGTCCTCATGGACTACATATGTTCTCCATAATGTATTTTCTCCCAGTAGATATAAACCGCTGTATTCTACCAGTATACCCCAAGTGGAAAACTAACATTGTTCTATGCTCCCCTCTTCTCTCCTCTACTTCGCTCTTGATCTCGCTTATGCAGAGACCCTTCATCTCAGCTGAGCTCTATAGTTCAGTAGTGCTGTTGCCAACAGCTTCAGTGAACCCACCTCCTTCGTACAGTGATCCTTGTATGGTACTCTCCTTGCTGTTTGGCTGTACTTGTCCTTGTTTTCTTGCATAGTCCTAACAGTATTTTCCACTTTTGGAACTGCTGAACCATGGATCTCTTTTCTTCCTTCCGTCCACAATCTTCCACTCCTACTTCCTTCACTGCCAAACAACCGACTAAAGCCAAATCCCAACATCAGAAGCAAGACACTGACTGCAATCTCTGGGCATAATGTTGAGCTGCAGGAGTCTCTGCATCTTCAGGTAAGGTGGAGCATACTGCATGCATGAAAACTGCTTTCTGAATGCAGAGCGACTTCATTCAGGATTTGCTTAAAGACAGCGGTTCATGGACTGGGCCGTTGTCAGGCAGTCTTTTCACTTACAACTTCATTTCCACACACCTTTCATGCCAGTCCTCTCAGACAGGCTTTCTCTCTTCCCCTTTTCCTTCAATGTTTGGATCTGACAAATACCTTGGTCAGCTGAGCATGTTTTCTTCCTTTGAATCACCTCTTGACTTGGAAGCCTCTGGCAGTTCTGGCAACACCGGTCAGCAGGCTGGACCTCCAGATGAGGAGGATGACAAAGAAGGCTCTGTTGCAGACTTCACACCACCTCGCCAACCAGCTCTGGATGGAGATGGTGACAAGGAAGGAGGAGACAGAGATGACAGAGTGCCTGGTGATGGACCTGGTGGTGGTGGTGGAGATGATCCCCCACCTCCCGGTGGTGGAGGAGGAGGCAGTAGTGGTGGCAGGTGTGGCAGGTGCAGTTGTTCTTGGGGCTGATTCCCCAAAAATGATGAAGCTCTACTCACTTTCCAATCCATGACCTGTGTCCTCAGCTCCTTAGCCGATTGTCTGGAATTAACAGGCAACCCAGGAAGATTATCTCGTGTGAAGTCCAAACTCAAAGAACCTGACACATACAATAGTAGCAACCCAAAGCTCCTGAAACTCTGGCTAGTGTCTCTCACCCTTCACTTCAATGACTGACCTGATGCCTTCTCTGCTGACACTTCGAAAGTCATGTTCACCCTTTCCTTCCTTCAGGGCAATGCATTGAAATGGTTCCAGCATGACATTCTTGGTGTTTGGCTGGGGCCCAAAGCTCTTTGGACTGAGAACTACACTGCATTCATAAACAAACTCTGGATCAACTTCAGACTTCGTAACTCATAAGCCAAAGCAGAGGATACTCTCAACAACCTCCAGATGTGTGATGCAGATCACATCCACACCTACAATCTCAAGTTCCAGGACACTATAGTTAAACTGGATTGGGGTGAGAACACCTTCTCTTACCAGTACTACCAGGGTCTTCCTGACCGCATCAAGGATGAGATGTCTTGTGTTGGCCAACCTGATTCTTTCCATGTGCTCCAAGATCTGGCCTGTTTGATTGATGACCGGTATTGGTCTTGACAGGCTGAGAAGTCTCGCACATCAGGATCTGCCCAGTCTTCAGGTCTGAAGTCTGGCACCAGTTCTGGTTCTGGGGGCAAGAATAGCAAGAGTTCATCTTTGAGCAGGAACTCAGGTTCCAACTCCAACTTGGGCAATTCCAACTCCTCAGACCAAGGCTCTTCCTCTTCCTCTCCTACCGCTAAGTCAAAGTCTGGTTCAGGTAACCAGTCCAAATCGCTGCCCTCTTGGCTTGAAGGCAAGCTCAAGAACAGGAAACTGATGGATGAAGAACACAAACGCTGACAGGAGAACAGTCTTTGCATGTTCTGTGGTGACAAGCACGACATCAACAACTGTGTGAAGAAGAAGGCCTGCAATGTGAAAGGTAAAGCATCTGGATGTGCTGCCTCTGTTGATGAAGCACCCTCAGCCAACAAAGCCAGTGGGTCTGCTGAGTCAAAAAACTAGACCACAGCTCTGATACCTCAACACCAGATCAGAGTTGCATTGACCCTTCTGGTGTTATCCATGAGGTCATGCTCAATGCATCCACTCTTTCCAGTGATTCCCTATGCATTCCCCTTTCTTCCACCTACACTACCAATGAACTTATAGAGAATGATTCCCCTGATGGCCTTTCTTCCCCTTTCCAAACCTTACTTTTATATTTTCTTGCTCTTGTCAATTCCAGTTCTTCCCATTGTTTTATAGACTCTGACTTTCACTACATACGAGGTGTTCTTTTTATGCTATTAATACAAAGGAAATACACCCAGAATACTGCTATATATTTGCTTCCAGACAACACTCAGAAAATTCTATTAGTTTCAAGTTGTCATCACATATTGAAAACAGCAAGCATACTCTGGATATTTTATGACAATGAAATTATAGAATTATGCTTTAATTTTCTAATTACAAATATACTAAATTTTCTGCCTTATAAAATAGTGAGAAAACATTTAGAAAATAAATATAAGATTTTGAATTTTATATCAAAGGAAACATATTAAATACAAAAGAAAAACTATATGAAAACTATCTAAAAACTGCTTTAAAATATAGTGTTTTCACATGATTTTCCTACTATTTTCCTAGTGTTTTCTCTGACTTTCCCACAATAGAAAATGTGGAATTTTTATCTTATCTTATCAGCATTTTCTGAGCATTTTCAACCAGAGAAAATTTAATGTTTTCTCAGCATGGAAATTATTCTAACATATTGTATTATCTATTAATTCTCAGAATTCGAAGATTCTATATCTTTTGCTGCTGAAAATTTAGTATTCTCCAGACATATTCTTGTTGAGAGGACACAATTGAAATTTAGAATTTATATATAGTTTTATAAAAATTCTCTTTGCAAGAAGATTAAGTGTTTTCTCAATCAGAAAACCATGTTAAAAGAACACCTCATATATAGTGTCCATCATTTCTGCTGCCACATTCCTTCGTGCCTGTAATGAGCCTGGTGTGCAGCAATTCACTCTCTATGCTATAGACCCAAGCACAGAGTCTTCTGGTAAGGCTGGTGACATTGAGCTAGTTGATATGTCTGCCATTCCTACTCCCTATCATGAGTTTGCATCTGTTTTCAATGAAGATCTTTCATAGAAGCTTGCTGACCACCGAGAGTTCGATCTGAAGATTGAACTTGAGGAAGAAGCTCAGCCACCTCTCAGCCAAGTTTTACTACATACGAGGTGTTCTTTTAACATGGTTTTCTCATTGAGAAAACACTTAATCTTCTTGCAAAGAGAATTTCTATAAAACCATTTATAAATTCTAAATTTCAACTGTGTCCTCTCAACAAGAATATGCCTGGAGAATACTAAATTTTCAGCAGCAAAAGATATGGAATTTTCAAATTCCGAGAATTAATAGATAATACAATATATTAGAATAATTTCCATACTAAGAAAACATTAAATTTTCTCTGGTTGAAGATGCTCAGAAAATGCTGATAAGATAAAAATTCCACATTTTCTATTGTGGGAAAGTCAGAGAAAACACTAGGAAAACACTAGGAAAATAGTAGGAAAATCATATGGAAACACTATATTTTAAAGCAGTTTTTAGATAGTTTTCATTTAGTTTTCCTTTTGTATTTAACATGTTTCCTTTAATATAAAATTCAAAATCTTATATTTGTTTTCTAAATGTTTTCTTACTATTTTATAAGGCAGAAAATTTAGTATATTTGTAATTAGAAAATTAAAAGGTAATTCTATAACTTCATTATTATAGAATAATTAAGAAACACTAACTCTTCTGGAAATTAAAATCCAGAGTATGCTTGCTGTTTTCACTATGTGATGACAACTTGAAACTAATAGAATTTTCTGAGTGTTGTCTGGAAGCAAATATATAGCAGTATTCTGAGTGTATTTCCTTTGTATTAATAGCATAAAAAGAACACCTCATATGTAGTGTTTACCCTCTCTCAGGCAATGAGCTGGCAGCTCTTCGAGAATTCCTAGATGACAATCTTCACAGTAGATTCATCACCTCCTCAGGCTCTCCTTTTGGAGCACCAGTACTCTTTGTTAAAAAGAAATCCAGGGCCCTACATCTGTGTGTGGATTTCCAAGGTCTTAACAAGATCACTAAGAAGGACCACTATTCTCTTCCTCTCATCTCCAACCTACTCGATGCTCTGAGTAAGGCCAAAATCTATACCAAACTTGATCTTTGCCATGTGTACCATCTTGTACAAATTGCTGAAGGTGACAAGTGGAAAACTGCACTGAACCCCCACCACCTCTGGTCAAGATCAATGACAAAGGTGAACCTCATTATGAGATATCTGAGATCTTAGACTCGAAGTTGGATCAGCAGTGTAAGTGTCAGTTACAGTACCTTGTGAAGTGAGCCAGCTATGAAGGTACAGATGAAGAAATCCAATGGGTTTCAGCCAAGGATTTAGACCCAGGCGAAGCACTTGATGATTTCCACTCCAACCTCTCAATCCAGCATAAACCTGGCCCTCTTGACAAACACAAGGCCACACTTGCACAATACTCAGCACTTCGGCTGATCGAACCTTGAGTTTCTTTTTCTTTTTCTTGCACCACACTTCTTGATCCAATGCATATAACTGATTATTTCTATTTTATTTTTACCAAGATAATTTTTGTTTACAATACTTCTATTTCCTCTATATTCATGTCCATGTCTGTGGTCCAAGAAACAAGAAATTTGGCCTACCCAATGAGCCCTTTAGTCCTCTGGCTCGGCCACCGACGACTCGACCCCACTCTCACTTCTGGAACCATCCTCTGACTCCTCCACAGCCTTCCCTTTTCCCTTGTCCAGCTTCAGCTGTACCTCCTCCTCTTCTCCATCTGAGTGTGCAATATTCAAGACATCCAGCACCTGCACTGACCTATAATGCAGAGTTTTGGCCTTCTTCTCTAAACGCTCCATTCAGCTGACAAGCTCATCCATCCAATCGTTCATCTCCTGTCTTATTTGCTTTACCTCCAGCAAGATGAGATGGCTGAGCTCAGCAGCACTCTCATTGGGACTGAAGTCTCCATCTGAGTCCTCCACCACTGGATGGGACTTCAGATGACCACGAGCTTTCAGCTTGAAGGGTCCAGCTACATTTTCTGGCACTTGAGCTATAAAGCTGCATCGGATCTTCAATGAATAGCATGCCTTGCATGTGCTGATCAGCTGAGTCTGACTGTCCCACGTCTCAATCTGCCTCTTGCACGCTACTGGATTTTTCTTCTGCTTCCAGCAGTTGTTGCACTCTGAGCAAAGTCAGCCTTGTCTGAAAGGAACTCATATGACATACCTTGACTGTCCTCCACTGGCACCCAAACTATCCTTGTCTGTTTACAACTCTCAGTAGGAGACTCTCACTATATACAAGGTGTTCTTTTAACATGGTTTTCTGATTGAGAAAACACTTAATCTTCTTGCAATGAAAATTTTCAAAAAAGCATTTATAGATTCTAAATTTCAATTGTGTCCCCTTAACAAGAATATGTCTGGAGGATGCTAAATTTTCAACAACAAAAGATATAGAATTTTCAAATGCTGAGAATTAATAGACAATACAATATATTAGAATAATTTTCATGCTGAGAAAATATTAAATTTTCTCTGGTTGAAGATGCTCAGAAAATGCTGATAAAATAAGATAAAAATACCAAAGCTTCTATTGTAGGAAAGTCAGAGAAAACACCTGGAAAACACTAGGAAAATGGTAGGAAAATCATGTGGAAATGCTATATTTTATAGCAGTTTTTAGATAGTTTTCATATAGTTTTCCTCTTGTATTTAACATGTTTTCCTTGATTATAAAATTCAAAATTTTCTTACTATTTTATAAGGCAGAAAATCTAGTATATTTGTAATCAGAAAAGATAGCTTGAAACCAATAGAATTTTCTGAATGTTGTCTGGAAGTGAATATATAGCAGTATTCTGAGTGTATTTTCTTTGTATTAATAGCATGAAAAGAACACCTCGTATGTAGTGACCTCCAGTCTTCAAACACCTGAACCCTTGGTTCCACCCAGAAATTGAAATTGTGCCTGTGGTCGGCAGGGAGGACCATGAGGAGGGACACAGGGAAGAGGACGAGGAGAACCAAATCCCCTCAAATATTGACAACTGACCGAGGCTGAAATCACAGCCTCTGACTTCAGTCCTGACCACATCTCTGCCCTGTGTGCAGATTGGAGCGCCATTTCACCAAGGACTGCCCACAGTACATGTGTAAGCAATGCTTCAAAACTCAGCCTGGGCGTACTACTGGAGGCTGCCCTGACCACTGAAGGTCTTGCTGAATTGCACGCCGAGGGGCTTATCAGAGCTCTGGGTCTCTCACTACATACAAGGTGTTCTTTTCATGCTATTAATACAAAGGAAATACACTCAGAATACTGCTATATATTCACTTCCAGACAACATTCAGAAAATTCTATTGGTTTCAAGCTATCATCACACATTGAAAACAGCAAGCATATTCTGTATTTTAATTTCCAGAAGAGTCTGTGTTTTTTGATTATTTTATAATAATAAAGTTATAGAATTATCCTTTAATTTTCTAATTACAAATATNAAATACACAAGGAAAACTATATGAAAACTATCTAAAAACTGCTTTAAAATACAGTGTTTTCACATGATTTTCCTACCATTTTCCTAGTGTTTTCCTAGTGTTTTCTCTGACTTTCCCACAATAAAAAATTTGGAATTTTTATCTTATCTTATCAGCATTTTCTGAGCATTTTCAAACAGAGAAAATTTAATATATTCTCAGCATGGAAATTATTCTGATATATTGCATTATCTATTAATTCTAAGAATTTGAAAATTCTATATCTTTTGCTGGTGAAAATTTAGTATTCTCCAGACATATTCTTGTTGAGGGGACACAATTGAAATTTAGAATTTATATATGGTTTTATAAAAATTCTCTTTGCAAGAAGATTAAGTGTTTTCTCAATTAGAAAACCATGTTAAAAGAACACCTTGTATGTAGTGTCTTGTGAGCTCTTTTTATATTTCCAGAGATGGTATCTTGAGCTTCTCGCTGCACTCGATTGGGTGGAGATATACCAACCATTGATGGAAAATCAGGAGAAGAAGAAGACCACTGCTACTGTGAAGGTGATGGGTGCCTTCCTTTTTGACGCCAAGGATTGCAAGCTGTTTTTTACAGCAGGTCTGCCCTTCTGGTTCATCAGACCAGTGGCATATCATCACACTACTCATATAGATACAGCGGTGATCCCACTCACCCCAGAAAACCAGTCAATTGAGTCTTGAGACTTTAATAACTACCCATGCAAAGTCATTTTCTCTGGTGCAGGTAGTGACTAAGCCAAAGCTCATGCTATCGAGAGTTATGGCCAGTCACTTGTTGCTTTCGCTAATTCCTTTGCTGTTCCAACTTTGGTGGATGACGCAGGACTGTCCAATTCCTCCACAAATACGTTGTTGGTTTCCAGTACTGTTTCTTGGCCTAAACATCAAAAGGCGAACAAGCATTCTACACCATGTAAGTCTTGTAATTGCAAGTCTCATGTTTAGAATAAATAACCCAGAGTTCTATAGATTCAAAGTCTAAACCAAGTGTGGCTGCCAAAGCTGAGCAAGACAAATTTGCAGAAATTAATAGCTCATATTCACCTGCTGTGCCGGATGTTTGGGTCCAAGCTGTAGCAGGCATCGATCAGTCAAAGAAACTAGAAAATGTCATCAATAGTGGTTATGCCTTTCCAGAACCGGTATTGATTCTTTATGCTGGGCTCATGTCAATAGATAGGATGCTGCAGTACATTAAGAAATAGCTGTGCCTACGTGCCGTCCTCATCTTTCAACACCAACTGCCTTTCCTTTCACCAACTGCTCCTACTGCCTTGTATGGTGCCTGGTCACCCAGACAATGGTGAACACTTCTTGCATTGTATGACAAATCTAGAGGCTCTGGTTTCCGACAGGCTTGTGAGAGGAAAGAAGTCAGCGATTTGCTGGCTGAAACCCTTGAGTTCCTCGACATTGATATTGACAAGGCCATCACCAATGTTGAGGAACATTATTTCACCTGGCAGGGAAAACAGCATAGTATCGGACTGTTATCAGAGCCTGGTGTCTTGAAGCCCATAGTGTGGGAATTGTTCAAGCTTAACTTTTGATTCAAGTTCCATGCTCTGGACAGCAAGCTTGGCTGAAGCTCTGTCCAGACCAATGTTCACAACCTCACCTCCTTCGATGTATTAGTTCAGGACTGTTTTCTGGGAATTTCTGGAATCTGGAACCTGATGCAAATTGACTGGGAGAAGGCACATAATGGTTTAGCAGCTTCAGATCTTTGAGAACGTGCAGTGTTCATTCTCAAGATGTGCAATATTATAAAGCAATGGCCAAAGGCAGTGTCAATACCTGCTCTACAATTCCTAAAGACAACCATTGATGAGCACAGTGATGCTGAGCTGAAGGAAATGGAGTCAGCTGTCACTCAGTTCTACTGTCAAGCATTCTTTGAGACTTTTGGGTGGCCACCAGTTATACCTCATTGATTGGACTAGCTATTGGTATGTGAAGTGGTTTTGGATTGATGAATATGATCTAACCATGCTATCTAGTTCTTTACTGTTGTTTCAATTCTTGTTATTATCATTACAGACATCAAATTGTACTTGCAAAAAATGTAACTACTATTTCATTGAACAATAATTACATTTAGGACTTGATCATAGATGTATGTGTCCTTGTGAGTCTTGTTCGAATCGATCTGAATTGGGGGATTGAGAACTTAATGGCTAAGCCATGGCTTAGCCACTCAGAGCCAACCAGGAGCAGCTCCAGCTAATGGCTCAATCCAAGCTGTTAACAGGAGCCGCTCCTGGCAGCTTGGCTCCAGAGCCACTGAGCCAATAATATGTCGAACCTAGAAAAGACCCACTTTTATTCATTTTACACTATTTCTGAATTGGAACACTTTAATATGACACGAGATAATGGGTAATAAGGACTAGAGTGAGCCCAGTCTGCTAGTCATTGCCTTAGAGAAGTGGTGGTACCTTAGAAAGTATGAAGAGCTATATGATACGCTATACAGAGGTGTCTAAGCTGTACTTTCTAACCTATCTAAGTATCAGATCCAAAGCAGATCACTCCTGAAACCTGTAGGGAATCTAACTATGGCCCAATGAACACATTGGCTAGTTAACCAAGCTCTCAAAAGTGCTATCAATGGGATTTTAACTTCTACTTTACTTTTCTATGACATCTGCAAAGTGCAAGCTGCAGTCAAACAGTACAGAGGTACTTAGAGGAGACATCAAAACAGAAAGACAACTTAGAACAGGAACAATCATAGAATGATCCTCCTCCAAAGTCAATATAGGGATCAGCATCAAAGCAGGCGATCTCTTAATAAAGAATTCACTGGTGGCTAAACAATGTGTGATAAGCAAACTAGGTACAAAGCCTGCTCGGAAAGACAGAAATCACTTCCGAAGGACATCCACTACCTACAGACAGATACAATGAGACATATGAAGAATATCTAATGTGCAAGAAATCCTAAATAAGACCGAGCATGCATTGCCAAAGGAGATCGGAACAATAACAGCATGTTCTGACCTTGGAAAATTTGGCATCTAGGCCACTGCCAATGTGCAGATACTAGAAAAGGGAAATGCTGTCAAAAGACGGGATGGATACAGCCATCCACTCGTAGATACCCAACTTAGAAAAGAGAAAATACAAATTATAGAGTCTAGAACACCTGGAGGCATAGATACCCACGCAGATATGGTCGGATACCCTAGTGGCCAGACTCTATGACATCCAAACAATCCCTCTTTTAGTATTTCAGTCACTCATTTGTCATTTCCTGAATTATTGGACAATATTTATAATTTTCTGTAGATATATTCCTTGGACTGTATATAAGGACAGCTAGATATTTGTACATACTCAAGTAACTCTGCCCCCTCTGATTGTGAATACATGACAAGTTTGTTTGGTGTATAAATTTGTGTGCCATTCCAGNGTGGGTATCTATGCCTCCAGGTGTTCTAGACTCTATAATTTGTATTTTCTCTTTTCTAAGTTGGGTATCTATGAGCGGATGGCTGTATTCCATTCCATCTTTTGACAGCATTTCCCTTTCTAGTATCTGCACATCGGCAGAGGCCTAGATGCCAAAGTTTCCAAGGTCAGAACATGCTGTTATTGTTCCTATCTCCTTTGACAATGCATGCTTGGTCTTATTTAGGATTTCTTGCACGTTAGATATTCTTCATATGTCTTGTTGTATCTGTCTGTAGGTAGTGGATGTCCTTCAGAAGTGATTTCTGTCTTTCTGAGCAGTCTTTGTACCTAGTTCGCTTATCGCGTATTGTTTAGCCGCCGGTGAATTCTTTATTAAGAGATTGCCTGCTTTGACTCTGATCCATATATTGACTTCAGAGGAGGATTGTTCTATGATCATTCCTGTTCTAAGTTGTCATTCTGTTTTGATGTCTCCTCTAAGTACCTCTGTACTGTTTGACTGCAGGTTGCACTTTGCAGATGTCATAGAAAAGTAAAATAGAAATTAAAATCCCATTGATAGCACTTTGAGAGCTTGGTTAACTAGCCAATGTGTTCATTGGGCCCTAGTTAGGTTCCCTACAGGTTTCAGGAGTGATCCGTTCTGGATTTGATACATAGATAAGTCAGAAAGTACAGCTTCAACACCTCTGTATAGTGTATCATATAGCTCTTCATACTTTCCAAAGTCCCATAGCTTCTCTAAGGCAATGACTAGCAGACTGGGCTCACTCTAGTTCTTATTATCCATTATCTCATGTCATATTAAAGTCTTCCAATTCAAAAGTAGTGTAAAATGAATAAAAGTGGGTCTTTTCTAGGTTCAACATATTAGCATCGATGTGTTAGGACTGGCCAAGTCGAAAAATGACAAGCAGCCAAGAAGTCCTTTGTCACACCATGGTCAGTAATATGCACTCAACAAGCTGAAAAACAGAAAAGAATTGAAGAACAAATGGAAAATGATGACAACTATTATGCCAGCCCCTCTGCAAACCCACCTTTACTTAAAAAGGGAAAAATAGGTGTGAGCAGCACCTTGAGAGCTTACTGCTCCTGGCATAATACAACACATTCAGAAACCGAATGTTTTGACATCGACCAAGAGATAGTAAGTAAGGACAAGAGAAAAGCTAAAGAATTCTTTAGTACAACCACTGAACAATCAATGATTGATCCAGACTCTACCTTTCTCAAGGAATCTAGAGATATGGTTGATCAATCTCTGATTGATACTACTATTAGACAATTGTCTAATGAATTTTTGGGCAACCCAGGTCCTTCAGAATCTACTTTGAATTCTTTGGAATTCACTTCTTCCAATCCGGAGAACACAGCTGGATTATCTGTTACAGAGCCAACTTAGCCTAACAAGACTACTCTCTGGACTGATCTCAAAGTCTGTGGATGGCATGGAATGCATCACCCAGAATCAGCATGCTCCTTCACTGGTATTGAAACATGGGATCAAAAGCCTAGTTGGTCTGATCTGCTGAGGCTAGAAAATCCTTCCCCACCTTTGCCCATACCAGTTCAAGTACCACCACCACAAGGATCATTCATGATTAAAGATGCTGTGATTTACAAACACGACCTGGAATTTGTTTTCATTTCAACTTTCAAAGATGAGGACATAGAAATCAAACTGGAACTATCTGATCATACTCTATCTGTCACAAAGAAGGACGATCTGGAAGATGCTGATCCCAACACATTCTTCTATATTGGGAATGGAAACAGGAATCATATCAGCTCTTTCTATAATCCATTTGTTCCACCTACACCACCTCCTGAAGTCAAACGATGGGAAGAAGAACACAAGTATGATTACAAGTGTAACCAAGCAGATTATTATGATTGGTATGGTCCAGGCCCTATTACATTTTCAGGTACTAATCAAACTAAACAGAACAACATTGAAACCAATGTCTTTTATAAGAACATTGAAGATTGTGTTGTGAATGTTTGTGCAACCAATATGTTCTGTACCTTAGTTGATTGTACTAGTAATAGTGTGAAATCAAACTCTGCTTATTGGGTTCTTGATTCTGCTGCAACCAACCACATAAGTCCACATATTGGAGATTTTTCTGAACTACATGAGATAAACCCTATTGCCATACAGGGTGTTAATGGTGGTGATACAATTACTAAAGCTGGCACTGTTATCATATCTCATCAGAACTCCAATAATGTTATACATCAAGTCAAACTTTCTCCAGTTTACTATCATCCAAAATCCACATTCTGACTCCTGGCTGGAATCAAATTCACAATGAGAGGTTGTGATATTATCTACTCTCACCTGGAAACCTCTATTCAAGGGAAATCAGGTGAACTACTCATGTCCCTATTCTCTGGACATGATAAGTACAAGTTTACCTACCTGGAGACATGGATTGAGCATCTCAATGTTCTCCAGACCCTTGCTGCTGCTACACGGAAAGCAGTAGACACTGTTGTTGCACACAATCACTTTGGTCACATCCCTGAGCCAATTTTGCGCAAATGCACCACAGCATGTAATGGTTTTTCCATGTGAGGATCGCTGATGTTTGAGCACCCTCGCACTGGATGTGCTTATGGGGGCATAAAGCAACAGTCATATCCAAGCTCAATGAAACAAGCAACGGAGATCCTAGAACTAATCCATATGGATCTAGTGGAGTTCCCCATAGTATCATACTCTAATCAATTCAAATATGTGCTCACCATTCTTGATGACTACTCTAGTCATGGCTGGTCAGCTTTACAAAAATCAAAAACACAATTAGAAACTCTAGCTTCCTTTAAGGCATTTCAACAGCAGGTTGAAAAGCAAACTGGAAAGCATATTAAAACTATGCATATTGATCATGGGGGAGAATTCTTTGGAACCATATTCCAGTGTTATCTTAAAGATTCTGGCATATGAATACAGTATTCCACTCCACATGAGCATCAACAGGCTGGCAGGATTGAGTGCTTTAATGGGATTATCTGGGAAAAATCTGAGAAATTCTGTTTCAAAGCATGTCTTCCCACTGCCTGGTGGACTTTTATGTTCCAGATTGCTGTTCATGTCTATAACAGGACTCCAAATAAGCACTTGGCATGGAAAACACCTATTGAAGCCTTCAAAACCAAGAAACTGGATGTTTCTTATTTCCAAACACCTGGTTGCAGTGCCTATGTCTACCTTGACAAAGAACTTCATGCACATAAGCTAGCACCTAAAACAGAGAAAATGATCCTTGTCAGATATGTGCCAGGATCAAAGGCTTGGCTCTTTATTCGAAACACAGAGAGGACCTTCATTTCATCTACAGCAATTTTTGATGAAAGTGACTTTCCAAAGTGCAAAACAACATCTATCAAATCAGCACTTATTAAACATGCCAACAACATTCCTTTACCATCTTCCTTATCACATGACACTGACCACTTTATTTCTGATCAGGACACCAATCACCAACCCAATCAAGAGGTTATTACTGATACAGATCATCCTGCAGCACCTGATCCTAGTCATGAGGATCTTGATGATCATGAACTAGCCAATAACATACCAATTCCAGCACCTGCGTCACATCAGCAGTTAGAACTCAGGTGTTCCCAGCGACCTACTCAAGTCCCAAACTGCTAATACACCAATTTTATAAACCTTTCAAATTCTACACATATAAGTGTTGTTTGGACATATTTAAACAGTTGAAATGATAAGAAACATGGAAATAGAAGGACTGATATGAGCTCAAGTAGTCAGTCAAAACCTATATATGCTTGATGGCATGAAGCTATAAGTTAATGGAACTTACAGTACACCCCACATGGGTACCAAGTCACTTATAGACTCTCAAAACTATGCCTTGAGCCTCCCAAAACCTGTAGGGACCTCTATACAGTGTGTTCAAAAGAGACACATTGGTAGTTGAACATATATATGGTGTATTAAGGGGATATTTTATGTTTAAACAACCTTCATTTACTCTCAGAGAGCTTCTTCAAGCTCAGGATAATACNGCCCACTATGCTCTCTACACACTCCAACAAACTTATTTGTTTGACTATCCCAATGCACTCTCCTCTCAACCACAATCTCATCCAACATCAAGATAGTGAGAATAATCCCTTCTGAAGACTGAATCAACTCTGCCAAACCACTTGACAATGATGTATCAAAGTTCTGGTTGATCTTGGCATGAACAGAGCTAAGGGCTGAAGCAACCATAGGTGGTATATGTGAGGTGTTTCAGAGGGTAGTCATGCCAGGGATCCCTAGAGCACAGTGAGCTATTTCTGCCACTCAAATGCCTCTGATCCTCTATAGCAATATCCCTATCATCATTGTTTCCTCTGTGTAACTTTTAGGCTTATACAGTCCCTTTGCAGCCTTCTCATACATTGAAAGAATCCCATGTATGCCAGTGTTGTTATTCAGCACAACAGAGAGTAACTGGTCCACATTCTTCACATTTCCTGTCAACATTGCCACCAACAACTAGTCTGACCCTACAGAATTCAAGACTTCTTTAAGACAACTACAGCACTCAGTATACTGAAAAAGGTCCTAGACCAATTTCTACAAAGAGCTCAGCACAGGCACACCCTTTGCTAAGACTCTAAGTGTGTCACAACCTGATACCCAACACAGGCCACACTCCAAGTGCCCAAGGCTCCTTCTTGGTGTAAATTGTCTCTTAGAAAAGTGCTATTACACACTCAAGATGTTACTCTTATCTCTTATGACACAAGTTCATTATCAGATTTCTATCTCTCTGGAGTCACTCAGAACCAATCTTCAGGGCCTGAAGTGAGGAAGCAAAACTGGAATGGCATACAAATTTATACACCAAACAAACTTGTCATGTATTCACAATCAGAGGGTGCAGAGTTACTTGAGTATATATGCATATCTAGCTGTCTTTATATGGTCCATAGAATATATCTACAGAAAATTAGAAATAATGTCCAATAATTCAGAAAATAGTAAATGAGTGACAGAGATGCTAAAAGAGGGAATATTCAGATGTCATGGTAATATACCAATTTTATAAACCTTTCAAATTCTACACATATAAGTGTTGTTCAGACATATTTAAACAGTTGAAATGATAAGAAACATGGAAATGGAAGGACTGATATGAGCCCGAGTAGTCAGTCAAAACCTATATATGCTTGATGGCACAAAGCTATAAGTTAATTGTACTTACTGTATGCCCCACATGGGTACCAAGTCACTTATAGACTCTCAATATTGTGCATTGAGCCTCCCAAAACCTGTAGAGACCTCCATATGGTGTGTTCAAGAGAGACACATTGGTAGTTGAACATATATAGAGTATATCAAGGGGATATTTTACTTTTAAACAATCTTCAATTACTCTCAGAGAGCTCCTTCAAGCTCAGGATGATACCTATGATATACCAAGAGAAAAGATATGACAATATCTAAGTCAGATATATGATGGAGTATTAGCTCAAGTATATGATCACTCTGCATTCCGAGATGGTGATGCAATGATCCCTCCAAAGATAGGAGAAAGTGATAAGATGGAAATCAGATAGGATCGATAGACGAGAAAAGACACATGAGAGATAAGCATGAGTCAGTCCAATAGGACAGATGGAACAAGGAAATACACAATGACTCCTATGGAAGTTGAGAGTATTTCTGACTATTGAAAAATGGGATAAGGAACTCCTAGGCAGTAGCAACGGATTCTGAACCTAGATACCCATATACCACACAGAGGGCCTAGCTCAAGTCATGCTTCTGATACCCGAGATTGTATTTATTGGTGACCCACATACCTATATATGGTATGGGATTACTATTGTGACAAGGGACTGAACCCATATATGTTCATTTTGTGATTTTTCCTGTGACCAGTATGATATATACTTATTATTATAATTTTAATATAGATGTTTGTTTCCAGCAGTATATAAGGACAGCCATTTTGTAGGTGGGAGAAAGAGGAATCTGCCCCACCACTATGCAATATTTGTATGTGGCTATTGTTTGTGTAGAGAAATCACATTTGATCGGATTTTCCTCCTTACATCAGGCCCTAGGGACTCAGAGTAGACCTAGTTGAGATATAAGACTATATACCAAACTTGATAGTGATGCGAAAGCCAGATATTCTGTCTGCGCTTTAGTGGATAGTCATTTTCAAGTCAAGAGAAGACTTTGTATCAGAAAGTTTTGGTGGCTTTCTGGAGGCAGCTAGTGTTTTGCTAGTGTTGACACATCTTAGAGAGGGCTCAGGCTATGAGAGTAGAAGTTTTCCTGCTTAAGTGTGTTCTAAATTGAGTAGACACATCTTAGAGAGGGCTCAGGCTACCAGAGTAGAAGTTTTCTGGCTTAAGTGTGTTACAGATCACAACCAAGAGGGTTATATCCAGTACAAGGGGTACTGTAGTCTTTGATTACTTGGGTTATCACTTCAGGGTAGTCTTACCATTGCCTCAGTGCAATTAGCTGTTGTATTTAGGCTTGATTGAGATAATAGAAACTAGAAAACACATAATAAAAACAAATTATTAAACAAATATATCCTTATAGTCTCTATGTTAATAAACGAATACATGCTTATTTGGTTCACAAACATCAAATAGAGTCTAAGTGCAGTAACTCTGATCATGCCAAACCATACTCTGCACATCACCATGCACACACATAGACAATAGTAGAGCAGAATCTGATCAACAGATCAGCTCTTTGTGTAGCACAATCAAGTGGTATTAATGGTGAAGAGGCAGTGACTCTATCTGCTATAAAGAGCTGCTACATGCTATCTCCACTCTAAAATGCTCTCTAAAAAGGGCTTCTGCAACTAAAAGCTGCTACTAAACCCACACACACACACAACACACACCAAAACCCACAATAGAGGCTACTATGAGTGATAAAATACTGTATAAGTCCACTAAGAGACTGAGTCTGTCTCAAGTGTAATTTGGGGTGCAAAGGGGACAGAACCCTTTTAAACTTTCAATTGACTAGCTTGGGTTGGTATATGGTTGTAGAGCCTAAAGACTCTGGTTAGGACGACTCAAGTATTGTACTCAAGGGTCACAAAGTATAGGTTTTAAAACAAGTGGTTTATTGGTTGGTTTGTAACTGAAGGTATACAGTGAGGCAAGATATATATATAAATCTCAGCTCTACTAGAAGCGATAGACTGGCAAGTGTGTAGACTTGGTCTATGAAAGCTGTGTGGAGGTCTAAATCAATGCTGCGTGGGGCTATAATGTGCAAGTACCAGTCAGTGCTTGAGCCTGCATCTACAAGTACAGCTCTTTATATACAGAATGATAATTGGAAATAACAAAATAAAAGATAAACAAGTGTGATCTAGTTTAGAGTATAAATTGTATGTGTTCATGCATAAAAGTCCAATTCCACATAGCAATTAGCTATGTTGGGTATATTTAGTGACCAAACAGTCAGTTTATTAATTTTGGACCCTGCACAGAGCATTGCTGGGTCAAATGATCCTTCCACATAGCTACTTCTGCATAGCTACTGGTTCTGGACCAGTTTTATATATGGGAACATTTCTTGTTCTGCTGGTTTACTTCCACATAGCTGCTTTCTACCATCGGATTGGTAGATATCATGGTCTAGACATCCATCATATTCAATCTCCTTCCATTCTGCATACAACCTTATAGGTCACTATATCTGCCTGGGAGGGTCTCCAAAGCTCCATGTAGGAACAAGTTCTAACTGTGTACTAGTTTTTGATAGTAATAATGAAATGACAAGTCTCTTGACACATTATTATGCAATGTGATCACAAAGCAAACAATCTAGTGCACTTAGACTGTGGATCCCACTGATATCTATTCCTTTGTATTCAGAATTAGTGGTTTCTGGCCTGTTTTTATTGACTAAGAATCCTCACAGTGATGCTTCACTGTAATGTAGAGAGCTAGTATAGTCTACCAACCTCATCTAAATTGTGTTACAGTGTCAATTATTAGACTTATTAGACTCGGTGCTTAAAGCTTTAGATGCTGTATTGGAGCTCTTGAGTTATCAAGTCACATAGATATCACATGTACTCTGGGCTCTTTTTCTAGTATTTGACGCAAAAAGTGCATGATTTTGTGTCTAGGCCAAAATTAGGCACATCAATGGAGTCTGGCCATTAGGGTATCTGACCATATCTGTGCAGGTATCTTCATCTCCAGGTGTTCTGGACTCTATAATTTGTATTTTCTCTTTTCTAAGGTGGGTCTCTACAAGTGGATGGCTGTATCTGTCCCATTTCTTACAGTATTTCCCTTTCTAGCATCCATATGTTGGTAGTGGTCTAGACACCAAAGTTTTCAAGGTTGGAACTCACTGTTACTGTTTCTATCTCCTTTGACAATGCACACTCAGTCTTGATTAAGACTTATTACACATTAGATATTCTTTGTATGTCTCATAGTATCTGTCTGTAGGTAGTGGATGTCCTTTGGAAGTGATTTCCTCCTTTCCAAGATGGCTTTATATCTAGTTAGTTTATTTCATATTGTTTTGCCGCCTTTGAAATCTTTATTAAGAGATTGTCTGCTTTGACTTTGATCTGTATATTGACTTTGGAGGATAATCGTTCTTTGATTGTTTCTGTTCTAAGTTGTCTTTCTGTTTTAATGTCTCCTCTAAGTACCTCTGTACTGTTTGACTGCATGTTGCACTTTGCAGATGTCATAGAAAGTTAAAATAGAAATTAAAATCCCATTGATAGCACTTTGAGAGCTTGGTTAACTAGCCAATGTGTTCATTGGGCCATAGTTATGTTCCCTACAGGTTTCAGGAGTGATCCACTTTGGATCTGATACATAGATAAGTCAGAAAGTATAGCTTAGACACCTCTGTATAGCATATTATATAGCTCTTTGTACTTTCCAATGCACTATAGCTTCTCTAAGGCAATGACTAGCAGACCAGACTCACTCTACTCCTTATTACCCATTATCTTGTATTATATTAAAGTGTTCTGATTCAAAAGTAATGTAAAACGAATAAAATTGAGTCTTTTCTAGGTTTGCCATATTAGCAGCTACAAGAGAAGCAAAGTTTTGATACCTATCTTGAGCACTGTAATTTCAGTCCCTCTGGCAGAATGTGGGTTAGCATATAATGAACATGTGAAGTTTTGATCCTCACCTTGAGTATTGAAATTTTGGTGCTCCTCATTGTAACAGAGCAACCCAAAAGTTATCAGCTTGGTGTTGAGCATTGTAATTTCATTCCCTCTGGCAGTGATGCAGGTCAGCAGCTGCTAGAGAAGTGAAATTTTGATACTCAGCTTGAGTGTTGAAATTTTGATGCTCCCTTGTTGATTGGAAATATAACTGTAATTTCATTCTGTATGGCAGAGTGCAGGTTAGTAGGTGCTGGAGGAGTGAAATTTTGATACTTACACTTGAGTGTTGAATTTTTTGGTCCTTTTTTGTTAGCTGGAAATAGAACTGCAATTCCAGATCAGGACTTGAGCCTTGTAATTTTATTCCTTGCCAGAATGAGCTTAGCAGCTGCAATGAACAAGCTTTTGATATGCCTGAGAGTTCTGGGCCTTGAGCTACAAAATCCGCTTTCTGTCAGCAGGCTGTTATCAGCAGCTAGAAACTCTCCATTCTATCTGTTCCTTCCACCACTTTGACATTCAACCACAGAACAAAATAGCACAGTAGATCTCCTCATTCAGCAGCTGGAGCTCTTCCCACAATTGCTGTGCTTGTGCTCTTACTTTGCACTGAGGGTCAGTTTGAATCAATAGAATTAGAGCATTATACTTACTAGCTACAATTTGATGTGTTTGATCCTCTGCTTCAACCTCTTCTCTTCTGAAGAACCATATCCATGATAGTGATGTATTCTTGGAGAGAAGGCTTCCCTTGACAGAATTCCATTGATGTAAGAAGCACTTACTCCTGCACATAGCTGGTCTGCTTAGTAAACAGCCATCTCATGACAGAGTAACCTCTCATTGAACCCTCTAATATCCTCCAGCTTCAACACTCAGAGTAACCTCTCCCAGTCTCTAGTTCTCCACAATGCAAGCAGAGCCTCTTGAGCTGTGCAGTAATGGTCACAGTTGGACTGAATCCTAGCCTCAATCTGATCTCAAAGACCACAAGCCTTTGTGTAGGCTCCCTATGAGGGAGTGACCTGAGAGCTGTTTCAGTATGCAATGCTTTGAGCACAGAGCAAGTCTGTGATATTTCCTAGGCACTCATGAACTTGTGCATAGTGAAGTTGGTCCTCAAGTTCAATCATCTCCTTAGAGCAGATAACCAACTGAATGGTTTCACTCAGTCTGCTTGGTAGAAGGAGTTTGATGTTTTCAGGCTTGTCTGTTTCATCTTCCATCAGGGTGGGCATGTGCAAGGCAAGGGTGGGTATATAGAGGAGTTGGGTTTGATGGAAATGGCATATGCAGTTGAGGAGCAATGTTGGATGCAATAAGAGGTTTGTTTCCTGCACAATGGTGGGTTTTGTCACTGTGGCAGCATGACGTAGTTGTCATCTATATATCAGGTTAACAGAGAATCAAGAGATGGAAAACATAATACATACTGTGCACCTCTGATCTCCAGCCCTTTGAGAATCATTGCACTGGCAGTAGTCTGCTTTTTGTTCTCCCCACCAATTTCATGCTTATGATCTTCTTCAGCTAGCCTCTTCTTGAACTTTGTGATAGTAATGACTGTAATGCAGGTAAGTACTGTGCAAGTCTTTAGCAATCCAGCTTGAGAGCAAAAAAATCATCTACCTTTCATGTTCACTCTTACTGACTCTCTGCTTGCCTTCCACATCAAGTAGGTTCCACAAAGTTTGTAACAGCATTATCAAGGCTTCAGGTTGGCAAAATTGGGTGTTTAAGGGTGAGTAAGGCATTGCATTATGATAAGGATTTCTTTACTAACTTAGCTTTACAATAGCAGCAGTTAATCTCTGCTTTGTTTCTACAAAGCATGAGTCTACAATCTGAAAATAGAAGCAGATTACTTACTTATGATGATATTTAAGGCATTCTAGAGCTTTAGCAGCCTTTCTTTTCTCAGCAGTACAATGGATGTGATGACAAGGTATGATGGTAGAGAGTAAAGTGCAAGCAAAAGGCATTTTTGCTGCACATTCCACTCAACCTTTTTGATAGGTTAACATGTAGAGAGTTACAGTCCTGTATTTGGCTCAGTAGCCATTGCAGGCTCTGGCCATGAGCATCTTGATTTTGTTGGAATTTTTATGTTTGGCATCAAGTCAAATTCGGTATGACATCACACAAAATGTCAAGTTGGTATAACCCCCAACACCCACAAGGACACTCTATAACAGGGCAATGCTGGGTAATGGGGGTTATGATGTAGGTAGGGGGGCGGGTGGTTTTAGCCTCCTGTTATTGGCTACAACCCCTTGCTGATCTGACACAACCTTCAAGATCTGGAGTGGCTGGTAATATGAGTTTGTGCTGAGTTAAAGGTAGATATACCAAGTTACCATCTGTACAACTAGTTAGGTACATTGTTTCAGATAATTGAGAGACTAACAGGTTATGTGTGTGATTGACTGGTTAGTGCAGTCACAACCACCTATTACTGGTAATGGTGGGTAATGGGTGGTTAAGAGTGGTCTAGGGCAGTTTTACCAAAAATATCACAGTGCTAATCATTATCTCTGATATTCCTCAACTCAAATAGTTATAACTGGTGAAAAATATATATATATAACATATATACACATACACATTCAGGTATACAGTAATAGTAATGTAACATAAGAATCTCAACATCCCACTACTTCCAGCAAGACTGCAAAAATGTTCATTAGCATGTGATGGCACAAGAGAATGTCCAAAGAGTACATACCAGATAACTTGATGCAATTAATTTATAATAAGTCCACATCACAAGGATACTGTAATAGTAAGAGTCAGTTCATGAACAGGCATAGATAACAAGACTTACCAGGATGACCTTGACTCTAAGAGAGGAGATACAGCAACCAGAAATAGCAAGGGGATGATGGCAATGGCAACAGCAGCAAGGAGAGGGGGGAGGGGAAAGAGGACAATGAGAGGGAGACAACAATGACAAAAAATAGTAATGGCAACAACAAGAGCTATAACAATGATGAGAGAGCTATGATGGTGACAGGAGAGCTATGATGGTGATGAGAGAGCAATGACAGTGACAGGAGAGCTATGACAGTGATGAGAGAGCTATGATGGCAATGGGAGAGCTATAATGATGATGGGAGAGCCATGACAGTGACAGGAGAGCTATGATGGAGATGGGAGAGCTATGAAAGGGATGGGAGAGCTATGATGGTGACAGGAGAGGTATGGAAACAACAGGAGATGGTGGTGGTATGGAAGAAAGAAAGAAAAATCAGAGTTTGAAAAGTAAATGGAATTTATACAAATGATCATGGGGGTCTACACTCACATGACAGTAGACTGGTAATCAGGTGGTTATAACCACTGCTAAACTACTCATATCCCCCCAAAACTGGTAAATACTAATCTCATGGAGGTTATATCTCCCCAAACTGATTATTATGAGTTGGGCTAGGGCTGTATCTACATAATACTAGGCACAGGTGAGTTTTTGGCATTAATTCCCTCTATAACTGGATGTGCCATTTTGACATTTTGTGCAATGGAGAACCATAAATATTAAGCACCCATACATACACTGCACCAATGGTAAGTTGATCACAGGAAATTGTGCTTGCTAGTTTGACCTACTGGCTAGGTGTGTAACAACAATTAGATTTTTAGAACTTCACCAGTTTGATATCCATCAGCAGCATTGTGAAGTAGAATCAAGTGCCCAAAATAATAATCATTCTTCCAGTACTTCTTGTATTCAACAATTTTTTTCTTCCTTTCTACACATACAAGGATTATTTCACCCATTTTTATACTAAATAAGTATCAGATGTCTTGGCTAAGCCTGTATCCTGCTCAAACACTGTCAAACTAGATATATATAACTGATAGTAGTCCTGTGGCCTATAGTTCGGTATACCCTTGGAGACTAGACACAAACACCAAAACCCAACATGAACCCTGCTAACTAGTTATAAGCCCCTGAAACTGGTTATAGACTCTGATAATCCAGCATATCTGGGTTATGCTGGGTTACAGTGGTTTATGACAAGTTTCAGGGGGTTATACATCCCACATCGCCAATACAACCCTGATACAACCTCTGGGACTGGTTACAATGATTCTCAGTGTATCATAGCCAGTTGCTGGGGTGGTATTGGGTAGCAAGGGGGGATGACCATCAGTCATTTTTTCAGATGTAGTGTTCTGAGTATGATTTGCATGCTTGTTCCAAATGATGACGGGGAGGCCTAGGCTTCAGACACATCAGACTCTTCAGAACTTTGAGAGCCTTTATCCAATCTGAGGGCATCTCAGTTGAGGCTGCTTCCATTCAATGTGGATGCTACTCTGAACTGTGTTGTCATTACAGTATCTGATAAATTGTAGTGGCTCAGTTGCTACTCATCAACACCATCAGAACCTGTGCTTATCCCCTTCCTGAGGTCCAGCTGTAACAGGTCAAACCCAGTTTAATCCTCAGTCAGGAGAAAGCTATGGATCCCAAGAAATAGCAAGTGCATGAGCAACCTGTAAACTAAAGGAATATATGGACATCTTTTAGTGTGTCTTGTTTCATGGCTCTTTCACTGCTTGAGAAATGATATCAATCATTTAGATACCAGGGAATCATGGTAGCAAAAAATCAGTCCATATGTTACCATAGCATCAATGTGAATGATACAGGTCACTGGCTCAGTTCAATCAACAACTGTGGGCTTATGGAATGCCGCTCAAAGTATAAAGCAGGGGAGCACTCCAACCTTCAACACTCCACTCTTCAGATGTCAGGAATTCCTGAGAGTATTTCTGAGCTCTATACCGCCAGGTCAATCATTGTCTATTATGTCACCACAGCCTCGGTACGTCTGTCTGTGTCAGGCAATTGGCTTGTGGTTTAGCTAACGCAATGTGTTAGGCCATGTATTTTGCATATGGTATGTAAAATACCATTTTTCAGCGAAGCACTCAAATGACAGTCCTTTCACAGGCTTGTACATTCTGCTTTTTGGAACGTCCATCTACATCATGCACTGCCACCAGCAAGAGCAAGGAGATGAAAGGCTCGACAACAACTTGTACTCATTGTTGACGATCATTCTCTTTGTCCTGTCCACGGTGTTTGTCGTGGATTGGACCATTGAATCAATTCGCGGCCCCAGTGCTGTCTTTAACATGTTTAAAACTGGAAGCACCCAACCGATGGTAGATTACTACTTGAACAGTCCAGGAAAGATTGTCGCCAAGTAAGGATGTCTTTACTTCTGCATTCTATTACCAATGCTCGCTGCAGCTCGTTTAATGGCTTGGTTCCCATCTTTCTCAAGTATGCATGTTACCTGATCAATTATGAGGAAAGCTGACTGGCATTCAGTATAGCGGCGGATTACATGCTGGTCAGTGGTACATATCATGTGTCAAGGTCCAGTTCATGTATACCCCTTGTTTCTGTAGATTCATCGCTGCTATGTAATTTGGAGCTCTAGAAAGCGAGTTGCCATACCTTTGATAATAGTGTCAGTTGCCACAAATGGTATGCACATCACCTTTTGCTTTCCTTGGCTTATTGATGATTTGTCAATCCAGCCACTGCACTTGTTGGCATTATAATTGACCTCATCTACCTTGCTCGTGACATACCGGAGTCTTTGCACCATATTGGAAATGCTTTGGTTGTAGGATCTGATATTAGTAGCGCGGTCATTAATTCGCTGATTACTCTGCTAACTGGTACGTCTTGGCCCCTTACCAGGTACATCCTATCTACTCACTCACCCATCTAGCTGGACGTATGTGGTGGATCCACCGACAAGTCCGTACTCAAGCTGTTTATGCAAGCGATACACTTGTTGGCACAATCTCAAGAATCATGTGAGTTGGTCGCTACTCTGCGTGCTATAAGACATTGCTTAGAGGAATCATCCATTTTCGTATCAGATTGGAGTCTGGGATAATATACCCAGTGTTCATCGTGTTAAATCAGGTGGTTGGACAAACATCGACGCCTGATGAAGCACCTTTCAGCCTTTACCCGCTCGCTGTCTTAAGTGCAGTGAGTGACACAACTCACGTAAATCCGCTTTCACTGATCGAGCCACAGGGAATAGCCCCAACTTTAATCATAGTTCGTGCGAAACTTGGCAAGGGTATCGAGAGTTTGCACAGCCAGGTTTCTGAAATTCGTTTTACGAGTCGGCCTGCACCGAACGAAGGAACCATTATAAGACCACAGGCCCAAGTGCACTCCATCGGGAATATCAGAGCACCTATGGAAAATGATGTGTATGTTGGGATGTCCAAGGAAGCGACTGCGGTATGATCAGAGATATGCTTTCTACGTGACTACTCGCCCTTCCAACCTTTACTCCTCCACACTCAGACGTCTGCATTCCACCTTGTTTTCACGGCTGAATCCCACTTTTTTGAATACCTTCATCTCCCCCTCTACACCTGGGCCCGGACATCCAAGTCTATTACCTCTCTCTCACCGAGTTGAATTTCGTCATGTGCGGGAAGCTGCTGTTTGTGCTTTGTGGAACCTAACTAGGTTGGAGAATTGATGTGAGAGGGCAGCATCAAGTGAGGACGACGAATTCAGGTGAAGAGGGGAGTATATGCAGGAGAAACCGAGGCCGCAGGTATTCGGCACTATCATTCCCGAAATTGTATTTCCTTCTCGTTCGTATTTGCATTTCCCGTTGTGTCTTGCTACACGTATTAATTTACAGTATGCTTGATTATCACAATGTGAGAGCCCAAAATCGCATATCTGCGGAAATGAAAATCCAAATATGAATCTGGATATATAAAGCGCTCGAAAATGCTCAGGTTACCTGGTTACTGCATTGATAAGAATCTAAATAGGAACAGAGGTGCTTAGACACAGGATAGGGATGAAATCGTAACACTAGCCGTCCAGGCTGATCAATAATGGTACATGTGGATCTCCTTTTGTTATTATTGTACTTGTCAATCCCTTCGCTGCGTAAGCTGCTCATGATTTGGGGAAATAGATATCCTGTTGAAGGAAGCGCCCTCGAGTATTCCTACGTGAACCATAACGGCCATAAGATCCATTAAAATTTCATCCGTAAGGCCTCTTCGACGAAAGCGAGTAACGTATCTTGAGAACCCCGGAGCAACTCTTTTGATATGCTCAAGAAGCGCCTCTAATGCCGGATATGTCCCCTCTTTTAAGTGATTGAAGATCCAGGCATAATCAAGTGTTTCTGGGTACCACGCCAAACCGGAAATTCGCTTCCAACAGGCGCCTCCTGTGAGGATGCTTCAGCTTGAATAGCTACGGGATTTGAACAAACGCACCGGGTATCGAGCATTTCACCAGTGTTAGACATTTGTCGCCGTATAACGCAACAAGTTCATATTGCTGATCCAAGGAGAGCGCGTAGTGGACAGGTGTTGACCACAGGAATATCCGAAGATTGGGTAACCGAGATATGTATTCCCCCACTAGGTTGCGATTCACCTTTGATCTTGGATGAGTGTAATATGCAAAGATGATTCTCATGAAACAAACCTCCGTCCAACCCAGTTGTTCGTCGTTCTGGACTCGGCCCCACAGCGCGTCCAATCCATCAATCTCGAGTGCCTCAAGTGTCGGGATTTCCGAGGATACGCGTTCAATCAGGTCGACGCTCAACCCAGATCGCATCTTGATCGCCAATAACTTGATATTCCTTTGCCTGCGACTTCCACAAATCCAGTTTGTTATCAATGCTGGCGAGGATGGCAGAGTAGAATATGTATACCACCTGAAATCGATGATTGAAAGGCGAGGACAAGCTGCATTGGCGAATAGTGGGGAAATGGCATAGTGGCAACTAAGCTGTCGAAGGGATGCAAATGATAGTTGCCCTTCCTGATATGTGAGAACATCGAAATGCGGATCCACGCGATATGGGAACAAAATGAGTACTTCCAAGGTGTCCCCGTGCCATTTTAGAAATGAGATAATGAATTTGTATGTAGAGGTTGGCAGTGTGAGATGTAGCTTTTTTAGGAAAGGGAAGCTGCATATAGGTAAGAATTCGACTGGAAAGGGAAATGGTGAAGGGGAGGAATCGATGTTGAGAGTTTCCAGATTTGGTATACGCATCAAAACGTCAAAGAGGAGACGCAGTATGGCATAAAGAGGTTTTTTCTTGTGATATCTGCATAAAGGTACGGGTGAGTAAGAACCTAAAGCTTGCCGCTAATATAAAAAACTTACTGTATAGGTATCCGAAATGTAAGTTTGCGCACGGATTGTGCAGCCAATGAGTTTGCGTGTAGTGTCTTCAACACGCGGATAATCCTTGGCGCCGGAATCCATCTCAAGGAAACTTGTTTGTAGATGCGAGGCATCGAAATGCAATGAAGTTGCTTTGATACGAGGCAAGCAGCAAGTAAGGTTGACCGTGAAGAATGATGCAGAATCACCTTGATAACTTCCATTGGTATGATTAAATCCATGCTGAGGTGAATGGAGGACGCGAGAGATGTGGTGGTTCAAAAGAAAGAAAAGGAAGGATAAGATAATCAACATCATGACGTGTGTAGGCTGGCAGCAAACGCCCGAGAAGCGCTCGCGTGGAAATGTGACTGCTCTGTTACATGTCACACTTAATTCCTTTTCAACGACGACGTCGACAGCCGTTATTCGCCTTCGATATTTCACTTCTTCCTTAACGTGGATTATATATAAGCTTGCATTGTAATTTCTCCCTGACTTTTTCTCTGTACCTTACCTAGCTCAATAGCCCACTTCCGTCTCACGCCATCACTCTCAGTTCCTTAATGAAAGCTATTCTCTCAATGACGACCAAAGAGTCATATCTGTCGCCCATTCCACTACTTCAACATCTTCCCCACGACACAAGCCACCAAAAATCCATCAAATTTAGCTGCTTGTTTCGACTCCTTTGGCAACCCTATCCTAATTCTTCGTCTTTTCAGTTCTCTCTTGCCTCCTAGCATAAATTGATTACTTCTCGTGTTGCGTTGGAGTGCGGGAATATGGGGTAACAGGCGCTTTTTTTATACTCCACACTTCCGCATCTATCGCTGAGATCATCAGTGAACCTAGCGCAAATATGACGACTAGGCTTATGAGGATAGTAGCAGTTCAAGTATAGTTCTGTGAGATCTATCCTTTATTTCCTCGTTTACCAGGTACTAATGTTATCTATAGGACTGGTTCCGCTACGTCATTTACAGCACATCCTTCGACATTTCCCATGTTACCATGCCCGAGTACTTACACGCTATCGCTGTAGACCCACTCAATGCTTCGACCCGGAAAGGCGACATCTCAGCTTTCCGAGAGCGAAACGGCAAGCTCATCACTTATCACGGACAGCAAGATGGTCGTATTTCACCCATCAAATCTGAACGGTATTACAAACATGTCTCGAGTACCATGGGGCTCTCACCATTGTCTTTGGATGATTTTTATCGGTTGTTCAGGATCAGTGGTATGGGACACTGCTCAGGCGGTACGGGTGCATCAGAGATCGGAGGGCAAGGATCTGCTGCCGGAAATACAAAGTTGAATCCGGAGAGTAATATATTGACAGCATTAGTGAGATGGGTCGAGGAAGGTGTTGCGGATCCAAGTTTAACAATGGGAGCATATCATCGGGTGTGGCTTTTAGCAGGCGTCATTGTCGATTTCCGTTCAGGAACACCTATGACGGAACTGGGGATAGCACCAAACCGGAAAGTTGGACATATAAATTACCAGAATAGTTATATATTGGGATACGACTAGCAGACAGCTGTACTACTACACATACAGTGTACTCAGTACTGTGCTACCTTCATCAGACTAGCCCAATACCATCTTCGTGTAGTAGTCCTTTGAGAAGATCACCAAGGGTTGTATCTACATCCTGCTCGATCTCAATTGGATATCCCTAGAGTTCTAAGGAGCGCTTCTGACTCGGGTACACAACTAAGCACATCACCCGGTAACGACAGCGAGCCGCGTGTGATAACCGACGGTTCAGGATTGATGCATACGAAGACAATGAGGACAACGAGATTTGTGTCGTACGAGTAGCTGTACTGCGTCATGATGGCCGAAAGAGGAAAAGGTAGCGTGGGTAAATCTGACAAATCTGACATTACCTTTCCTTTCACACCACTGCCACCAGCCTTGTTGTCATTTCCTCTTCGCTTTGAGGCAGATTGCTATAAGCCAGTATAAACGCCGAACAGCCAAGAACAAAGGAAGGCACTTCATCTCTGTACACGCGCCTAATCTTCTACATCTCCAATGTCAAAAAAGTACCGCCGTAGCCCGTGAGTCGATTGGCTGGAGAAGGGATAACGTTCTTCGGAAGTGAGAATTCTGAGCAGGGTACCGGATCACACTACTTATAATATACTGGGCCAAAAGTCATTCCTCGACACTGAATCATGAATCCCACCTGACTAGTACAGCTCTCACTCCTCAAGCCCTAATACTGTTTTCCGACAACCTGGTACTGGTTTCTTCGGACGCTGGTCCTATCAGAAAGCGGCATGAATATTCCAATCAAACAATGCTCGTTGGCGTCGGCGCTTGTATCAGATTCGATTCAAACGTCAAAGGTCCATTTCATACAAATTTCGAGCGCGTGCTGAAGGCTGATAGGTTTCAAGATTTAGAACGGAGCCCAGGGTACGTACCATGAGGCTAGCAATATTGAACTCCTGCGAGCCTACTGGCATATCTTCGAGCATTATCATTCGAGATCCCTCATATTCGGATGTTGCTGTCGGCTCCTTTGCGGCGCCTGGTGCTTTTTGTATATTGGATTTTGACCAAATCTTAAGGGATAGATGGCTGCTGGACCTTGAAGGTGAGACACAAGGAAACTCTATCGTATCCAAGGCACTGACGAATCAAAGTATGTGCAGGCTCGCCGTCTTGATCCCATAGTCGACGTTTATCACTGGGAGTTGCCGGCATAGGTACGCTAATATCCTGCGAAGGTCGGGATTCAAAACTCAGTCGGCTCCCTCGTCAGCCATGAGACTTGGGCATTCCATCTCCCAAAAATAGAGCAGTCAAGCTGCCGGATTTCTCGTTTAGGTCATAGCATGTGCTTGCGAAGACGACTAAAGGCCAGTATTCGTACACCAGAACGATGCCATTCCACGCTACTTGGATTTCTTCTTGGTAGCCCTGAGCACCGCTCATAAACAGCAAATCGCTCGGCGCATGTTTCAAGCATTCAGCCGGCTCTGTGTCTCAAAGAGCCGAAGCCATTCCTCCAAGTTGTCTGCCGAGCTTGATATTCGAGTCGTTTCGTTTCTTGATCTTTTTCCAAATCAAAGCTGCGAAACGTTTTAAAGCTGGTTCTTTCTTCCACTTCACAGCGCAAACATTCACTCTCATTTGCACCTCCTCTTCAGCACCAGTACAATGTTTCGCCCTTCATTCTTTCTTCTCAGCGTCCTCGCTAAAAGAACCCTCTCGCTTGCTCCTGGAGACCTGACCGTCTCTTTGAAGGCAGTCTCACCTTCTGTACCCTCTGTCGACAACATTACCATCACTGCCATCGTATCCAATCCCACCGCTTCTGACCTCCGCGTTCTTGCCGCCAACAACATTCTGGATACATCCGCTACAAAGTCCTTTGATATCAAGGCGGCTGATGGCAGAAGAAGTTCCACTTGCTGGTGTTATGGTTCGTATCACTATCTGTAAACCCGATTAGTCGCAACATAATCTTATCACCATTCTCATAGGCTTCGTACGACTTTGGCCACGATTCTCTCTACTTGACAGTTCCAGCAGGCAACTCGGTTGCACTCAACTACAGCATCAGCACCTTCTACGACTTTTCGTTCCTCGCAGCAGGCACTACCTTTTCTATTACCCCATTTCCGCTCGTGCCAGCACCATTCAAAGCTCCTTGGAAGATTCCTCTCCGTTGAAAATTGAAACCAACACTGTTGAAGTGACTGTCACTTCTGTACCTGAGTTTAACGTGCTTTTTCACTAGTCTGCGCAGGAGGGGAGAGCTTGACGAGAGAACATCGACCCCTATGTGCTCTGACGGCGGAAAGAGGCAGACTATCGCTGATTCGCTGAGATATGCAAAATCTTTGGCGGGCGGTGCTGCGACGGATATTCAGACACATCCCAACGGACCTCAATACGAAAGGTACTTTGGAAGAAACTCGCAGCCTGAGATCTGGTGGAATCTCGATGTGGTTAGTATTTACAGCTTCAAAAATCTCGTGCTGACCCGGATGATTTCCATGTCTATGATAGGTCGCTGGGGATTTGACTTCAGATCGAAAGTGAGTATCAAATTATGCGTCTTTACTATATCTGACTGTTGTCGCAGTATAGCATCTACTGCTCCACTGATTTTAGCAGCGAGAACCAGTTCTGCATCAGCAACCCCGCCGTGATAGCGTTCACAGTTATGAGCCCTGATACGCCGGTACGTTGACCGTGGCACTCTCTCGTGGTCTACGTACGATGCTTATTGTTTTTCACCTCAGATCTACGTTTGCGACCTATTCTTCAGTGCAGGAAACACGCCAACGGTTTGCCAGAGTTAGTCTTCAATTTGTAGATGCTTTCATAAGAGCATCCCGACTGATAAATATGCAGATGGATACGATTCGACACATGTCCAGTAAAGGTGGAATCATTCTTCATGAGCTTGCCCATGCGGTTTTCGGTGCCACGGATGTTACATGTGGGTATATATATCTTTCCTAGATGGCTGTAGTGCGTGCACCGCTCTCTCACCCGCTGACAAAAAGAGGAATGCTGGTATGTGCTACGGTTTCTTCTCCGGGATATCGGGGTCTTGCATTGACGCCAAGGAACGCTGAATAGACAACTACCGATGCATGGGGTTGAATATCTATCAGGACTAAAACTGCATCTGGGGACCGTTGTAGATGTAGGAGGGGCGCCTTCGATAAAGAAAAAAGGGCGAGTATTGAATTATTGTCTATTGTCTATTTTCTCTTTTTGCCGCCTACTCGTTAGATCTTTTTCATGGGACTCGGGGAACTCAATCACTTGACGTTCACCAACTCAAACTCGGTAAAAGGTCCAAGCCCTCGAGGCATCGTGCCACTTTTGATTGACAGATCAATTTGGCAGACTCTTGGGTATAGTGAGCAGGGACAAGCTACGAGGCCCTCTGAGTCCATGACCCCGTCGCAACAGGCGAGATGAATGGCACGTTTCCTTTCATACGAGCAAGAGCGTTCTGAGCTTGTACATTGTCAAAGAGACGGAAGGAAAACCTTCAAGTCCAGAAGCTTCCGTTCCTGGGATACTATTCCTGCCTGGGGCTCGGTTTTATCCTTCCTAGCCCGGCTACCCCCACATTCTCAAGAAGGATAATACTTCTGTCCGTGTGCGGCGGCATCGCGTATATATCAAGGAGACCTTAGAAGAAACGATGCTCGGTTGCTGAAGGATCAAAGGATATTGTTAGTAGCCCAATGAAAGATAGTACTTCGTCCGTGCCCCGGTGAGTTTCTAAAGGATCTAGCTTGCGATGGGGTCGGGCAGAGAGCTGTCAGGGAAGCAATGGTGGGAATACTAAGGTCACGTTGAAACTATAAGTCGACCAAGCTCTCGGATGACTTCAGAAAACTTGATAGATTATTCTGCTATCTTTCAAATTCTTTGAGTTGATCTTGGTATAGTCGACGTCCAACTTTCCCAGAACAGTAGAACTGTAGCACAAGGTAGCTAGAGAGTAACCTTATTCAAGACACAGGATTCAAGATCACCAGCGAATTTGAAGAAAAGAAGTTCACGCGGTGCCTGCGCATGACGCGTTTCGTGTGAAGACACGTGTAATTTATTTTCAAAAAACTCTCTTCCAAGCCACCACCATCACATACTCCATGAATTACGCCCGTCCCTGAGCTCAGCATTCATGAGACCACAGCAAGAAAATAGCTGTTTCGAAACAGATATAAAATCAGACAGAATGCTCCACGAAATTACACGGTTTCCGACCTCAGCTTCTGACGTGTTTCGATGCTCTTGCCAATATTGGGGCTTTCATTCAACGCAGCATTCGATTTCGATTCGGCATGTTCGACCATCGGAACTCAGGTCGCCAGCATTCAGAATGCTAGCCTTGTCCTCACCGAATCTGTACCTGCTGGAACGACTTTGGCGACATTCCCAGTCTTCGATGCCTCCTGTGGGTCGAAATCACAGGTGGTCTCGACAGATATCTGTCGAGTAGCTTTAAATTTCACTACGTCAGAGACATCTGGGATTTATATGGAGAGTTGGCTGCCTAGGAATTGGACAGGTCGGTTTTTAAGTACGGGCAATGGTGGTTTAGGAGGATGTGAGTAGCGGCTTTCTCTTGTTCCAGTTTTTAGTCACTAACGATCTTCGAAGGCGTTGGATACGGAGATATGGCATATACTTCTGCCTTGGGTTTCGCTACGGTTGGAGCTAACAATGGTCACAATGGAGGTAGTGGTGCCCCGCTCGAGAATAGGCCTGAAGTTCTTGCAGATTTCGTGTTTCGATCGTGCGTAATCCTGGACGTCTCAAGCCATCATGATGCTGAAATTCCTCCTATTCACTACAGGATCCATACCAACGTCATAGTCGGCAAGGAAATCACACGGTTATTCTATGGATCCTCTCACCAGAAGTCCTACTATTTCGGATGCTCCACCGGGGGTCGTCAGGGTCTCAAATCCGTTCAAGACTTTCCGGAAGACTTCGATGGTGTCATAGCTGGTGCCCCAGCAGCAGATTGGAACGCCCTAATGGGCTGGAGCGGTCATTTCCTCGGTCTGACTGGTATTCCTGGGCAGCCTTCATTCATACCCCTGGACCTTTGGCGCGGCCTCATCAGCGAGAACGTACTCACGCAATGCGACGGGATTGACGGTGTACTTGATGGAATCATCGAGGATCCCAATCTCTGCAATTTCGACCCTTCAGAGCTCCTCTGTAACGACGGGGAGACCACAGAATGCTTGACCGATACGCAGGTCGAGACTGTTCGTGGAGTGTATAGTGCGTGGAGAGACTTCGAGGGGAATGTTCTCTACCCGAGGCCTCAGCCCGGTGCTGAAAGTCTGGCAATTGGCTTTTATGGTGGAACACAATTCCCAATCACCGCTGTAAGTTCCAATACTTCAAGTTTTTCTTCGCTAGGTACTAACGCCAACTACAGGACTGGTTTCACTTTGTTGTCTACAACACGTCCCTTGACGTTACGGAAATCACTCTACCAGAATTCCTACATGCCATCGATCTCGACCCATTCAACATCTCGACCTTCAAGGGCGACATCTCCGCCTTCCGGGACCGGAACGGCAAGCTCATCACATACCACGGACAACAGGACGGTCTTATTTCACCCATCAACTCTGAACGTTATTACGAGCGTGTCTCGAGTACTATGGGGCTGTCCCCGTCGTCTTTAGACGACTTTTACCGCTTCTTCAGGATTAGTGGCATGAGTCATTGTGCGGGTGGTACGGGTGCATCACAGATCGGAGGGCAAGGATCTGTTGCCGGAAATACAAAATTGGACCCGGAGAGTAACATCTTGACAGCGTTGGTGAGATGGGTCGAGGAAGGGGTTGCGCCGGATACTATTCTTGGATCCAAGTTCAACAATGGGAGCCTGTCTTCGGGCGTTGCTTTCAGTCGGCGCCATTGTCGATTTCCGTTCAGGAACACTTTCGATGGAGATGGAGATACCACCAAGCCCGAAAGTTGGACATGTGTATTACCAGCCTGATACATTCGTATAGGAGGAAACTGTACTTCGATACATACGCGAGCCATTGAATAGTATTCAACCCAGCTGCACTTCCACCCAGGCCAGACCGATATCATCTCCATGTAACAGTCCTTTGAGGTGCTCGTGAAGAGTCTGTACCCAACCCTGGCTAAGGCTGCGAGGACAGTCTATGTAGATATCCACGAGTGTTCCTGTCCTCGTCCTCTCGGATCTTTGTACATCGCTTGCATCCAACGGCTGTCTGTACACCCTTCTCAGTCTTGCACTGAAGCATGTCCAGAACCATGTGGAACGCCTTTGCCATGGGAACACGATCAAGCGCATCCTTCACGATCGAAAGGGAGTCACAAATCGAGACTGGAGGTTCATTGAAGGTTCATTGAAGGTTCGTGTTTACACGGCCAACTTTCAAAGTCTTCGACACCGCCTCAATCAGATGCATGTCGCTGGGGCTGTATCCCATAATGTAGATGGCGTAAATGGAAGAATAAAGCATATCTCTGACGACTTGCGAGTCGTGTTCTTCGCTGAGAACGAGTTCGGCGAGGTTTGGCAACGAGGTGCCGCAATATCGTAATATCGCCTCCGAATTCCAACTCACGCACAGTGCGGTGCGCGACGGTATCATGCAGACTGTACTCTGTCTCGACGTCAAATCCAATGTTTCAACCCCTTCAGCTAGGCGGAGCAGGGGAAGTACATGTTCAGGCCCACCATGAGTGTGCAGCACCTTAAGCTGCTTCCAGGGCACCACTATGCCTGCAGTTCGATGCGCAAAAGGCAGGGCTTGATGTACCCAAAGCGTGGAGGAGGACAGTTTGGATGCATCTCGGAAAGCGTGCTTGAGCGAATCTGGGGACCGAGTTTTGTGCAACTCGTCATCCAGTACCCGGAGTGAGAGGTACTCGAGCTGGTTGACTCTTCCCCGTATCGCCTGCAGGCGACAGGCCAAGGACGCACACGCCTCGATATCCGCTGCCATGAGTGCTCGGAGTACGTCATGAGGATACGAAGAATCAAGGCATACTCGGCTATCGAGAGTGTGGTGTTGACGGAGATACCAGTGGTGCAGAAGCGAAAGCAGAACCCTGCTGTGCGATAAGAAACTGGTTCTAGATTACCGCATGTGCGGCTCATCCATTCCTGAATCATATCCTTGGCCTTGGGGAGGTGCGAGTGAGATGGAACCCCGGTCCAGTCTGGTTCACCCGATTTTGCAACTTCGAAACGTAGCCACAACCCTTGCGTATTCTAAGAGATAGCACACGAACGTTGGCACACGTTACAGAAGAGACGAGGTTGCGCCGAGTGATAAAAAGGATGGCGATATAACGAGGAGTTCGGAAGAGAGGCTGCTAATCGATGGATCATAATTATGAAGTCCGAGGATCCCTTAACCGGTCCTACTCGAACAGGCTGTAGGAAAGGATGAGAACGGGGGATACTAGACAGCAAGTGGCACGTACCAGTAGCATCGAGGTTGTCGGGTACATATCGAGCGAGAAGGGCATCCCGATCTTAGGACCTTTCGTATCTCACTACTTCCATACCGCGACTATTGTCCATTGTTCTGACTTCAGACCCTGATGCATGATCCCAGCACTCAGACGTTCGGTGCTCCTCGTCATCATGTGGGATGAGTCAAACGCTCTGCACACATGCGCTGAATGCACACCGACTATTCACGAACTAAGAAAACGAAAATCAGCGAGTATCGTTGAGGAAGACCAGGAAGCTAACGTACCCCATTCTCCCGTATTTCAGAGAACGAGGCTCACGAGCATAGGAATCCGTTAGAGCACGACAAGCGGCCAGCTCTCGGTCTGCGACGTGTCATCTCGTAGTCATGCCTGTATCGCAGGATATATAGGTAGCTTAGCGCTCCTTGAGCCTCGGATGAGGTGTTCAGACGCTTGTGTGCCAATTAGTTTGTCGAGGTACCCGTAATTGGATTGGAACTGGGAGGTAAAAAAACTCGTTGGATCGATGCGTTGAAAAGAGACAAAACAAACGCACTTCTCATGGTACCATTCTCTAAAAACCTCCTTGTGATCCGCCCAGAAACATTTCACTCCATCAGTGTAAGTCTTCGAGGAGCCGTTGCGGTCGCAGGTACGCCATCAGTAATTCGGAAATCTTCTGCTGTGATGGCTTGGAAAAGAGAGGGCGTGGGTAAATTGACACATCACTCGGCAATTTTTTTTTTTTACCTTGCCTTCCACGACCATCACCGGCAGCCCCAGTGCCACAGCCTGAACATGCCTTTCATCACTTTGAGTATTGATTTATTCAATCTCACCTAACGAAACTCAAGTGTCTGCAGTATCTCGAAACGGTATGGTCACTGCGCGGTCCGAGCAACCGGATTACCTATTTAATTTGCCTTAAGTTCGACGAACCCTATAACATTATACGGATACCTCAACCAGCGGCGTTCAAACCATGTACGTACATTGTGATTCTGGGGGATTACTCCAATATTGATGGTTTGATAAAACTAGAAAAGTGAAAACCCGCACTGACCGCACGGCGGTGTCAAGGCAGTGTTTCTCCTCAACAGGGGTTTCTCCGTTAACCTTCAGTACTCACGTATCATCACGAACCTAATCAAAGTGGTGATGCTTCCACCCCTGTTTATAAGACTGCATAAGTGTCCGGTGCTAGGAATCACTTTCTTTGTTTTTGAACTAAGATACCTCATCACAGAACTCAAACCTTATGGTTAAAATGCTGGTGAAATCGGGCGCATATTGACCTACTACGACTTTTCTACTTTCTGGACATGATGAAATAACTTCGGTAAGTCAGAACCAGTTTTTGACCCTCGATTTCACGCATCACTTTGATCATGATTTGGTGGCACCGTGGTCAGCCGGCGATGCCCCAAATTGGCACCATTGATACAGTATAACTTCTCTTAGCCCATACCCTATAAACCCATAACCTCTTATAACCCATAGATTTTTTGCCAAAATCTCACCTGGTTTGGCAGGGGAAACCCCCATAACCTTCAATAACCCATGGTTTTGAGCATGAACCAACTGCTATGAGTTATAAGAGGTTAGACTGTATTTGGCTTTCAGGTAGCTCGGACTTTACGGGCGTTATGTAACACAGACTGTATGTTCCCCTTACTCTCTGCTCTAATTTTAGCCTGATTTCCTTCTGACGTTTAAGGACTCAGAACTCAACGTTGACTGAAATCAGTTTGCAAACTTCCAGGACCCCAGCGCTCAGCATCTCGCAGTCTATTGGGATGGCGGATGCAGAATGAGACCGCCGAAAATTGTTGGGGCACAGAATAGAAACGCATGTTTTGTATGCGATATTGAACAGCACATTCCTGATTATTCCACACTCATACCTTGTACGAACTCATCTCCGTGGTGCCTTTATGGAGAACACTGGCACAGCAGCACAGATATGACAATAGTTGGAGATCAGAATCACGCAATGAGAGCGCATGAACCCGAGGCCCCGAGAACAGGTCAAAATTGGCTTAGCGGCAGGCAAGCACGGTAGTATAAATCCAAGCGGAGAAGAGCTGTGGACAACTTGGTGCTTCCTTCCTTGGAGCTATGTCATCACAAATACCGGAAGAGCTCTCCGATTTCTTTTCCGTCGAAAATGAGATCGTGATGCCAATATCGACTTTGTCGGTACGTCTTTCAAATCCTCTGCCACTTAACTTGCTCAAGATTCATTTGTTCGTACCAGGCCATGTATTTTGTATATGGTACCGTTAGTTCTAACCCCAACTGAAGGGCTGAACTAATGTTCCTCCCGCAGGCTTCTATGTTCTTATCTTCGGAAGCTGCGTCTTCACGATGCGTGCAAGACAGCGAAGCGAAGATAGGCTGAACGGGAACTTGTATCTTTCACTGGCCACGATACTTTTCATACTGTGTACGGTAGTCGTTGTGTCCCGCACGATAGTCACGGTACGCCAGAGTATCACCTATTTCACTTCACTCAAGACCGGAGACTATGAGGCATCAATTACTTATTTGGTGCACGACACCGAAAAGACGGTTACATTGTAAGTCAAGCAGTTCTCTTCTCGCTGCTCTCTTATTGAAGCTCCTCCGAGTGGGCTTGAAGTCATATGCAATGTCCTTCTCAAGTAAGTCTCTTCATGGCTGTTGCATGTACAGTTGTCGAAGCTGAAGCGCTGATCATTTAACTTACAGTATCACTGCAGATTGCATGCTTGTTCGCCTTTGATTTCTTCAATCTGTTCTAGCTCTGATTCATTCTATCACATAGATTCATCGCTGCTATGTCATCTGGAGCTTCAAAAAGCGAGTTGCCGTTCCCCTTATTATCCTCTCTGTTGCTACGAACGGTAAGCATCCCCTGATTTTATGCATTTTCAATGACTGATATATCCGACCTTAGCCATTGGACTTATTTCTACATTCATGATGGCAATCGGAAAAAGTGACATGACAAACGAGTCAAAAGTTGCGATTTTCTTTGTCGCCAACGACATTTTTACTGCATACAGTATTAGCAGCGTTGTCATAAACATGCTGCTTACTCTAATCACTGGTATGACTTGGAAAACCTCTCGCTTCTGAAAATCAATTTACTAAACTGTGGCTAGCCGGACGTATCTGGTGGATTCACCGGCAAGTACGTGCTCAAGGTGTCTACGCTAGTGATACGCTTGTTGGCTCGGTTTCCAGGATAATGTGAGTCCTCGAGAGTCTGAAGTTCGACCTACTCACCTTCCTTTGTCTCAGACTCGAGTCAGGGATTATCTATCCGATATGTATGATTGCTGTGCTAATCGTGGCGTATATCCCTGGAAATACAACGCCGTTTGATCCATCCCCAGTAGCTGCCCTAGCTGCTGTGAGTATCATTATTGAATTTTAACAACCTCTCAGCCTAATCTTTACGCAGGGACTTGCCCCAACATTGATCTTGGTTCGCGCTAAACTTGGCAAGACTGTCGAAAGTTTGCAGGACAAGGTCTCGGATATGCGCTTCACAAGCCCAGGACTCCGGGAAACAACTACCACAATATCCCAGGCACAGGCGCACCCAATTGCAAACCTCAGTCTGGTACCGCACGATATTGAGCGCTCTGGGGGAAGCGAAGAAAAGAGTAGTACAGAGAAGGAGGCAATTGATGTATGATGAACTTCCTCGTCCTAGCCTCTTAGCTTCGACTTTCCTATGCAGAATGATTATTCCCATCGAGTCAGAGTCATTTTAATGTATTAACGTATCATGTCCGTTATTAATGTATCAGGAATCCACAAATGAATGCATTGAAAGTACCAAATTGTCCGGAGAGAAAACCATTCACACCGCCGTCATTTCCTTCCGCATGCTGAGCCGTTCCTCGCTTCCCGCTTCCACATTAAGAGTCACGATACGAAGGTTTCCTGTTGAGTGCATCTGTGCGTGAGGTCTCGTCGCAGTCTCTCTAGAAGGTGCTAGTTGACTAGTGAAGCAAATATCCGATACTTGGGTCTGCAGGCCTTCCGCATTCTTCCCGAGTTTTGCACGAATCATGACCAACGTTGGAGCAATTCCCTGCAACTGATGTTAATATGGTATGATGCTGATCTTGGATAGACACTTACAGCACTCAGCGCAGTGAGGGAGGCAAGATCAAAGGGCGACGGGGTATTACTCACGACCAGTGCCGCAACCATAGAAGTTGGATAGAGGGCACCAGACTCCAATCTATGGCGAAGTTCCTGTCAGTAAGACATCAAGCTTCAAATTGCCGACTAACATAATTCTGAAAATTGTCGAAACGAACGCATCACTAGCGTGAGCGCCGTGTGCACGAGCTTGCCGATGCATCCACCAAATGCGCCCGGCTATGATACACTTGTGAGCACCCAGTGCTAGCATTCAAAATGACTCGGAAAACACACCGGTGAGAAGGGTCAGAACAGAGTTAAAGATAGCGCTCCCAAGGTTGTATGCAGCAGCGAGATTGTTCCCGACAAGGTAAAGCACCCAATTTGAATCACTACTTGAATCACTAGTGCCGATCGTCGATAGAACGCACATGACGAGTCCAATGGCTTAAGCCGTACAATTTGTCAATATTGTGTATAGAGGCGAGGAGTGCGACATACCATTTATGATAACTGAAACCACAATGAGCGGCACTGCAACTCGCTTGCGAGAGCTCCAAATTAGATAGCAGCGATGTATCTGTGGCAGGAGATAGATATTAGAACCAGTTCCATGCGTGCAATGCAAGACGAACAAGCATGTAATTTGCCGTGATGCTGAAATACCAAAAGATGAGAACTTTCCCTAATATTAAACGGTAACGAGCGCACTACTTACTTGAGAAGTACGTCAATAAGGACCCTGAAAAAACTAGAAAACAATTAGCAGCAATACGAAGGCCCGACGGGAAAGCTCTTACAAGACAACAGTCTTTTGAACGTCGTGTGTCGAGTAATCCATGAGCATCTGATAGTCCCCGTTCTGGATCGTGGTGAAGAGGACGACGGAGTTCCGAACTTCTTGGATGGTATAATCCACAACGAACAGAGTAGATAAAACAAAGAGGATCACTGTGAGCGTGAGGTACAGGTTGTGATTAGCCTGTTTGTCTCTCCGGTTGCCATTGCACGTCATATAAATATATGTTCCAAAGAGGAGGATATAGAACCCTGGCAGCGCCGGAGAAATCAGTCGTAGCCGTATCACTGGCAAATTTGAGAATCGGACATACCGTATACAAGATACATGACCTAATATACCCGTTAGCCAACCAAAACAAACATAAGGCCAGAGCGACAGACATACCACCAACGTAAAGAGGGGCACAAGGATCACTCGCCTGACGGAGAGGAAGGGCATCAACTCTTCAGGAATCGTCGAGGACATAGTTTGAATGGATACATCCTTGATGTCGGTCGTCAGCTTTATATGACCGACTCTATGAGTTAATTCTTAACCCAAGACGCTGGCTTGAGTATGTGATAGCTATTTCAGTCCAGAAAAGAAGACCTAGGATGTGATACTGGACAACGAACAAGATGAACAGCCAACGACGCTGAGGCCTCAGGATGATGATGATGAATGTTGTGCTCAAAAACATCAGCTTCGATGAGATGTAGAATCACATCACACAGCAGCTATAATAAACAACAGTGGGTCAATAAGGTGTACATCCAGTATAGATGGATGGAGACTCCTAAACAGTGGTTGGTATCTCCGCTTTGGATTTTTGTGGCTGTTCTTATTCATAGGCAACCGTGAAATTTCAAGGCGTAATCTGTTCCCCTTTCAAGTCGGCTGATGCCCCAACTCAAGTCCCATCATCTCGTTGGGGACTGACGTCCTTTTATAGGTTCATGATTGTCAGTGAGTCACGGCGAGCATATGCTAAGGAACGCACCAATTCCAAATTCAGCAGCGCGCGAGCGCCATGTTTCAAGCATCGAGTCCAATGTCCTTCTCCGCGACCCGCTTCGGGATACATGAAGAGATCAAAGAGGCTGTTCACAGATTAGGAAGCCTTGGAAACGGCAATAATTTGGGTCGGACCTAAGCTGAAGGCCAGTCAGTTCCAGAAGCGGAGTAGTCGCAACAAAATCAACCATCAATGATCAGAATATTGGGACGTAAGTGGGTATCATGATATATAGATTGTTGTCGGCTTCTCTGACAGACCTCCGGGCGAAGGGAAAAGCTGTCATGGGAAGAGCCAGTAAGGTACGATCTGAGCGTGGTGTACATAGGTTTCCACGTAGTAAAACCAGCATTTCTGGCTGTGCACAGGTATAAAGTGGACAAGAAACCTCGCAATCCGTCTCAACAACCATCATAACTGCAATGGGAGCTTGGTGGGAGGCGTTGAAAAGTTTGGCGGCAAGTGAGGACTAGGCTGAGTTCTGTATTTGCAGTTGATTTCTCGAGAGTGAGCGTAGATAAGTATAGGTGTATATCAATGATGATAACTGGATGTAGAAGAGCCGCATATGCAGTGGTGAACTGATTCCAAGCAGTCCAGATAACGACGCAGTTGGGCAGAGGGCTCTCAAAGGAAGCAAGAATGGCGGCTCGTGGGAACAGCTAGGCGTTGAAGTAGATAGCCGGTAAAAGTTGCTAGTGCCACCTGTCGATCTTGAGCAGATGTCGATCAAGTCGAGGTCTAGTTCTCGCAATGTACCCGAATCTTGACAATAGTTCTGTCCAAGCACAGAAATCGCCATCAAGGTCGGATGGAAAGGAGATATTCACGCGGTGTCTGCACGTGACGCGTACGTGTGACCACGAATAAATTTCTCAGGGAAACTTGATGAGATCAGCCGGCAGAACGCCGGAAACGGCGGAGACTTGATTTGAATGTCCGCCCCGAAATTGACCGATCTCCTGCCAGATTTGCTACTTTTTTCACGACTCATCAAGCTTACCCCTCCCATTTCCTCACCTCCGTCGGCTATGCTCTTTGAGCCCAGCATTGACGCGACTACCCCAAAGACGAAACAGCTGATCTGAACGAGCATGAAGTCGAAAATGCTCCACGAAATCACCCAGTTTTTAAACAGTTTCAATCTCAGCCTGTTACAGGTTCCCATGCTTTTGCCGCTTTCTTTGGACTCGAGGTTCAATTTCGACGCGGCTTGTTCGACCATAGGACCCCAGGTCGCTAGCATTCAGAATGCTACTCTTGTTCTCGCCGAATCCGTAGCTGCCGGTACCACTTTGAGGTTCCCAAACCTCGATGACTCTTGCGGGTCTAAATCTCAGGTGGTCTCGGCGGATATCTGCCGGGTAGCTTTGAGTTTCGCTACATCAGAGTCTTCAAGCATCTATATGGAGAGCTGGCTACCTAGGAATTGGACAGGACGGTTTTTGAGCACCGGTAACGGTGGTTTGGGTGGATGTGAGTACCAGTCCACAATTCTATCAGTCCCGGTTACTGACACATTCCACAGGCGTAGAATACAACAATATGGCATACACTTCTGCGCTGGGATTTGCTGTAGTGGGAGCTAATAATGGCCATGATGGAGATACCGGTGCTCCATTCGAGGGTAACCCTGAAGTTCTTGCGGATTATGCTTACCGGTCGTGCGTGTCGTTAAAACCGTCCAAATCTCGTGATACTGAAATACTCTCGACATCTTCTAGGATTCATACCAATGTCGTTGTAGGGAAGGAAATCACGCAGCGGTTCTACCGAACCCCCCACCAGAAGTCCTATTACTTCGGATGCTCCACTGGGGGTCGTCAAGGACTCAAATCCGTCCAAGACTTCCCAGATGATTTTGATGGTGTCATTGCTGGTGCTCCAGCAGCAGACTTGAATGCCCTTATAGGTTGGAGCGGTCATTTCCTCAGTATCACCGGAACACCTGGGCAGCCTTCCTTCATATCCCAGAGCATATGGCGTGGCCTTATTAGCGAGAACGTGCTCGCGCAATGCGATGGTATTGACGGTGTACTTGATGGAATCATCGAGGATCCCAATCTGTGCAATTACGATCCCTCGGAGCTCCTCTGTAAAGATGAGCAAACTGCGAACTGTCTGACGGGGACACAAGTTCAGACCGTTCGTGGAGTGTACAGCTCATGGAGGAATTTCGAAGGCAACGTCCTTTACCCAAGGCAGCAGCCTGGTGCCGAAAGCTCAGCTATCGGGTATTACGATGGGACGCCATTCCAGTATACTTCTGTGAGCTCTGCCACTCATGTCCTCATTCACTAGGTACTAACGTTACCTATAGGACTGGTTCCGCTACGTCATCTACAATTCCTCCTTCGATGCTGCCAGGATCACTCTACCAGAATACCTACATGCCATCGCTGTCGACCCATTCGGTGTTTCCACGTGGAAAGGCGACATCTCAGCTTTCCGAGAGCGAAACGGCAAGCTCGTCGTGTATCACGGTCAGCAGGATGGTATTATCTCACCTGCTAATTCTGAACGGTATTATGAACATGTCTCGAATACCATGGGGCTTTCAACGTCGTCTTTAGACGATTTTTACCGTTTCTTCAGAATCAGCGGTATGGAACACTGTTCGGGTGGTACGGGTGCATCGCAGATTGGAGGAACAGGATCTGTTGCAGAATCTACGAATCTGGATCCGGGGAGTAATATCTTGATGGCATTGGTGAGATGGGTTGAGGAAGGTGTTGCGCCGGATACCGTTACCGGATATAGATACAAGGATGGGATCATGTCGTCGGGTGTGGCTTTCAGTCGAAAACATTGTCGTTATCCGTATAGGAATACGTACGACGGAATTGGGGATAGCACGAAGCCGGAAAGTTGGACGTGTGTACTACCAGTCTAGTCGTATATTGGAACAGGATCTTCACTATGATACAATGAACGAAATAGTTGTGTCCAGTATTGCTGCACCTCCACCAAATCGAGGCTAACAATGTCTTCATGTAATCGTATCATAGCGCGTCACCCCAAGTTTTTTTTTTTTTTTGGAGTAGCGTTCACTTTGTGAAGTGGGCCCTCGGCAGACACATGAGCGTCTCTCTGGGCTCGCGAGTGGGTGGGCAGGACTTTAAACCTGCGCCGGTGTAGCATAGTCGTATTTCATAGTCCATATTTTGCTGAAAGTCATAGATGTTTTTAACTCCCCGGGGAAATGCCTTTACGCACATAGTGTGGGACTCGGATGTCCAGGAGCGTCGACCCTTGTCGCACGCTCGGCGCCGCTGCTCTTCACCTACCTTCACCTTCATCTCCCTCTTCCTCACCTCCTGGCGGGCCGTTCGGCTCAATACCCAATAAAACCCCGGTATTCGATACCCAGTTGTCTGGGAGGGTTTTCTCGTTCTCCAGGACTCCCTCCCAAGTCTTTTTCACCATGAGTGGATTTGGCGCTTTCAACTCGTACTTTTTACTTGTGAGCCTTCTGTCGAGTTGGAGCCGTTCATCGATGAGACGGCTCCATCGGTTTGTTATTTCTGCCTCGGTCATTGGTGCGTTATCGTTCCGAATTACTCTTTCGCATCTGAGGACCCATATCAAATATGCTGATTCGGTGATTAGTAGTTTCCACAGCCTTGCCGCTCCTTGTGGTATTCTGTTTCTCTTTGGGGGNGGGTTTTCTCAGCCAGCGCCGCTCCCATGATTCCTCCTATTCCGGGCTTGAGCCATTTCACCGACTTTTTCTTGGTCCATAGTCTTCGCCTCACCTCAAGTTGAAAGCTCCGGTATCCACGACGTGTCCATCCTACGATCTCTTGAATTGACTCGCGTGTCGATTTGACCATCAAAGTTTTCAGAACGCAATATGTGAACCTGGGTTCATCTGGCCAGCAGAAGGCTTCCCGTGTATTACCACGACTACAGGATGCTCTATACTCTATTACAATTCTCGGGAATCCGTCTATGTGAATCTTTTATGAAACAGAAAGCAATCATACCAGAGACGTCACCTCCTTCCGTTTCTCAGCTTGCTCCACTTCTAGCGCAGCAACATTTAGATCCTCGATGGAGTGTACTTGCGCCTGGGATACTGTCATAGTCCCTGTTCGACGTGCCGTCCGACTCGTGAAGCGAATGTCAGAGATTTGGTTCTGCATACTCTCAGCAGTCTTCCCGAGTTTTGCGCGAACCAGGATCAAAGTCGGCGCGATTCCCTGTAGACTGAAATGAGGGCAAAAATGATTCCGAATAAATAAACTACTCACTGCACTCAAGACCACAATTGGCTGAAAATCAAAGGGCACAATATTGGGGTTTGTCGTATTCCCGACGATAAGACTTGTAATGATACAGAAAGGATAAAGTAATCCGGACTCGAGTCTATCAGGCGTGGTTAGCATGTCCTTCGAACACGAAGAAGAATGGGCTTACACAATCCTGGAGACTGAATGAAGAAGTGTATCACTTGCTTGAACACCATGAGCGCGTACCGACCGATGGATCCACCAGATACGTCCGGCTGTATATGATGAGCATTGAAACCTCTTGGTTCTGACACATGAACGCACCAGTAAGGAGAGTTACCATTGAGTTGACGATGGCACAACTGATGATATACCCAGCAAGGAGAGTAATCCCGAATGCGAACAAGTCGGCTTTGTCGCGGAAACCAGCTAGCATCACGATAGCAGCCGTTGCTCCCAGAGCTGATTTGACAGAGGGCATCAATATTGGTAAGGAAACGAAAACCGTAAGATACGGATACCATTTGTGCCAACAGATGCTACTATCAGAGGTATAGCGACTCGCTTGCTAGAACTCCAAATCACATAGCAGCGGTGAATCTGCAGGGTAAATTAAATCAGAACCAGATTCATTTCGCGCAGAACGGCACGAACGAGCATGTAATCTGCTGCGATACTGTGATATAATGAGATCAGCCTATCTCCAAACGGGTGAAAGAAGAAATGTACTTGAGAAGGACGGGTATCAGGGATTGAAATGCACTAGGTAGTACTAGGTTAATAAGACGACGATGAAATGAAGGGCTTATTCTTCCTCACAAGGCAACTGTATTCGGGACGTTGTTCTTGGCGTACTCCACGTATGCGCGAGAATCCCTTGTCTTGACGACAGTGAAATAAGCGATGGACTCCGATACTATAACAACTGTATAGTCCACGATGAATGCCGTCGTTAACACGAAAAGGATAACTGTCAGCGAAAGATATAGATTTCTGTTGAGCCCTTCGCCAACAGGTTGACGGCCACGCATTATGTGGACACATGTTCCAAAGAGGAGAATATAGAACCCTGCATAGAAATGGTACACTTGAAGTCCTTTGCGAAGTTGGATAGGGCACACCATATAGCAAGTATGTGATCTGGTGCGCGAGGATGTGCATGAGTGAAAACGGTGGGAGTCCAGGGATTCGGGAAGACCTACCAACAAAGTTACGATTGGCAGGATAAGAACCCTCTGAACGGATAGTAAGGATAAGAGAGACGCCATAGTGAAAGAGAGGGGAAGACTTAAGGGATTTCCTGGTTCCTCGCTGGCTTTATAACATACTAACCTACAGATCAAGTTTCACAGCACTAAGTGCTTTGAAACTTTGGTGACTTGGTTCATTTCAAAGTATCATAACCAGGGAGCCAGTGCAAGAGTCTAGACACCATCAGATGAAAGTATTCAAAGCTGATATATTGGGGGGACGTACCGCTCAGCCTTCAGGCTTGCAGAAGCCGTTTACCAGGCTCCTTCACATTCTTGATCCACGCGCTGATTAAAATATCCAAAAGGAACATTATCGATGATCAAGATGGTCTACTGATCGTGTCATCGTAACAGAATATGCAACTCTCAATCTGGAAGGCTGCGCAAGTCAATGCTTAACTGCTAACACCAGCGTCAACTTCATAGAGGTTAGTTTTGCATTGCTCTAGGAGTAGACATACCATAAATAATCAACCGTGCTCAATCCGGATCACGAGTCTGTAGCAACGAATGAGACCGGGTAGCTCTGTCGTCTCTGAGATAAGTTAAGACTTACCTGTGTGTTCGATGACTGATCCTTGAGAGTGTGCTAAGAATGGTGTTTAAGCTACAAGAAGCATGAGGTATGCCAGAGCCACACGCACCTGCCGGTTATAGGGCCAGCCAACTTCAATTTCTTTGTTGGCGCCATGTCAGGCAAAATTCAACCGCAACTGTTTCAAAACAATGACAGAATCATGATTGTTACGGCACATTGATACATGTACGAGCCTGATAGCAGTTAGAATCTAGATAGCCGGTGACAAGCCCGTGAAGACACACAGCCAATAGGCGGACCTGACACCACCATCTGATACGGAAGCTGGTGCTTGCTATAGCGCCGAGGTGCTAAAAGTTCAGAGAGAACATAAATATCCTCAGAGTTCATCCGCGTCTATCGGTACTGGACAAGGAAATAGCCCTGGATCTGAATATCAGCTGGAATACGTATTTTCAGTCAGTCAAAGAGATAAACGAACCAAAATAATTGTGCCTTCCTTCTCTAAGAGCACGGTAAATCCGAGTGACAGTCTTGCATCTCTGTGGATTGGGAGAGAATACGAAAAGCGATGCAATGAATTGTTTTGACCCACGTGTCACCACGTGTCGAAATTACTCGCGTGCTCCTTCAAATTCTCCTCGGACCGGCGACGACACACGCTCAGTTGCTTTTAACTTTTCGTCTCTTTTTTTCGGCGCAGCTTTGAACAACCCTTGGCTTTCTTAGCCAAACCTTAGGACAGAAACTGCTAGACTGCTCCGCAGGTTCTCGCATTACAGAAGCGTTCGAGAGGATTCAGCGGAGATCTGAGGCTCAATGGTGCGTCACGGTGTACTGATTGGGATTCCTTTTCCTTCAATAATGAGAATCACAAAACAAGGATGTTGTAATAGAACCTTCGAGACCCAATGTTCACGTCAGTGAGCAACGTGTCAAGGCTACAGGTACGTTACCTCGCAGCGTCCCTGATACTGCAAACTAATGATAACTTGATGGCAGCCATATTATCCGCGTATTCCGTACTAGTCAAGCACAAGCTCTTACCACAGCTTCGCAACATTCCCTGCAACTGGCTTTGATGATATCCAGCCATCCACCCCAGGTAGTGGGTATTAGGTGAAGAGAAGCGTTCATGATGTAGTCTACGCTCGTCAGACAAGGTTTCGGAAGTACGTTGCTCTTTATCCGTAGGACTATGCCATATGACTTACTTTTGTTACTAGGGTGCTCAATATCCCTCGTCTCTCTCGATCGACATCGACAGAAGCTCTTATCAAGATGTAACCAAGTTCACTGTTATACTGGGGCAGGATACGGAAGGTTTTCATATCATCGTGGAATAAGGCTAGGGCACGAAAGTGCGTTATCTGTTATCCGCCCTACTGATACTCCAGGCTCAATACGCTCACGATTCCAGCATGTTCTCGGCTCTCGGATTAAGGGTTAAATGGTATTGTCGTCTCTGAGGGTGCATGCCAAATCGCCTTTGGGAACCAAATCCAATTCCTTTAAAACTTCAAGGTAGCCGTACCCGAAGATCTCGGAACATGAGCAACTAGTTCTGATCATTGTACTTGCTAATGCGAAGACCTATCCAGCGGCATCGGGCAGTCGGTATATTTGAATGTCACCCTTTATCTACTGAGCATCGCTTACACTGACCCATTTGAAGATCTTTGACCCGCAGCTTCCGATCAAGACTCAAGGGTATCAAGATTGTTACTGGTCCACGCTGAATGTTAGCCGAGGTTACGTGCATTGATCTTCACGGGTGCTACTTTTGCATCTCTTGCGACCACAGCCATCTTCCTGTTGAACAGGAAACCAAGTATGGTCTTTTGAGGATTCTCGTTTAATATGACTTCAAGTCACGACAAAGGCCTCGACCCGGCTCCTCAGATAACTGATCCGCTTGCATGCTTGGAGATGTGGTGCCAGTGCTGCCTTTCCGGCGAAGGTATGTATCTGGTTACTACCTCAAGGACGAAACTCAATGTTTCTCAGTTAGCCCCCAGATACCACTATATCCAAAAACCTCGAGCTCAAGCTGAATACGAAACGACAGAACAGAACATGAATGTCAAAGCTATTAGGGCGCTCATCAGTCTGGGAAAATCCGATGCTATTGTCATGTGCGAAGGTACGCTTTGAAGCTCCAAGTCATTCCTACGGCGCTCAGAGACGCCATCTCTAGCCTTTACCTACTTGGGAAACCCGCCGAGATCAATTTGTCCGCTTTCGGAGTGAAAATGACGAGGCTTTTCCAGTGTGTTTCCACGTCTTCCAAGCATAATGTCAGAGACGTCGCGTGCCAAGGTGAAGGATGATATTATTTTCGCCATTACCCATCGTCAGAATACAAGCGCATTCATTCAAAGTAGAAGATGGGATAAAAGCCTATGTGTGCCTTACTCGTCCAGGAATAATAGGCAGGCGCGTTACACGAAAGCTTCATTCTTCTGTATACTAGATTGTCTGTCACTCTCTCCGTCTAGTTCATCCGCAGACATGCCGAGATGTCGAATAGAATATACTGGTTTAGACCCTTGCCGACTCGCGAAATGAATGTCGGAGACCATGTCTTGCAAATTTTCAATGTTCTTCCCGAATCCCGCGCGAACCATAATTAGTGTCGGAGCAATTCCCTGGAGATTCCATATTAGAATATTGCTTCGCTGAATGAGTGTTCTCACTAACCGCACTAAGGGAAACAAGGGGCCAAAAATCAAAAGGTGGCAATTCAGACGTAGGTGACGCATTGGCCAGGATCAAATTGGCAATAGAAGCGACCGGATAGATTATTCCAGACTCGAGTCTGCGACAAACAGAAAAGTGTTTCATCAATGATATGACCCTCGAGGTCTCATACATCACTTACATTATTCTGGAAATTGACTGTACGATTGTGTCGCTAGCATAAACGCCGCGAGCACGAACTTGAAGCTGCCGATGGATCCACCAAATACGGCCAGCTATGGATGTGTGGAATGAGCACTGCAGACCTATCTGGAGATTGAAGAGCATACCAGTGAGAAGAGTAATTGCAAAGTTGGTGATGACACTGCTGATCGTATATGCGACACTACCGGTATTTCCGGCAGAGTATAGGGTATGATTCGAGCGCTTGTGCGTGTCGCTAATACCAACTATCATCAAGATAGTGCAGATTAGCCCGAGCGCTGGAGTATGCAAACAGTCAACGAGAGGAAACTCGAGATTCGAAAGAATTCGTGCACCATTTATCACCGCTGATAATATGATCAGCGGTACAGCAACTCGTTTGCTGCGACTCCAAATAAGAAAGCAGCGGTGAATCTATAAAGTCTTAGAACTACTTCTCAGATATGTAATGAAATACAAACGAGTATAATGTCAGCAACAATGCTAACAATCAGAGGGTCAGGTTGCATAAACCGATCTAGGAGAAAATGGGGGCAAACTTGAGAAGAATAGAAACCAGGTGTTTGATCGTGCTAAGGTGATTCAATGGGTCAGCTGTTTGAGAACGTGTATGTCGGGACATGCTTAACTAGACAACTGTTTTCGCTGTATTCTGCGTCAAATAGCTGATGAGCGGCTTGTAATTCCCGGTCCGCAATGCTTCAAACCAATAGATGGTATCCCGAACGGATGCAATGGTGTAGCTCACGACAAATATCGTGGCTAGTGCAAAGAGAAGTGTGATGGAGGATAAATATTGGTTTGGATTGAGATTCTCTGCTTTCTGACGGCTACGCATCAGGTAGACACATGTCCCAAATAGCACAATGTAGAATCCTGGATGTCGAGTCAATCAAAGTCTACTCGATAATCAACGTGGGACACACCATATGCAAGGTACATGGCCTTATGGTCCCGAAGATATCGATTAGTGTAGTCAAAAGAAATCGGGGGCACGTCACCTGAATGACGCACATACCGACAAACTAGAGATAGGCAGGATAACTTGTTTGACGGAAAAGAGGCTGGCAAGCTGTTCATCCGGGGACGACATGGCGGTCCAGCTGCAAAACGGAACTCAGGCTGAGATGACGGGGATGAGACTTGAACCATTCTTTCTCCGACTTTATAATAGAGTAATCGAGGGAGTACCCACCGAACACATGCGGAAAACGGGAAGGTGGCCCTGCGGTTGCTGATCACCAAGAATATACAACGACCAACAAAGATTGATATCGCGAAACGCCAGGAGTGAGCCGACCTCAACCCTACGAATGTCAGACTGACCAATTCAAAAATTGAAATTCGCAGCTCCCCGCTTCACGACATGACAGTTTCATCTATCCAACAGCCTGGCACTCGGGGTTTACGGGCTAATTCAATGGGGGCAGTGTTAAATAATCAGAAAAATAGAAAAAAGGAGGCATGGATGAAAATTCACCCTTACGCACCTTGTATACACCAAGATGAGGACTTCAGCGCCCTACTGCAGCCTGGGATGGCAACGGCTACTGGACTACAGCCTCTGATTGATGCGGTGAAATCGGTACTTTGCTTTGGCTTACTACCTCGTTACCGAATGGCATGAGAGTGACATGAGCTGCATAAACCCAAAAATAACCTCAAAGGCTGTTATCTGAGCAATTACAAGCCACTCTACACTTCAGAGTTATAAGTACCTGAAAATTGGAATCGACTTTCTACCTGCCGAAAAAAGCATCGAACGCCGACAAGTAAACGAGCAGACTAAAATAATGAGTCTATCTTGAATCAGGCACGGGAGCTACTTACCGTTTGCTTGATGCGATTGCGGTTGTCGTGGTCGTGGAAAGAGCTATCGTGTTGGTGACGTTTGGTATCTACTCAGAGTCACGTGTCATCGAGTCACCTTTCTTTCCCATCACTAGCACGACCTCGATGCCAGAGAGCGTGGGATGTTCATGATCTTTCGAGTCCAGCGCATTAACTCCAGCGTACAGTTTGTCAACTCTATCCTATTACAACAAAGTGGAAACTGTCGAAGACACTGATATGATGTGTACAGACCCTCGGGAGTAGAAGTTGCCCAGCGTTCGCACCGCATCTCGAGGTACTAGGTGCGTGTTTTCGTTCTTTCTTTAATAATCCCCAGTGTCCTAATATAACCCGTAAGATCTTTTCAACGCGAGGAAAAAGCGGCTGTATGACTCGGATAGAAAGCCAGGAAGACCTAAAAAAAAGTAGAGGTTGTAAAATCTCTGCCAGTAGGACGCAAGTGTATCGAATCTCACTCAGAGGTTGGGAATATTGGTGCGGAGGGGGTGCGTGTCTTTCCTCCTCTTCCTAAAGCCCTTCTCTAATATCATCCCTACTTGCCTAGAGTCAGAAACTGCCTAAAGAATTCAGCTCGCCCCGACACAACCTATAAGGACCTTCGCTTCCGAAACCTGACTGACTCATAAGCCCGAAGCAGGCACACCCCGTTTTCTCTTAGCCACCTCAAGGTATGTATGGGCGATAGAGGTATGTAGTACGTTACTATGTGAAAGAATAGTGATCACCTGCAGAACACCTAAAGATAGCTCGTGGACCAAGCTGAGAATTGTCACTGCACACGGTCAACGGTATAGTCCACAACAAACATTGTCGAAAGCGCAAAGAGACGTACCGATAACAAACTGATAAGCTGGCGATTGCCCAGGTCAGAGTGTTTTCATTTATGCCGGTACGTTTCAAATCACCGTCTCGGGAAAACAGACTTGAGAGTTTTTGACAGCTTAATGTGCTTCGGATCTTGTTCTGAGTTGAAGAAGGGAATACGGGGTGGGCTTTCGCAAATGTATTATCTCTTGCTGTTCCTCATGACGCTAACACTGACTTGTTTTCTAGAGGACACGTGTCACCATTGCTGGGTTGTTTTGCAAGGGGAATCCGATAAGGCATAAAACTTTCAAACCGCTTTCGAAGAACTAGCTGGAGTCCTAGTGGTTTGATTTGATGATCGACACGAGGGCAAAAAAGGGTGTACCACTTGGTCGGGCACATGGTGTAGTTGGTTATCACATCCGCTTAGCATTGAGTCCTTTGATAGTCGGCTTGCGGGGGGTGCTGGGTTCAATTCCCAGTGTGTCCATTGTAGAGATTTGCTTTAAAGAAGTTTTGACAGAGTCTACATCTGTGTCGCCTCTTCCCTTGTTTGCATCGGTGCACCCCTATGCAGAAGACGTGCAAGGTGCCTCTTTTAGTCAATTTCCCAGTTCACTACACCGATGCCAGTCAACGTTAGTCCATTTTACGGACTGCTGGTTTGTCTTTGCCAACTGCCTCTTTAGGATTCTATAGACGTCGCACGCGACCCTTGAATGCGGTGGCATCATACCGGATTTCCGGACTGCCGCAGCCGATCCTTCATTGCTTCTCTTCCTAATATTCTGACGACAACGAACTAAATTTAACGCACCCTGCCCTAACAACCGATTACTCAACCCGAATCAACTAAAGTCCTTTCTAAAGAAGCCTCCGGGATTGACATCTGCACAGACGTCTATCTTCAGAAGGGGAACCCAGCTCCGATTCGCTTCTGATGGCATCAGGTGGGGGGTTGTTGGGTACGTTATGTGTCGTCATTCTTTGGTGAACGTTTGAACCTTGGTCTGATGGCAAGCTCGTTCTATTCTTTCGACATGAAGGCGATGCACCACACCTCACCACCCCCACCAAAATGTCGCGGTCACTTCAGCCGGTCATCGACTCGCTCTGTGGCAGTTCCGGATGACGGGCATATACATTTTCGAGGACATGGTCAAGGACATGTCCTCGATGTCCTCAAATGTCCTCAAATGTCTCAAAATGTCCTCAAATGTAATTTTAACTTACCTACAACTCATATTAGATCCCTGTGCTTACTGAGGGTAACTAGTCACAGAATATCAATTGCTTCTTTCCAGTAATGTCAAGCCTCAACCAAGCTGTGGGAAGTTAGACTTCTCTACTTCATTGCCACCCTACTACCTTATGGGTCCCTTTTTCCTTTTGCCCACTGGTTAATTATCATGTTTTGGCATCATGTGAATACAGAAATTTATTTATACCTTGCCAGTTTGACATTCAGACTCACCACTCAGGCTTATCTGTCCGTGGGAATATTGGCCGTACCACCATCATCACACATATGACAACTACGTTTAACACTCCATATACTCAAATTTTCATCATCAATCAGCAGAAAATTCTCAACTATTACTTACATCCTAGTCCATGATCTTGTATGGTCTCAAGGGCCAATTCCTTTGAGAAGATATTACCCATATTTATTCATCATTAAACATCCCTATCACCACTCAAACTTGATAGCTATTAATTCTTCTTTGACACTTCCTTTGCCCCAATCCATTCTCTTTAATGCCTATACATGTTCTTTAACTGTCATGACCTTTCCTTGAATCTCATGGACATGTCCTTGACCCTTCCTTGAACCTGTTACACATGTCCTCAACCCTTCCTCAAACCTGTTGCACATGTCCTTGACCCTTCCTCAAACCTATTAACCATGTCCTCAACCTGTCCTTGAACCTTCTTGACCATTTCTTGAGCTTCATTGTTCATTCCTTGAACTTCCTTGATCCATCCTTGAAGTCATTACACATGTACTTGAATGTTCCTTGATTAACAATGACTGGTTGAATGACTTTCCTTAATGTGTCTCTGAGTTGACTTGAACCACACAGCAGCCTGTGTAAATAATTGTACATGTATCCTTATGCTATACTACTTTGATGATTTAGCCTTGCCTTTTGGCACAATTGGAACCAGTGGCAATGAAGGACAGTGAAGAGAACTTGATTGGATTGGATGTAGACAGGCACTAGCAGTGTTGGCATCACATGAGTGATTTGAGTCAAGATTCACACCATGTAATTTCAAGAAGAACAATTCCATTAGACGCAGAGGCAAGCGAGCAGATGGATGTTGATGGCGATTGATGGTGGTCAAAATTGACGCTTGAACGTTACGCGTCATCGGCGCTTGAATGTGAGAAAGTGATGATGCCGACATCACCATCAGGCACGGCACCATCAAACATTCTTCACCACCATCGATGAAAAGGAATACGGAGTCCTCAATAGGTACGTAGGTTGAATCAACTTGTATTAACATGTCATTGAATAACCACGGAACTATAGGAATGTACTGGATATTTTCTTGACATGTCCTCGACCCTGCCTTGAACCTGCCTTGAACCTGCCTTGAAATCAGTCAAGGACTGTCAAGGACATGTCCTCAGGCAAAATGCCTTGAAATTGTCATGGCCCCCGGATGACAACTATCATCCCTGACGCCATCACTTCCTTATGCACACCCGAATTCGCCGAAGCCACCTACTCCAATGAAAAGCTCTCACATAACGCGTGGTAAGCTCATTACTAACGTCTTCCTGCCATTGGTCTCAAGACACTTGGACCTGAGATATCAAGTCATCCGATCGCTACAGGGAATGGATCTATTAGTCTGCTAACAAGGCGAAGAGACGCACCAATTCGGGGACATACTTCGAGCGAGCAGCATTATCTGAAAATTGTAGTCTACGGTCTAGGGGTATGTTCTACTCGAGGTAACGGAAAGTGATTAGACGATAGACGTTGCCTCCTTCTGCAAACTACCTCGTTCCGGGCTCTCTCCTTGAATCGTCGCCACAGTGATGCTAAGGCTTCCAGTCGATTGTAATTGTGTCTGCAACCTGGTCATAGTTCCTTCGCGTGGTGCTGGTCGACTCATGAAGCGAATACTGGAAACCTCATGTTGCAGGCTTTCGACGTTCTTCCCAAGTTTTGCCCGGACCATGATTAACGTCGGAGCAATTCCCTGTCGAATCATAGGTGCCTCATAATACTATCAAAAACGGTCTTACTTACAGCACTCATGATCGCAAGCGGATAAAAATTGAAAGTTGCTTGTGCAAGCGTTACGCTATTCGCCATTATCATGTTGGCGATTGTAAAGGCTGGATAAATTATCCCAGATTCCAGTCTGTTTAATGAACGTTTTAATATAAGCCATACGCCGATCAAATTACTAACTCACATTATTCTGGTGACTGAATCAAGAAGTGAATCGGTACTATGGATACCATGAGCGCGGACTTGCCGATGAATCCACCAAATACGACCGGCTTTATGCACGGGTGAGTGTCGTAAGCCGCCCTAATGGACATCACGGACATACCGGTGAGAAGCGTGATAATGGAGTTGACTATAGCATTGCAGATATCGGTTACGCCACGGACACCTTGTCCGGTAACATACAGAGCAAAATTCGATTCAATGCTCGAGTCCCTAACTCCCATCGTGACCAATATAGAGCCAGCGAGTCCGCTGGCTTGATTAAGCATGTCGTCAGTAAGGCAATGACGAAAAACGAATTGCGTACCATTTATGAGAACCGATGCTACGATGAAGGGTACGGCAACTCGTTTTTTAGAGCCCCAAATTAGATAACAGCGATGGATCTGTACAATGGTACAGTGTCAATTAGATCAAACCCATGAGATCAGTGGATACCAACAAGCATGTAATCCGCCGCGATGCTAATTAATGGACGAATGAGCAAAACTTGTACAGTTGGGAAATGAAGGACATACTTGAGAAAGACGGGAAGGAGACTTTCCAACGAGCTAGAACAAGAAAAGAAATCAATAATGCAAGACACCACTGAAATTAGCTTCCCCACTAGTTAACCGTCTTCCCGGCGTCATGATGTGTAAAATTGATGATTTCCCGATAATCTCCAGTCTTGACCGTGTTAAAGGAGATGATGGTACTTCGAATCAAGTTCACGGTATGACTCGCGACATACAGTGTGGAAAATGTGAAAAGCGCCACAGTCAGCGAAAAATAAAGCCTGTTGTTAGGGGCTGTCTCGCTCGCTTGCGGGCGTCGACACATCATGTGGATGCATGTACCGAAAAGTAAGACGTAGAAACCTAACAAGTAGGTTACAGCTTAATTAGACACCGAAGAATTACTGTTTGCTCTTACCGTATACAAAATACATGGCCTGATATAGTGCGTTGTCAATAAGGCTCGGATATGGAGAGCCAAGTTACTGATATACATACCGAAAGTGAACTGATTGGACCCACAATAACTCGTCGGGCAGAAAGAAAACCTGCGAAATCCTCAGCGGTTGATGTATACATGGCCGAGAGGTTAAGAGGAAGAAGAAAGTCCAGTAAAGAAGTCATCCGCTGCGAAATTTTATACCATGCGAGTTCCAAGTATAGAACCAATGGACCGAAGTAACGACCCACATCCAAAGGAGAATGAAAACTCGCGACATCAATCTTGGAAGGCTAATTTGCCAGGATGTAAATGAAGATGTGATGAGAGATACTTGACGCTCGTCCTATGAATCCACAGCGGCGTCCTTGCAGATCCCTTGATAACATCTGGACAGTAGTACGGCCGCATCGCAATGCTATACCTCCATCAGCGGATTATGAATAACCTCTGATGGAGAGGAGACGTACAGATACTCTCGAGATACGCCACCTTCAAAATCAATAGTCAGTTTGATCTCCGGAGCAAGTACCGGCGCCAGATGTCTGATCTCAAACGCCTAACAGCCTCATTTGTTATCGTTAAACTCTAGCAACGGTAGAGCAAACCTAGTACTTATTGAGCAAAAGCATCCCATACCCAGATAGGGAATATCAATGGCTTAGTGCTCGACACCGGCCAGTAATAATTGATGATTTAGAGCTTCCAAAAGGCTCCACTGGGTCGAGAACTATAGCCTGAACCTGTTCCATATGATGGATGATCAATACTTACGTTGCGAGGGTTGCCAATCAGATAAGGTCATAGTATCACCGCCTCCATACGTAGGGTGAAAGAGTACTGATAGAAACAACACGTGTTTAGCGCTTATAATCCACTAAGGAAGAATGAATCAATACCGAAAATGCATTGGACCAGAGAGCTCGCTTAGGTGTCCTGAGTAAGATGGTCGTGGCCCGCTAGCAGGAGCGGCAGGGGAACGAGCCCGAGGTCAGGAGGAGCCAAACTGACGGCATTGAACTGCACTTGAGCTCAATCGCATTCTTCCGATAGATGCTATTGAGTATGAATACGGTCCCGACGTGTCCAATGTGCAAATATTCAGAAGATTGCGCTTCTATCAGTATCAATGTGTAATACCAGCTTCACTGATTAAGAGCCTGCACTTACTTGGTCTTTGTGCATCCAGATTCCATTTGTCATCATCGATATCCATGTCTACATACACACACATCACTTGCAATTGTCAGTGTGTATCATCAGTCTGGTTCTCGAGACTAGTCCATGTCGCGTCGTGAGTGTAAGGTGGGAAGTCTAGGCCCGGCTAAGTCAGGCTAAAGCAAATATGCGTACACTGTAACTTTCCCACTCTCTATTTTCAACCTGTCAAATTCACAGCGACACAACAGGGCAAGCCCTCGCATACGCACCTCGGACTCGTAACTGATATGTAGAGGAGGGAACTGCATGTGAAGGACCATGGAGGTTTCTCTTTCCCGCACTATCACCATGACAACACCAGCGTCGCCCACAACGCCAGGCGGGTTCATTTCAACGCTCAAAGGTACGTTCCTTGCCGTTCTTTCCGGTGCAGAGTTCTAGTTTCAGATACGTTGCGACAAAGCGAAATGCGCCGGACAGCACCTTGAACGGGCTTCAGGACCACATGGAGAAATCGTACCTACCTTGGCCATGGGTTATGAGGTGCATTTATTTTTATCCCGCCCAGTGCTCTGACATGTTCCATGAGGCTTTTTCACTGTAGCTCCTTGAGGAATCAACACGATGGAGGACGCAAGGCGACTGCGACAAGTCAGCAGGTCCCCCGGAAGACCGGGAACTGTAAAATCTTTGGTAGCAAGCGGATATCGGGTCGGGAATGTCGGTGCGGTGAGTAACTTTTCCGTTCCCTTTCTTGGGATGCATCTGATATTGACTATTCTTTTTCCGGCTCCCCAGTTGTGCCAAAGGCAATCTGAAGACTTTGGTTCGCCCTGACACAATCTCAAATACTGAAACTCGAAACCGGGTTGGCTAGGCCATGGGCGCTGCGCTAGCGCGTTATCTCTTCATTTCTTGGTGACCAAGGCTAATGGTCGTTCACACGTAGAGCCCAAGCTAGTATCGTCTTCGAAGGAATACATGGCGGGGAATATACGTGTTCCTTAATGCGTGGAGGACGAGTGCTCAGCTCCTATGGAGATCATCCAGCAACGATCCCTTTATCCAAAGATATGACGTTACGAACCATGCCGCTTTTACATTCCCTATTTTTAGTCAGGAAGCCTCAAGATTGCAAGTTTGGCGACTGCGCCATCCTCCTTCGTCTGGTTTGCTTTCCGTAACGCTAACCAAATCTTAACTTTGTGTTAGTGGCGTCTCCCCAGTGTTTCCCTGCTCTAAATTGTACATGAACTCTGCATCTAACTTCCTCGGGCCTTGATTGATTTCTTGCTCTAGGCTGAAGCGAAGGATGTGATGTAGGCTTTCGCGAGTGGGTTATATCTGGCCGCTCCTCGGAACATTTAGGCTGATTTGTTTTCTGTAGGGCAAGCATTACGATTGATGGGGTACCACACTAGGTTGAACGGCGGACTGAATAGCTTTCGGATGTCTCGCGAATCATTTTGTTTACTTTCAGAGTAGTTTGAGGGCGAATTGGGTCTTCTTTCAGTCTAGAGCATACCCAGAGCCCAATGACTTGGTTTCATGCATGGGTAGATGGAGAGCCAAGGAAGCTGGTTTTCGCAGGTATGTTATCCACTGCCTTCTCGGAATGCTCACGCTGACCTATTCTCGACGGGGCAGGCGTCACCAGTGATAGGATACTTTCATGCAAGAGATCGCAGTGTACCTCTCTGAGGCAGTGCAGCTATTGGGTAACTTGCAAATCATTCGGAGGCGGAACGTCAACCTGATAGCTTACGGTAGGACCAGCTCTTCGGATGTCAGCTCATTCACCTAAGGTACTTCAAACGGCAAGTTAAATTATGTTTATTGAGCACATGGTGTAAATTACGCTATCGTATCTGCTTAGTATTGAAAGCTCCGAAAGCGTGACATAAGCTTGCGGAAGGTGCTGGGTTTGATTCTCCACCATGATCGCTCGTACTCGTTATAGATGAACTTCTCCGTTCGACTGCCTTTCCGGGATTCTATGGACGTTGCACAGCACGCGACATCGGATCCGGTGACATTATACCGGACTGCCGCTGCAATCATCATGATCAGCGGCCTTTGTACCGAATCTACGTTTTGATCCTGTTCTTCGGCTTAATGTTGCTTATTTTTCCTTTGCAGTCTGTGCGTCTGTTTTCGCACGGATGCGGGCTCGCATCACCACTGAAACTGATGGGTATAGCTGCTAGGCGTTCACGAATGAGGATGTCGAGCCCAAGTCGAGCCATTTGTGAATCCAATGGATAAAGAGTGACTTTGTTGGGAGGAGTATGCATTCCGCTCTCTTTTAAATTGCCACGATGATTTTGCTTTCCTATATACATAGAAGCTGTATTATTCACAAATATATTTGTAGGTGTGTTCATTTGGTGGATTCATCAGCAATGAGTCCATGCCCAGGGTTTTTGCATAGTAATATACTTGCTTCAATCAGTATTCAGAATTATATGAGTCAGTACCTAGTTGGGAGTCATATCATTGCTCAAATTCTTTTCATAGACTTGTTGCCTTTTGCTCGTTGCTCGCTCCTTCGGCTTCTATTGCAACTACCTGATATAATTAGCTCAAGTGCATCCCGAGGTACCTGATGGAGTATACCTGGGGCCTGGCAGTAGTTGGCACTTCACTGCTGAAGCAGATTTCTGAGAGCCGATCCTGCAGGGTTTCAACATTGCTCCCAAGTTTAGCACGGACAATAATTAATGTCGGAGCAACACCCTTTGAATGAATATTTGAATACTTGTGTATTTGGTATATGTCACCACTTACTGCACCCAAAAACATGAATGATGAGAAATCAAAAGGTAGCATGTCAATGCTTGTGGTATTTGCTGCAATCAGATTGATCACTGTAGAAGTTGGATAGATTATCCCAGACTCAAGTCTGGAAGATTCAAAGGTCATTAGCCTATACTGTGGTCAAGCCAAATACACTCACATAATACTAGTCACTGAATGAAGAAGTGTATCACAAGTATAAGCTCCATGTTTGTAGACCTGTCGATGTATCCACCAAATATGACCTGCTTCATGCATGGGTAAGCATTAGCAATGGGACTGGTGCAAGTCAAAATCCTACCAGTGAGTAGAGTGACTGAGGAGTTGACCACAACACTGCAGATATTGTATGTGAAAGAGATGTTGTTTCCAAGAGTGTGTAGCACATGGTTTAGGTCACTGCGCAAGATAGAGCCAGCAATTCCAAGAGCTTGCAATTGAATTTGGTCAATAATTTGGTAACACTAAGAACTGGATTCTTACCATTTGTGATGATTGATGCTGCTATAAGAGGCAATGCAACCTGTTTCTGAGAACCCCAAATCACATAGCATCGGTGAATCTGCAGGATCTTGGTTCAGATGTAGGATTTTAATGAATCCACTGTGCCACAAACAAGCATGTAATCTGCTGCAATGCTAGGACACAGAAGAATTAGTAAGCTTGTTGTCCTGGAGTGGAAAGTGGGAAGGACATACTTGAGAAGGACAGGAATGATGGTTTGCAATGAACTAAGAGAAAAGGTGTCAATTATGCACTCTGTGACAGGAATAGTTTGACCTACTAGACAGCTATCTTCCCAACATCATGCCCTGAATAATCTATGAATATCTGATGCTCGCCAGTACTGACTGCAGTAAAGTAAATGATGGTTTCTCGAACCAGTCGAATAGTACTGTCTGCAACTGACAACGTAGATAAAGCAAAAAGGACTACTGTCAACCAAAAATACAGCCTGGCATTACATATTTCACGTGCAAGCGGGCGGGTACACATCATATAGATGTACATCCCAAAGAGTGTAACATAGAAGCCTGTTAGGAGATTCATGAGTCAATTCTCTCACCAGAGAATAAACCTTGAACATGCCATATATAAAATACATGACCTGACATCCCCAAAATATATGTGAGCAACAATCTCCGAAATTTCTGAATGGCGTTCGCACCGACAAAGACGCCATTGGCCAGATGATAACACGCTGAACAGAAAAAGAAGGTACAAGAGTTTCAGTTGTTGTTGACATGTCTGAAAAGAAAGACAGTGGGAATGGTTTGATTATGAGTCTTACACTGTTCTGCAGGAATTATATACTAGTACACACTTTTCTCTTCCCTATACGGCACTGATCAATAGCAAGCTTATCCTCTGGCAGCCTGCCCACCTGGCACCTAGAATAGCGTGACCCGTCATGTCAATGGCTCATATAGCATGCTATTGGATATAAATAGGCATCTGATAGCAGAATATATTTACCTCGCACCCGAGTTGAAGATCCCGTATTCATGGTTGTCCTTTCCTTAGCAAAGACCTAAACTTCAAAACTTCAGTGGTACTTCATAGTAAGATTTTTAGAGCCTGGAAGAGGAATTGAAAACAGCCATTCTTGGGCTGATAAATTCATCCTGCGCCAAATGCATCTGATATTGATCTTGACATTGATAGAGGCTGCCGCAAAGTGTTCAAGATACGAACGCTCTAAGCGATAGACAACCATCATGTCTTTCATGACATGAAGCGTTTCGGTATGTCGCACAGCGCCTGTCATTGGGCCTCTCCATAAAACGCGACATGACCGTGATGTATGGAGATGACTATAATGTCCATAGTTTCGGTGACCTTACTACATGTTGTGATAAAATATTTATGTTAGGCGTGCGGTATGCCGGGAAATGCTTTCAAGTCAGGCATGCGGATGAAAACTGACAAGCACCTGAGTTGCCCCTGAGCCCAGCAGCGAATACAATGGTCTCAAGAACTTTATGGACCCATAAGTTCTTTTCAGATGGATGGGTACAGAAAGAGCAGATGTGAATGTAGACACATTGACCGAACATTTTCAGTTGAGATCAGATATGGACGGGACTCAGCCTTTCCAGGACGTAGGGGCTGCTAGGCCCAGGCTCAAGCAGATGCTGGTGATGGTGATTTAGGTACCCATCCTTTCATCTCATTTTTTTTGTTCAGTCCTACTCCTATCGAAATCAATCGGTAGCTTATTATGTGCTGGGTAAGTATGGTCCCGTTTCTTTCCAGTCCAAGTTTACCATCCTATAGGCTCATTGACACGCTGAAATTCAACTAGGCGAACTCCAATTGACAAGTTCTCTGAGTAGAACCTGACAGGCAGCCGCCAGCGGGATTGGACGTCATCAAGATAGGGCCTATTCGTATGTATCGAGCTGTCGACTCGTCTACTAATTGACTTCATATCTCAACAGACCTACTCCAGACGCCCGGGCTGAATAATAAAGGGAAGCCTTGTGCTTTTCCGGTGATGATAGTGGAAAGAGCCGCGGCCCGCGGTGACATTCAGAAATTGTCACATGTGCGGCCGCGTTACCTTTCTTTCTCGAGCCATTACCTGGACCATCGCCAGCACGACTCCAAAAATATCCACCTTTTGAGTTACACTTTTTTCAGATCGTAAATCTTTATCTTTATAGCTTGCTCCCAGAAAAATAAATAAATGCCGGACATCTACAAGCCTTTGTTTAGGACCATGAACGGGTCGTCAAGGTCGTCAAGGTCGCACAGGAATGTTCAGGAGGATTCAACATTATGCCGTAGCTTGGGGTGCGTCGGTTTCGCCTCATCATTCGACAAACAGTCTCTGATCCCTATCTCTTTCTTCCTTCATAGCTCCTCCTGCCAAAGCCCAGATAGAAAACCTGACACGGACTTCACAGGAAAACTGTAACGCTTTGCTAGTGGGACGAGGCGCGTTTCATACAGAAAATATCGGGTCGAAAACGTCAATATGAATAGTGCGTCTTTTTTTTTATCTCGTCTTTGATGCACAGTTACGACGATTTCTCTTCCAGCTCATTCGGACTCGACCTTGAAAAATCTTTCCTTTCGAAACCTGACTAAGGCTACCAGTAATGAGTTGGCGAAACCAGGCTGGTCGTCCACATGTATAGCATATTCCTCCCTTTGTCCTTACCCGTACGCGCGATCTTACTGTCCGGGGGACAAAACGCTCACCTCATGTACATGTTATCTAATGGCGTCTTCTTGGCCATGGTGTAGTAGGAGGACCGGGGCACAGAACGGAGGCTCCAGGCCTATTTGGCTGTGTTTGGCATGAGCTTCCGGCGCGTAGTCTACATTTCCGTGTACGTGTACGTAGTTAGCTTGACATCGAGAACCAGCAGCATCGTCTTCGGCATCGCGATAGCCAGACCACTCGGCCCTCTCCAATGGCTAGGAACCACCAAGTTCAAGTTTCCCGGCTTCTGCTGGCGAAGCCCCGTCTTTTTGGGTTTCGCCACTCCAAATTATTGCGACTAGCGATTTTAAGATCGTCCTTATTCTGGGTCACCGATGCTCAGTACTCGGGATATTATATTGATTTTTGTAGCTGCGTTATCCCTTGTTAGTCGTAGAGACTTTGTAACCGACAGACGTTTCGGCAAAATAGGCCGATCAGTTTTTCACATCACGCGACCTCGGATTCCGGTGACATCAGACACCGGATTTGCGTTTTCCTTCCCTCGACGATGTCAGATAAGCTGCTCCCTTTTATCGCTTCTCCCACTCCCGTCGTTTCTCCTGCTTCCCACTGTCCTATACCAGGCACGCAACGACAACGAACTTAGCCCATAAGACATCCTATTGAACGCCGATGACTCAACCCAAATCAATCGAAATCCTCTTTAAACAAGCCTCCGGAGTTGACATCTACATGGACGTCTATATTCCTCCTTCAGCAACCAAGGAGAAACCTGCTCCGATTTACTTCTGGTGGCATGGTGGGGGTCTGTTGCAGGGTACGAGGAAAGGTGTGTAATGTATCGTTCTTTTTCAATAAACCTTTGATCTGACGAGAAGACTTTTCGACATGAAGGCGTCGCACCACACCACCTCCTTGCTCCCACCAAATATAACATCGCAGTTATTTCAGCCGACTATCGACTAGCTCCACAATTTCGGATGCCAGCTATCCTAGAAGATTGCGCTGACGCCATTACCTTCTTGTCTACACCCAAATTCGCCGAAGCAACCGAAGGAAAACTCGACCCGACCAAGATCGTGCTAAGTGGTTCCTCTGCGGGTGGTTGGTTATCCTTGCTCTGTGGTCTTGGCGTCGGTTTTCGTGAATGCGGGCTCACACCACCGCCGAAACCTACGGGCATAGTTGCTATCTATCCGATAACGGATTTAGAGGATAGTTTCTGGAAGACTCCGCAAAGGCCTGTTAGTTATCTTGATAGGGTGTTAACGAACGAGGATGTCGATCCGTTTGTGAGTCCGGATGATGAAGGGAGTAAGTGTTCGGGTGCAACGTTAGATGGGAGAAGGAGTATGTTTTATCATTGGATGGTGCAAGAGTGCGTCATGCTTTGTTCGTTGCCTCAGAAAATTCCGTTTACTGATCATGCGTTTTGGTTTTGGTTCTTTATAGGGCCCAACTAGCGAATCTATTACTCGACAAGACTAATATCCCACCCACGGCCTTTTCAATCGCACAGTTTATCAGAAAGCTCTCCGCCGATGCTATTCCACCGACATACGTCGTTCATGGGACAATAGATGACAAGGTACCCATATCGCAAGCTCAAGATGTCGTGGCGGCGTTGGAAGCGGTACTAGGAAAAGAGAAGGAAGGAGACATTCATGGCTGGATTTACGAAGAGGTAGGGGGTGTTAATCATGGGTATGATCGAGAGGAAGGTGTTGATATGGAGAAGATGTGGGAGTTTGTCAAGGGGGTCTTGGGTGCGTGAGCGAGGAAATGCACGTTTCTGACCAGATCAAATGTAAAGGGAGCTGATGGTACAGAATGGTTCAACTTTCCACTGGTTCACAAGGGTTCTAGAATGAAGGAAGGAGTCACAGGTCAATGAATAATATTTAGAGTTATTATGACCCGGATGAAGAGACAATCTGAGGCTAGTTCGCGGCGCAAACAGCTGAATCTGGCGTGCGCCTGAATCACTACAATCGAGCCTCAATCGAGACCGTGTCCAAATTTGCCCGAAAACAATAACAACACGACGCACGTTCAAGACCGCAAATTGATCATCTCTAGCACAGTGGTTAACGTGAATGAGTGAATAAACTTGTTATTATGCTCTGCTTAGGTCTTTTATATATAGGAAAGTGAATGTTCGAGTATGTACAGTATTTCGGTACTGAGGAAAAAGGAAAGTGAGAATATGCTTCTTGCACTCGCTAAACTCGGAATCCACAACAGTGGTTCTGAGGCTGTTATGAGAACAATTTTGAGGCTATGGAGAAAGACAGCCTAACCTTGATAGGGAAAGTCACGAATTTGATGGCAGTGAAATTTGCGCCATCGCGCTCTCGCATCAGATGAAAACAAGCGCCCATCAGCTTGATCCCGAACCATGATGATTTCCCAATTCTTCATTCAGTATTCAAGATAAATGTTCTCAATTCTTTACAGGTAATGGAAGGGCATATACAGTAACGTTACTTAGGTCCCGTTACTTGAAAATGTCGTGGCCCTTCTAGGATCCTGCCAAATCGACTCTGATCGACTCCATAACACAAAGCAAAAACGGTAAGGCGGCAGCTTCAAGTTCTGACAGTCTTTGTACCTGTACTAATGTCGTGTTCTTTATTCTCTAGTATTGATCATCAGTCCTGAGGCGCCCACAGTAAGAGACTGCCATCGCAGTACAATATTCCATATATCTCATTCCTTAGCATTGACTTCCCCAAGTTTTAACCATATAACGCCCTCAATAACTCGGATACCAAGCCGCTTTGCCCCTACTCTACCTTTCATTCAGTTGACGAAGGTCTTTCATTTTGACGCATTTAAATAGCTCATCACATCATCGGTAGTGACACTGTTGATCTTGTCTGCGACATTCAGGATCAGTGCATTGATACCGCCTGACCAGGCTCATAGTAGCGTCAGCTATCATGATGAATAGAGTGCAGTGGCCGTAGAATCCGTAGGACTCCGAGAGCAGGAAGATCAGTGAATGGCATTCATCGGTATGTTCTCGGGTCTTTATTCAGCTAATTTGGCGTAGATGATGATAGATTTCATACCCACGCATCAGTGAGATCAACCGAGTAGTAAGAGTATGGAAAACCTACCAGTGAGAAGAGTAATGACGGACATGCCACTCATCGAATATTTGACGGGCGACCTCGAGAACATAGTTGTCTCGTGAGTCCAAAAGTTTTTCGTCACACCTTGTACCCATACCTGACTTTTTGATCATTTCTAGTGCTTTAGGGGATGTAATTGCGGTGTTTCTCAAGTACGTGCTTCTTTCTCTACATTTGCGCAAGAGAAGCTCAAGGATGTACTATTCTAGCATCGCAGCGGACTATATGCTTGTTTGTGAAACGTCTTGTTGAACAGCAATCGACATTCTAAATCTATATCCTACAGATAAATCGCTGCTATGTGATCTGGAGTTCAAAAAAACGGGTCGCCATTCCCTTGATCACGGCATCGGTTATAACAAATGGTGTGGGCATAGTACCTTACCTATTTTTGTGGCTTTATTGACAAACATGGTTCAAGCTATCGGGTTGGCCGGTGTTATAACTATAGCCATTGCTAGTCGCGACACATTCGTCGAGTCGAATCAAGTACTGTACCTCGCCGGTAGCAATATTGCTTTTGCATTTAGCATCATTAGCGCCTTTGTCAACTCCGTCATTACTCTTCTCACTGGTAGGTTTTCCATACTCTTACTACTCGGTTGATCTCACTGATGCGGACCCAAACATATAGCTGGACGTATCTGGTGGATCTATCGGAAAGCCCGGAACCATGGTGTGAATGCCAACGATAACCTAGTTCAAGCAGTCTCCAGAATCATGTAAGTTCTTTTTCGGAAAGCTTTAACGCTATGTTGAATATCTTCTGTCCGACCAGATTTGAGTCAGGGATACTCTATCCGATCTGTATCGTTGCGTCATTGATCGCATTGAATACGAAACCACAAAACCAGGTAGCATTTGATTTCTATCCAGTTGCTGTCCTGTCTGCGGTAAGCGAGTATTCTTGGCGGGTAGGGCATCTTGTACAATGCTTATGTCTCTCAGGGAATCGCGCCGACGTTGATTATGGTACGAGCAAAGCTCGGAAAGAACGTCGAAAGTATGCAGGATGTGGTGTCGGATATTCGGTTTACCAGTCGGCCGGCACCTAGAGAAGAATCTGATGTACAGATACGTTCGATCGGAGATCTCCAAGGAGAGGAGCTCGAAGTCCCGAAAATCCTCATTTCAGATAAGGTCTAAAGTCATCGGGAAATCGGCTATCGGATAATGGGTAATGCATGAACTGTATGAGTAGTATTTGGAGGTAGTGCTTTGGGACTTTACTTGTGCAATTTACACCCGATATTGAATATAGCAGTGTTAAAAATCATCCATATCTTATGACTAAATCAGACTGGTAAATCGCTGTGTGGCGTTGAAGAGGTAGTGACTATAAGTAACTGTTCTGCTTCAATCCGCGCTTGGAGGGTTAACAATACATACTGTAGTGAATTTCACTAACCCTAGAATACTATCATGATGATCCATAAATAGCAGAACCAATTATTATCGCCGCTCATTATACCGCAATTGCCTCCTTTGCCTCTCTATGCATACCAGTTCGGTCCTCATACTCTCCTTCGATGTCCCGGGTTGCCACACTCAGGTTCCCAATTGAGTACACGTGCGTCTGAGATCTCCCTTCCCGATGCGCTTGATGACTCGTGAAGCGAATGTCGGAGACCTGGTCTTGTAGACTCCCAACATTGCTTCCAAGTTTTGCACGGACTATTATCATCGTTGGTGCAATTCCCTGCACCGAGGCATGTCAGTAGATAATCCTGTTCTATACGAAGAGGAATACTGCCACTTACAGCAACCAACACCACGATTGGGGCCATATCAAACGGTGGCGGCACCCCATCCGTACTATTCACCACAATTAGGTTTACAATGATGGCTATTGGGTAGAGTATTCCAGACTCCAGGCTGAAAAAGGAAAGATGAATAAGAATTCCAGATTTGAGATTACTAACCCACATAATCACGGAAACTCTTTGAACGAGTCTATCACTGCTATGAACACCATGATCACGAACCTGTCGATGAGTCCACCAGATCCGTCCAGCTTTGGGCATTCAGGTAAGCACGAAAGGCGAGAAGCAGTTTCAACGAGGAGCATACCGGTAAGTAGAGTGATTAAAGAGTTGACAATTGCACTACTAATCAAATAGCCAGCATTGAGTGTGTTCCCAAGGAGGTATAATGAATGGGCCGAATCAGTGCTCGTGTCGGCGATAGCAACTGCTTGTATAATGGCGGCAATCAATCCGAGAGCTTGAATCCAAGATCATCAGCACTCGAGCGAAAAGATGAGATGAGATAAACGGACCGTTTGTCCCAAGTGATGCTACTACCAGAGGCACACCAACGCGTTTCTTGGAGCTCCAAATAACATAGCAACGGTGAATCTAAAATAATTGTTAATGATGTGGAACGGATTGGATGTATAAATATACAAACGAGCATCCAATCCGCTGCAATGCTGTAGTATCCAAAATCAGCTTCAGTTTACACGAACAGAAAATAGGGGAAAGTCGCACTTGAGAAGAACAGAGCTCATATCCTCGAGTGTACTTGTAAGAGAGGGGAAAAGAGTAAGTGATGTAGAAGGTTTGGACAGGAATCGTTTGCCTCACAACACCACCGTCTTTTCGCTATCGTGCAATAAGTAGTTCACGAGCAGCCTATAATTCCTGGTTTCCAGGACGGTAAAGAAGACAATGGAGCGGGAAACCACCTCGATCGTATAGGCTACGACATACACCGTAGCCAGCACGAAGAGAGTTAAGGTCAAAGAGAGGTACAATCTACTATTGGGCTGTTCACCAACTGGTCGCTGGCGACTGAAATTCGTGTAGATGTACGCTCCAAAGAGAAGAATGTAAAAACCTAATGTGAGAAACATTAATTTAGCCCTTTACTTAGATTGACTTCAGTCACACCATAGACAAAGTACATGGCCTAGCCATTCGAGCACGTTCGTTAGCTATTTAAGGGAGACTGACAAGATTACGGGGCGTACCGACAAACTGGAGATTGGCAGGACAATAGACGTTTTAGCAGAAAGAAAATCCGCGAATTCCTCAGGAATTGGGGACGACATAGCTGGAGAGGCGAAGGGGACTGGGTTTGTGAATTGTTTTCCTTGCCATGTTTATACTCCGGCAAGGTGGCTCGCATCTCTCGTTCTCATCACCTATGGCAGTCCTAAGCCAGTGGTTGCTGATGAAGTGAGACTCATGATCCCGTTGACACACATACATCCTATATCACAGCATCCGTGGAGTATATGAACCGCTAGCCTATATTCGGTCTTCATTGAGAATGATTTTTGTCGCCCAAGCGCCCGAAAGATCATCTAATGTTAGAATACTGATGTCGAACATGATGGTCACAATCGTTCTTGGCGCATTTCATAATCAAACCAATTATAAAAATGAATTGGTTGAGGCAAGCTATAATGAATATTGTTAGTCTCGACAATGTAAGAGGAACGAAGCGTACGGAGCCCTGGACATATTCAACGCCGGTAGGAGATCCTCCATACATTCAATATTCATTAGACGTCCCAGGTGCCCCGAAGCACCAAGAATACTACGCATTGCCCATCGCGAGCGTCTATCGATGCACTTCGTGATTGATGATCAGCAACCCGGGAATTACCTCGAGACTGGGGTTAACAGCTGGTCCTATAGGGCCCCTTCCTTGTCTCAGTTCCACAGAACTAGACGCCATGACGAGCGGTGCCAATAGCTGTTGTTTTAACAACGAGGGCTTGATATCTTTTTACGGGTTCATAGATACAAACGGCTGTGGATACTGAACAGCGAAGCGAAAAAGATCAGCAATAAATGTCGCGGAAGCTGACGAGTACGTACAAACCTTCAAGAGCTCTGGATAGCATCGATATGATTCATCGAGCTTCGATGGAAACGGAATGCTAAGATCTCGAAGACGATCAATCTTGCACCTTCCCTCGAATTTCGGGTCAAGTCAAATAAGATACACCTATTGTTGAAGCTTGATGGTGTCTACCACTCGATCAGAAACCGTGTTGAATACTGCAAGGTCAACCGAATCATACGCCTGTCCGACTCTTCACTCCCAGTTTCTTGCCTGGTGTTGCTCGAGTTCCTGCATTGATGGAGTAAGCATTTAAGACATGATAGTGAGGAATAAATACGCCTGGTGAACTGCGAGGACGAGCCTGAGGCGTTGCACCAGGGTCAGCGGGACGCGTCGAACAGTGATAATACTTAATGGCACATACCTTCAAGATCTCTATCTAGATTATAAATTGATCATCCCTAGTGTAGTTTCTGACCCCGAGCCCGGTGCTGGCTAAGAATGATCTTGAGGTGCTGTGAAGATGGGAAAAGGCAGTTTGACGTCGTGCCACGCGACGCTGACGTTGCATTGACGACTTGATTAGCAACCACCACATCAAACCCGAACCCGAAATTTTTCTGTTTCTCCCATCTGCCGTTTTTTCCAAAACATCAGCTGTGAAACCATCAGCAAGGGCTCGACTGAGGTATGAGCGAAAAACACTTGGCCGGGGACGAAGACTTCAACAGGTTCGCAGGTAACAATATGACGAGAAGGCGAATCCAGGACACGGAGAAATCCGAGGGCAAGCTATGCAAGGACGAGGGAGAATTACAGAGAGAGGCTTCATTTTGACCAGGTCGATAACGACGAGTAAGTGGCGAGCCATGACTTGATAACCACCGAGATGGATACTAAAATTTTAGACAAGACTAGGAAAAGAATGAAAAAGGTGAAGGAAATCTTCTACGGCGACTACTAGCCAGTCATGTTGGACCAGATCAACGGCGCTAGGGTGCTCCTTGCACCCAGAACAAATGGCGGATAAGAACGAAGCGGCACCACCGTCAACGGCATTGGTACACTACGATATCCTTGCACTCTGATCACGGACAGGTATCCTCAATCCCATAGAAAAGCTGCATGTCGGCTGACCGTCTAGGCAGAGCTGTTGATGCACGAACGGAGCCTTTTCTGGGAACTCAACCTCCTGCTAGCCAAGGCTCTTTTGTCCCAACAAAGGGCACGTTGCGAGGAGAATGCCTGCTGCCCGACGTCAGGAGGGGTCCGCAAGTGGTGAGTCTTACGCTTGTATGTGATGGAAGTTGACGCTGATATCGTGATGAACAGCAGGTTGGCACGTACCTGTGGGTGCCCTTATGAGACTATAATTGTCGGCGAGCTTCGCCACCACTTCAAGCTGCTAGTGCGTCTGCACCCAGTAAACCAACTACACCTTACAAGGAACCATGGAACCAGGTTTCGTTCTCCGAACGCGTTATAACAGGGCTGTCGCCAAGAGCTGCAATACCTTTGAAGGTCGTAATGAGCGCTAAGTGGAACCTTCTGGTATACTTTGGGGAGGGCCGAGTGGTCTGGCTATCGCGATGCCGAAGACTATGGTGCTGGTTTGGAATATCGAGCTAACTACGTACACGGAAATGTAGACCACGCGCCGGAAGCTCATGCCAAACACGGCCAAGCAAGCCTAGAACCTCCGCTTCGTGCCCCGGTCCCCCTACTACAACGTAAGACTATTCATGACTCGTGAGTCGTTAGTCATGCTTCATGTTCCCGACAGTTCCCAGACGTGTTGCCAAGGCCTCCATATCCACAAGGCGAAGACACTGATACTTCAGCCAACTGTATGTTTTCCTGATTCTCTTCGGCTGCGAATACTTCTTACATCGCTATCAGAACTTAACGAGACCGAGGATGAATCGATCCTTCAAACTTGGTCGACAGTGCATCGGTGGTTCGGTTCGGATTTGATGATAGCGAAAGTACGTTCCGTGCCTTTGCCGCCTTTTACGTACTGAATGGCTGAAAGGATTGCAGCTGTGCGTTTCGAACGATACGAAGTGTATCGTACGATGATCTGACCTGAGTATTAGGCTCTTCACTTCAGGTTTATAGACTGTTGCTTCCGTTTTGGCATTTGTCTTGGAAGTTCAAGGGCTACCTTTTTCTGTTTTCTCCATCGCGATAACGGCTACACACATAAAGCAGAGTTATCTTTTGTATTACGCCGATTAATGCCTACTAGTATCTTTGGTGATAATCACCTATCTTCGAACAGGTCACAACACCCTTCGTTACATAGAATGAGTCAAACGGAATCATTATATTGAATTCGGAAAATGTAAGCGAACTGTATCTTCAAAGGATGTTACGTAAGCAGGGAGCGACCAGGAAAGGATCAGGGCTGGTGTCGTTGGTGGTCTTTCCAGACATCAGAAATTTTGAAGAGCAGAAAACAGCGCAGTGCATCTGGGAAAAGAGTCACAAGATGTCGATGGGGAGTATACAGTGGAACACATACCTTGAAGACTACGCCCGTAGTAAGGTTCCTGTTTGGGGTCTGAATCGCTGATAAGCTTCGCCTCGACTTCCATACAATTTTGAAGCAGACTAAGAATGGTCTCGGAAGGATTTGCGACATGAAGACAAGCGCAGAGTCATTTTTCCTTTTTCTGGCTAGTTGGGTCGAGCAGTAATTTCGGAGGATGAGGATTCTTCTGGTCTAGTATCCCCGCCTTGAGTCTCAATTTTACATCTATGTAGATGTTTCGACAAGTCTTTGAGTGTTTCGGAAGAGACCTTTGCGGAAGTGAGTACAACTGGACAAGACAAAGACACGTAGAAAAACGCATCTGATATCGTCTCCCCCATCCTTATAGCAAGAACCAGCCTCCAAAAAAACCCCATACTCTCAAGCTCGTTCCAGACCCACTTCAAGAGTCCTCCGTGCGGAAGACTGCTGGTCACCCCATTCAGAAAAACGATCCCAGGGCCGATGACAACTCCGTATATCGATGACATGTTGAGAGTTTGGATGCTTCTTGCAACGATTGATATTGAAGAAAAAGAAAAAAAATGAATCCATGGTCAAGCCGTATGTCGAGGAATCGTCGAGGGACATTCCCTGCCTGAGACTGCTCGCCGAGTCATCACGGTTCGCGGGGCCTTTTGACTATAGAACTGCATCATCAGGAACCTGAAAAGTTTAAAGACAGGAAACTCACATTCTCTTTGACGACAATGAGGATGAACTGGGTCCCAAGACGCAGAGAAGGTGATCATGTAACGGATGGTGATGGTTGCCAGTGAAAACGAGTGAGCGGCTTATTTGTCCTTCATCCGTAACCACTCGGATTCCGTACTCAACGCCTACGCTAGCAACCGTCTGCTTTACTCGTAAGTCCTTCAACGACCTGTTCTATGCATGCATAAACATTTTTTATGGGTATCCCTGCTCCCTTAGGCCTAAAATACTCCAGACCTTCGACGCCAATCATCAAGGACTGAAGATCAAGCGACCTGGGTTGCCCGAAATGTCATTTATGACTGTTTTCTGCCGCTTCACATTGTCAATCCCTAAAAGTGCTTTCACCTTCTGAACGCGAGGATCGCCTCTCGGAGGAGCGGATATATCTGATACATGACACAGGATAACCTATTAAACGTCGCTGGTGACAGTGCTGTTGCGATATCTTTTCAAAGGAAACAGAAAGACTGGAGAGGTCAAAATTTGGATGCGTTCAGGTTGTCCGTCTGACTATGAGTGAGTGTGCAAGCAAATTATCAATGCGACGTCCTAAGTGAAGGTTCGACAGATTGGTACTAGTTTTTAGCTTTCATTGCTTCACATATTGTCTTCTTGACGGAATGAATGGTGGACAAAACGTTCAATGACAGTGCTGTACTGCCTTCTGGACTCGCATCGTCTGTGGACCAGTACTAGCACTGTGGTGATACTGCAACTTTTCATATAGCGAGCGCCCCAATTGGTATAGTTGAATGCGGCCGTGGTTCGTACCATGTGTCCAAATAGATTTGGAGAATGAAATTAGAGAACGAAAATGCATCAATTGATTCTGGGTAAGTCGTGATGACCACCTCTTTGTTGGGGTCCGGCACCAATGCTACACAGAAGTCTTCAAAGAGTTTCTCTTAGATTGTGGGTGGCCGAACAATCCCTTTTCTCGTTTTTCAAGATCTCGACAGGAGGTAGGAACACAAAATCTCTTAGTCTAGTAGACCTACAATGGATCTATTCACATCGGGGCCCTATAGATGGTACGGTTAGGTATAAGAGCTGGGCCGCAGCAGGTCACTTCGACACGTTTGTCTTCACCATCTGATTCGCGATGTCCCAGTACTTCATTCCCAACAGGCTTCGAAGCTGGCCCTGGCCCCAAACCATCAAAATGGTTCAAGCGCTTCAATGCGTTCAATCCGAAGGCATAGATGACCTTTGATTGTTGCGACTTCAGTAAGTCGGGCTCGAAGCTCTAAGATGAGCACAGACTCATTGTTCTTATTCTCTCAGACTTCTTAGCTTCTCTCGTATTCGCCATACTGAATAAAGGCATAGACTTCCTAAGTTTGATGTTGCTTACTACTGACTAGCCCGACGGTCAAAAAGCTCGTGTACATGCAGATATCGTCATGGATGCCATTCGGAACCTTCACAAGCCCAGGCCATCAGGCGAGTGGGTAGTTAGACAGTAAGTTTACCCTTGGATTTTGCCAACACATGACTCTCACCGAAGCTGCCTAGATTTTGGGCAGACGCAAAACGAACAGCTACACTACCAGCTCAGCGTCGCTTTATTGATACTTCTCAACTCCATGCCGATTCCGTAGTCGAACAGGCGCTCGACCATGAAGATCACCACATTGATAGCGTCAAGACCTACTTCCACGTTCGGAGGGATACTATTGGAGCTAAGCCTTCATTTGCCATTAACGAGATTCATATGAACCTTTCCGACAAAGGGATGGAGCATCCTATTATCAAAACGCTCACCTGGACTGCTTTATCGACATGTTGATCATCAGCCTTTTCTCCTCTTTTGTTCTTAGCCGAGCCGTTCTAATTTCTTGGCGACGACTGGCACAACCTCGTGACAGTCGTATGAACGAGCAGCAGATCGACATCCACGCTGCCTTATTATGGGTAACTTAGCTAAGTTACATAACTCGCCGAGGAGTTCCTAATATACGCGAAGCCGCAGACCTCCAGTGACGGCCCAATTGGCTTCGTACGCTGATGAACTAGGGAATTGAGTTCGTGCTAATGATTCCTGGAGCTTCGAGGTGAGCAGAGATTTCAATCAGATTGACGCCGTTTCTGATGACACTCTCAGCTTCTACAGGGTGAATGTCATTTTGGGAAACAGGGTCTGAAGATTATGGAAAGTCGCGTTACGGAGCTAATGCCCAAAACGGGGAAAGCCGCTGGAGAAATGAAAGGACTCGTCCCCGCGGCAAATTGAAGCCCAGATAGTTTTCATTCGACCAATCCTGCGCGCCCGGTGTTAACTACTGTACCTTTACGAGCACTTCGAACGTCACGGGTCACGGAAGATCTATTTTGCACGAAAAGTCACGACGGTCACTGGTCATAACGAGAGATCCGACCCAGAAGTGGCCCAAAACGGGCATTTTTGTGCGAAATTTTTCGCAAAGTCACGGGCGGGGCAACATACGGTCGAAAATAAATTTTCGTTTTTTCGGTCACAGGTCACCCCCTCGTTCGAAGTGCTCGTAAAGGTACAGTAGTTTAATTGTTCTACTAATATTAATCCAATTTATATGTTACGGGAGGCTGCATCTCACCCAGCACCCCGACCGATGCTCAACACTTGGAAGACAGTGCTGAAGCTGTGCTGGGTGTGATGAGGCATGATGATATTTTCAGTCTATCAAGGATTATACCGCTACTACTTCCCAGCGACCACTCCTTCCTCGATTTCCGATGGTACTGTGCTAAAGGGTTGAAGCGAGTAGGCCTGGTGACTTGAAGTGGACTCTCCTCCGCGTGTTGTCCGACTCGTAAAGCGAAGATCCGAGACCATTGGCTGGAAGGTTTCGACGTTTTTTCCGAGTTTTGCTCGTACGAGAATTAACGTCGGAGCAATTCCCTGTGAGGCGTATGAGCATAACGGCGCTTCTGAATCAATTTGACTTACGGCGCTTAGAGCAGCGAGCGGGTAAAAGTCAAAACGGAAGCGTTCCGAAGGTGGAACATTTACCGCTATCGTTGCTCCAATTACGAAGATGGGATAAATTATCCCCGACTCTAATCTACCGAAAAAAAGATAAGCATGATCGTTTGACGATCGTCAACCGACAATCTAGCCTCACATAATTCTGGAGATAGAGTTTATGAGTTTGTCACTACTATGAACACCCCGAGCACGAACTTGACGATGAATCCACCAGATACGTCCAGCTGTAAGCTGATGAGTAGTTATCAGTTAACTGTGGCAACACGGGGACGCACCAGTAAGAAGTGTGATCATAGAGTTCACGATAACGTTGACGATGCCGTAGACAAAGGAGATTCTTCTAGCGACAAGATACAAGGCCCACTTCCACTCTAGAGTCGTGTTACTGGTACCGATGGCATTTATGATACAGCCAGCGAGTCCGAGAGCTTGAATATGCATTTAATCAATCACTTGTGAGATGCGAACGCAAGTATTCGCATACCGTTCAGCGCAGTTGATGCTGCTGCCAGAGGCAAGCCCACTCGTTTCCTGGAACCCCATATTACGTAGCAGCGATGAATCTGTGGGGCATGGAGGATTTAGGAAAAGGTGTGGTGCACGCCAAGAGACACGGACAAGCATAGTATCTGCGGTTAAGCTGTAGTGTCACTGACTCAGTGATATTCTTTGTGTACTGATGACTCGGAGGGGACATACTTCATAAAGACTGTGATTAGTTGATGAATCGTGCTGGAAGGCGCCAGGTAAGTCAAATGAAGAAAAAACAAGAAGCCTAATTTCTCACAATACAAGCGTTTTCCCAAGATCGTTTGACAAGTACTTGTCGAGTCGGTCGTAATCTCCAGTCTTGATCGCAGTGAAGTAAATGACAGAACGAGTGCCTTGATCAATAGTATAGCCTGCGACGAAAAGGGTTGATAGTACAAAAAGGATTATCGTCAGAGAAAGGTAGAGGCTGTAGTTCGGTCTGTCGTCCTCTGACTGGCGGTTGTGCATTATACGAATACAAGTTCCGAAGAGCAAGACATAGAAGCCTGTAAAAGGGTACTGTGACTGTTTATTGTCTGTTCCGTAGCAACTCGGACTATAGACGCACCATAAGCGAAATACATGACCTGCATGAATCACTATCTTGGTCAGCCAAGTACGGAAACTCAGAAGATAGCACCGGCATACCGCTACGCTAGAGATCGAGTCCAAAATGACCCGCCTCACGGAAAGAAAATCAGCGTAAGCTTCGGCCGCAGAGGTTGCGGACGACATGGTGCTGGAGCGACAAGAGAATAGTAGAGATACCCAGCTACTTATAGCCTATTCCGGGAGCAATAAAGATGTGAACAAGCCTGCAAGTCGTACTCGAGTCAGCACTCTTATCGTTGATACGATTCTGCGTTTAGATCGATATGACGACCATCAGAATTAAAGCTGGCTATGTCAGGCCGTGTAAGCACGTAACGTGAGGAAAATTTCAAGGTAACCGGGGACTTGCGTTGAGGCAACAGGCTGTGTAGCACTGGGAGAGTATGGTGCATGGGACTGTTATGATTTGCAAAAAGGATAACTCATGCCAAAGTCTACTCGCTATAAGGAGTAAGCATTAGGTGCGATGAGCGCAGTTTTGGATTGACACATACGTACGCTATTCCCGAAATACCAAGACATCACCGGAAACACCGAGCGAGTAGCGCTAAGAAGCCTCTATATTCCAATCGAAGTGAAGGGAAAGCGTGCTCTCTAACAGTATAACGATTATGGTTAAGAGCAGCGAGCCAACAACGTAGAGCTGAAATAGCTTTAGGGAGCGCAAGAGTAGTCATCACTATATTCCGGTTAATGAAAGTGGCATTGGTTAGTAGAATATACATTATTACATCGATAAAGGAACCGTACAAACCACTGATCAGTCATATTCAGCTCGATTATGTTTTTCGGTACAGCTTCCAGGTCACCGAACCTGAGCACCGTTTCATGTTCATCAGTCTTCGTGGGCCAGTGTTCCTGAGCTAAACTGTCCTTAGCTGTGACTCGATTTGGTATGCATATGGTGGAATTGGGTACATTGAGCAAGTGTCGGTTTTTGAGAAAGCACGGTATATTCTGTATTTCGGAGTAGATTACATCCCATGGCTCCAAACGTCAGGTGTTTGAATGAATGTCCGTGTCTGACTACCTGGGTTGAGGAGTAAGCAAAAAGTGAATGCGAGTCACTACTGGCATCTAATATACCTCTCCGTGATTCCTGCTAACTCTCCTTTACCGGTATGCTGCCTGCCTTTTGTTTCGCGCAAAACCTCGCATTAACTTGATACTGTGGGCCTGAGATGTAATTACGCCAATAACAAAGAGAACACAAATCAAACACTGCATCTAATATCTAGCAACGTACCTTGACCGATGCCAAGGCCGCCAAATTCCCAGACTTCGTCTTATCCTTTCATGGCTTTGAAAGATGACTGCCTTCGTTTCCTGATACAGCTTCCGGTTCATCATCTATGTGGGCTGAGTCAATAGCGGGTAACGTCGGATAGCACAAGTCAGAAGAGAATTCCGCCTGCCTTTATGGGAGAAGATGGCCTTAAGATACGTAGTTTTCGCAACTTTCGACGTTCTCTGAATGACTCGTTGATTCGAGTGGAACGGGTGGTGCCTTCCTGGTCGTCGGGTGCTGCAGCGAGGTTTTGGACATCCTAGGGAATCTTGAGAGCGAAGATGTTCAATTTATATGCTGGACCATGGTGTAAGGCTAGTTGAAATGAAGAAAAGCTACAACGAACGCACCATGTAGTAATATACTTGGCACAACTCCGAAGTACTAGTGGAGCTGGGATGCTTGCTTCGGACTTCCAGCGAGTAGCGAAGGGGCGGAGGAATCGTCTTAGCATGAAACCGACTGCTTCCGGCCCAATCGATTGCGGTATTGCACATGGTACCAAGCGGGAGAGCATAGAAGAGCCGGAAATAATCGGGGAAGTTGGTCCTTGTAGAGCTGAAGATCCAGAATGAGATGCTATCGGTAAGATAGATGTAATGGTATACCTCGACCGCTGCCAACACCCACCCCAGGCACCCCGTCATCATCTGATCTTCCCCAAATCTGAGTCCTAATCCCTCCTGGAGGTCGTCCCAGCACTGTCCTTTGTCATTCTTACGATACCATCGTAGGTCGTCGGATAAGATGTGTGTCGCAGCTGGCAGCCGTACAGCGTGTTGCCGAAGAACCTTGAAAAATCTTCGTTGCGCAGCTGGGGTGAGCATTCAGACTTTTCTGCAACAGTTTTGAGCAGAATTCGTAAAGATATGGGAATTGATGTCACTTACAGCTTCCCTGCCAGCGGGGTTGATTCTGGTGTTTGAGGGCGGAGGAAAAGGGTGCGAATTTGGTGAGTCAGGTGACGGCGAGGGAAAAGATGTGTAAGCATGAGCGCTTGTCTGCGCTCCAGGCCCCACATCCTTTTGCATCTCGCTCGAAAGATTACCAAAAGGGCTTCAGACGGACTACTTACCACTTCTCCGGTATAATTCTTCACTAGATCTCTTTTAGGATGCTGATTGTACAATTTTCCCAGTGACGCGAACTGCAATCGACGCTCGCTCAGACTCATGCTGCCTGAAAAGTCTCGATCATTCTGAATATTAACAGGGGCTTGAGTTTGCGATAAACCGTCTCTTGGGGACTGCAGAATGGATGTTGGGGCAATGGCGATGCCACAAAAACTCAATGCGACCTGCGTAGTCGGTATAATTCAGAACTCACATTGGACCGATAACAGCAGTCCTTTGGACACTGTTCTGAATCGACGCACATGGCATTGGGTATCACTACGGCTGTGAGGTTCAGCCCATCGCTGTAAACCCTCTCCTTTTCTTATATCCAAGTCTTCAGCTCTCCTCGATTACCACGGCTCCTTGACGGCTCCTACAGAATCCCGCACCTGAAAGACTTCCCGAATGGCATAATCCCAATCCAAACCAATGAAGATCACCACATCAAGGGCTACAACAATCCATGTCAACCCGCCACTACATCATTTTGCGTAGTGTGCACCATTAATCCTCGAAGATTATCCGGAAGTTAGGTAGATACTAGAATGCCTCGTTGGCTTCTCAATTATTCATATTTCGTGCAGAAAGCTCCTGTTTCCTGTTCAGTTGCAGCTGGAGAATCCAGTTAGTATCTGTAATACCAGTGCTATCTCGAAAAATGATGACTCAGTTCCATTCAACGAGCTCGTCATCTCTCAAAATGGTCATTCTCCCCAGGGCATTGTACACAACAAGGACCTTATGAGTACAAAAACGAAAGTGGTTGATCCAGGTATGCAAACTGGAAAAAAGTCCGCAGTGACTATATCTCAATCATTCGCTTCTCATTGCCACTTTCCAGAGGCAGCAACTTCAGACTCCCAATCAAGTGAATCCCGGTTTGTGTGATGGAAGTCCTTTCCAGGACGTGCTGGTCTACTGGCAAACTGGATTTCGGAGGCCTGCTCCTGCAAGCTTTCGACGCTCTGTCCAAGTTTGGCACGCACGATGATCAACGTTGGAGCGATGCCCTGTGGATTGACGTCAGTGAAAATAGATTGAGGAAAGGTATGATACCGTACAGCGGCCATAACAGAGACGGCAGAAAAATCATATGGTGTTTTAGGTGATACATTCACTAGGACAAGACTTGCTACTTGAACTGCTGGATATATTATCCCAGACTCCAGGCTAGAAGGGAAGACAATATCAGATACAAATTATTACAGGACTCCCGCTCAAATATACTAAAGCTGACTCACATAATTCTGGAGATGGTACGAATTGCGAAGCCACTACAATGAACAGCATGAGCCTCGACTTGTCGATGAATCCACCAAATACGGCCAGCTATACAGGTTGCTAAGATGTTGAAGCTGAAGCAGGAAATAACAAGGACAGACCGGTAAGAAGAGTGAGCACAGAGTTGAAGATCGTGCTACCAATGATGTATGCGATAATTAATATACCTCCGACACCGAACAGTGCCCAATTGGAGTCATCACTTGTTTTTGTGACACCAATCGTCAGTATTATGACGGCGATGAGTCCAAGAGCTTGGACATGTTGGCTGTCAGTAGGGCAAGCAACAGCATGATACACTCACTATTTATGAGAACGGATGCTACAATCAAAGGAACTCCAATTCTCTTCCGGAATCCCCAAATCACATAGCAGCGATGAACCTGAAAAAAACCATTTGATGTTCAGCAGAACGACTTTGACGCAAGCGATGTAACTCGTACAAGCATGTAATCCGCGGTTGTGCTAGAGTATTGAGCTTGAGTTTTCCTGGGATGAGGGTAGATGAAAGGGAAATACCTCAAAAGAACGAGAATTAGATGTTGACCTGCACTAATAAACGCCAATAGCTCAAACAGATAGATATGTAACAGAAAAATCCACCCTACACAAGGATTGTCTTTCCAGTATTGCCCGTTAAGTAATTGTCAAGCGACTCGTAATCCCCGGTGATGACTCCAGTAAATATTGAAACAGAGTCAAGCACCATAGCAGCAGTATATATCCCAATCCACATTGTTGATAGGGTGAAGAGAATCACCGTCAGCAACAGATAGAAACGGTGGTTCAGTTCTTCACCGTCACGCTCAGTCGCTTGACGGCGGCGCATCATGTAGATACATGTCCCAAAGAGCAGGGCATAGAATCCTAGACGAGAAGTTGCATTCAGACTTTGACCATAGAATGTTGTGCTGACCCACCATAGACAAAATATGCGACCTGGTGAACCAGGGATATGACTCAGCTTAAGGCTGAAAGTCCAAAAAGAAAGCATGGCAGGCGTACCGACAATGTGGTTATTGGCAATACAACGACTTGACCGATCGTAACGAAGTCGACAAGGTCTTCAGGGATCGTCGACGACATTGCTGGAACGAGGAGGATGATGGAGATGGGATGATCTTAATCCTGCTTATAACAGCTCCGAGCGCTAATCTGTAGGTACAAGGTGAGATTGAACCTGAACAAGAGGACACGCACGGACCAGATATAGCGCATGTAATTTTAGTCGTGCAGGAGAGGACCATAGTTGCTCAGCACCTTCATGTTTAACAAATGATGATATTAATAGTTTACATTCATACCTCATTCAAAGAAATTTGTCTGACTGATCGGTCAACGGGCACAAACAGAGACTGTCCAGACGCCCTACTCAACCGTTGCACCCTTCTGTGACTTGAAATGGCATTTTCACTGGGGCACTGCCTGTCTGGCCCAAATATCAGGAACGAGATGATCAGCGTCAATATCAATCCGCGCGCGTTGGTAAACTTACCTCGGTATCAGAGAAAATTGATTTGTGGATGAAAAAAGAAAGAGGTACAGGGGAAACACATTGCTATTGGTGGTATATGTGCCAAATGAAGGACCATCAGACGAAGGCCCCAGTGGCAGATGACATGCCGTTTGACGAACAATAGCTCCCAAGTGAGTTTCGGAAGTAGTTTAGGTCAAACCGTCGAAAACAGAGCACCGAAAAGAGTGCTATATAATGATGAAGCTGTGAAAAATGTACTCAGTACTTGAGGTGGAGCCAAAATATTTATCACGAACAAGATTTGTCGATGGTAGATCAGAGCGCAATATACGGCATGTATCAGACACAAAAGATGTGTTTCTGATTCTACTGAGATAGTGCCACTTTGTACGGCCTAGAATAAATTATTATAGCAAGCGGTGCGAAAATTGGCGGTTCTGAATGCGTACCTACTTCTCCATCTGAATGGTTGGTTCACCATGGAGCGAAGCCCATAATGAAGCTCTTCCGTTACTATTCCAGTGTCATCAAGAGTGACAGGGTCAGACAAAGATGCACAGGTCGTACCAATTGCCGCCCAAATCCCGGTGTCTCTTGCAAAGTGTTTTTCCACGCCTTCGATCAAAGCCGGATTTTTGAATTGAGGAAAAGACAGCGTACGAGGAACGACGTCAACAATCCTCAAATTATATCTCAATCGAGCTTGTAGAGTTCGTGATGGCTGTTGACAAAGACGTAACTCCCTGCATCAATCGGGTCTATCTCGGCGTCCCTTTTTCCCACCATCACTTTTCCGGCTGTCACGTTTTGACGCTTAAACCGAGACTCAAAACATCTAACATCTCTAAAAACGTCCAACGGAGTTAGGAAAAGACCCACTTATGAAGGATTCATGCCTCGGATAGGTGAAAAATACTTCTTCTTTGTCTTCCCTAACCCTGTGCGCCTCATTTGAATTCTCTTAGTGGCACGCCATGGCTCTGAAATCATGATAAGCGGAGGTGAATAACGACGTGCGATCTCGACTCAGTCGCTGAAGTACTGACGCTAATTCGTAATTTTCTATGCTTGTTAGGGCCGCCGATCTGGATCGTTTCTACCCCCCAAGTGTCCTAGAGCAGGTTCTCTGAGCGTTCAAATTTGAAGTGTGGGATTTATTACATCCCGAGAATCATCATTTTATGCCAAATGCCATATACGGGATTATTGCTTCAGATACAAGATAGTCTTGCCACTCGCTCGGACTCCGGAACAGGACGCCTCCATCAGCATGCGGCCTTTTCGGAATGGATGGTGTTGGCTTCTCGAGTGCCAATTGAATAGTATCCCAACTTGTGGGCCACGGAACACTTAGCAGGTACCTACCGTGCAGCAAGAGCGGCGACATGGCGGCATTGGAGCGCTCTGACAGCTTTCCCTTCGATCTTACCGGCTAAGGATGTTGCTAGATTCTGATTGTCACTTGCGCCATTTCCTTCGGCATTACCTACGCACCCCCCAATGGTCTTCGCAAGACTCTCCCTCCTACACCAGTGTCGCCAAGGACTTACCCTGGAAGCACGAGAGTGGTTCCTTCTCTTTATCGTGATGTATATCTTCCCAATTGAATTGGTGCATGAAGCAACCTCATCAATTTCTGAATTTTGGTCTCAAAAACTTATAGATATCGTATGGCCTCGCATCAGTAATTGAAGTCCTATTCATCCTGCTCTCAACATATCCGTCTCTGTCTCCTGGGTTAAACGACGCACCATCGGCCTCGTCACATGTCGAATTACCCTCCCTTTTTCTGCTCGGCGCGTTTCTTTCCATCTCGGGGGGCATTTTTCGCTTTATCTGTTATCGCACACTTGCCGAATCATTCAGATTCGAGCTAGTCCGGATTGGAGAGCCATCTAAAGCTGGAAGCGTTACACCCCCCAAGCTCATCCAAGCTGGGCCGTATTCCATCGTCCGACATCCAAGTTACGCCGGATCCTGGATGAATGTGATCGGGGTGCATTACAATTCATTTGGCTCCACACTCATGGGTTCGCGACGAAGCTAGGCATGGGATAAGAATTATTGCGTATATGTGGGTGATTGGTACTTTAGTGCAGGCCATGATATTTTCGTTGAGGATGAAAGATGAGGATGCATTGTTGAAGAAGCAATTTGGGCGGGAGTGGGAAATTTGGAGGCAACGTGTGAAGTATAGTTTGGTTCCTGGTGTATATTGATATATCATGCCTGGGCCCCGCCCGCTCTACGCATATGTGTCGTTCACCTCAACTCTTGAATGCTCACATTACATTTCTTAGAGTTTACGACCAAGATTGAGAATAATGATGGTGAATAGGTCCAAGCATGTCCGTAACGAAGCTATAATACAAGACGCGGAACAGGAAATAAAACGGAACATTTAATAAATAACTTGAAGCTTTATCTGCGCAGAGCTCTATCATACCAAAGTTGTCCCCTTCTGCTTTTGAATCCGTTCCTCATCCGCATCAGCGTCTACTTGCAGTATATGGAGGTTTCCTATGGAATAAGTCTGCGAGTTGACATTTCCTTCACGATTTGCGGGTCGGCTGGGGAACCTCATCTCGGAGACCTGTTGCTGCATGCTTTCAACACTCTTTCCCAGTTTCGCACGAACTACAATCAATGTTGGCGCGATTCCCTGTAAACCATATTGAGGTGGTAGCACTTTGATGAAGATGCTAAAGTACTTACTGCAGCCAAGGCAGCGGTTGGGGCAAAGTCGAAAGGTATAAAGGTAAGCCGAACATTGATCACAACCGTGCCTACAATGGCGACGAGCGGATAGAGTACTCCGGATTCAAGTCTTTGTTGCAACATCAGATTCATCACATATAGAACCGTTATATCAACGTACATGATCCTTGGAATTCGGGCAAGAACATCACTGGTATGAACACCATAAGCCTCAAGTCCTCGGTAAATCCACCAAATACGTCCAGCTATACATGTTTTGGGTGAGGATTGATGTAGAAATCTGGTGTTTGCAACAGTTAAGGCGCACCGGTAAGCAGAGTAAGGACAGTGTTAAGCACCAAACTGCTGATGCTATATGAAAAACCAATGATGTCTCCAAGATCAAAGAGTCTCTGATGCCCACTAGTACTCGAGTCACTTTTGTTCACTATCACCATGCTAGCGCCCACGAGTCCGGCCGCTAAAATCAATGGTCATTCAGTAGGAAGCAATAAAGAAAGGAAAGGCGCCCACTGTTTGTCACGGCCGACCATACTAATAAAGGTACGGCGACTCGTTTCTTAGCGTTCCAAATCAGATAACAGCGGTGGATCTGTAGAATATCTGTGTTAGGATGCAGAATTAATGTGTAGCGTTATGCGAACAAGCATGGATTCCGCCGTAACGCTGAAATAGCGAAGGCCAGTCAGCATGTTGACTATTTCGAAGGAAAGGGTAGGCGAGAAAAGTGCATACTTGAGAATAATAGGAACCAGGACTAGGAATGCGCTGGGAGTGGAAGGTACCAGCGGGTTAACAATACAGAAACTATAGCAATCAATCATTTGTCTCACTAGGTTACCGTTTTTTGGGTGTCGTGATCCAGATAATTTTCTAGTAAGGTAGCATCCCCAGTGGCGAGCGCAGAGTAGAAAATAGCCGAGGCGTGAACCCTCTCGGCAGTATAGGCAATAACTAAGATTGACGACAACCCAAAGAGAGCCACCATCAGTGATAGATACAGCGTGTGATTACGTCCTTCTTGGCCTTGTTTTCGGTGCCGGCTAGTCATCATGGAGATGCACGTTCCAAAGAGCAGCACGTAGAAGCCTGAAGGTATATATCATTCGGGCTTGGGCTCATTGTTGAACGATCTCGGACGTACCATAGAGAAAATACATGACCTACAAGGATTACTGTTGGCCAAGGTCAAGAAGCAAACAGAGAGCATATCGAGACATACCGACAGGCTAGAGATCAGATCAATGATAACTCGGTCAAGGGTAAGGACGTCGGCGAGATCTGTGGACATGACTGAAATATGGCAGAAATTTTGACTCGAATGTCTTTTGAATAGTCAGTCTTATACCAGTCGGCTAGGGCATGAGTCACGGTAAATCGGTGTCAACGAAGGTGATTTTTGAAGAATTACCCGAGGTGATGGCCTGAGAGTGAGTACATAATGAATTGGGAACGCGATTCCATAACAAGGAGGTAAAGTGAGTAACAAGGTGATATGGAAGTCGAAGTAGCACGTACTTAGAGTCACCAAGGAAAAACTTGGAGGCATTAACCCGACGATGATAGAAACGATCATTGAGTATATTCAGGCGGAAGGAATTCCACGGAAAAACAGTGCAATACTGATCGGGAAGGCCAGAAATACTGCGTATCAGTAGGGCCGTCTGCGAGGCGAAACCTGTATCCAAGCATTGTGCAGCGACTGATTGGGGAGCCGCGGAAGAATTCAGCTCTTCTCCGAGAGATTGATTAAGCATTGATGTCTATGAGCTTTGTAAGTGTGGCATAGAGGAACAGGAACGTCGTTGATCACCGTGTACTTTTGCTGACCTCTCATTTCTGTTGTTCCAGGCGTACGGCCAATACTGGTGTCTTGCTCTGCCATGAGCAGAAGAGCGGGAGGGACCCTCCTTGCAGGTTGCGGCCAAGGTTCACGGTTGAAAGCAGCGAGAATGCAGACAGATGGTTAAAGGGGAAGTGAATAGGTTCCGATATCGATCTCCTCATGCTTCATGAGCGCCCTTTGCTGCAAAACATTCTAGAAATTCTTTTAGTTCTAGTACTGTGTTGGACACCGTCTACACAGCAGTTGTCATTCATAAAGAGCACCGTACCACACCTTTAGAACCCAAGATCTTCATGATTCATATCCAGAGTTGGGGGTAGCCGGACGGAGAAACCGCAATGGTGATCATGGCGATTCGGGAGAAGAAACGTTTTCGCTCCGATGCGGCCTTCTTGATTCGCAACCATCAACAAAATCAACATTTTGAACCTACATCACAAAATCACTTGGGTTGCTTATTGGTAACGAGCATCTTGATGTAATCGATAATCTTGAATGTCGCGTTGCTCGATACATTTCTATAGAATCTGGATAGGAGGGAATCGGAAAATGGCAGAAACTCTTGTCATGCGCCTCGTTGTATACACCCTTGGATGTTCAGCTAGAGAAGAGCCCATGAAACGCAAGGTCGTAATCGTGATTTGATTGTGATGGTTCATAGGAAAGAGATTTACGAGCGCACCAGGAATTTCCCCACGGACCCCTGCCACTTCCCCGGCTTTTTTTACCCGTTTTTGGCGCTTTCTGGGGCAAAAAAACGCCGAAAAGCGCCGAAAAGCCGGGCAAGAGTCCGTGGGGAAATCGATGCGCCAATGTCGTTGACGTCTACTCTTCCTCGCTTCCAACTTGCTTCTCGATCGCTGAGATTCTACATTCCAACTCTCTTTTTCAGACGTGATAAGGTAAGACGATCGATTATGTGGAGAAGCTGTATCCCTTAATCAATCAATGATCGTACCGGTCTGTTCTTGCGCTCATGGCCCCAATATGTGATTGCACTCACATCATCGCGCCATTCACTGCCCCGATAGTATCATTCCCTGAACCTAACTATCAATCAGAACTATTCTTTGATTTATTTGACGTTTGGATCCCGTTTGGGAGCGGTTATTATTAATTTGCTCTCACGTCGTTATTGCCAGGAGGACCTCATATATCAATGACATCGGATTACGACTGTGAGCCTGTTTCTCAAATCAGAACCATGTCAAGGCTTTATGCATGGGCAAGCTTTTCTCTTTGGACACCCCAGATGTTGGTCGTCATTGAAAAGAATGCCTAGAGAGAGCCGGTTTCGAGTGACCTTAGTTGTGGTACTGTGGGTCAGATTGGCGCTCACATTCTTCGTTTTAATAGATACCCGCCGGACCTTGATCATCATGCGCGCACGAACAGGACCTTGAAGGGGAGTATTGAATGCGTGAACAAGTGAACAACTTGCGCGCATGACAAGCCGATACGACAACGAATTTGCATGTTCATGACGAGTGAGAATGATACAGCATTAGGATGAATACTAGAGATCGAGTTCCGAGTCTATCTCAGCACTGAGCGCTTGGCTTCCATCATGTTACGGTCACAGTTAATTCCTTCTACTCGCCTCCTCCTTGAACGTCCACCCGAGTCGTGGTGAAATTTCCGATCGAGTTCGCCTGCACCTGCGATTCTCGAGGTGCTGGTCGGCTGGTGAAGCGAATATCCGAGACATGTTCCTGGAGGCTTTCGACGTTCTTCCCCAGCTTCGCACGGACCATGATCAATGTCGGAGCGATTCCCTACAAAGAAGAAAGAGCGTTTATGTACAACGATGGGGTTTAGAGGACGTGCTACTCACCGCAGTCAAGCTGCTGAGGGGGTAACAATCAATAGGTATCCAATATGGTTGTGGCACATTCACCAGGATAACACCTATGATAGAAATGAGTGGATAGAGTGACCCAGACTCAAGGCTAAATGGAAGGGTACTAAGAACTCTGAAAATCAAAAGTACCAATGACTTACATGAGTCTCGAGACAGTGCTGAATGTTTTATCACTGGTATGGACACCATGAGCACGGACTTGTCTGTGAATCCACCAAATACGCCCGGCTGGATTATGGGTGAGGAGTACTTAGTGTCTGACTGGTGTGTTTTTGCTTGCGAGACGCACCAGTGAGAAGAGTAAGCGCCAAGTTGACAATCATACTGCTAATACTGTATGCAAGGGAAATGTTGGCTCCAACAGAGTACAATGCAAAATTTGGCCCTGACGGATCGCGGGTGTCACTTGACCCATATGTCATAATTATACAGGACACAAGTCCATTAGCTTGACCAAGAAGACTTTCAGCAATAGTCTTGGTGTCTCCAGGACCACACTCACCATTTGAAATGAACGATGCTACTATCAGAGATACGGCGACCCATCTCCTAGAGCTCCAAATCAGATAGCAGCGGTGTATCTGAAAATTTTGCATTAGAGCGGGATATGTAATTTGGAAACTGAGGCGAAACAAACAAGCATATAATCTGCTGTAATGCTGGTACATCGTAGCATCAGTTTCTTTGTACCATGCAGACTCTAGCGAAGGGCCATACTTGAGAAGAACACCGATAATCTGTACAAACGAGCTAGTAAAGATGAGGAGAGTGACATTAGTGATCCAAGCATTACCGTCTGGAAGGAAAACCACGTCTTACTAATTGACCGTTTTTTTAACATCGTGCGTCAAGTAGATCACGAGCGGCACATAATTACCGCTCTCGAGCGCATTGAAAGAAATGAGGGCGCCGCGTATCACCCAAATGGTCTCGCCCAAAACAAAGCAAGTAGACAGCGAGAAAAGAATAATTGTCAATGAAAGGTAAAGTTTGGAGTTGAGGCCTTTGTCGCGGCTCTGCTGGCGGTTACGCATTATGGAGATACACGCTCCAAAGAGTAGGATATAAAAACCTATAGAAGAGAGCCTAGTATCACTTTCGAAGCTCGAATGTCTGAGCCTGTCTGAACTTTAAACGTACCATAGAAAAGGTACATGGCCTATTTTAGCCTACTGTCAATGATCAAATAGTATAGCAATTGGGTACTAGACTTACTAACAATGTAACGATCGGGGAGACGATAACCACTTTTGCAGAAAGATATGGAACGAGTCTTGCAGGAATTCTCGACGGCATCACAAAATGGAGAGGTTGGGTGGTGGTTGTGATATCTGGCCGCTTATCTTTCTTATAAAGCTTTATCAAACCGCTAGCTACGACTGCGAGTATAGGCACCGTAACGGAAGTGAGTCAAGAGTGGCCGAGTCGACCGAGAAGTATCAAGGACTCGGTTGGAAAATAAATTTAACCTCATACAGGCACCATAGATACAGTGATTAGCTGTATCTGTGATCAATTCTCGTGGCTTAGTGGCTGAATTCTTAGCTAGAAAGTCCGAGGAAGCTTTTGAAACGAAGAACATGATGAGGGATGCATGGGCGCCTATTCATAAATCTTTTTTTAATTTGCAATCAGCATCCATACTGGAACTAGTTTAGACCTAGAGCGGTGAGTCGTCGTAGGATATCTAAAGGGTTCATTGAGACCCTCCTCTAGATATTAGGTGGCCTTGTTTGGTCGGTGGTGGGCAATATGCTGTTTACTTATTTGACATTTACTTTCTGAGAATTCATTTATTAAGATTCCACATGGCTCCTCCGATTCTTTTTTTAGATGTTGTAAAGTGCAATGATTGACTCTACAGTGTACATCCCGACTACCTTCAATAATAGTATCACCATCCTCGTGCTTCTGGTTGCGTTCGCATCATTGCATCAATCACTGCCCGCCTTTTAGTGAACGCCCTCCCACAGGTACAGGGGCATATACATTTTCGAGGACATGGTCAAGGACATGTCCTCGATGTCCTCAAATGTCCTCAAATGTCTTAAAATGTCCTCAAATGTAATTTTAACTTACCTACGACTCATATTAGATCCCTGTGCTTACTGAGGGTAACTAGTCACAGAATATCAATTGCTTCTTTCCAGTAATGTCAAGCCTCAACCAAGCTGTGGGAAGTTAGACTTCTCTACTTCATTGCCACCCTACTACCTTATGGGTCCCTTTTTCCTTTTGCCCACTGGTTAATTATCATGTTTTGGCATCATGTGAATACAGAAATTTATTTATACCTTGCCAGTTTGACATTCAGACTCACCACTCAGGCTTATCTGTCCGTGGGAATATTGGCCGTACCACCATCATCACGCATATGACAACTACGTTTAACACTCCATATACTCAAATTTTCATCATCAATCAGCAGAAAATTCTCAACTATTACTTACATCCTAGTCCATGATCTTGTATGGTCTCAAGGGCCAATTCCTTTGAGAAGATATTACCCATATTTATTCATCATTAAACATCCCTATCACCACTCAAACTTGATAGCTATTAATTCTTCTTTGACACTTCCTTTGCCCCAATCCATTCTCTGTAATGCCTATACATGTTCTTTAACTGTCATGACCTTTCCTTGAATCTCATGGACATGTCCTTGACCCTTCCTTGAACCTGTTACACATGTCCTCAACCCTTCCTCAAACCTGTTGCACATGTCCTTGACCCTTCCTCAAACCTGTTAACCATGTCCTCAACCTGTCCTTGAACCTTCTTGACCATTTCTTGAGCTTCATTGTTCATTCCTTGAACTTCCTTGATCCATCCTTGAAGTCATTACACATGTACTTGAATGTTCCTTGATTAACAATGACTGGTTGAATGGCTTTCCTTAATGTCTCTCTGAGTTGACTTGAACCACACAGCAGCCTGTGATAAATAATTGTACATGCATCCTTATGCTATACTACTTTGATGATTTAGCCTTGCCTTTTGGTGCAATTGGAACCAGTGGCAATGAAGGACAGTGAAGAGAACTTGATTGGATTGGATGTAGACAGGCACTAGCAGTGTTGGCATCACATGAGTGATTTGAGTTGAGATTCACACCATGTAATTTCAAGAAGAACGATTCCATTAGAAGCGAGCAGATGGATGTTGATGGTAATTGATGGTGGTCAAAATTGACGCTTGAATGTTATGCATCATCGGCGCTTGAATGTGAGAAAGTGATGATGCTGACATCACCATCAGGCACAGCACCATCAAACATTCTTCACCACCACTATCAATGAAAAGGAGTATGGAGTCCTCAATAGATATGTAGGTTGAATCAACTTGTATTAACATGTCATTGAATAACCACTGAACTATAGGAATGTACTGGATATTGTCTTGGCATGTCCTCGACCCTGCCTTGAACCTGCCTTGAAATCAGTCAAGAACTGTCAAGGACATGTTCTCAGGTGAAATGCCTTGAAATTGTCATGGCCCTGCAATGACACGTCACAATTTTTAACCAACACCTTGCAAACACCTCCACCCAATGTCCACCGCAGGCTTTGGTTGTAGCTTCTATCCTTCTTAGATCATGCTGTGGTACTTTAAGCCATTCAATATGCTCAGCCAGGACTCCTTGAGTGTGGTAAATTTGGGATATGTAAGCGGGAGAAGGCATAAGACACGGGATGTGATGGTTCAAAAGCTGTAAAGAGCAAGAGGCTTGTTCAATGTAGCACACAGCAATCGAGGCACTTTTTGTGGTAAGTGACAATTTTTTGTAATGCACTTCAATGCACAAGAGCCATCAGGACAGTCCTGTTTGATTTGTGTTTGATAATCAGCATATCGTATCGCATGATTGATGGACGTTGAGCAGTCTGTATACAACTCTCAAATAGCTTCAACTGATATGTCACGCTGTAGATACAGCATGGGTCATGCATGCTATAAAGATGATGTCCAGCTATCTTCCAGCCCTACATCTACTGCTTTGGAAACTGTATCGGATGGCTGAAGTATCAGCGTAAGTCCTTGTTTGACTCTTTGAATGAAATCCTATCTGACTCCATGCTTCATGACAGGGATGAGAGTTCCAAGCTTGCAAACAAATCACTCATAGTCAGTTCTGTCCTTTGTTCTGTCGGTGTCATTTTTCTCGTAGCTGCCACACTCTTATGGTTCTGATACCGAAAACGAATTCAAATGACACCTGAGAACAATGGGTACACACAAAACATTCCCTTGATAATGTCACCACAACACATGTCTGAGCCTCTGCAATTACCTGATATCCAATCTGTTGCGAGCAGTGGCACCCTCTCTATCACAAGTCCCACTTTGGCTCAACTACATGACATGGGACAAAGTAGGACGAATAATCTGAGTAACTCCAGATTATCCACACGTTCTGCCTCAAGCACACCTAGATCAACAGCCACCAATTCAAGCACAAGTTCCTTCCCAGCACCTGCACTACCTCCATGAACTCGTACAAATCGACAAATGTTGATTGAAGAAAAGATTCAGTTGCTGCAGGGAAAGATGCTTCTTCTTCAAAGGCAGAAGGCGAATATGACTCCAACAGAGATTGTAGATTTTGACGAGGAGTTGAATTTATATGGGCAGTGAGTGGAGAGATTGAAGAAGATACATGAGTCAGATTGGGTGCTTGAGTTGATGGACATTGCCCCAGAGGGTCTGCATGACTGATGAATGGGAAGGGTACCATGTTACTTTGGTGGCAACTGTTCTCGTGTGGAATCAATGTTGGTGTGATCTTATCTATCCGTCTGTCAAGGAAAGGTGATAGTGGCTTTGTTGGATGAAACTTGGCAATTTAAGAGAAGAGAAATATAATTCTTAGTCATGTAAGTTATACATTACCTCTTCTTCTTGTGACGTAACTGATGTATAGCTGTTTATAAGCTATCAGCTTAGGGCTGTCTATGGATCCAGTTGCCATATATCCTAAACCCCCATCTTTCTGAATAATCATCATTTTATAATTCCCCTTGAGTACTGTGCTTTTCGTTGGATGGATTGTGTGCATCATGCATGAAAACTTGATTTTTCACTGTGGCCAGGAGAAGATCAGTTGATCCTACAGATGATCAACATGAAGCAGTGACGTTATTTCTCTCACAGAAAGGGTTGAAAAGCAAGCTCATCATAGCACCCATACCTTCAGGCATACCCCTGCCTCTGAAGATGTTTCAAGCTATGATGTGAGTCTTCAATTGTTTTATTGCATCTAATATCATCTAAAGGGCTTGGAAAATAGTCACATTGCTCTCTCATTCATTTTGGTCAAAGCTCTCAAGATTGACAAAGGAAAATAGTCACATTGCTCTCTCATTCGTTTTGGTCAAAGCTCTCAAGATTGACAAAGTGGAACCTATGCAAATTTCACAGATTCTGCACTATCAATCTATTGGATTGACGAAGGTGGACCAGAAGGTTTTCCAATCAGTCTTCTTCTACTCACTGCTAGTGGGGAACCATTGAACTCTGAGAAAGGAGATATAGTCATAGACAGCAACCCTGCCAGGAATCCCATCATAATTGATTTTCAGAACGTTCCATCGTCAGGTTAAGTTACCACAGGTTCTAAGAGATGGAGCTATATTCAGCCAACTTTTATCAGACAGTTTTACTTGGTGGGAGATATACCACCATTCATGCAATGCAATTCTTAACTCATCTGCTTTTTCTACTTGATTCAGCCAGGCGTTAGATGGATACCAGCCAGTTCCCATCATAGTTACTCCAGGACCCCCTGCTGCTGCTGCTTCTGGTGGACTTGTGTTAGTCATTAGACAAACAAGCAGGTGGGAGTTTGAGTCAAGCTCTTCGTTTGTCCATGTGGAAGCTGACACAACTGTAGTAGCTTGACTACAATCACTTCAATGACTACAAGCACCTCAACAACTACAAGCATTTTGACGACTACAAGCAATGTGACAATTACAAGCTCTACTGAAACTTTGACACTCTCAACTAACAAGACAAGCTCTGTTGGAAATCCATCGACACTTGACAGTGCCAGCCTCATCGTTTTTGCTGTGGGTCCACCAGAAGTCTCTACCACGATACCTTCTGGTACCACACCATCTAGCTCCTCTTCAATGCTTACAAGTGGAAATGGGAGCTCAGGAATCCCTATCAGCTCACCGAGCCCACAGGAGCCCACTAGGAATAGCAAATTAAACATCGGCACCATTGGGAGTGTTATCAGAGGGCTTGTAATCATATCGGGGGTCAGCTTCATTATATATCATCGAAGAAGAAAAGCACGTCAATGAGCAATCATCTCCCCATACCCTGATAGCCAAGGTTCTGCACCCACTCCCCAGCCAGAGGACCATTGTTGAGTGGTAGTTGTTGATATGCAAGAAGAGCGGAGCCTCACATGTGGTGGGGAGAAGCAGTCTGAGGACCCTCCGAATCCAGTTCGGGGCATAACAAATCAGCAAATACAGGGTACATCCCAAGAAGAGCTGCCAACTTGTCAGAGCGAGAGACGAGTACTATACCACAAAGATAGCGGCTGGAGACCTGCTTCAAGGGCACTCTCATACTCCAATGGAGGAACATCCAGTACTAGTACTGTACTCAAGATGCCGCCTCGGTATGAGGCCGCTCTATGAGCAGACATTATAATGGGATGTGTATTGACGCTGCTTCGTGGAAGGACTCAGCTTGCTAAAACTGAATTGCATTGAATAGGCTATGCAATAGATTTAGTACTGGGTAACTTGAATGAAGGGAAGAGCAATGGTAAGACTCACAAAGACACGCATCCAGGTCCAGTAAGTCGAAGAAGCCTTGTATGGGGAGCAGCTGATCCATGTGGTCAGGAGCTGATCTGAGGCTTCAGAAACAGTTGTGTGAGCAAGATAATTTGAGTTCTGAGCATAGCTGCAGTCTGAAAAATATGAGTGCTCTTGGATCATAGACGTTGTGAAAAGAAGAGCGCCAACATCGGCCCAATCTGGACTAATTACACAATGAACACAGCCACATCTTATTTTTTTCTCCTCACTGTGATCTTGGTAGCTGCCAACTGTGGTTCCAATTTTGGCAGATGACTAAGCAAATTGGCTGCAATTTGCTGGCACAACTCAGCTTTGTCGTGTCCACCCACCAGCAAACACTCATTTTATTGTACTCTACCTCATCTCTTGCATGGAATTGTATCAGAATAATGGAAAACTAGATTTGTGAATACTATAGACTTAAAATATGACTAGAAGATGCCTAGAGTAGTTTTTGAGATGGTGCAATGTGTATGTTGGGCTTACAGCATGTCATTGATATGCTAAACACTTACATCTTGCCACATGACCTCTCTGGCCAACACAGTGGCATGGATTGAACCTTTTGGGAGTACTGATTAGATCGTATGAGACAGATTTTCCTTTTGTAATGATTTTCCTTTCCAAATGCCCAAGTTTCTGTCCAAAATGACCTCAGATAGGCCATATGTAGCCATATTCACATCAAGTAAGAAATCTGTCTTGTACAAATCAACATGGCATCCCTATTGATACATTTTTTCACCTTCATATGGTGCTACATACCATGAGTCATGAGATGACTTTTCTGTGCCATGATTTCTGAGAGATGCACAGTGTGGGAAATATCAGAGCAGAATTTAAACTCCAGTGGGTTTTTAGTCAATGTTATCCAATGTTATCCAATGTCCCTCAAGGACATCAGGAAACGTTGGATAACATCGAATAACATTGTTAAGATGCCGCTTTTTTGATGTTATCCAATGTTATCCAATGTGATCTTATGTACTGGGGTGACCTTGAGTTTGCCTCATTTCTTCATCAGATTTCATTGGATTGCATTGGATAAAAATTATATATTCATCAAGTAATGTAAGTTACATTGTACCAAGTGTATTAAATCAATGCCCTGCCTCACACCTAAGATCTAAGACCCTCTACCCAACACCAATGTAAACCCTTTGCCCAACGTCTACAGCCCTTCCCTAACACCTTCCCCAACACCTCACCTAATGTTGGGACCTCGCACGATGTGTCTGAAAGACTAACTTCAGTAACATGAGCTTGATCCAGAAAGAAATGGAAAACTCACCAATGCTATGGTATTGAATCTACAACGTCTAAGTTAGAGGTTAGCACGACTGAAGTGGGTAAAATTGGAGATAGTGTACCTCATGGACATGCTCAGTCAATGCTTTGGCAACGGATTCAGGATTCAAGGAGTCTTGTTCAGCTTCTTTTTTCAGGATGTGCCGCTGGCTGTGAAGATAGTGAAAAAGGGTCATTAGTTGATTTTGAAGCCAAAATCAATACATGGCACACTGAGTATCTTCGTTATCTGCAAATCAAGCCTCTCTTGACCAACCTGCTGCCTCTACAAACCATTCTGGACCTTAATTCTGGTTGATATCTTCGTGTTGTGGACGAAAACTGGAGTGACATGGCAAGAGCAGAGGGTGTTGGAGCAGTCAAAGCCAGGGATGGTGGTGATTGGGAAGAAAGAAGCAGAGATGGTGGTAGTTGAGAAGAAAGAGAGGAGCATGGGAAAGTTTAGGGCAGGCCGATGAAAATGAACGGTGCACGGACCAACTACCAGACCAACTGCAACTAGGTGTTTTTTTTGCAAACAATTGAGGCCTTGATCTAATTCATTTCAGATGAAGGGAAAGACATTTCATTACCAGAACATCGAATAACATCGGGACCACATCAGATTTACTGTCATTCATTGAATAACATCAGATAGCATCAGATAACATCGACACACATCTCGTTGGGTTTAAACCCGTGGGGGTTGGCAGCTACCAGTGATCTCAACCGGACCCACATACATGCTTGCATCGTCACAGTGGGTATAAGTCTGCCAAGGGGAGACTGGGTTGCCATACCCATCTTTCTGAATGATCATCTTTTTATGATTCTCCTCGAATACTGTGCACTTTTCATTGGATGGATTATGTGCACCATGCACGAATTCTGATTTTTAATCGTGGCTGGGAGAAGATCAATTGATTCTACAGATGATCAACGGAAAAGCGGTGACCTCGCAGGAGGGGTTGAAAAGCAAGCTCACCGTAGCACCCATACCTTCAGGCATACCCCAGCCTCCGAAGATGTTTCGAACTATGATGTGAGTCTCCAATTGTTTTATTACATCTAATATTGTCTAAAGGGCTCGGAATATAGTCACATTGCTTTCTCATTCATTTTGGTGGAAGGTTTCAAGATTGTCAATGTGGAACCTACAACAATATCACAAATAGATCCTTGGCTGTCAGTCAGTTGGACTGACGAAGGTGGAGAAGAAAGTTTTCCAATCGAGTTTTTTCTGGCTCCTCTTTACCGGGTACCACTGGAATCCGAGAAGGGGAATGTAGTCATAGACGGCAACGTTGTGAAGAATCCCATCCTAGTTAGTTTTCAGAACATTCCGTTGCCAGGGTAAGTTACCATAGACTCTACTAGAACATGGAGTTATATTCAGCCAACTTTTGTCAGACAGCTTTATTTGGTCCCCCTCAATGGGCAGTAGTAAGATATGTTTCTGTGCATGCAATGTGACCCTCAACTCATTCATCTTTTCTACACGATTCAGCAAAGGACTAGATGGCTATCAGCCGACTCTCATTACAGTTACTCCGGGACCTCCTGCTTCTAGTGGTTCACAAACATCTATGTCAGTCGGTTCCCAACCGAACAGGTGGGAGCTCAAGTCAAGTTCCTCGTTTATCCATGTGGAAGCTGACACGACTGTAGTAGTTTGACTATAAGCACTCCAACGACTACACAAACTGTCCAGACTTCGATATCACAAGATATCTCTGCCACAAGACCTTCTGGTACCACGCCATCTAGCTCCTCTTCAACGCTTACAAGTGGAAATGGGAGCTCAGGAATCCCTATCAGCTCACCGAGCTCACAGGAGCCCGCTAGGAATAGCAAATCAAGAACCGGCGTCATTGTTGGAAGCGTTATCGTGGGGCTTGTAATTATATCGGGGGTCGGCTTCATCATATATCGTCGAAGAAGAAAAGCACGTCAACGAGCAATCATCTCCCCATATCCCGATACCCAAGGTTCTGCACCCGCTCCCCAGCCAAAGGACCATCGTCGAGCGGAAGTCGCCGATATACCACAAGAGCAGAGCCTCACGCGTGGTGGGGAGAAGCAGCCTGAGGACACTCCGAATCCAGTCGAGGGCATCACAAATCAGCAACTGGAGGGTACATCCCAAGAAGTGCTGCCAACTCGTCAGAGGGGGTCCAGTGAGTCAAAGAAGCTTTGCATGGGGAGTGACTGATCCATGCGGTCAGGAGTTGATCTAAGGCCTCAAAAACGGTTGTGTGAGCGAGATAATTTGAGTTCTGAGCATAGCTGCAGCCTGAAAAATATGAATGCCCTTGGATCATGGACGTAAGAGCGCCGACGTCGGCCCAATCCGGACTAATTACACAATGAACACAGCCACATCTCTTTTTCTCTCTCACCGTGATCTCAACCGGAATCCGGATAATGTCCGTCATTCTCAAATAACAATCCATTTTGCAGTGCTTGACATCCAGGGGCGGGAGACAAAAATGCATAGCAAGCCTAGCGCGAAGCTCTATTGATACTCTCAACCTTTGTTTAACCTACATTCCCCGCTCACTTCGTTGAATCGCAGCAAGTACCCTCCATGTAGCGCTTCGTGCTTCAGTCCAGAACAGCAGTGTCCCTCGAGCACCTGAGATAGCTAGCAGGAGCTGGTGTCTATGCCACTTGGTCAAGGTACGCCTGGTTCATCACTTCCGTATCTAGCAGCTGACTCACCAACTCTCCCATAAAAAGCTCGCTGCCTTCAAAACAACAAATCATCTCCCTTTCGCTTCTTTGTATGCCAGCTTGGGCCTCGCCACCTTCACGGGAATATCCCGCGGTACGCCGGATGATAGCAGATCTCGTAGTTTGGAGGCTGGTCCGTACGCTTCTGCATCCGCCAAGTGCTCTAACTCAAATGTTCTTAGTTCACGAGTGGTCCGTGTCCTTTGTCGAGGACACCAGTTCCGATCCATGATTTCGTTTCTTTGGGGAACTTGTCGCATTATGGTGCCGCTCCTTTTTCGAGCACCTAGACCAACTCCATCGCTCAACGTGACACGTCATGTTCTAGCTGTCGTCTTCCACCAATTGGCTCTCTTTCGCATCCGCTCCTTCCGGAACTCTGCCACGATACCTTAAGAGGTGGAATTATACACCGTTTGCGCAGGCTCCTAGCAGCCAGATTTCTACGACCGAGGCGAAGACCACTTGTCAGATGCCGACTTGTAAGACATTTACCGACGTGCAGAAGGTGAAAACAGATCTAGTATGCTAGGGACTCATAGCAACCGCTAGGTGAGTTGTCCTCGACCTTAATATGACGATTCTCTGATCAGAAACTTTCAGATCATGCCGAGATCCTGAAGAATCTCTTCACGTTGTTTCTGCAACCTTACTCGACACGCTGATTACACATTCCCACCAATGCTCGTCCCTCGTGAAGCTATGACCCCTGCTCAGCATCGCAGGAGCTCATCTTATCTTTCAAACTGTGATGAGTACTCTATCGAGTCGGCTATCCGTCGTTCTTCGTCTTCTTTGGCTTGAATCGCTCCCGGGGGTGATGTCATACATCTCCTGGTTGTCAGCCATGCTATTCTCTTCCCTCGAGGATGGCATGAGATGCGTTCGCTGGTGCATAGAAAGGTTATACAGCTTGGGACCCAGGACAACAAAGACGCTTCAGTGTTGAACGAGATGGGACTCACTTTATCACTCCGTTATACGGCACAATGCTCGACCTGCAGCTCAACTTTTTCACGGGAGTGAGTCGCCTCCGGTACACCGTAGCTGTCCCAGAGATCTGATTCAAGGTTCTTCCTGGTCCGTCACTACCGCTCTGGGTCCGTCTGCTCACGTTGAAGAAGTCAATCAACCAGTTGTTGGATGAACGTGTGGATGTCTTCAAGTCCGTGGAGAGTATCGAGCTGGTGAGCGTTGAATCAATGGTGGGTTGTTTTCCCTTTCCCTCGTCCTTCTCTCTTCAATAATCCATCCTGGAAGATTCCTCAATTGCATCGCCACGGTTGTACGCAATGATTCGAAAACGAGGATGTATATCGAGGTTGACGCTTGACTTTGTGACCGCACTTGCAGTTACTGTGCGCAGTATATTTCTCTCGGCAGTGGATTAGGAAGATGCTCATGGTGCATGAGTCGTTCCTGATTATCACCTTCCTTCATGCGAAGATTGACGCAAAGTGGTATTCACTCCAGATTATATTTCAATTTTACTGCTTAGACTACTAAGTTTGAGGAAAGAACGGCTCGACAAGTTGTTGTGTGTGATGAGAGGCACTTTCTGTGCAGGATACCAATACAATGAGGAATGCGATGTACCATGACAGAGGAACATCGCTTCACGGGTCGGATAATGCTAACAAATGTTGCACCAGACGGTCACCCCAACAGTAACTGCTCTTGGTAGGATCAATCACGATACGATCTCACCAGCCTGTCACAATCATGGAAGGGCAGCGGCTCGGATGGGATGTTCTTCAAGTTGAGTGCTGTTCTCTGTTTCTGTAGCCATGTCTTCCTCAAGTCCATATCGTCTTCAATCGTTTATCATTTGATGGTTTAACCGTGAGCTTAGTGCTTCTCCTTGAACAGGTGTCGTCTATTGTCTATCAGATTATCATATATGTGGGATCATGGAGATTATCAACACATTCTGCCCCGACTCCAAGAAGTTCGATCTCGAGTCGTTTGGTTACGCTTCAAGTTGGAGGCCCAGGAAGAAGCCGTCAAGTGATATTGATCAAACGGATGTCAGAAAATGTCAGGTACATGTCATATTTTCACGGATTCGTCCAGTTACGTCTGATACTGTCTGGTAGTGCCCAGTAACATCTCGTTGGGACTCGTTACCGACCCAGCACAGGTTTAATCTGAGAACCGTCAACAGCCTCGGATCCTCGCTTCCAAAGCGAATGACAGCGGCATCACTCATGCATAGGGCTGCACGCCGTATCCGTATAGACGGTGACGACGGTAACGGTTGTACGGCCACCGTTACCGTACCGTCGAGGCAAAAAATTTGCCTCTGTACGGGACGGTGGACGGGACGGTTTGAACCCATCCAAACCGTCCGTAACACGGCCGACACGGCCGTATTGACGGTAATCTTCCCAGCTGTAAAGAAAACCGTCACATGAATGGCAGCACACCCGACTCACCTACTACCACTGGCCTATGGTATGTCGCATGATACTTGATACCCAACGAGATGTTAGTGGACGTTATCAGACACTATCGGACGCTATTCGACAAATCCGCGGAAATCTGACACGCACCTGACGTTTTCTGACGTCTATCCGATTAACCTCGCTTGATAGCTTCTTCTCCGGCTACCAACTTGAAACTAAACGAGGCTTTAGAAAAGAACGTGGCTCGAGATGGACTTAGAAAAAAACTTGTGCCTTGCAGTCTGTCCGTGCGCAAATTCCCCTGTATCCTGAATTTCCCCACGCTCGCTTCTTTCTTTCTAACCACCACCATCCCAACTTCCCGGCTCCCCCCTAGTCCACTCTTTCTCCCCATCTGTATTGCTCTTTCTCCTTCTCAAGATGAAACTCGATAATTCAAGATACGACGGAGGGAATACTAATGTAGACCAGAGTGAAATATGGTACAGGCGAGGCACGTGTATTATTTACTTGTCGTTTTTGTGAAACTAAAGATTTTTCGACGCGTCAGGCACCTTGGAGAAGACCCGGAAGACGGCTCCAAACCACCTTGAATATACGGCTATATCTCGTGAGTCGACCCTAGAGCACTGTTATCCTTACACTAAACGTTCTATGTGCCGCAGCTCGCCATGTTGTTAGAGTGACCCTCCTCGTTCATAGCAGAAGGCCGAAGACTGTTGGAGTTGGGCAGAGGGTTAGGGCAGAGGGTATCGGTCACTCGTGTGGGCACAGTCGGGGTTTGAGATAGACAAGGTCTTTCGGTACGTAAGTTGTACTCAGTAGCACCTATAATGTATTCTAGTACCTCATCAATATATACCTAATTATCAGACGCTATCAGACACGACCAGACGAAAACCGACGCCTAATAGAGCCTTTCGAAGGCTACCTAAGAAACGTCTAATAATGTCAGATAGCGTCGGATAACGTCCGAATTATTCCGGGTTAAGGACACTATCGGACATTATCTGACGCTATCAGACAAAGTTGGGCGTTGTCTGATAACGTCGAATAATGTCTGATAAAACCTCACTGGGCTTGATATCTGGTGTTTAGGCTCATAACTATGGATATGTCAGCATATCAGCTTGCTCCTGGTAGAGGCAGCTTGGGAATACATGGCTGTAATAGGACTGGTTTGAGGCACCCAACATGCAGGATTTCGAGACTACCGATCCGATTGACTGCAAATTGACTGGTGGTACAGTATCGTAAGGTCTTCCCCAAATTGGACTGTCTCATGCGAGACATTTTGGCAATTCCAGGTTAGTCTTCATATGTACCGTATATACGGCCGTAAATCAGTATATGCGTCCGTATCCGTATCCGATAGACCTTGTGCGAGTCAGCCATACGGGACGGATACGGAGATGTCGTGACCGATTTTTACTGTCCATTTGTACGGTCGTAACCGTATACGGTAACGGCGTGCAGCCCTATGAGTCATGCATCAAACCTTGAAAGGACTAAATACCAGTTCTGACTTCATCTTTCCTTTCAACCTGATACAGAGGGGAAGTCCCCTGGTTTTAATGCTCAGTTGTCGATTTGTTAGCCTCAGTTTGAACACTGCACCAGAGATGTCAGCGATGGTATCGATATTCACAGGTATTATGATTTCATCCCACGTCAAGCTCCCAAGGACTTAAGAAACGATAAAGTTTCTCGGTAATTCTATCTAGTATCTCTTCCAATGGCCATGGACCCTAGTGCTCAGACACTTGTGCAAATCACACTCACTGCTGTAAGTGCAATTTTACCCTGTTCTGCATAAGCTCATTGGCAGTTTCCAGGTTCAATTTCTCCTCTATGGTCCGTATCGTCACTTGTCTGCAAAAGTAAAGACCGAACCTCTTGTGATCCAGGCGTATACACTGTATTATTTGGCCTCTCCATGCATATTCTGTCCAATAGGCCGAGATTCTCTCGAATAAATCTAAGCTTCCTTGCTACTATCCTCCTATTCATTCTTTCAACAGCGGACACCGCAGTTTGTGTTGGTGGAGATATCCTGACATGGTGCAATAGGTATGGATGATTCAATTTCCGTTTATTGTTATTTACGAAATTGGCTATCTCCCATCTTAGTTGTTATTCAAGGACTCGAAATATTGAGCGGCTTTTCTACGCTCAGTTCTACCTCAAAATCACTTCTAGGTATGCATGCTACTACTATCTCCCGCGTTTCCCTGATAACATCATGATGTACGGCCTACATAGTATGGCCGCGGATGCCATCCTGGTAAAGACACAACCTGCATATACACTAGTTTGTGTTCTCTGACCATGCATTCTTAGCTATGGCGTTTCTACGCAGTATGGCGAAAATGTTGGAAAGTTGTCATACCACCGATGCTCCTCTCCTTTGTTAGTCATGGTGAGATACTCAAATACCCTCGTCATGATCTGGTTATCTCGTACTCACGGTCCTAGTCGTTGCATTTATCGTGACTCAGGTTATTGGGGTCACTCCCCACGCTTTGATATACTCAGCCGGAATCGAGATGGATTCTTTCCAAGATGTGGCCATTGCCATTACTGGAGTAGTGAACGGGTTGAATAATTTATTGGTATCATCTCTTATAGGCGCGTTTCTAAGCCATTCCGCTACACAGTTCCCTGAGAATGATTGTAGCATTCCGTATTCTTCGTATGAGTCGTGAAATAATGCCCTATCTGAATTCAAAGCCGAAGAAAATGTACACCACTATAATTGCTGCAACGTACGTGTGTTCTCTCTTTATGTCATAGTATAGGCTGACATCTCGCTAGGTTTGAGTCTGGGTTGATCTATTCAGTATTTCTCATTATACTTTCGACTATAGCGATAGAGCTATCTTGGCCGAGGCCCAACGTACGCGACTACACTGACTTTTTTGTTCGATCCAATATGGTCAACATATGTTTGCGTGCTTGGCCATCTATTGCGGTGAGCTCATTCATATTATATCTTGTATCTGGGAATTTACATGTTCCTGTAATGGCAGGGCATCGCGTCGACGATTATCATAGTCCGCGTCACTCTTGATGTTAGCATGAACGAAACTTGATGCACGTTAGCTTCAAGCTTTTTTATCTTCTAGTCTGTAGACAATGCATAATAAGTAAAAAGAGCAGCATGAGGGATAGGACTGGCACCTACTTTCTTAATGGCCAATCATGCCACTATATATCATTCGCCAACTAAGGCCCCGAACAGGCCATATTCTACCGCACTCCCGCGCACGGCTCCGAAAACAGACTTGACCTGATTGATCCCGTTGGTAACCGAAAGCTAGGCCCGAGAATTCATGATCACTCCAGAGAGAGAACATAGGTTAGACAGCTCGAAATGCGGAATGGGAATAAGACGCTCACCCAATCATGCTAAGGTGATCTACGTAAACTGTATACACCTTGTTTCTCTCTACCGCATTACGACACCTCCAAGAGCCAAGAGCCAGAGAGACAACTTCTTCAAGTACATCGGATGAGATAAGTTGGCTCTCCTGCAATCGAGCATGTAAAGTGTAGATCCTTGCCATGGTAGCCATGGTATGAAGACGAGGATGTCTCGAGAGTAGGGATAGCACGATAGGGTAGAGCGACGGAGATCTCCGTTTCACTAGCGGCCGCTCGGAAGCTTGAGGTAGCAAATGTTGACCTTGCCTCTATCAAGCCTTGAGTATCGGAAGGAACAGAACCGCCAAAAGTGAGTCATACCAAGTCAGATCTCATGTCCGCTCTTTACATGCTGATGGGATCTAGGCCGCAACGAACGTATCGTGTAAGGCGGTGATGTGGCATGCAGTGTCTGAGAGTGATCAGAACAATTAGACAGGCGAGCGGACAGCCAGAACATGGATATGCTCACAAGGTGGCCTCGCTTTCTTCTATGACCGTATGAGAAAACGTTGCTTAATATCGGAACAGCAGTGACCGACAGAAATTGACAACCATAGGGCAATGGATCTGGTGTTGGCAGCGTGAATGGGAATTCCGGAATCTTGGAGGGATGAAATAATTGTTAGAGAAACGGAGTGTCGTGAATGGAAGTGTGCGATGAACGTCTGTACAGAGATTGGAGTGGATGTGTTGAAGCGCCAGGTGCTCGGGGAGGGGATAAGTTGATCTGGGTGGCCGCCTATTCCAACAACGTTCCGAAGTATGAGGCCGATAACGGATAGCCCCTCTGCACCGCATGAATGGTTTGCAAGGTATCGTCCATTGACGAAGGTCTGACTGTTGTGGGGAGAGTGTAGAGGAGGAAGCTCTTCGTTGATGGTTTAATGAACGTAGTTCAGACGTCAGAGCACCCGCAACGACGTGGATACATTTCGTCGGTATGTTCTGACTGTTGTGAGAGGAATACGAAGGCGGGATAGTCAGAGAAGACCATGTAGGTGAACGGCTCCATGGTTTCATGAGTGGCGAAAGCCCACGCGAAATGAACGCTGTTTTTCGCTAATACAAAGACTTGATAACCGAATGACAACATAATAAAGCATAAGCGTGCTCACCAATCCACCCAAAATGCATGAAACGCACCATCGACCATTTCCTAACATATTAGGTACCGTCTTGCACTAATTCCAACGGCTACGAACACCCTCTTCTTCACCGGCATGCGTAGTTTTCCCACATAGGAGGAAGGAGTCGGGAGATATGGATGTCCATCCTGGCTGCCATTGACACCGCTGGCAACATGGAAAGAGGTATTCTAGGCGCTATTGAGAGGGGGCAGCAGAACAGTTCGGGAAGGGTAGAGCTCGATACTGCGAGGGCTTTTCTCATGGATAGGAGTTCCTTGGAGCCTGTTATCAACATAACGAGAGATACGGATGTATGAAGTCCGCTCTATCTTTGAAAGGATCAGCAAGATGGAATCACGTTGAGCTTCAGAACGCACTTGCACAACAACCCGGTGCCTGGCTCTACAGTGCCTGTTCATCGTGATAATCCCGATTTTCCCAAACGCTCACATAACAGTGCCTTTTTGTGATTCCTTGCATTCATTTTGGGCAAATATAGGACTCCACGAATATCCAAAAACGGAATTAAAAAATAACTTTGGTTTTTTCAACCACGAAACAAGGAACTTACCTATAGTTCCACAAACTTTGCCTAAGAACACCGTTCTATCAGATATTTGACCTCCTGCAGTATTGAAACCCAACATCACCATCGTCTAGGAGAGAGCAAGACAAAGAATGGTTGGCTGCCGTTGACCTCGGTTACCTGGAACCGGAACTGCCGAGTGTTTGACTCGAGCGCTGAAGCCAAACACGCGCTGACAACGAGCTCTTTCTTCATCACGTTCCCCACCTCGGTGATCCTCTATATTGCATAGGGTTTAACAAAAGTTATTTCTGGCAACTCCCTGGGAGAGAACGAACAGAGACTCATCGGGCTGTGGTCAACTCCCTACGGCGCGTCATGTTGACCTTGCAATGCACGAGTAATCGACTCAGACTTCGGTAAGAGTTTTCTACTCCTGGCTTCATGACCTTCTAACTACCTCGAATCTCCAGTGCCGCTCACTACGAACAAACCTAAGCACTTGGAATCCATATTGGTGGTATCCACTTGGACGTGGGGGAAAATTTTCGGCGGCTTCATGACAAGCTCAGGAACTGGTGCGATTTTGTCTCTTATCATTTCTTGAATTGTTAACAATCGTTCTCGCGTCGTTTGCTCAGTGACATACCGGAGACCTAACCAGAAGATCCGTGCTATATCAACCCATATGCTCTGCTCGCTTCGTTAAATTGCGTCGACTGTCCTCCGTGTGGCATCTTGCAATTTGGTCCAGAGTGGCCGCGTTGCGTTCCTCCAACGTAGAAAAACGTCTCCCCCCAAAGCTACCTAGCACGAGCCTACGTGTCAATGTCCAACTGGTCAGGGTACGTGTCGCCCATTACACCCCGTAATTTGGGTTAACTTACCGTCTCCAATAAGCTTATATCACTCGTCCCTTTATACCCCATATCGATAACGACCGTCGCCAGCTTTCGATTTTGCTAGAACCTCACTGCCTTCACAAAGGGACTCCATGGTACGCTGGATGAGATAAGTTCCACAGTCTCATATATCGGTGCCCTGTACGCTTCTCTCTCGAGGACTCCCAAGATATGTGCGCTTTGGATCGTATCATGAAGAATTTGCCCATCTCTCCAACACCGACCCAGCCTCATCGCCACACCCAATCCCCTTCTTCCGTGACATTGGGGTGTAATTCGACTGCACCTGACCAGTGGTACGACCGATTCAGCGTTGTAGGCGGAAGTTTTGCTGTCAACGAAATGGGTCAGGAGAATATTCACACTGCGTGAGTCGTTCCCGATGCATGTCTTCCTTCATGTGATGATTGATGCGATGTGATATATAGATTATATTCAGTGTCTCGTGCTTACTAACAGAATAGCTGGATTCTGGGAAAGCATCATTAGAGTATGATCAGAAGACACAATCGAAACACTCGTGTACTTTCCTTATAGGATACAAATATAATCGTTTGCAACGTCCATCTACGTATCACGATAGTCGGATCTGCTCGTCTGATCGAGACACTCCAGCCCATCTCACTGTTTCCCAAGATGAACACTGCCTCTGGATCCCGAGATATCAAGTTGCCAAGTTACCTTCGAACTGGAAGTCACACTTGAACAGATGGTAAATAAGCGGGAAGTTGATGAACATTACGGTGGCTATGGAAGGGCAATCGATTCCTTTCAGCTCAGAACGGCATGTCTTGTACAGTATTGCATAAGAATAGGTCGATTTTACTTTAATAGCGAGCTTTTCACCACCGCCATGTTCTCGCAGGTGAATTCAACCGCTCTTTGACAGACATATTCGCTGACATGATCAAATTCTTGGAATGTTCACGGTACGTTCCTCGCATTCATCCATTCATCATGGTGCTCATGCGCTTCCTCAGCGATCAGGTCCTCCTTTGGATCTCAATAACTATTCCACTCGTGTCGTCGTTCAAGATCTTTACACAGCCCTCTGTAGCCGTAGGCCAGAACGCGAGTTTCAGCTGGACTTGGAACCAGAGCGAACCGGATCCTCAATTTATTGGGATAGCTCTAAAGACAAACGCAAGTAACGATGGATGTCCTGAGATATGGAGTGCCTTGGGCATGTCGGAGGTTTATAAACCGGATGAAATCGTGAAATATACTCTCAGGATTGAAGAGCTTCCCTTGGAATTTGACAACACAAAGCGAGCAATAGAATATTTTGTGGTCAGGCAGACAGGGTAAGTAACCCCACGGTTCTTGAAAGAAATCTGCTCATTGTGTTCGAACTATTTTTAGGCCCTATCGTCTTTGTGCATATTCGTATAATGAGTCTCGACAGTAAATAAAGCTTTTACCCCTTCTCTTCAGCTCCTCAGACCTGATACAAGAGACAGAGCCAATTCTAGCCTGGTAGCTTCATCAGACGAGTTTAGAGCCATAGCTGTTGATAACAGGTAATTAATCCCTAGCTGTTACCCACGGATATGGTCTGACGTTTTCCAATAGAAGCAAGTCCATAAGAATGAGCGTCATTGCTATTTCGACTCTCGGAAGCTTCACGTCCTTACTGACGGTGATCATTCTTTTCTGGCGGCACCGCAGAAGAAAACGCGCCCATCATTCACTGGCAATATCAGATACTTCACATAATACAGCCCGAGTAGATTCCGAGTCAAATTACGATACTCAGCCGGACGCAAGTCGTTCTGTTGAGCCAGTAAACCATCACGACCCAGTGGCGACCGGAATCGCCCCGAAGGCAGAATCGGCTTGCAACACAATCCCATCTCTACCAATCAATCAGCAGGGAGAAGGGAGACAACCGAGGCCTCATGGTGAAAGGGGTTGGCAACCTCCGAGTCTGGCACGGGCTGGATATTTCTGAGGGAGGCGGTGTACTGGAGACATCACTTCGATATGATGCACGATGCTTCATCCACGAATCATGGTCAACATTAGACATGAATGCTACTTGAAGGCAATATAACCAGGCTCTTGGTAGTGTACAGTAAGTGCTTAGTACAAGTACTTTATTAGTATAAAGACATTAGATCGACGATAACACACGAGTGAGAAGTTACAACTGTATTCCGAGGGAGACAGGGCGTGCTAGTAAGTACTCATTCATCATCCACCATCGTGGTTCTTGAAAAATTCCGGGCTGCATAGTGGGAAGGGTTAAAAGGTCCTTATATGCTCTAGATTGAATGTTTCTCGGATAACACTCACATCGTGATGATCGCGGGAAATGGTGACGCAAGCTTTCAAGGTGAGCACACTGTCTCTCTCTTTTTGACCAAACCCGTGCTCTTCCTCAACATGTCTCGCAAGTCACACCATCTCCTTTTAATTGCATCGCCCGTGATCCGAGTCAGGTGAACTTGAATAAGGCATACGAATGCAACGATCTATATCACCCGTCCTAACGACCTATATCATTTAAATGATGTTCACATGTACCCTACTTCGCTGGCAAGTTGCAACCGTGTCATCAGTGGTAGTAGATATGAAGTGTTATAAAGTGTGCATGTGAGTAATGGATGATTGCTACACTTCAAGTTCATGTTCAATTTCTCTGCGGAGATTTACTCCAGGAGAGAAAGGCCACAAGATGGTTGTCGCTTTATCGCTGTTGATAGTATCCATTCTCCCTGGCGTGACGACTGCCACAGGCTTGAACCGGGTTATCCGACAAGGTGAGCGTCAGTACTCGCCTGAGCTTCGAACCCTTGTTACTCATTCATCGAAGATACTATAACGCCGACATTTCCACCAAACACATTCTCTGATACAGTCACTAATACATTCTCTGGTATTCAGCCTGTTGCATCATCATTCGCTCTTCACGTTTAACAAGATTTTATTCAAGACCAAACAATACCGCTTCCTCCGCCACGGAGCATACTTATTTTCGGGGTCATCGACAATTTGACTACCTGTGAATTAGCCTCGATATCATGGACTTTTGCTGGCCCTGAAGCACCTATTATGTTGACTGTTACAAATGTGGGGGCGCGCAGTGCTGAGCCTAGCACCTCTGCAGCTCTAGGATCGGAGGCTTTAGTAATGCATACCTTGGCCACTAGCGTCGACTCACAATCAGAAGCCTATACTTGGCCAAAGGTCAATGTACCTCAGGGATGGTACACCATCATAGCCACCTACACTGATCCCAATTACTCACCAACACTTTCGGCTCGGACACGATCATTTATGGTGCAGAACGGGACGGATGTGTCATGTATTGGTATAGTCATGCTGTCCAGTGGAATCTCAAGTGGCAGTATTCCTGAAACATTGAGGTAGATTGCAGCATTTTACATATCACCGCCTCACGTCTTATATTATCATTTAGGTCATCCGAGCAAACGACCATCAATCCTACAGCGTCGGGGTAAAATGCTCTATATTTCCTTTACTCCTACTCGTATTACTAACACCCATTCCTCAGCACTTCCGAGAAGAATATATCTAAATCTCAAACAAAACGTTCAGTGATAATTGGGGCGAGCATTGGATCCCTTTTGGTCGTTGCAATTGCATCAGGTCTCTTCGCCGTATGCCGAAGACGCTCACGTCGTTTAGTTAGCGGATCGGAAGATAACGCGGTGTCCATCGATCCTTATCCGATCGCTAAAATAGATAAAGTCCGTCGCCGTCATCGTCGCCGCAAGGACGTACAGAGTTCCTTGGAGACATTGGAACCTATACCTGACGAGGAACTTGAAGAAGCTCACGTCGACTCACCCCATGGTTTACCTCCCATTTTCGAGGAGAAATCTATACGCCACAATCATCTGGTGGCGTGTGGAAGTTCCCCGTCACCCCCACCAGCCAGGCAGCCTAGAGTCCGCCGACATGAAGACAGTGGATGGAGACCTAGAGCGCCACCACCTCCATCAGATTCCGGCAGCAGTAATCTTATTGATATGCCTCCAGAATACGAGAGCGCGTTGTGATTGATAAAAGGGGCATATACAATTTCAAGTAACGGGTCAAGTAACGTTACTTATGTTACTTGACCGTTACTCTAATTTACTCAACTGTACCTTGACCTGGCCTGGATTTTAGTTGTCTTCAAAGCTGTAAATCCGTCTCTTAATCACCCTTGAAGATGCTAGGAATTACTCACCATGGTTTGCGCTGGTGGCAGTTGGGAGCAAGATGCATGGTCACTGTTTTCCCACGGTCCTCGGAAACTAGTCTTCGCCATGAACGGGTTCTGCCGACGAGTTATTGTCCCTTATGATGGTCATGGCATTGTAAATAAGCCTCTAATACATACATAGAGATAGATCAAATAATTTCTGAGGTATATTCAGGCTTGCAGGCTCAAGATCAAATGATGAGGTGTTATTGATTATGTGCCAAGTAGGGAAATCATTGTGCAAGTGAGCAGTCACCCTATGGATATATTTCCTGAGGCAGACAGCATCAAATTATTGAATAATTCCTGTCATGTGTCTTTTATTATCCACCACGAGTTGTAAAGTCTATCGGCAGGTCAAGAGCAATTCCCATGCTCAAGGCAACGCCGAGGCGCTAGAAGCACTTTCTGGGTAACTACTGGGTGTACGTTAGTTGAGTGGCAGTTACTTGAGTAGAGGCAATGATACTTGACTGTTACTTGACATTACTGAAGTGTTACTCAAGCGTGCTCAAAGTTACTTGACCGTTACTTGACTGTTACTTGACTGTTACTTGACCATCACTGAAGTGTACTTGACCATTACTTGAATATTCTGAGCTGCTACTTACCTGTTACTTTAGTGTACTTGACTTAAATGCAAGTTGCTGAACAAAGTGCATTCATTATAATTCATTGTGATTCATTGAAGTCCATTTCCCACCTCATCATGCATTCACCTCCTTCCTTGAACCCCACAATTTGCTACCAATTTTTCCTCAACATATCTTGTGCAAATTATCACTCTGTAGGTATATCAGGACCTACAGAAATTGATGGAAAGCCAATGGGAGACTGTGGCACTCATTGAGCTGAGAGAACTTGAACCCATTGCATTATGGTCAGTCATTGGTTCACCTGATTAGTATCTACTGAAATAATAATATCAACAACACAGAAACCCCAGCTTGTATCTTTAATTGCCTCATGATGGTGATCCAGCCATGACTTGTTTTCTATGCAGTTATGATGTTGCTATGCATGTAGACAGTGAAAATGGTTTTCAGCTGTTAAACATCCTATAACAGCATACAGTAAACTCCAAATTTCTGACATTGAACCTCCTCTCCATATTATTGGAAGGTCAATGCCGTCAGCAAGGTATCACTGAATCTGAACTTAAGGTGATGGAAAGCGATGACGCGTCGTCGGTCCAAAGATGGGAACTGTTCAGGCACCAGAGATTCAGCATCGATCATCTTTCTCATCAACGACGACGACGAGTGGTGGAACCAAGACAACGAGGCCTTATTGGGCGTTGGAGGTATGTTACGTGAATTCATTTGATGATTTTACACTCACTAGTTACTCGAACGTTACTTGAGTTTGCGCAAAGTAACGTAAGTAACGTTACTTAAGTCCCGTTACTTGAAAATGTTGTGGCCCGCAACCGGCACTTCTCATCCGACTACGCATATTCAGTCTGAGAGTCGTGTCCTGCATACCCAAATTCATTGGACCAGAGCACCTCCCGGAGATGGAAAATTTACACAGGTCCATACTGAACAGCATTTCAGCACTCTTTTCTAAACTCTGCTCTCCAATAGTAGGCACAATGAACAGAGGCACGGAGTTATGTACCAACCCAAGGTACACCAATATCTCCGAGTCCTTTCCTTGTGCAATGGTGCGGATTCCGTTCAGCGGCAAATCTTCCGCGGATGGCTTGCACTTTGAGATAAAGCTGGCTAAGTATCGAGAGAAAAAACAGAAAGGCTAACGAGCTCACCAGGTAGCCAGATCTACTAAATCGCTTTGATTGCTCTCCACGATACTGAGCGAATCGGTACCCTTCAGTAGTCCACTACGGTTCGGCAATTGAGACTTTTTGACTGGATGGAAGAACCAAGGAAATTAACAACGAAGAGGCCAAGCAGGATGAAACAGAACTGGGATTCATTGAACGTGTAATACAATTGCATAGCCTAGGTATGAGAGAAGTTGCGGGGTGATAAGCGGTCTTACAGTGAGCAGACCTAGTATCTGGGATGGGTGGCTGGATTGGTGAAAGGCAACGAAAGCCCTGAGCTATCGCGAGAGTGCACATATCTGATCTCAGTAGTGCTTTCCGCACCCTAAGCAACGTGAGAACTTGGATATGAAAAGTGGGGTGCAGCGTACCGTGTTTCCAAGTCTCCGACCAGTCACTCATCATCGATCGCAGAAAATCATGTTCCTCAACTAGCCGTCGTCCCTCTCCCAGGTGCTTCCTTGATGAATGATAGCACCGCTTGATCCATGCAAAAAACGAGGTGTGAGGGAGCTTTGGGACCATCTGCAAGATAGATGCCAGAATATTGCAAGCCCGAAATTGAGCAAGGCTCACCGGTGAAAAATGTCGAGTTATGAGCAGGCAGGTGTAGTGGGGCGGACCAGCTCTGATTCTTCCCAGTTGCATAGCAAAGTATGGGTGGGACAGTGAAGAAAAGAGGCAGCAGTGGAGGCGAGTCAAAAAGCTTCCTTTCGGTCCATCGGCAGGATAGCATCACATGGCATTTCGGCATGCCAGTGGCATGCCATTGGCATTTTGGACCGAAGTGCCGAAGGTAAAAGGCTAGGTCCTTTTGCCGGAATGCCGGCTACTTCGCCCCTCCACTCACTTCGTGCCTACCCTCCCATTCCCAACAAAAGTCACTGCTCCTTGGCAGCTGTGTTAAGCTCATATAGTTAGAGCAAAATTGTGAACCAACCAAGTTAAAAATTACATTGACTATCCCTCACATTTTGGCATTTAACATGGAGAAAGGTCGAAAATGCCAAAAATGCCGGAAAATGCCGAAAGGTATGATGTCACTCTACCGATGCACTCCTTGGGGTCAATTTAGTACACTACATATTTTCCTCTCTCTCCGTAACGTCCATAAGCACCAGGTTTGCCATTTTGGACTCATGCAAGGCTTTCCCATAACTCTGCTTTCTTGTCGAAGAGGTCACATTCTGCTCGTGACGTCCACCAACTCGGATGATGAACCTGGATGGAACGTAGGATGGTGTTGAGAGCTCTGGACAGCCGAACGCTGATCGAGGTTAAGGCAAGCCACTTTTCGACTTACAGTACTTCAGTTTCAACTCTTAATGAAGTCAGAAAGCTTGAAATGGTCTAAGGCAATAATGGAGGTCATACCTATTCAACACATTTCTATCCGCCATCGCGGTCCTCGAGTCGACAAAAGTGTTTCTCGGATCATGATGACCGTGGGAAATGGTGACGCAAGCTTTCAAGTGAGCACAGCCACACTATATCCCTTTTTGAAACTTTTCGACTCGCCTCCACTGCTGCCTCTTTCTTTCACTGACCCACCCATGTCTCGCTATACCACTTGAAAAGTGGAAATATCTTTCATATGCTCTAGGCGAGAAGCCGCCGTCTGGAACGATGTGGAAAATTATTGCATGGGTACCGGGCATAGGTTTCGGTCACTGAAGTACAGAAGAGGAAAGCTCACCGGATGAGCCGTTGGTGCATGATGGATGTGAAGGTCTAGAGGTCGAGAAGCCCTCATGGATATCTCAGGAGGAAGGAAATTGAGAAGCTCTGAATGAGAGCGGATCCGCCCCATGACATTGGTTTACTCATAACTCGACACTTTTCACCGGTGAGCCTTGCTCATTTTCGGGCTTGTAATATTCTGACATCTATCTTGCAGATGATACCAAAGTTCTTTCACACCTCGTTCCTCAAGTAGCTGGAGGTTGCAAAACACGGTACGCTTCTGATTCCCGTGACCTTTCTGTTCCTTCTCATAGTTAGCAACGGAGCAATCCACCTAAGGATGGTCTCCCACTGTATGGGATCTCCACCACTATGCAAGGAAGGGAACCGGAGAAAATGGTGTACCTTCAATTTGTATCACAATTTCATGTCTCCGGTTCGTTGTACCCGCTTTTGGGAGCAGAGTTCAAAAAGAATCGCAATGTGCTGCTTAATGTCGATTTGTTGGGCACTCTAGGAATTGTCAAGTCGCCCGCCTCCAAGGAAAGTACCCGTGTCCTAATGAATTTGCGTACGTGGCTTGATCAAAGCTTGACTGAGCTTGACCTGTAGGACACGATTTCACTGGCGCTGTTGTGAAGTGAACATCAATCTCCCTTCTGAATACGGTCAGACGGCAGCGTCGAAGGCGAGTGTCATGGTTAGGGAGACGGATCAGGCGGAGGTTATGCTGTATGATGTGTCCCTTGGTCGACGCGATGTGATATATAGGATACACTTTGATTGTATCACTGGATCCTGGAAGGACATATTCCTCAGAAGCTGGATGTGGTCAGACCCTTTCTTTGTAGGACAACAATACGACCAAGAAGTCAAGATACGATGGCAACCGAGAGATACCGCGTTTGGCTTCACTCGCCTGATCGAAGTGATAGCTCGATGTACTGTCTACCAAAGCGATCAAAGCTTCTGTATCACTAGGTCCCAAGATGACATCAAAGTGCTGATACTACCGGGAGATGAACAGATGCGCACGCAGCACCATCACAGCAGTAGAGACACACCGAGCCAGCTGTTCGCTGTTTCTAACCACATACCTTGACACTCGTTCTATAACAGCAGGCTGCTCCTACGTTTTCTGTGTAAGTCTTTGGTTTTTTAACTTGGCATACGTGCTGAAAGATGGTTCTTAGGTGGATTTCACAGTATAGTTAACTGTTCTCTTTGGAAGACACCCCTTTTTTTGGCTATTGCTGTTCGCAATCTGCATGGTCGGATTTTTGTGCTACGTTTGGTGGGTTCTTCTCGCTCTCCGTTTTATCGTGATACTCATGTAATTCTTCAGTGGCTCCCTGTTCATCTGGATCTCAACGATCGCACCACTAGTATTGACGTTCAACATCGATATACAGCCGACCGTTACGGTTGGACAGAATGCCACTTTCAGCTGGACTTGGAACCAGACGGATCCTCCCTTCATCCGCATAGCTCTGAAGACGGATGCAAGTGAGGGCGGATGTCCTAATATTCAGAGTATATCAGATCTTTTCAAAGCATTCAAGCAGGACGATGTCGTAGCATCCCTCAGACTCGACGAATTTCCGACGGAATTTGATAACACGAAGCGTGGATCGGGGGATTTCACGGTCAGGCAGACTGGGTCAGTGCCCCCACTGTTTTTACAAGGAATCTGGTCATCATCTAAAATACACTCAGACTCTGTCGTCTTTGCGCATATTCATCTAGAAGGTAAGTGCAATTTCGCCTTTTCGATTGCTCATCATTGATTTAAAAAAACCAGGGATTCGACCCGCTACGCAAGATTAACCCGCGTTGCTTCATCACAGGAATTTTATGCTGTAGTTAGTGCTGTAGTTGCGTCTCAGGATAGCCGGTAATTGGTGTTTACCTATTTGTTGACCCACGCCTTTTTACTGTGCCTTAATAGCGATCAACTCTCACGGACGAGCATCATTGCCATTTCAGCCGTTGGAGGTTTCGCATTCCTACTAATTCTGGTCATTGTTTACTCGCTGTACCGCCAAAGAAAGAGGCCCCGTGGTTCGCTGATAGGATCTATGATTTCACCGTACCTGTATTTTCAGGCCGCTCTTCGAAGGCCAAAAGGCCTTTGGCGCAGAGCGGGCCCAGAGGCCATACCGACGCAGCATGATGCGCCCTCAGCGACACGTCAACTGGACCCCGAACTAAGGCACGATACTCCACTAAATGCGGGTCATTCCGCTGCGTCGGCGAATGATCAAATCCCAATGACGACCGAAGTTGAATTGGATGCAGGCTTGGATCGGGGTAACATAACTCGGTCTCCACCAGTCAACAATCAGGAAAGAGAGAGGCGGATTATATATCATCATGATAGCGGTTGGCGTCCCGTGGCAAGGGCTGCTGCTTCTCGTCCTGAGGGTGGGAGTGTACTAGAAATGCCACCTCGATACGATGCCTCTGTATGACGCTTCCAGGGCCGTAACTAAAGGTGGTCTCATAAGCTTTCTTCGAAAGCAGGTTTCTTGACACAACGAGTAATGCACCAGACCACCCGAAATGGATGGGGAAGCGTCAACCAATATCAGCGATCCATTGCTTTATTGTCCGATTGCTACCATTAATCATAAGGCGTTCTCGTATTCTGGGGGCGTATCAATGAAAATTACTGCTGCCGGATTCCGGGGGAGGCGGTAGCGCTCTAGGTTGCCATCCACTGTCCTGATGTCGACCGGGAACGGATCCTCGTTGCCATGCAGGTGGAGATGAGGGTTGTCGTTAGACTCTACCTGATCTCTCCTCGAAAATAGGAGGTAAATCGTGGGGTGTGTCGAAATGAATTTCAATATCTGCGCCAGGTACAGGTTCCGGTGTCTCTGCGCGCGGCGAAAATGACGGCGACAGACTTTTTCGAGCAATCGGATAAGGATTGATGGTTACTGTGTTTTTTCTGACTCGCTGATCAAACGAGGTGTGCGTTATCGGTATAAATACAGGCGAAGAGACCTGATACGAGAGCAATGGCGGTAACTTGAAGGAATCCAATCCCAATTATTACTGAACGCTTTATTCGAGATTTAAACACGTTTTTCTCCTCGGAAGTACTGAAGAATGGATATTATTGACAAAAGCAGGTGTGAAGGAAGTAATAAGTCTTTTACTCTGATGCTTGGGGAGGTATAATCGTTTGCTCCGGGAACCTAAATAATGAAAATCGAGACGAGAGACAGAAAGATGGCAAGTACTCCTGCCTACCTCGATGTTTCAGAAGTACTGCCACTTGGGAACCCGCTGGACGCCGAGACTATATTAAGGCATCGGGCTATCAGGCCTTCAGGATTTCCCCACTTCCGGTGTAAGTGGGCGTTATACCTTGGAAGTACTCTCGATGACTGAGAAATGCGAATATGTGATGTATTCTGTGCCGTCGTCAGCTGTGATGCTGCATCTTCGATGAATACTAAGTAACAAATGTTGGAAGTCCAAGCGAGTATTAATGCTCACCTTGTCAGATAACTCATTTCGATCCTGTATAGGTCATCACGCCAGGAAGATAAAGGTTGTTGACAACGTCCACAGCAAAAATGGCAGCCATCTTGGATCTTCTTTGTCCGGCCTTGTGCGTCTGCGGGATAGATAGTAGAGCGATTGAAAATAAAGTGGGACTCGGAGCACCCCCCGTCATCCGAACATCTTATATAAGACTTCGTACCGCTCGGCGATCCCGAGTCATGGTCAAGTCAGTTCGATGCGTCATCCATCTAACTGCGCGCGATGCAGTGAGCAGAGCAGTGATGAGATATCACAATAGGACGTTAGGAGATTAGAATGCACTGATGCATCCGAGTTCAGCGCTTCCTGTCAGGCAGATTTTGAAGGAAGACAAACGAACATCGACGTTAAGGAAGGAGAGTAGGTCCGGCCCGTCTCGGAATTACGCAGCCGAGTTGGCGGCCTTAGCACAGCCACGTATTTTCTCCGCAACGTCCATGACGATGTCGCCAGACTTGCTCAGGCCTCACTACTTTGGACCTACGACAGGCTCTCATTTTGCTTGTGATTCCCACCAACTCCGATCATGGATCTGGATGGAACATAGGATGTGTCGAGAGCTCTGGACAGTGGGTCGACGGACACCAATGTCCTATTGTTATGTAGTACGTTTTATTCTGGATCCTGCCTCTCCTTTTCATGCTCATGTGTCACGGTTAGGATAACAAATGCAAGATCCGTTGGGTTCAATTGCCCCCTTCTTCAAGGCTTTCCCCCTATAACCATTTCCTTATCAGTTCATCGTGGCTCGGCGCATCACACATGCATACCAGGTCGGATGATCATACAAGGATATCCCCCATATGCATCGTATGTTTCATTCTCCCTCCTTGCTCAATTCCTTTGCTGAAAACATCTGTTCTCGATTCGCGATTCTAGGTCTGGCTCCTCCCAGGCATACTGGAGTTCCCCCCACGTGACATATCGCTCGCTATGCGGAACGCGTAATAACTGTACGTTACTTTGGACAGGCCCTATCTACCAGCGTGGTGCCCCCCGCCCTCTGTCATCCAGTCTTTCTGGGCATGACTTCAAAAACACAGGACCACAAATTGAACTCTCCGAATGAAATGCTGAGGAAGGTGAATGATATGATGATTTTGGAGCTTCGTATGATGTCTCGAGGTCAAGAGACGATCTGGGTCTATGGGAAGGAGGTTATCATCTTTGATTGTTGATTGCGTGCGTGCGTTCAGCTGTGACGACGATACACTGTCCTGACCTCTCGTACAGGTTACGCTGAACCCTATGCTTTACCTGTACCATAACGCATATGTCCCGTGAACTTTCTCCCCGGAGAAGCTCGCCGTACAACCGAATGAAGACACAATAAACCTTTACGCACTCCGTTAACCATTCGTGTTCGGCATAGAACCATCTTAACTGGGAAGCTTGCGGGTTTCACGTTGGTTTCATCGCGTCCGCGGTTTCCTTATGCTTCTGATAGGCATCTGTGAGACTATTAAATTAGTCAGGTTCATCCCATCTCAATATCGTATATACAGGTACGATCACTGGATGCGATGCTCGCTCGCTTCTCACTTTCCCATAACGCCAATACAAGGCCGTCATGCCGGGGTATATATATAATGCGTCCTGTTTTCATCCAGTCGTTCCGACATCCAAGATGTTCTTCCGTTTCTCTCCCGTTCTATTTGGTCTCTTCGCCGTCAACGTTCTCGCTTCGCCTGCTCCAGTCGAAGAACGCCAAGCACTCGACCTCACCGGATTGGTTCAACGCGTTGATATCTTCGTCACTCAAAAGAGTAACGATCAAAACTTGGTTGACGTCCAGGTTACCGGTGAGTCGGGTTGATTCTCCTGTTCTTCCTATGTTCACTCACTCATCTATCCAACCTTTCAGCCACCAACCCAACCTCGGAAGAGCTGTCGTTGGAAAGCATCTCCACTACTGCTGTGCGCAAGAACACCGAGACGGTTGTGTACTTTGAGTTGACGCATGACTTTGTGCCTCCGCTCGTCGTACCTGCTCTTGGGGAGCAGCAGTCCGAGAAGATCGTGGATGTGCTCCTTACGAGGGGTATATTGGGCACTGTTGAACTTGTCGAGTGAGTTGTTTGCCCTCGTAAAAGTGCTCTGGTCTGATGATTGATGTACATTCAGACTTGGCACGCTTGACCTGAAAAATACGAGTGTTGTCGTCAGGTGAACTATTTACCTTTCGAAACTGGAGACAGTGGTCTGACCAAACATTCGCAGCGTTGGAGGTGAAAGTGTCGCGGTTAATGTGCCAGATCAAGGCAATGTTGGCGCTGTGTGAGTCGTTTTCTCGTGGTTGTCTTCCTCTATCCGATGATTGATGCAATGCGATGTGTAGGATGCACTTTGATTTTACTAGGTGAATGACTGGATTTTGGGGCCAGGGAGGTGCTACAGATAGTTAAATATATCAGGCAAAACGAATGACACTCTTCTCTGTCCAGCGTGCCGGATATCAATATAATCATCATTCCAACCATCTGTGTGCTGTGACACCCTACGACGCGCAAAGCCTTCAAAGCGTTAGTCGAATTTGCCAGGCTGATCGAGGCCAAATTTCACTACCTGTCAAGCCAGTCCAAGATTCCGTGCCACTTGTCTCCGGTGACAGCACGACCGGGAGATAAAAACAGATGGCGAACACTGAAGCTGACGAACATTGTAGTACAACAGCTGTGGACCTGTTGACGTTAAGTTATTGAGTTTCAGTCCAGAGCCACACGTGTTGATCCGATAGAGCAAGTAAGCTTTCCATGCTGTATAACTGTTCTCAGTGTACATGTTCAACTGCACTACAGCTGCAGCGCCGCTTGACTGCGCCTATGATTCATTAGGCGATCGATGTTCACAACGCACACGATTTGACTGCCGCGCTGTTCACGATGTTAATGGAGTATCATCCCACTCGACGTTTTCCAGGATCTTGACTTAAGAACTCACGTTGTACAGCACATGAATAGGCCCTGTTCCTCATATATATCGGTCTTGAAAGCAATCTATCAAGTTCCCAATTTCCAGAATTTGTAGTTAGCCTATCAAGCCACGATTATGTCGGTCTCTGCTCTATCCCGGTGAGCCCCACATTCGAAAATATTCTCTGAGGTATCCTGACACATTCCAGAAGGATCATCGCATCTACTACTCTACTCTTCACCACTAGATCATCTGCCTTTCTCATTTCGGCGCCATCACGAGTAACGTCACTAGCTGGCACTTCGTTCAGCTGGACCTGGGAGGCGAAGGACCCTGATTGCATTGGAATATGGGTCAGTGATTCAAGTGGTGAATGTCCGCTGCCCAACGACTCGGACAATCCTGACTCCAAAGAGTTGGAGATTGTGGTGGACCGGATCAACTGGGCCAAGGCACCTGACTCACATATTCCTGGTCAGAAAGGCCGGAGTGGGAGCGATTTGATTAAAATACAAGGTTCAGGGTAAGCAATATTTGTTTTATTCTGACTTGAGCTTAATTGACCACCCGAGCAGAAGTGTCACATTATGCGCATTTAGTTATCAAGGCTCAGCGTACGTCTTTCAATGCAGTGTGTACCGGAACTGATGATGAGCAACCTTGATAGTGCTTCTCCTTCGAACGTAAGTTTCCTAAATGCGTCTGCGCCTATTTCGGTCGGGCCCATAACCGATACAACCACGACATGCCCTCCTGGCTCGCAAGTATCTACCACTGTCACCGAGACGACGTCTGTCTCTTCAGTTGTCTTCGGTGCTCCGGATAACAAGGGGTTCACATCGTCTTCAGCCCGCGCCACTGCCATAACCATAGTTGCCATTGCGGTAACCGTGACTCTCCTGGTTCTTCCCATTATCTTCATTCTGTTCCGCAGAAGGAGGCATCAACGACTTCCTCTGGCGGAATCATCGGAAGTTTCCCCTTATCCAGTTATTCAGTTCTCATCTGCACCAACGAGAAAAGAAGGGTATAATCGAACCTCCGAGTGTGATACACTCGACTCTATCATATCCCAAATGCAGGAGGAGCAAGATGCTTCTTCGAGCTCTCCAACTTCTACTCGGGAATTAACGACACATGGCACAGATTTCTCCCCTCAGCAAGAGGAGAGACAAAGACGCATCATATATCACGATGACAGTGGTTGGAGGCCGCCAGCGATTAGTTCCACATCAGAGTCCAACGAAGGACACATTCTCGAGATGCCACCTGATTATGTTGCGGCGTTATGAGCTAGGCGACGTCGCGATGGGGTTTAATATTCCAAAAAAAAAAGTAGTGGGACTGTACATACATCAGAGTAATAATGGAAGCTAGTACTTACCTCCGATATACGAACGTCGTTCTTCTCGACGAATGGGGTACCGATCGGATTCACGGAAGTAAAGCGTGGACAATTGATACAAAATTAATACGAGACGGAAGCGAAGAAGCAAGGAGCCTTGAAAAAGACAGAACATTCCATGATCGTGTGCAAGCTTCTCGCCGCTTTCTTCTATTTAGCCTTTGGCACTTACTGCGTACACTAAAGCTCTGTATCTACCTTTCTGTCGTTTCTCGTCTTCCCGTCCCGTCAAAATTGCTGATCCCTTGCCCTATCGCATAAAGGAGGCGGGCCAAAGCGGAATATTTGGAGACGACTACTTAATCGTGTATCCAGGCAAGCTGTTCAGAGTTCAGATGATTCTCCCGTCCTAGGGGACCCGCATAATTTTCCTACGATCCCGTACTTTGAGCACACTGGTGATGGTTACGAGGATTTTTTCGGCACTAGATGGGTGACTTCTTGGTGATGCAGGCCAGGATTTTTCCCTATCATCCTTGTCGTGAAATAGTGTTTTTGCATCCTCGGACTCGTTTCGGCCTTTTCTCATATTACTCTCACATGTTTCGTCTCTTGGTTTCGTCTCATATAAATTACCAACTCACATACATATTTCATACATAAAATACAAAATCTACTATAAAAACTGTACTTATTCTTTACTGATGGACAATTGATCTGACTTCTCCAATTTACGACAATCCTCTCAGGCATACCCGAAGTGTCCTGGAAGGAGAAATCTGTGTGTACCAGTGCCACAATGATCTTGTCGCTAATGCTCAGTGATCGGCTTCAAACAAACATTCCAGACCATCATTGTATGCGCATGCTATACCGGGCAACCGGTTACACTCATACCCGACCGATTAGCTAATACAAAAAAACGCCCGCGATTCCCACTCGTAATGTGCTACAAGACTAAGCTTCCGAGGCATTCGAATCGAAGAGAACCAAATCTTGGCAGTGAACATTGAACTGCAATATGAAGTTCGCCTAGCATCTACTACACCCCATGTTCTGTATTTTAATTCAGAGTTGTGCTCTTATGCATCCCTCTTTTTCCCAAGAGCAGTGAGTTTCCCATCTTATCTCTACCTCAAGGCTTGCAAGTCTCAGTTTCAGCGTGCTGGCATGCTGTTTTTCCCTCGGTAAATATTCCTCTAGCAAGAGAAATCGGAACCAGCTTGACCAACCACTGTTCCGGCTTAGATGAAGAATTATTGTACTTCTCGTAAACTCCTGCTCAGAATTCAATATTTCCGTCCCCAGCGTTCTAATCGTGAGCAAATCTCAACGAAGTGACAGGGTTGCTTAATGACATTGCACCATCTTCTGGGTGATTATCAGCAATTTTTGTGTCACAATTTATCCTTCTGATCGTTTCTCCAGAACACGTTGGGTGGAAGGATTTAGCTTCGTGCTGGAAACTGGGAATTAGCAATCGTTATGAGAGCCCTCATATTGAGACTTGACCCCAGATCTTCTTCAGAGGACAATGTATTCGTTGATATATTCAGCATCTCCCGGTCTCCTAAGAGAGGTCGGTGCCGGTGCAACGAGAACAGCTCCTCAGAGCGCTACTAAATCTCTGTAAGCACATGTGTCATAAGATACCTTCCACTGTAACACTGGCGGCTGAGTCACACCAGGGCTACTGTTATCATTACCGCATTTTTCACAAGTGTACGCCTCACGAGAATGATACACATAGTAGGTGAAATTCTATGCGCTCTGTCTGCGTGTCCTTCCTTGGTCTTACCATTGTTCTGATTATTCTCCTCAGGAAAAGGACGTGTAGCTAGAGCCAAGGAAAGAAGGTCCCAACCTATAGCATCGCCATTTGGAGAACCGAATGGTATTATGCGGTACCGCATTTACATGAATTGGCATGCAGTGGCTCAAACGAGGCGAATGATCCGTATCAGAATAATCCGTAGTGAATTGCCTCAATATGCACACGAAGAGACGACGAAGCGTTCGAATGAATGCTCCGCAGCCGTACACATCTATATTCAACAATACTAGAGCCATCACGCTCCCAAGATGACTTTCGAAGCGGTTCGATGGGATTCAACCGGGGCTAGGCGAAACAGTTCCCGCAGTGGCTTGCCCGGCTTCCTTGAGAGAATCATATTTAAACGCTGAGCGCGTCAAAACGTTCGATTTCAAGTTGAAAGCTTGCACCTTCATCATTCCCATCATGTTGCATAATACTTAAGAGACAGTATGGCAAGAATACAGGTGTCATTCACCACAAACAGTTCTTTCCTGGCTGGCCCCCCTTTTTTTTTTCTGACCCATTCCTTCTGAATCTCTTAGGCAGCTGGGATGCATAAGCTCATTCTTTTGTCAGCGTACATTCATTAATCCTCTACACATCCGCTGACTTTGATTAAACAGAATACTACTTTCATTCATCTATGCCGCCGACGCAGTCAACATTGTATTCCCTCAGCCTCTAGTTGCTGTTGAGAATAACGACTTCTCTTGGACGCGAAGCGAGGGGGATCCCAAGAATTTCTATCTAGTCAAGCAGAAACTTGATGACCCTGGAGGAGTCACAGCCTTTTCTGAGAAGATCGATGTCGTGGCTGGCGATTCTCAAGCGGGGAAAGGGAATATATACTTCAGACGAGCAGGGTAAGTTTCGTTGCTCGAAAATGTCACAATGTTCATCTTTTGCAGTCTGTTTCGTGTAGTTGTTTTCACCAGAAACAACCGAGAGTATGTTTAAGCTCCACAGAACGTGTGTAAAATTATAAATTTGTTTGCAGAGCGCAGAGGGCCCTCTTCTCTACCACGGTTACGGTTTCACTGAATCCGACTTCTATCGGGGCCTTGACACAGTAAGTCAGATGCTTCCCCATTTCCATCACAGCTGAACGAAGCAATAGGACCCATACCCCAGCGGCACCATTACCTTCTCCAACATCGAAAAGTCACTCGGGCCAGCAGAGACCGTCTGTCTCATCAACAGGAGCCATTGCCGGAGCAGTGATCGGTGTAGTAGCACTTGTATCCCTCACTGTTACTGTTTTCTTCCTGCTGCGTCGGAGGAATCGGCTCCAAAACATAGACGCGCTCATAGTCCCTTTTCCAGACATCGAATCCGGTCCAACAAGAGCACAGAAGGGGAGAATGCGTTCTCCGGGTAATGTACAAGCCAGACCCACTCGTACTCCCACTTTTCTTGCTTTGAGGGACTATTTGAATAATGATCGGCAAAGAACTCGAGGGGCAGAAGGGCAGATAGTTGTACAACATGGGGACAGTGGTTGGCGACCATTAGGAGTGCTGGATATGCCCCCTCAATACGATACTGCGAGATGATCAATGGACTGCCAGTACGGGATATTGATATCGGGAAGGAGGGTATCATGTTGCAAGTTCACCTACCGCGAATCAAGCCCCGGGAGCAGAAGATGAATGGAGATGGACACTGTAATCACGATAGGGACATTTTAAGTGTATTGCGTAACAAGCGGACCATGCAGTAGAGTACGTCATGTACTTTCAACTGCAGAACGTGAAGGGATCAGTGAACGCCGGGAAATGCTTGCATTACGGGGCTTACTGTGAATGAACCGTTTCTCGTAGGCTCACCTGGAACCCAAGGACAAACCCAAATCTCCAGCTTGGATTGATCTCGTAAGGTGAATCATTAAGAATGTGACAAACGTGCCTGAAATCTAGTCCATGTTCGAATGTTGTATGATACGTTCCCCATCGTTAGTGACAGTGGCATCGAAGCAGAATGGAACGCGTCATTGGACGTTTGTTGACGGGAACGTTGTAGCAAAGTTGTGCTTGTCGACGAAGACTGGCAGTGAGAAGGCAGTGGTGGAAATTTAAAAGGGGTGCTGGTTGATGGCTTCTGGACAATATGGGTACACATATCGTATTTCCATAGCGCCATAGAGGTCAAAACCTGGGATCGAGACTGCAAGAGTAAAATGGGAATGCACCTGGTCGTCAAAGTCCCTAACCTCGCTAATCAAAATCCCGTCTCTCTCGAACTTCGTCACTACTGATCAACATAGTCAGTGATCAGTCCAGATAGATGAAAATGTACCGGGGTTGATGAGAAACGCGTGTTGTCACATCCCAGTCACGGCTTGTCGCAAAAGGCAGCAGATCCCACGGTCATGCGAGCAGGCACAGCATCCTCTTTCTTTTTTTCCTTCCCTACGTCCGATAACAAGCCAAGGTGCCTTCTGGATGGTGAGCGACTTGACATATGTACGTAAAAAAACCTACGAGCGAAAATATCTTCTCACTGCTGTCTAGACTGGATAGAGTCGAGGCCTAACCCCATGAAGCGGTAATCGGCGGTCACACACACAAAATCTCGTCGATTGTTTCCACTGTTGGGTGACCCTGAAATGATCGATACGAGCGACTAGAAGGACGACTGTCATTACAGGGATTCTCCTGGATGCTTTGACGTACAAGTCAAAGACAACGTTGCTTCTTACTCGGCTGAAACGTTGATGGCCCGCGACTTCAGCTCAATCCAGCAGAAGTTGGTCTCGTAAACCTTCTACTTCCCTCACCACTTCAACCCACGCTTGCTCACAAAGGGTATCACTCGTTCGACTAGGATATAATGATAGTTAGGAGGCGAAACTTTGGCGATCTCGACATTCAGCCTGACAAGGCGGAGGTAGCATTTTAGATAGCCAGACCTGATATTACGTTTGATATGTACACATTTCATTACAATCGGAAGTCATATAATAAGTGGCATTTCAGGGAGAGAACGTGCTGGGAGCGAATCATGCATTGAACAATGAGAAGGTAGAGATAGACAATCAGTTCTTTACAGGACGGTCAGGGCTGTATGCTGGTGGCGTATCAGCGGCCTCTGACGGAGCTGATTGAGAAGATCCGGCAGTTTGACCCCATGAGCCGTCTCCGGAAGGCATCGTCCGGTGCTGGCGAGAACTCGAAGCACTACTCGTGGTCCCGTTAATCGCATACCTCGCTCTCCCTTTCGACATTTCATACCCAGCGGAGGGTAAATTCGTATTTGATGATCGAGGAGAGGTATAGGCCGATTGAGGAAATGGCGATACACCGGGGTGAACGTTCGCTAACGACGGCTGAGTTTGATGATGATGCGAAGTAGACTGAGCCGCGAGAGGAAGTGGAGGTGGGTCTGCGGGGAGTCGGATGACTCGGTAATGACAGAAACGATACAAAATGAAGGCTGTGAGAAGTGAAAGCGCGAGGACACCTCCAATCACGCCACCAATCACAGGTCCAGCAATACTGGGTGCTTGACTACCTGAGCTACCGGGCACCGAAGATGCTGATTGTGTTACTGTTGTCGCCAGCACGGAGGCGGTGAAAGTCGATGAGCTTCCTATGTTCGCAAGGAGACTGTTCACAGGGGTGGTTCCAGATCTGTTTCGGGGGCACACTGATCAATCATAGTATCTGTAGTCGCAGGGTTGAGACGTACGTTGCGTTGTATGAGAAAGCACATGTTTGGAAGGTTCTGCAAGTTCCTTAGCACTTGTGTTCAAAAGGTAATAACGGTCGCCACGTACCCTGCATGCCCAGCATAAAATCCTATCGATCCAATCCTGTCCTGAATGTTTAGGACCGTGAATGACTGCTCTCGCTTCGGGGTACCGTTGACATCGCAGTCTGCAACTTTCGAGGTATCGTACAAAACGATGACAACACGGTCAGGCTCGCTTGTCAACCACGTCCATCTTACGGGGAACTGGTCCGTGACGATGACACTGGATGGCACTTCGAGTGAGAAGGAGTGGACACCGATGATTGATATAAGGAAGATGAAGACGCTGAAGTAGATGAAGTTAGTGAGTTAATGACTGAAAAGCTTTCTTGGGCTTACTAGAGGTATATCATTGTCTTTCAGTGCGTTGAAAACGAACTGGGCGGAAGGTCTTGGGGGAAGCCGTTCTACGGTGAGAAAGGGTAACCGCAACCAGGCGTGGAGTTCGGTGTGATATATTTATGTCCCAGCGCGCCATGAGGACTTCCAGCGGCACTAGCTCGAGTCCCCGAGCTGGACCAATCAAAATCGGGGATGATCACGTTTGGCGCCTAACGAACTCCATCTGGCAGTGCGCGCCGGTCAATTCCAGGCCTGTAGAACTGAGTTGCAGGGCCCCTTTTATCGAGATTTCCGTTTTTGGTAAGGAATCGCGGCGACGAATGGGGAAAGCGGCGGCGTTTTTGACGCCTACAACCAGCAACAATTTGTTGTCTCTCTCCATAATGATTTCCTCAAACCAAGAGGCAACTTCTTTGAGAAGATACAAAAGCGTTCGTCGATGTGGTTGGATACTGGCTGATATGGAAGAAATTTCATCTCCACGGCTGTCCCATCGGACCCTCCCCATTCGTCGCCGCGATTCCTTACCAAAAGAGGCCCTGCCAATTTCAAACTCAGTTCTGCCAGGTTTCTAACCGCCCTCCCTCCACTCAGCAAAGGATCAAGGTAGAACGCCGAGGCTATCCCAGGACTTGGTTCAAGCAAATTTTGGCAGGAGCCTCGTTTCTCGATCCTGACAGTTCGAAGATCGAGGCTATGATTCCGACCCCTCGAGAGATCATGCGACACCGAAGATCATCAAAGAGATGTGATGTGAAAGAGACGAGGCCGTGGCGGTTGTGGTTTGGGCGGTGCTCGTGGAAAAGTTCCTTGGACATCCCGTCGGGCATATCCAAGCTTCCGGCATCTGCGGACGTAATTACCATCAATGTCCTTCGGTGAGATGTACGAACCCTCATATTATCTATGGAAAAAAAGTATATGACACCGGCGGAAAATATCTGACTTGAAGTGACTACTACTTTAGTTTTTCAAACGACGACCCCCAGATACACTGGCGTATGAAGGCGGCGTCTCTGTACCTGACTGAGATCCCCATCCTGCTTCACTAGGTGTTGTAGTTGTACCCGGTGGAGGCGACTGAGGGGGATAAGTACTCAGAGCTGTACTATCCGTATATCCCTCAGCCGTCCTAAAGTACGTAAAGTACCCAGCTTGTCCTCCATACTCCGTCTGGGGAGACGACGTCCCTCCGACATTAGCTGTAGTCATTAGAGCCTCGTTGGAATCCGATCCGGGTTGTGTTCGAACCAGCCGATAGCGGCAAAACCAGAAAGGCAGGAGGACTAATGCCAGAAGGAGAGCAAAAAAACCTCCAAGCACGCCCCCAATGATCGGCCCATCATGATTACCATTCGAGCTCGCATTAGAGCCTCCAGTCGAGGAGACTCCCTCAGTGACTGTAACGGTTTGAGTCGCAGGAGGAAGATTGGCAAATATATTGGTCGAGTTGAATAGGCTTGCTCGCAGGCTACGTTCTGGAGGTTCGCTAAAATCCCAAATCCCAATGAGTTTGGATGAATGTGACAGTGGTATCCGATGAGGCTTACGACTGATACGAGAAAGCACACATAATGAATGACCTGTAGAGGTATGTGGGCTCAACATCCAAAATATATCATTCGAATGCAAACTCACCCCGAATGCGGCACTTGGATTGCCTCCAGTTTACCCTGCCCATTCGATACACCCTGCACTGTGATGACCTTCTCTCGGAAGGGGACATTGCTCGCTAGGCATTGCGGCGTTCTAGTCAGGTCCAAGAGGAGGATCGCAATGTTCTGTGGGTCGCTGCTTTCTGATGTCCAATCGACACTAAAGTCTTGCAGTACGGTGATATTTGAAGGAACACTGAGAGTAAAAGCGTTTGCCGCGCTTGTGCCCAAAATACAAAGCGGGAGAAGCGTGCTAAAGAAGTAAGAATTTAAAAATCAGCAGAAAAGTGGTTTCAGAAGACAAGCATACCGGACAAAGAGCATAATGAAGGGGAAAGGAATGTTCTCACCGCATTCTTCAAGTTTGGTAATATGTATAGGGTGATTGAGTTGGTATCTGAGCGCTGTCCGCGTTCCCCGTGTCATATCACGCAATGATGTACGGCGCCATTCATAATCAAGCGAACATTTCGACATGTGGAGAAAATGCAAGTCCACGGTTCGGAACAACCGAAAAGATTACATCCCTGACAAGGGGCTTAGTGAGTATCTTTTCGGTGGACGGCACAAATCGAGGTGAGGACGTCGCTTACTGACACTGTAAATGGCTGTGACAGAACCCTGCCTTTCCCTTGATATTCAGAGTACAAAGAATATGAAATGAGTTGTATTGAGGCTGCGTCGGACTCTGGACCCATCATCAAACAGGAACTAAGTCGTCGTCGCTTCCAGAAACAGCTTGCCGACGCCACAATTCCAAGTCTTGTTACAAAGCAGACGCGTACGACGGTGGCATCTCCACCACGTTCGGCTCTCGTTCTCCTTGTTCTGAATCTCTTGCCTCGTTCCTCCTCTCCTTCGCCATCTTGTCCGATGCGAAATACGGGTCCACAGCGTACTTTGAAAACGTCCCAGCTATACGTTTCCGCCTTCGGTAACGCATGAACAGGAACGTTAAAGCAGCTAGTATCGCGAGAATACCACATATACCTCCAACGATACCTCCGATAGCTGCATTACCAATGCCTGACCTTGAAGTGCTACTCTGAGTCCGGTTCTCGCTGAAGATGAAGGAGTTAAGAAAAACAATGAGGGTTAATGAGTAGCTGGTTTACCTATTGTCATCTGGAGAACTAGTAGGCGCTGAGGCGACAGTTTGAGAAGATATCATTGTTTGCGCGAAAAGAGACGGTATATTCGGAGACTGGTACACGACTTGTCCGGGTTGTGAGGGAGGCCTGTTGGAAACGAGGATTATGTTATCAAGATTACGTCTCTTGAAAAAGAAGAAACATACATCGATAAGGCACATACAAAATACGATCTTCACATCACGAGTAAGCCATCTGACCAAGATCCAGGCCAAAGAGACGCGACTCACCCAGGCGTATCAGCAACGAATTTAACCCTGATCGTTTGACTCTCGGGGAGGTCTGGTACCCTATTCGGCCCTACCCGTTCCTTGGTCAATGTCGTGACATTGCGCTCCAGGGCGTTGGCGCAGTCGGGTACTTTAGACTGGTCGAGCAATGCTACAGTGATATTGGGAGCATCCGTAGCATAGGTGATGGTCCAGTTTACCCAAGTAGGTTGTAGAGCGAGGAAGGATGTTGGAACAGATATTTCAAACCCCAAGGAGAATGACAGGGAGAGAAAACTACATTAGAAACGCGTCAATTACGTTTCTGAAACGCGGATTATTTCAAACATACAGGACGATAAATCGGAACATCCAGGTTCCGTGCTTATGAAGTTGGTTTGAAATGGGGCAAAACGTCCAAAATGACGAGTTTTGCGCTGGCTTTATCAATGAGGACTTTGGTTGTCATGGTTTCCCGCTCTGAAGATTGTGAGATTCTTGTCACCATACATCAAAGTTTGTAACATGGTCTAATCTTAAGACTTTGCCTTGCCTGAAGATTCGGCATCGGCATCGGTATACTCTGGAGGTGTACCCATCATATCCACGCTTTGAGAATCAGCCTCAGGTCTCCACCCACTATCAGCGTGAACAATTACTCGTGGTGGTACCGGTAACGACCCGGCCTCCGCTCTTTTGCCATCCGAATTCTGCTCGAATGGATTGACCACAAGTGTCGACGAGTCAAGGTTTCCGAATCTTCTGCGTCGGCGGAGTAGCACGAATACGGTCACCGCGATAGCTATCAATAAAGCGAGCACGCCAGCGACAATGCCTCCTATAACACCGGAATTGATAGACCTCTGAGTTGAACTTGGGTAAAGCGGTGTAAGTGTCACTCGCAGACTAGGATATCTAAAGAGCACTTACCGAATTTCGGCTGCTGAAGTCTGTGCCGGAGTTGCTGAAGCTGGAGTTGCGGTCACAGGAATGACAGAAGATGCAACAAATAATGAGGGTATTCGATTGGATTGGAAGAAAGCACCGGTGGAAACACCCTGATTGTTCCTGTCAGAGTCAAGGTGAGTAATTGATGTTGAACATATGGTGATGGGTGATGTTAATACACTGTATAGGCACATATCACGAAAACCCTGTGCAAGATGCGCATGCTGTGTTCAGTTAAGGAGAAATGAAACAAAACATGAACGCACCCTGTTCGATTAGCCGTGAACGTTGTCTCTCCAGTAGAGGCCGATAAAACATGGGATTCCTCAACGAGTGAGACGAGCAGAGGTAGAGTTTGCAAGTTGGCGCATTGGGTGGGTAGCTTGTTTGCATCGAAAAGACCAATATTGACTGTTCCTCCTTTTGAATGCCGGGATTGGTCACTGTCTGATTCTACCCAGCTAAAGTTTCCTGGCTGGTTTGGGATAAGGGAGTCTGGGACACCCATCTCGAAAGCGGAGGTAAAGTGAATGATGAAACCACATGAGAAAAGAGGAAATAAACTGTTAAAATCTCAGTAAATGTAGGAAATATCGATGGAGCTACTCACTAGAGCATCCTGGCTCGAAAACGTAGAAAGAAACCCGTTACCGCGTGGGTAAAATGATAAGGATCATCTCTTCTGTCGTTAACGGATAGGTGTCTAGATGATATCTGTTTGACCCGATAAAACACTGCTTGTGCCCCATCCGTTCTGAAAATAGAGGTCGGCCCATGAAGCTGTAAGTCAGATTGGCCTTGGTTGCGGAGTTGGAGATGATGGATGTAGACAACAACCGAACGCGTCATCGTAAAACCCAGGCTTTCGGACTTATCGGCCTCTGGCCCCTGGCTTCGGCCGTCGACAGGAGTACCGAAGATTTATCAGTGCCCGCAGCGATTTGAGTCTGCGGAGACTAAAACCTTTCACCTTTACGAGGCTTTAGTTACCTTAGCTAGGCTTAAGGCTTACCTTGCCTTACCCATCTAGGGTAAGATGTTGTTCAATGTATTCAACACGTGTCAAACCGGGGTCTGGGCCGCCACCTGATCCGCCAAAATATTCACAGTCGCTTCTTTATGTTGTCTTCATAAATCGTACGACATGGAGCTCTTAGGAACCACCTTTGCCGGTAGGATCTCGTCTCCTCGTTCATCTCGTTAATCTGGACTCATGAAGTAAACTTCAACAGAATTATCTGCAGAATAAGCATGTTTGGATTGGCTGTGCCGTGTGCGAAAGGGCGAGCCTTTTGCTGGTGTGTCGATGGTACAGGAACTAGGTGGACTTGACGACTCCCAATTTCCGATATCATCTTGACGGATACAGCGGTACATGCACTATCGCGCTTCGCTGGTTATTATCCAGAACATCGCTAGGAGAAGGCTTGCCGTCAACATCCAGCAATCAAGACCGGACCTATTATCGTCGTCACCCCCAAGTCATCCACGTGCACATCCATGACTCGAACCTCTATGCGCTGTCGAGCATCATGCCACTTATCTCCTCACTCAATCTCGCACTACGGCACTTAAAGAAGGCGGATCGCGTCAGGACTGAGGAATCAGTGCCGCTCATCTCTTGAGAGTAGGAAGGCGGAGGAGGTTTGGGGCTGGGTACAGGTGAAGGACATCATCAGCAAAATGGACACCTAAATATAATAAATTATAATGTATTTTGCTGATTTTAGTCCATTGTAATAGATTAAAATCAAGCAATGCTATTACAATACATTAAAATGCATTAAAATGAGACTGGTGTTATTATAATCCATTAAAATACAATAAAATGGGATGGTATTATTATAGTGTATTAAAATGCAATAAAATGAGACAGAGTTATTATAATGTAGTAAAATAGATTGTAACAGAGGCAATCAAAACAGTGCATTTTTATGCCTTCCAGAGGACAGGGAGAGGACTCTATAAAGTGAAGGGAAGCTTTTGGTTGGGGATTTGATCAATAGAAACAGCAAGGGGGTGGAGATAGGTCTTTTGAGTAAAGGGATATATTGCACTATGTGTGGTGGTAAGTATATGGCACTGTGGTACAGTGGTCTTGAGCACCCTGTGGCTGCTAAGGTTGCTGACTAATCCACCTTGAGGTCAAGGGTTCGACTCATGGGGGTTGTAACAAAGAAATATTATTTCTTTTTGTCCCCGACCCCCAGGTGGGGCCGATGCATTATAATGGCTGAAATACATTATAATAGCCAAAATACATTATAATAGCCAGAATACATTATAACCATTTTGCTTCATTTTAATCCATTAAAATAAAGGAACAACAATTATATTACATTAAAATACACCATAATGATTATAATGTATTTTGGCCATTATAACGTATTTCACTCATTTTATTCCAATATATTTAGGTGTCCATTTTGCTGATGATCAGATGCTTGCGAGGACGAGGGATGCCCTCATAACTGATGTCTTTTTTCAGGAAGAAGCTATACTGGGGCGGGTTACTAATCGTAATCCTCGCCGACTGATGTCATCCTTCGTCTCGCTTCCTGCGTTGATGCTTTATGAGAGTAATCACAATCCTCGTACTAGTCGTGCTGGCTTTTGCTTTTGAGGCCCCAGATTACCCAGCGTCAGTATATTCCAGTACTTCGCTTGGAGTATACCATTGCGCCGATGTGTACGTGCGCCCTCCTTCCCTTAAATCTTTATACGCCCCAATCTAACGTCAACGCAACAAAAGCGTTCTCGAGGACCGGTACAAATACGGCACCATGGCTATCAACCAATCCGGTTATCATGGAGCGACTAGGCGTACTGTTTGGCCTGTGAAACAACTTGAAGAAACGAAGGAGCATTTGCATGTAGCGTGAGTTTTTTTCGGGCGAAAACTGGGGTGTTTACCGTGACTGATACGATCATTTGACAGACCTTTGTGAACAGTCTTCTGTGTTACACTAGACCCGGATCCTAGTGCGACCTTTAATGTGACAACTAGCTCAATCTCTCACCAATAATTAACATTCTACACTGCCAAGCTTCTGTATACAGTGTAGCCACTGGCGAATTGCACCCGTTACTCTTCTCCAATTTTGATACACGTTTTCTATTTCGCCCTCGAAGTTCCAGCTCCATCTCACACTAAAACTACACGAAACCCATAGTTACTTCAAAGAATCATACGCTGGAGGCGGTGCTTCGGCTTCAGATCCTCCATTCCCACTTGATGATCCAGTTATCCGACTATCCGCCACTTGCACAGGCTCTGCGTATGCAGGCACTTCAACTCGCTCCGATGACACCTGTGAAGCAGGAACAGATGATGTAGAGGGCGACATCTGCGATTGTGGTGGAATGGGTGTCTGATATGTGCTTGGAATCGCTGTTGGTCCTATTGGCATTAGCATTGGCATCGATATCATATTGGAGGGTGGTAGAGGAGCGATGGGAGGTGAAGTCTGCTGTAAAAGAGGCTGCGACTGTGCTACCGTATTGTAATGAGATTGAGCCGGTAGTGGGGGTTGTGGTCCATAGGAAACAACAGGTGAAATTGTCGGCGGCTGTTGCTGTGGTTTAGCGATGTGACGCGCGAAGGAAAGTGGGAGCGGCGGGATTGGGAAATCGCTTCCCGTATTGTTCATATTGCCATAGTAGTAATATGGCAACATGGAAGGCGGTGGTGGAGGAGGAGGAGGAGGAACTGGCTCTGCTGACACCATCACGATTTGGTTTGTTCGAGCTCTTCGTCTCCGACGCCTTATAATCTGAATGATAGACAACAAGACGAGGAAACCGGCTACTGCTCCAACGATTTGCGCTATGAGTCTGACAGATATACGTCGTGAGTGGTTCAGGTCAATAGTTTCTGCACGACTGACCGGGTCGTAGTGTTGTTATTTGAAGTAGAGGCAGACGTGGAGGCAGGAGTGACCGAAAACATAACAGATTTGAAGATGGCTTGTCTAGTTGACTGTCCAGTTGCACGACCTGATAGGGCGCTTTGGTTTCTTGGTTAGCTATCTATGGATTAATACCAGGAAAAACCTGCCTTGAAGCTAATATCGACGTTGAACTTGCAACTGATGCTGACGTCGAGGATGTTGATGTTACGATTTCATAGGCACATAGGTAAAACGATCTATCTCAAACATTCAGCTAATTCAAGCTGTATGGAATAAAGAATTCAAACACACCCTGTCTTGGAAGCTGTCAAACTGAGTGTACCACTGCTAAAATCCGTGCGTTGTATTGAAGCGTTATCTTCTTGCTTCTGTACCTGATCCGAATCTGTTGTGCAGTTCAGGACTGTTGAAAGGTCGAACATGACCACGGATATGCTCTGAGGATCATTACGGTTCCGTCTCCAAGCGAAGCTGGTCTGCTCGTTGACATACATGCGGGAAGGGATAATGACGCTAAAGCATTGTGAAGGAGCTGGGAGAGACAAGAAACTGCCATTGAGTGATGTCAGCCAAAATGTAAGCCCAAGCTGGAGGGGGACGTACACGATTGTGGAGAAGAGAAGAGTCAGGAACATCTCGTTGGTGAGAAAAAACAAGTTCAATCTTATATGACTGGGTGCGAGGTATCTTCTCCCGCGTTACCATCATTCTCTTTCGCGAGCTGACAGCAAGTTGACGGGGTTTATATTGGCCTGTCATGAACGGCAATGTCACCGAGTTACCAGGAGAGAGACAAAACTAAGTCATTTCGATGGTTGATTTTAAATGCAGATAGTGCATCAATAATCCATAGTATATCATCTGAAGATGGACAGAAAAAGTCTTCCAAAATGAACCAGCGAGTAGCGGACCACAGATGACAACGGCTCAAAACAATAAAGGAGACAATCTGTGCCTTGTGAATGGATTCCTCTGCATTGCGGTATTCTCGGAGCGGTTTTCGTCATAGCCTTGTGCCATTAGGCGGGAACGTACAAAAAAGAGTTACTGCATTGCGGCCCGCTAGACATGGGCATGGCAGGCTGATGGCAAAACCTCGGGGACAAGTGCCGTAAGTAATAGCCAGGTTGAGTTGAAAATGGGAGCTGAAGAGAGGGAGTGTCGACTGCTTCTAATCCGTAAATATGCTAGACGATAGCTGAACGGGAAGAGACTCCAATTCGGGGGTTCAGAACGTGGAAGTAAAACGGAAGGTGTACTTCGTGGGAAAATCATTATCTGATTCATTTTCACAACAACAACGGTCAATCACGGTGTAGATCACAACATGCAATGACAATGATTTCTTCACATCTACACACATTCCTCGTTTAGCATGATTCTCGCCTATAATCTCGCACGGACAGCTTCACTTTCGTTCCTCTCAAGCGCTAACGACCTCGCTGAGCAAAATGCACAAACAGCCGCCATGTCATACTCAAGGGAACCTGAACGAATGAAGATAAACGAGAGGACTCGCGGATCATCCAAACAGAGTTCATGATCTCAGTCATCCATCACTGTCGCGGTATCAAGAGTGGCTCAGAATGGGGGAACAGTCTGACTCATACGCTGTGCGTCAATATTCGTGTTACACCGTACCAGACATTAATTGATACAGATATTGTCCTGATGCTACTGCTTCAGAGTCTGCCAAACACATCTAGCAGAAATCCTGATCTCTGCCCTTTCATCTTGCGGACTCATAGTCTGGCGGCATCTCCTCCGTCCACGCGACATTGTGAGTCCCAGGCCTCCACCCACTGTCTCTATGAATGAGTACTCGCGAGACCGGGCTCGTGAGATCCAGCTCTGGTTGTGATTCTGACAGTGAACCCGGTTGATCTCTTATTGTTGATCCTTGCTCTCTTACTGGTGTTGATATTGATGTCTCCTGTGTCTCCTGTTTAGCTCTACCTGAGAGCGGCGACTGGCCTATAATAGGAGAAATCGAAGAGACTCCAAGCGATCCTGGTATGGTCACTCTGAGATTTGCCATCGACTCCGAGGACTCATACTGGAACGGCCCGGGAGTGATGGGAGGGGTAGGCAACCAAACTTCCTTCTGTTTCCGGCGTCGACGACAGCAGAGGAAGAACAAGATGGGGAGTATGATGAAGAGACCCCCTGAGCCTCCTATAATCCCAGCTATAAGCCTAACACTTGGTGAGTATCCTTCTATGCCGCTTCTCATGGAATTTTGCTTACGGCGTTTTGCTCGTAGCGCTCGAATTTGATCCAGGTGTGGCTGTATTATTTGGTGCCGACATCGGTGTATCTGTACCAGAAATCGAAATCGCAGTTGATTCCGCACTGCCATCGGTCTGTGCACCGAACAAAACTGCGAGAAACGCTGGAGATTTGAATATTACAGTTGCATTTGATGCAAGGTCGTCATTTCTGCTGGGCACTTCTGTTTCAGCCCTGCGGAGCTATAGCGGGAAACGCACGTACGCTGGATCGACAGGATACCCGCATAAATAGAATTTTCTGTCTCGTCTCAATCACCAACCAATGAATCTGGATTCTGGGACTCACCCCATCTTGGATGCCCTTAATGAAATCGATCCACCATGTACGGATGGGTGTCGTATAAAGGCACCATCTTCCTCCTTCGCTACCATCTCATTTGGATCCGTTAAACATTCTGGACCGATGGAGTCGAAATCGAACATGGATACTGTAATGTTTGTAGGGTCGTCGACCGTCCAATTCCAAGTGAACTTGGTGCGTTGGTTGATGTTCATGCGATCTGGAGTGGTTACTGAGAAAGACCGTGCTGATGAAACAAAGCTGTTCTTGCTGAAAATTTATTCAAGGGACCAAGATGAAAGAGAGCGTACAAGGTGAGGAGTGCGGCAAGAATAAGGATCAAAACCATTGTGGCTGCTGTTCATGCGAGATACAGTGGGGAGTTGCAACAAGCAGCTATAAAAGGCAGCAAGGATGAAGAAGCGAGTACACGGTATTTTCAGATCTCTGATATAACAATCACATCGCAATGACAGTCTTTGATCTTGTTCACGAGCTTGATTTCTCATGCTTTGGATTGATTTCGTGGCGTTTGAAGAACTGCTCGTAGTTAACCTGTATTCTAGGCCGCGACGACGAGGGATTCTTGATGCTGCCAAGCTCAGCTGAGAAAAGGGAGCTTTGATCATTTTTTTTATTACTTGAGGAGCGGAGGAAAAATGCATTTATCGAGCAAGTAATGACGCGGGTAGATACCGAGGAAAAGGCATCTTCTTCCCACGCATGATTTTCTCTTCATAACCACCACCATCCCCAAACTGTCCTGCTGGAACAGCATTCCGCAAAGGAACATATGGAGCCTTCGTATCTGGCTGGGGAACGTCAAATGTCATCAAGAAAGGCAATAATGATTGAATGATTTAGGTCATGAGCGATAAGATATCATTCCTTTCTGCCTACAATCAGACTGATTTCTATGACAGTTCTTCTGCAGTTGCGACGCCTCTCAGAGCAGCTCTGAATGATGACATCGTGCCAAGCTACTGTGGAAGTGCTCATATGGGAAGACGGCCGTCTTCCATTCTGCTTCCCTTCCCTTGTCCAGCAGGCTGAGATATTGTACCAGTTTTGTGATCATGTTCTTCTTTTATGCTGTGTAAGTCTCAAGAAATCTTTTAAAGCATAGAAAAGACTCATCTCTTCATCCATCAGCCTAACATTCTTTCTTCTAAACATAGCCGTCGCATTTAACATCTCCGTACCTTCGACCCTTATCACGGGTCAACCTACCGAATTCAATTGGACGTGGAACGAAGGCGACGAGAAGCCCCTTGGATACGTGTTGTGTTATGCAGGGCCTGGTGCAGAGATACCCGGATGTGATATCGCTTCACGGCCACGATCGATCAGAGACTTGGTATTGGGCAAGGGGAAGTTCAACGTGACGGTTCCTAGCATTGGGTGAGATTCCTACAGTTATCCTTGTCTTACCGAGCTGACAGGACGAAATCTTTCAAAGGATGTATTTTGTCAGTATATTCACGTTCACGTTGACACATGGGTTTGTTCTTCATTCTCAGTTGTGGCTAGCTTTTTGACCCCTCTGTATGTAGCTCAGATCCGGAAAACGATGATTTCCGGGAAGATGATATGTTCCCGATATTCGAATCGCCTAATTTTGCAGCGGTTGGACCAAACGGAGAAGGAAATGCGACTTCTGTTTCTATTGCTCCTTCCGATCCTCCCACGAGTACGGTTCCATCTTCCACTGTCTCGTCGTCGTTTGGGTAAGGATCCTTTCAGTATTACAGTCTCTGCTCTAAGGGAAGGTTGTCAGGACGAGTTCCACTGCGATGGGCACGCCTACCTCGGGCGCTGGGTCGGCTGGCACAGACTCCAAAAAGACACGAATCATCGGAGGAGTTGCTGGCGGTGTATCTGCACTTTTCATGGCTTTTTGTGTTTTGCTATGTGTAACGCTCATCCGACGGAGGCGGGCGAAAGAGTCCTTGCTCTCGCCCATTTATGCACCAACTCATTCTTCATTTGGCACTCGGACTTTCCTTTCCCGAGGGCCGCTTGAACCTCACCCATACAACTATGGGCCGCAATATAGTCAGTCACCGGTAGATGATGGTTCACCCCAGAGTCTTGGCTCTGACAGGCCAGAGCCAAGAATTATACCTCCTGCGAAGTTGGCAGAGATGCCAGGATCTTATGAGCACGGTTCGCCACCATTACAGGAGAACATTTCACCTCCAGAGGTCTCCCCAATTCGGAGTCATAGGTCTCTTCCTGTTGCGCCTCGAGAGGACTCGGAGGTTATCGTGAGGCACGAAGACAGCGGCTGGAGACAGCTGCCCTTGCCACCGCCATCTAGGAGAGTAGTGGAAATTCCACCATCGTATGTTTCGGACTAGTTTTTGTACTTGTTTTTTTTGGGAATCATGGTTGGTTATGTACTTTAGGATTAGACGTGAAATGTTAAGGCACGGACCGGAATCCGGCCAATTTGCCACGTGCCACCGCGCGCTCAATTTTTCACCATCGTCTCAGAAGACTTGCCTGGGTTTTCCGATGCTCAAAAGGTTATTAGTGGCAAGGGTCTGAAGAGTCCATTCTTTTGTTGAGGTAAGTCCGCTTGCTTCGACCATGATTTCGTGTTTTAATTCTTCGGACTATCAGCAGTCGTCGTCGAGTGGTGCTCCAACGATGCTCGAGTTGAGCTAACAGAACGCTCTAGAGTCGTTTTGAGCTTTTCAGGGTACGACTCATGTTCCTTGTTGTGCGCTTTTTTCTCAATCTTTACTTCGCAGCTTGACATTATAGGAAGAATTCAGCCATAGCAATCGAGACGATTTGAAGAACTAACACGGAGAGAATTCACCACAAATTGTTCACAAAACGTTGGAGGTTTGAGAATCGCATCCCATCTTCTTATCCACAACACCCCACTGACGTCGTTGCTGCACCTTATATGGAAATAGGCGAGGAAGCGAGTTAATGGTGGACACGAGCAGTGAGGAGGCTATCGCCTCCAATTACCCGTAGTGAGTCTCTTTCTCCTTTTTCGCCGGCGAGATATCTTGACCTTTCCATAAGCAGATTGTCGCTCAAGAGCAAGGAGTATCCTCAGCGGCCACGACTCACCCAAAATCATCAATCGTTTCTTCCCGCCCCAGCAAGATACATATATCCTGCCAGGAAATCAGGGCTGACTTAATGATGTATAACATCACATTCCGCCTCGACCTGCCAGAATGACGGTTATGGATCACAATTATCGCTCGTAAACAGAGTTTGAGCACATGGATTCCGCAAAGGGCCAACTTCCACCTCCTGTTGCAACAGTCCACCTCGAAGCACCAGCACCACCTCGAAGCACCAGCACCACCTCGAAGCACCAGCACCTCCCTCAGTAGCGCACCCGCACCCGCCCTTCGCTCAGTCTCCTCGTTACCCGTCCTCCGACTTGATTGCCTGCCACTTGTGTTCATTCTCGTACGCCCAGGACCGAGGAGGGGCTCGTGTTGCTGGATGTGGATGGATATAGGGAAGGATGAGAAGAAGTACAAGAGCACTTCCTCCTTCATTTATAGAGGGAGAGGCGTGGCAGGGTTTCATGGAACACGGAAACAGATTGCCTTATTCGCTACTGGCACTATAAACCTCTTCCAAGGATGAAAACATCTCACAGCACTGGGGCCGGTATGCCTCGCTCATTTCGCCTCGTTACTCGGCACATTTGGGGGAGGCCTTCACCAGGCGAAAGGCTATGACAGTGTCAGAAGGGAACGGGAGCAAGGTCAGCTATGAGGGTCAGGGGGAACTAGGCTATCATGTTATGAGACGCTTCTGTAAGTTGTAAATGCGCTCAAGCTTCCAGCGCTCGGCACTGATGTTTCGGGTGCAGGTGCTCATTTCTTCGGCCTCCCGCATCCAGGAATGCTGTTCGTGACACCCTAACACGACCCTGAGCATAATTATACCCGAGTCGATGCTAGGTCGGCTTGCGCGGGGGAAACGAGGTCTTGAGCTTGCCATGGTCGCGCAACTTAGGTACGGCCTCCCTTCGTGATACCTAGAGACAAAACAGTTTACCGATTCCTCCTAGTCGTATCTCGATATGTATCAAAGGCACGAGCTGTCCTTGATGGCCGCTGCCCGACATCATGAGGTGTTCACCCTCGACGGGCACTACGGCTTGATGACCGGATGACCGGTAACATGTTGCCGTCATCCGTTTCCATTTCTACCATCGTTTGTTCGATGTTGGCTGCTCGTTTCTTGGAAGTTAAGGGGGGTAGACGTGATGCATGGAGACGCCCTTGGGGTATTATGTGAGTAATTCTTGATCGTTTCTTCTAGCGAGGTGAGCTGACGCATGCAGCTTAAAGGTTTTTCTTTGAGCCAAGTAATCTTTGATTACATAGCCCGGCCGGAACCTTGCTCGCTATCATCGTAATCATGTTGATACTCCATACTGTTGATATGTCAAGATGCATCCGCTATATGGATGACTGCGGTTCCCGCTTTTCAATCAGAACCTAAATTAGATCCATGATGGTAGCACATCGAGAAAGCGGTGCATATTACCTTGAAATACTCGCTGTCTGCGTCCTCGCGCCCTTGGTTACCTCCATGGCATCCCCCTGCCATTCATAAACCAGACACTCATTATCTCCAGCACCAGCGAAGGTGGAGCTTTGGTCTCTCCTGCTTCTTGAAGAAGATGGCTGTCGATTTTACGCCCGAAGATGTGTTGTCGACCAACAACATCGTTACTCAACCTATTATCACTGTAATTGTGCGTCAACCCCTTTTCCGCCAATCATGATCTTCCCTTTGACATGATCTGTCTTCTCCCCTGCCAAGTTCGAGGGTATCGTCTATGGCAAGCCCGCGTCAACTCCCAAATCTGCCGCGTTAATCCTGATCTTCGTTTCTATGGCCAGGATTCTACGTTCTCCTTTTCGGAATGTGCATGTACCTCGTTATGCAGAAGCGTGTGCCTCACTTGAGGATATACATACCAGCCATTATCATTCTTTTCATTCTCGCGACGATTGGTCTTATATTGAGCGTGGTCAACATCGAACACATATCTGCAGCATATGTCGGCACTCTCCGAACGGGGGATCTCACAAAGTTGATGGTTGCGGCACCCAAGTCTTTACAGTTGAGGTACGATCTGTCTTTATATTGCCCTTTTCCTGTTCCGCTTGGGCTGACCTATCTCCTTTCTATTCAGTGCTGCCACACATTTCGTATACGTTCTGGCAAAGTACCTTCCTGCACCATAATACTCTATCCAATACTGATATACTGCTGCAGTGTTGTAACGGATGTCTCTCTGGTGGGCTCATCCTTACTTTCGCCTACAAAACTTCTTCATGAGTGTCCAACACACAGATATACCGCTGTTACATTATTTGGGGCTCCAAAAGGCGATTCATCGTCGCCCCGTGCTTAGTGTCCATTGGCAGTAATTGTGAGATCGACGACTTGTCTCCAGTGTATCTTACTCACAGACTTCAAGCACTGGGCATCGTTGCCGTAGCATACCAGTTCAAAACAGATTTGAATTCATTCCTCACTGGCAATGACTTTTTCGTTGGATTCATGGGTAGCGTCACGTTTACTACGCTGCTCTTGACTTTTATGATGGGTAAGTCCTGTCGTTCTCGACGTTAGCCTTTGAGCTCAATGATTATAGCGGGCCGTGTATGGTGGATCACTCGACGTCGCCGAAATGGCTTTGATTCCGGATTGATGAAAAAGATCAAAGCGACGGTGGCTATCATGCAAGTTTCCCGGGTTTCCTTGATAAGAGATCATATTCTAATATGTTCCATTTCGTAGCTTGGAGTCGGCGCTCGTGTATGGTCTATTTCTGGTTGTCTATCAGATACAGAATGCGCGGTTACCCATGTCAGTTGACTTGGGCATTTATCCGTTGTTGATTCAATTTGCTGTGCGTGTTTTCTCTCAGCTGAGCTGTCTTTCTTGATCTTAAGAATGTCTGTAGGGAATATCTCCGACGCTGATCATCGTCCGCGCTGGCCTTGGGCTGAGCGTTGAGAACTCTGAAAATTCCAAACAAGAAGCCATCTTTGAGGGCTCGGGGGGCTATAGTCAACAGATAACGGTTGAAACGATTGAAGAAAAATCCCAAGCTTGATACACGGTTTCTGGCCGGTTTATATTTATTGACCGCACACGGTCTTATGTACATCGATATTATATCCATTACGATCCTAAATCCTGACATAGGGAATTCCTTGATCTAATTCGGGATGAAAGGCGCTGGTGGGGGGCTAGGGGAGGGGGGAGGCGGAATGAACTCTTCACTCGACGTCGTTTGCGGCGAGCCCGAAATCGAAATGTTGAAAAATCGCGGAAAAAAGTGCTCCACTAACCGAGGATCAACAGCATGATCTTGTGCCACATTGTCGGAGCTTTGGTACAAAATGTGACCGAGGTGTTTACGACACCAAGTAAGGTGTTCATAGTCGAAATCTGAACTTCGGTGCAACAAATAGTGAATATGGTGCACTTGATCGCCCGGGGAGTTTTCATCCTCGGGGAAAACTCCATCCAAGTATGCGTATACTAGGCGAGCAAGTGTAATATGAGCACGCCAAAGATCGGGTTGATCTGATCTCTTTTCCTGAATGTCAAGGTCTTCGAAATATTCTCGAATATTCCGAAGGCCATCACACCCAAGGAATGCAGAATGTGTGACGGGGTATATATCGCCTTCGCGGATCCTCAAGATCTCTGACACGAATTCTAATACACTTATGAAATGTGTTTTGTCAGCACGAGCGTTTCCGTGAACGACCAGAGATTTTAAGGACTCCGTCAACGCCATTATAGACTCGGCTCGAAGGCTATAGCTGCGTAACGGAAATAAGTTTGACGTCGTGATTTTTAAAAGACGCAAAAATATGTTCAGGTGTTTGTGGAACCTCCAATCCCGTGCTCCATAATGGAAGAGGTGTGCCAGTGGTCTTCCCAGCTGACACAGCATGAACTCTATCGTCCCCGATTCAAGAGCCCACTCTTGGTGACGGAAGGTAACTTGATTAAACGCAACCCTGGCATGAGGCTCAATGAGGCCCATAATCGCCAATCCAGCATTTACTAAATCAAGTCGGTCGGTAAAAGCATTTTGATACAGATCGAGGAAGCGCTGCAGGTGATAGAGGTTGAGGTAGATATGGTTCAGCTTGCGGAACAAGTTTCAGGTATTGAAAGAGCGGAATAAAAACAAGACATACCTGCCATGGGTCGAGAGGCTTGGGCGAGTTATGCTTTAGGACGGCGTGGAGAGCTCGGGCTATGTCACGTTTGAATGATGGATCCTCGTCGCGAAGAGCCTTCAAATGAATTGCCCTTGCATTGATATAAGTCAAATGGCGATGGTTCATTTTTTGGTCTTCTTGCAGTGTTGGAATATATTGCACGTAACCTGAACCAACATTCCGGAATAGAAATCGTGCGATGGACCATTGCGTAGGCAAATCTAGCTGACGTCCATCACAGACAACTCGCAGAATATCCTTCCATACTGCGGCAGTCAAGCAGAGCTCTTCTGGCTTATCGAAGTATTCGTTGAAGAGTTCTGAGAGCCGAAACGGGTTCTCCGCTCTATCCAGAGAAATGGCTGAAATGGCGAGGTAATCTGGTCTGTGAATCTCTTTCCCCTTCTTGTAGAACTCATGGGAGTATAGACGCAGAATCGAAGCACTGGATGGTTCCAGCTGAATGCACGCTCTCGCGAGCCTTTCAGCTGTTCCATGTTTGTCCGTTTTGATACGTTTCTCGAGAGAAAAACAGCCACGTAGCATGTGAAGTGCGGCGTGATAGACGCCACTCTTTCTCAGCAAAAAGATGTGGCTGAAATCGGGAGGTAACCCTGCTAGTGCTTGGACGGCAATGTTGTTAATCATCGGGTTGCTGGATGAGGTATTGTACAGCCATATAAGGGATTCTGCAACCAGCAATGAACCCATGTTCTGTACATGGGTACTCTCCTCGTTTTCCGATCCTCGAGGTTGATGAAACGTATGACTTTCTGGGGGACGTGTGGAACGGGTGAAAAAACGAAGAGTGAAGGCAAGTGTTGAACGAAGACCGCGGCGAAGGACGTCACGTTCGTGAACTCGAGACGTCGAAAAGGCCGTGCTCAACACGTTTACGGCGGAAGCGACCATAGGTTCCATAACTCTGTCCACGTACAGCGTTATAGTGTTTAGGGAGAGTCCAAGGGAATGAAGGGAGGATGTCACATATGATTTATATGGACAATCTGGATAAATGAGTGGGAGAATGTTCGAAGCGATGTAAAGCACGAAACACAATAGCGTTTGCGTGCCAATCATCCACGAAATCGTGGTGTGCAATGAGGAAAGGAATAATACTAGTCCTGCAAGGAATATGAACAACGCAAGGTGCAGGAGCACAGGCAGAAACCCGATGATGAAAGGTACCTTCCAGCGTTGGATGCCCATGTATCTGTACTGACGGATCAGGGCGTGGTCGCGAGGCGGTCCTGAACTGAACGAAATATATGCTTGAATCCATTGCTTCACTAACACGGCTATGAGTGCCGTCGTAAGACTGAAGCTGAGGCTGATTAGCCAAAGTGCATTGATCCAAACATCGGTAGCAGAGTGCGTCTGGGAATCCACATTGAGAGATGACCTTTGAACGGCTTCTGCTGATTGTCCCGTAGCAGCAGCACGCTGAACAGCGACCAGCTCCTGCAGAAGAAAAGCTGTGATTTGCACATAGTCGGGTTCCAAAGCTTGAGTTGTTTGAACGACAAATGTTGTCACAACCGCGGAAAACAGACCAGCCTAATGTAACGATCAGTCACCGTCAAGATCGACGCGTGAAGCGCACGTACGAACACTAGGAGTACATCAATGGTGTCCTTCCATCCGCTTAACATTTCCATGTCGAATAGACCGCTCTCATCTAGGTAGGCCATCCAAACGCGTGCATCACTTCCTATTTCCTCCCCGTACGCATCCTCCGGGTATTCTTGCTCATAATCACGGGTATCTAGGCGAGAAACGTCAGGAATCCGGAAGCATGAACCAAGAAACTTCATGCATACGGGGTCTATATCCCGGAAATGAGTTTTCTCTTTGTATCCCAAACAATGTGCTCCCGCTTGACTCGGACCTCCTAAAAGGGACTCGAACATTCGAAGACGATGCGGACGACATGGAGAGCAGCGATGAATAGGGAAGGAAACAAGCAAACTCTACCCCAGGTCATCCGACTTGATGACTTGATGGGCGCGACATGGTGACAGAGAAGAGCAGAAGAATGACCTCCAAAAAAGGAAAGTTCGATCCGTCTTGAGTGGGGGCCATCAGCAAACCTGCCAGATGCTTGTCGGCTTTTTTGCCGCTTTTAGGTGCCTTCCGGCAGTCAAGTACCCCAATTATCCCACTTTTCTCACTCACGGTCACGCTCGTTTTGGGCCATTTCACTTGCAATACACCCTGACTGTAAGCTTTATTGAATATATTCACATCTGGATAAAGGAGGGACGACAGAGAGTCCAGTACGCTGCAGCTTTTTGGCACTCGGACCTAACTTGCGGCATCTCACCTTTCGGCCAAAAATTCCTAAAAAACGGACCAAAATGTGGCCAAAATCACGTACTAGGTTCCGTTGTAAATAGATAGATAGATAGATTACAGTATGAACAACAGGCCATTACTGTACTGTACACACATTCACACAGAAATGACAGAAAGATGGTATATTGCAATGATAAACCGTTCTAGTTCCGTTTCCTGACATATCCAAACATCTTGTTTTAACGTCTACACTTGTGCCTGACCAGCATACCCGGTATGCTGAGACGTAGGGGCCGGAGAGTACTGCTGCTGGGGTTGAGCGTAAACTGGGTTTCCTTGGCTGGGGGCAGGCGAAGGATACTGCTGAGCAGCCTGGTATTGCTGCTGTGGCACCTGTTGAGGTACACCAGTGTATTGAGGTTGAACGCCAGGAGCCATCATCATCGTACCCTCGTTCTGTGGGGCGGTGGCATTGACCTCGAAGTATTTAGCTTCGGTGGCGGAGACGAGCCATACATCGTTTCCGCGGGACTTTCCAATAATGCAGAAGGTGATGGTAGTGACGACGTAGCCAAAGACTAGAAACCGATTCAGGACTCGGAGTTGTAGGTGATATGGGAGAACTAAGCTCACAGAAAATCCAAAGCACGAAGGACAATCCCTGAAGGGCCGATATTTCTTGACAGAATGTTCTGTCTGTTGCCAAATGGAAATATGAGCACGCTTCCCTGTTTTCACGACGCAAAGTCTTACCTATTGCAAAACGGACGTTCCCACATGCTGTTGAGGCGAAGAAAAACGAACCAGCTTGCGTCAACAGGATCGATTCAGCCAGCCAGAGCACAGTAAGGAAGCCTTCAGAGGGTTGAGTGTCGGAACACAGGTACATAAACGAGTTGAGAATATACCAAGGACGGGAATCTCCACAACGTTCATTGTCAAAAAAGTGCCTTTTCGCAGAATACCCATCACCAGGCTGTCACGAAGCTATCAGAGACAACAGTAAGTAGAGAAGTAGGGTGTAACCTACAATACCGGCAACGTTATAAGGTTGAAAACACCGCAGGCAACCGCAAGGCCCTCGAAATCATAAGTAAGAGCGGTGAGACTAAGCATATGGCCTCCAATAGCGATCGAGACGAAGCCAAACAACAGTCCAAGACCTGCGGTGAACAGACATGAGCAGCTGTACCAAGCGTGCAAAGTGTCTCACGTACTGAGGGTTACAAGCCGAGCAATGGAAATCCAGGAAAGAGCCATGACGGTTGAACAACAGGCTAGAGAGGGGAAATGGGACTAGGATGAACTCTTGAACGAGACGCGATTTAAATCTATCATGCCGTATTCGAGGAACCGGGCGTTTGTAGGCTGACTATAATGGTAGGGCGCGAGCTGTCACGGAGCTGTCGAACTGTCCTGTCAATAGCCACGACCCTTCATGAAAGACGTGAAAAGGAGTTCTAGTCGACATGCTAATTGCCAGCTCCTATCATGCATCTCTACTGTCTGGCATAACATCTTGGTATCCTTACGTGCAGCACGACAACTTTTTCATAAACCTAGGAGCAAACAAATACCAAGGCGTTGTGAAGAGATGTTCAGGCACCGGAAGTATGACTCACCCTTCACTCGGTGTTCATGCAGGGATCGAGGTCGAAGAGTCTGTTCTGAACTGTCAATCTTTGAAGTGGAGCCCGAGTAAATATTCGGTGGATTTCCGGAAAGAAGTGAGTGGGGGGATTATTAGCTCACTCATCTTACCACATCATTCACTGGTATGAATCTATCCGGACGTCAACCAGATGCTGACAGTGACTGGTGTACGGCCTCACCTCACCCCCAGCGCCCTTTACAGAGATGTCACCTCAGGCCTGTTGCCCAGCGACGCTGACAGATTATTTACATATGGCGTAAGTTCGTGCCTGACGCATACGAGAGACAGAAGGTGAATGAAGCTATCGCCCGCAAGGGATTTGCGAGGGGTGGTATACTCATCTTCAGAACTTGCATCTTCACATTTGCACTTGCACGAATCCAGCTGGATGATGATGGTTTGGCTGTGTAGAGATAAGCGTGAGAATGATAATTGTGAAATGATTAATCCGTGCCTGGGTACAGCCACTGCCCATCAATCACCGTGACGTTTTGCTCTTGACTAACTCCCTTCAATACGTTGCAGCTCGCCCGAAAGCTAGTTCAGAAAGGATGTGCTTGCGAAGAAGAAGGCTTGTAATATCTGCAGCCTAATCCGTTTATGGCCGATATACTGTATCACCTCGATCCCTTCGTCATGGGTCACGGAGGCCTCGAAAAGTCACAGTGTGTGTCACATGTCACAGGTCACTGATTGACGGCTATTCGGGCTGCTCGGACACTAGAAACAAGTTCCGTTTGCTTTGTCACAGGTCACACCACCTGACGAAGTGATCGAAACGATACAGTACGGATTGATAATGTCACTGTACGCCGGTGCAGTTCCCTTTTCACTGCAATCATCAAGTTCTTCAATTTCTCATCCTGTTTATCTGCTTCGTAGATCCTCACGTTTCATCTTCTGCTTCATCATGTTGGTCGCATCGGAAGATTGATCTATCGGGCGAAGCATACTTATATTGCAGGAAACGCAACCCCAACGTCCTCCCGAAGCCGTCTCAAGCTCTCTGCGAGTTGATCTTCGAGACATGGAGTCCATTTAGAGAGATCGGAATCCCCTTAGTATCGTCCGGAAGTCCTGCTGGAGGATCCCATCGTACGAGTACTATTGGCCCCGGTCAACCGATGCAGTGGCTCAAATTGATTGATGACGGACCAAATCCTCGTATAACCTTAAGTAGTTTGGTAGTGCATATTTGCATCGTATCTAGTATATATGCAATGTTCCGACTTATGGACTAGATTCCCTGGTAACCCCCATCGTATAGTCACCTTCCTCTCTCTAACGTTCAAGACCGCAGGCGGAACACTTTCGAACCTCGAGATTTTGCGTGTCATGGCTTCTGCAGGCCGGTGTCCGGGAGTCCGTACACCTGACGAAGCTGCGCAATTGATAGATATTCTCTTCAGTGTACCGCTAGCGACTTTTTCGGTAAGCAAGAATTTCGCTGTGATTGTTTATGCCTTTCTCCTGTTGACGTTTCTTTCTAGGCACTAGTTTTTACATATGGTATCTAACACTCCAAGCCACCCGCCATAACGATACACTAATGTCAACCTGAGGCTTCTATACCCTTCTCTTCATCGCGTCACTCTACGTTCTCGATATCAACCCGCGCGGGAAGCAGCAGAAGATCTTCCATATAGTTTCGTCAACTCTCCTTTTCCTTCTCGTCACTGGACAGGTCTTATGTCACCTCGTAAGCGAGGGAGTAGCATTGCATAGCGCATGGGTTGTGGTTCTCTCACTAGGCAGTACCTTAGACTCTAGTCTGTCGGGGAAGTTCCAGTAAGTTTTGAATTCTGTCAAATGGAGACAAGATGACGATGTATATTGTGTTTCATAGGGAAGCTGCATTTTGGTTCTTCACGCTTATCAAGTACGACCCTGAAATTCATCCTAAAGAAACATATATTCACCTTTCCCTTCCAACAGCACTCTTGCTGAAATCATCCTCGTATGTTGGCAATCTGCTTTTTTGCATCAGGATCAGCGGTGTCATAGCATTTGCTTAGATTCATCGCACATGGGTAGTTTGGGGTTTCAGCAAAAGAATCATCATTATTCCTATCCTCTTTACGCTGGCAAACCTAGGTAAGACCCAGATAACGTTGGCAGCGCCTCGGGTGACTTACATTTAGTGCGTTAGCAACGGGCATAGTGGGACATATGTTAACCCAACTAAGATCGACTCAAAAAACTGCCGAAGGTCTGTCAGAAACCCAGAGCATTCTGTTCTCGGGGGTATTCATGGGCGTCAATGTCTTGACGAATTTGGTATTGACGGGATTGCTGGGTGGGTCATTCATTTCCATTTAACCCAGCTTCCTAGCTTATTACTCTCACCCAGCCGGTCGCATATGGTACATCAGACACACGAACAGCAAGTTATTGGGTCGAGTTTATACGAAGCGATATTCTGCTTTGATTTCCATCATGTTCGTATGATCTGATCAATTGTTTTCAGTTCTACGTCTGACATCAATCAATACAGCCTCGAGTCTGGAGCGCTATATCCACTCTTCTTGATCGCCAACATTGTGCTAACCTTTGGCGTCTTTCCGGTGAAGGATAGGCTCCGCATCGCCCACGCAGCGGCAATTATATCCAACTCTTTGGGTCTTGTTGCGGTACGAACGCACTTTTTAACGTGAAACTCGTGCGCTCATTTACCAGGTTTAATTTAGGCTATAGCACCCACCCTCATCGTCGTTCGCGCTGGGCTGGGAATTAGTATCGAGCAAACCGCTGTTATATCATCATCATCGCCAAGTTCAATGCCTATATCGACACTTCGTGCTGCGAGCCATCAAGAAAGAAGTACTACAGCTCCCGTCACGCGCGCAGGTACGGTGAGAAGCTTCCCTACGGTGTGGTCGAGGGATTCCTGGAGAGTTGAGCGAGACTCGGATAGTCAGGTAGATTATCTTGGCGTCAGAATAGGGGACGACAAATTCGAAGATAGTGTCCTCAAGTATCATTACCAACAACGAAGAAGTGTTGTAATGCAATAGCGCGCACACATGTACCGTCGTTGATAGGATGTTATGTTGTATTATATCGTTTGTGTATTCTATATATTGATCCTAGAAATACCTTGCTATTCAGTCTAACAAAAGTCCCGCCTTCGTGAAAGCAACGGCGATAACGCGATCTACGGTCCCCACAAGATGAAGATCTTCCAATTCTCAGAAATTCAAAACTATATGGAATCGGGGAACATCTTTCCTGTCTGACAGGTCTGCAATCCGATGGTCAGCTACTGTTTGTAATGTACCTGAAGGGCATCGCGTACCGTAAGAATCCTCGTCCTGGAACAGTATTACCTTAGATGCGTGCACGGAAATCGAAAACGGAAGACCTGCGTCAGTTATACTTACGTCGACTGTCCAACTGTCTTCTCCCGCGATGATAGCTGTAGTCAGTACGGGAAGAGGAGGGATGTCCGAGTACGAACCTGAATGCAAACGTATCCGTTGCAAAGTGTAGTGACACCCAAGAGCTGACGGAAACGAAGATGGTCCTTGAACCTGAAAAAGAGGATATTAAAACCTTCAGCGCCGAAGCGTTTGTTGCCCACATACCTCGTAATCTTGTTTTCCTCATGACAATCCGTGCGCAACAGGATGTCGCCTAAATGTTGTAGTAGGGGGACCGGGGCACGGAGCGGAGGTTCCAGGCCTGTTTGGCAGTGTTTGGCATGAGCTTCCGGCGCGTAGTCTACATTTCCGTGTACGTAGTTAGCCATCATCAGAACCAGCAGCATCGTCTTCGGCATTGCGATAGCCAGACCACTCGGCCCTCTCCAATGTGTAGATGCATATAATGTTGAGGGCGAGATCCAAGCCTATTAGATTAGGCAGGTTACCAAAGAAACCACATACAGGACATCTTCAGCGGACGTCAGCATGAGGCATTGCATTCCATGAAGGCCAACATACACTTGGATGACAGAAGGCAGTATACTTGAATGATCAAGCAGGTGGTGGCGCGGGTGGATATAACGAATCATATGGGATGACTTTTTAGAGGTAGTACCAGAGAAGGTTGAGTTCCTAACAAAGAGTAAGACGTAGCGGATAGCAGAACAGAAGGCCATGTACCTGATAAGCATGTGTCATCTAAGTCTCCTTCAGAAATCGCTCTCGCAGCACATCGTTTCTTCTCATCTCCAGGATGTAGAGACCAGAAATCCAGTAATCATAGGGACGTTAGACATGGAATATTGAGAGTGAAAGATTTCAACGAAAATGAGCACTGAATGATATAGTCGTACCCGTGAAGGTATAAAGTTCGCACCTCGCATATAGAGAATTTCCAAGTAAGGAATTGTCGCCTCGAATGCCGGTACCTTTCTACCTTGACGGACTGATGGGAGTTGCTGAAAGAAATTGGTTCAACGTCAGTTGCGATACACGTGCCAGGTACTGTACCCCAGGCCGCGTGAATTTATGTGCCATGCTCCATATGTAATGCAGCCGCTCCCAAGGCTGCTCTCTACTCCAAGGCTGCCAGCTCTCACGATTTGCTTCTGACAGAGTATATTACTCGACTTCTGCCTTACTAGGGCACAAACACGGCAAGGACTCTTGGTATTTGGTAAATTTCACCCAGCTTGGACTCAATTTCGACTCATAAAAGATGACAGAGCAATAATTCACTGTGGGTTCTCTTGATTGGCCAATCTCAAGCTAATGGAAACAAGGTGTCTGCGCCGGTGTTGCCTTGGATATTTCTTGAACCACTCAAATTTTCACCCACGATTTGTGCATTCAACTACTTGAGGGTATCGACATCAGACGTGAGTACGATCAGGTACGTGCGTCTCCCCTCTGTTTTCCTTATTCTTACGCTGAATATATTCCAGCCAAGTTCTAGGAAAAACTGTTCTCGGATCAAAGTATTGTAGAAATGTCAAATTGACTCTCGTCGACTTCCCGACAGCCCGACTCGAATCATTTCCTTTTCCTTCGAACAATGAAGAGCGCGACGCGGGATGACGATAGCTCAGGCTGGCGTTGGCGGCACCGACGCCCGACTCTCGAGTCAACGACGGGTATATAAAGGATATGTTGAGAGTATGTCCGTCCATCGCCTTTCTTTCCTGTGTGAAACGTGATTCCATTATTCAGAATAACGGCCTTCGAGCTCCTCGCCGGTACTAAATGAAGCCCGAAGACCCAGGCACTTCCGTGTCCATCCGTCCTTGTTCCTTGTTTCCGAACTCCTTGTTCTCCATTCCTTGTTCTCCCTTCCGATTGGCAATCCGCTTCCCAAGCTGTTGAGCTTAAGCGATGTCAACGGCGTTGGGCGTTGTGGGAACGGGCGTCTACTTGCTTGGGAAACTTCCTGCGCTATTTTTGCCGTTGTCTAATCAGAGAACGGGACGCCTCGGTAGTACTATCAGCTGATGATTGACGCAAACAAAGAAGTGCAGGTTCTATGGGCGCCGAGCGTGTAACATGCCTTATTCGGGTACCTTGGGCATTTCCGCCGCGTCGGTAACGGGGCGGGAGTGGGGCGGGAAGCTATCCAAATGGGTCAAGAAGCGTCGGGATCGTGTCAAATGACCCTCTTCACATGGTCGCGACGCGCTCAGGGTTCAGGGGGTTCTACGTTTGGCGCCCGGTACACAGCCCCAAAATCCTTGAAAAAATGAAACCATTATTCGACATGGTGGACGACGCTATTCGGTTCTGATGGTATCAAACGACAGTGCGGATCTGCAGAAAGCTGTAGTCAAAGGTGTTGAGACGTTCTTGTTGGTAACGACGCCCATCTGCCTCATGTCTTTGATGCGGTGCGGATTTGATGTTGGGCGTTTGTCGGAGTTTGGAACGCGAGATTATAAGAGGCACGGTGCGGGAGCGAGTCAGAGTGATTCCTACCTTTCCCCACCTCAACACACTGTCGCCATATTGTTGTGAGTCCCTTGTTTCGTCCCGTCCTCTGTCTTTGTTTTGTGTTTTGTGCCTACCGTGTTCCTACGTGTAGTTTCCCGAGTCATAATGACAACTCTTTCACCAACACAAAACATCTCCCCTGTTGCAATTTCCCAACCAGGCAACGCCAACGCTTGGGATTCGGCATCATCGTCGACCACAGGGGACAGCTTTTCAGCACAGAACGGAACGTTCAAGCTAACATCAGACTACAATACTAGGCCCACATTGTCTCATCCGTCACCACTCAGATCCGTAGCCATACTTCCCTCAACTACCCAGACCCATAGGAACTCTTTTTCCGGTCAAGGACAATATGAGTCACGGCTTCCAACATCGATAGGTCCCTCCTTATCCCTACAGGAGATGGCAAATCAATTAGGAATTCCTTCCCGTCTACCAGCCCCGCCTGGTATTGGTTCTACTACACGGCCTGTGGCACCCGTTATTCGGACACCCCCACAACCCCAGCAGCCCGCAATGGCAGAGGGCGAGTCCCCCGAATTTATGTCAATGTTGGGCAACTACCTCAATATGCTTGGGAAACAGCCTGCTTCGGAGCCTCAGCACGAGTCACCGACTGCCGGGACCGCAGCATTAGAGAATTCGGGCGCTAATGATGCGCTGCGCAACCTGGGCAGTTGGTTGGGTACGCAGCTTTTACCCCTTTCTCCCACCTCTTTAAGTCTGACTTGCCTGTCCGTAGCCTCAGCTGCTCTTCCCGGTTCCACCTCACCTGCATTCACCGACATTGGTGATGTGAGCGCCGAGGCTATGAACGACTTTTTAACATCTCCGCTCATTGATGACCCGTACGAAGAGTTTGGTACTTCACCGCTCATGGATACACCATTGCTCGACTTTACGTCTCCATTGGACGAGACCTCACCTCTGATGAGCGATTTGAACACACCACTCATCCAGGATCAGGATGGGTCATTCGAAGGAGAACCACTCATCGTTGACCCTAGCGTCGAGATGTACAAGCAGCAGCAGCAGCAGCAACATCTACAGGTGCCTACTTCCAGCGTACAGAAGGTACCAACTATTCAGCTTGACTACGACAACATGCTCAAGATGTCTCCCAACACCCCGGCGCTACAGTCCTTTGGTGAACAGTTCCCCAGCCCAGCAATGTCGATAGACCACTCCTTCTCGCCAGCGGCCAGCTCGTCACCTCTGCCTCTAGCACGTTCTCGCGGCCGCCCACTACCGACAGGCACCCGCCGAGGCATTACGTCCGCATCGCTCATCCCCGAAGACGCTCCTACACAGCCTCGCCACTATGTTACACCATCAGCAACGTCCAGAAGGGAGATTCCATCAACCTTCCGGAAACGTCCTCGTGCTGTAGATGACGACGGTGATGAGCTTGATGAGGCACCTCCGCCCAACGCAACGGAGAAGGAGATAATCGAGTTTAAGCGGCGACAGAACACATTAGCGGCGAGGAAGAGCCGAAAGCGGAAGATGGTGCATTTGCAGAACTTGGAGGAGACGGTGACGAGGTTGACGAGGGAGGTGGAACAGTGGAAGACGCGAGCAGAGTTTTTAGAGGGGATGTGCGTTAATTCGGGTTTGCTCGGCTCCAACGGTTTGGGCGGTGTACCCTGAAGGTGTAGATGAGTGGGATAAGACGATTGAACGCTGTTTCTTGTTTTCCTCATTATTACACTATTGAACCTATGCATGCTTTCTATATACCCCGCCTCACTCCCCCTACATTGCATCTAAAACCAAGTTATTTACATTATGTCTACGCTACTATTACTGACCATGTTCGTTCCATTGCTGTCGAAGAGATATGTATTGTACTACTAGTATTGAACAGTGATATGTTGAATTAGATCAATTTTCGAGGTGAACACTTGAGCTGGACGCTACCTATTGGCTACTTGTGACTACACCGCCAACAAGGGGGCATCTTTGAATTTGTTGACTTTGTGAATTTTGCGTGATCGATCATGTGGTTGACGAGGGAGGTGGAACAGTGGAAGACGCGAGCAGAGTTTTTAGAGAGGATGTGCGTTAGTTCGGGTTTGCTCAGCTTTACTCTGTCATGCTAGCTTAACGCAGATAAGTCTTGCCTGAGGTGTCTTTGAGCCGTCAGGCAGCCTCAGTACTCAACGATATGAACTTCTACATAATGCTGCTGATACGGGATGATTATGACGGAGGGTAGATGTAATTGTTGAGCAAAGTACTAGTCGTGACTGAGGGAAACAGAAATCACACAGTCAAATCCGAGCAACTGCTTCTTTTACTCGTTTCCAAGGGCTCTCGGAGAACTCCGGGGAAAAGTCGCGTTCTTCGCCCCATGCCCAGTTTTCAACTTTGTTACCTCATCTCCCCATCTGCTCCTTCCTCAGAATGCCTTGCTAGACATTATATCTGTGATGCATTGAAATAGATAGCTTAGGATGCTTGGAATGTACTATAGAATTATCCAGTGTACCTGTACAGAGTCAGTTATACCGGATCGCGTATCTTCAACATGCACCTGACGAGTCACGTTAAGGTCATGAACCTAAAATCTCATGTTGTCAGAGAACTCCGAGAACCGCAAAACTGTGGTTGCAGATATGCTCTATTGCGAGGATTAGAAGACATTTCGACGCTATAGTCAAGGTTAATGAGCACATGCTGTAACGTGACCTGAAGCCCGGAATATTCCGAGGACCCTCGAAAAATGATCCGTCTGATGATATTCAATCAATTCGGACGGTCATAGGTCTAATATTTTTGGATGGTCACAATGTCCCAAGGGGTCCGTCCGAATCCGCTCGTTCTGTGACTCCAAAAGCCTGCTTAATTTAACAGTTTTTGGCGCCAATTTCCGAAAATTTCTGGTGGTCACGAACCGCCGCCCGAATTGAAATACCCAATATATTTTTGCCCGTCGGTAGTGTACGCGACCCAGACCCAGCCACGCGAGTCGGGCTTGCCATACTCGGCTGAGGCAACTCCGATATCAATCTTGGAACTACACCACCATGATGGCTATACGAAACAGATCTCTCGTCGCATCATCGCACTCCGAAGTTGATGGAAACGCTATTCCTGGAGCATATATCACAATAGCTATTGTTGTATTGACGGCGTGCTATGGTATCTTAAAAGCTAACGCCTACTAGCGAACCGCCAGCATTCCCAGAATCAATGGCGACAAACAGAGTAATTTATATCATTATATCACTCTAGGGTCAATTCCATTTTCATCCATCACAATGGTTCAGTACTATAGGTGTGCTATACTCCGTTCCGTTGTTCTATCGCTAACAGTTAACATGTAGATTTCTCCCACTGCTCGTGGCGATAGCAGGTGCAAAATCATTTACACTCAATACCCCATCCAACATCACCGTATTAAAGGAATTTTCGGTCGAATGGACTTCGCTGCCTAGCGATCCGCAAAACATTACCATCATATTCTATGACCTGACGAGAACACCACGATGCGAAGCAAGCGAGGTTTCTCATAGAGAAAAGTTGATTGTGGTACCAGGCATATCAGCTGGACAGGGAAGAATAGATTCGTTATTATACCAGCACACGGGGTGCGTTCTTCATCTATCTCACATTTCTAAAGCTGATCTCTTGAATAGGCGGTTTGTGCTTTGTGCATTTTCCTACCAAGCGTATGGCTCAATACTCAGTATTCGGCATACAAAATCCATCTAACTGGGCTTATTATTCAGTGACCCACCGCAAGATAACCTCCGAGTTAGCCTCTTCAACTCGAGTGAAATTTTCGCCTCGATTTCTCCGGAAACAACTACTGTCACCCAGACTCTACCAACCAGTACCTCGAGCTTTACTCCGCGCAAGCCAATCAATGACGCGACCATTATCGGAGGTGTTCTTGGGGGCTTTTTTGCTCTCGTACTTGCCCTGATTATTATGCTATTCTCATTCTGTCGTGTCCGCGTCGTACGACTACAGACAGACAGTAGTATAAACGCAGATGCACCTTCAACGGTAGCCACAGGGTCTCGCAACATGACGCTGAGCTCTCGCTACACGGTATCCTCATTGCCTCCGCAGAGTTGGAGTAGTACAAGTGGTTCGGGGTCTCAATCTGGTCTTGAAAGAATAACAGAAGTAGAAGAAACGTTACCTTCGTATGATAGTTTACCTAGGAATCATCAGAGAAAACGTTGATATCTAGATTTGGCTTGCGTTGTATCTTGCAATATCAACTTCCCTGACACGCCACGTGAAATCCCCTACCGTGCCTTTGTGCACCACAGAGATCCTGTCTCATTGTTGTGGATTGTAGTTAGACAGCATGTATTCTGAATTGCTGTGAGTCATTGCCTCGACACGTTGATTTTCTTCCAGGATCTGATATCTAAAATCCACGTAGATCACCGAGACAGACCACTGATAGCCCGTATATATATATTTATATATATAGGTCATTAAGGCACTCCAAATATTAAGATATATATGAACCCACTTTGAGGTCGTCTATCAGCAACTACAATGACGTGGATTCCCATTCTCATTCAGTGAGTTCTTTACGCTTATTGTGGTATTTTACGTGCTTACATCTCGTTAGCCTTGTAACACTTATCACATTCGTTCACCCCTTTACGCTCGATGTATCTTCCAGTGTCATCGTTACAGACCGGTTTCCTGTCAAATGGACGTGGCTTCCCAACGAACCTAATGCCATAGTCATCGTGTTGAATGATGTCTCGAAAGTACCAGAGTGCGATAAAGCTGCCTCAACGAGACGGGAAGGATCCTTTGTCGTCCTAAATCTGCAAGATGAAGCTGGTTGGATCGGGTTTGATGTGCAGCGTCCAGGGTAAGTTCTCACTTTGTGGTCACACTCGAGAGAGGGAGAGAGAAAGAGAAGCTGAAGAATCCCCGTTCCATCGGCAGGACTTTTCAAACTTGTGCATTTTCGTACAATGTAACGTAAGTCGTCTTGTTCTCCAATTCGCCAAACTATCGGGATCATGTTATTCTGCTACTGTAGATCTGGAGACAAACCCGTGAACAGCCTAATAGCGAGTCTAGCAAACTCCACGACGTTCACAGCTACTGTGCTTTATACAACAACAACAGTTACTATCAGCCCGACACAAGCTGGAACCCCAGAGTTTCAGCCTCGAAAGAGTATTGCTGCACCAGTGATCGGCGGCACAATCGGAAGCTTCATGCTTCTTTCATCTATCATAGGAACCATCCTATTTCGATGTTTCCAATACCGAATTATCCGCTTGGCCAGAACACGGCCCTCTCGGAATCATGGGAGAAGCACACCATACTCGTTATTTCAAAGTCATTTGACGAGTTCCAAGAAGGCGAAAATAACTGCGGCACATACAGACAGCAGGAATTCGACGCAAATCATCGATTCATTTCGGAGCGAAAGTCAAAGGGATATAAATAATGTCGAACCGCCGCCCCCGGCGTACAGCCCAGCTCTGTAATCTATGTGGAAGTCTAGAAATGAAATGCGTAGTCCTACAACCGGCAGAACGCACCATGGATATCAAAAAAAAGGCCGTTTACAGTATTTTGATGAAGATCTGAGTGGCGAAACTTTATCAGGCAAGGCAGGAAGCGTCGGAAAAGATAAGACTTGCCTGAACGAAATCATGGCAGGTGTTTGCAGCAGTAGGCTGGACCCGTTTGCGGAAGCCACACTCGACAAGAGGGGCAGGATCTAGGTTGGGTTGTGGTGCTCTTCCGACCCAGTTCCTTCAGTATTTCGTTGGTGTCTGACCTACGGATTTCGATTATCTCGTTCCATACATGTCGACCCACTAGGGACTCTGACATGGCAATCCGTGTAGAAATAATCAATGTTTGGCGTATGGAGATAGCATAGACCAAATTTCCAAGGATAAAAATAGGATCGATAAATATTTTCAGAGCCTGGTTGGCATATATATGACGATCCAGCTGAAAAGATCCCAACACAATATTTCCTGGATATTTCTTTGTATCAGATATATCATGGGACATAAATCATGGGGCATACCACTGTACACAGACCACACGAGTGGTTCCCAGCGATCTGCACGACCCTCATAGTATTCCAGCCTAACTCGAAAGGCCCTCCTGACTTGACTTGAGTCATCGAAAGTCTGTACCCAATTGAACGCCTGCGTCAAATTGCTGAATGGGAATTCGACGGGAAGGGGATAGTCTGGATGAGGAGGAGGAATATCGATCACGCGGCGATAGAGTTGTAGAGCGTTAATAATGCTCTGCATCCAATCCTTCGTCAGGGCCGCAAGAGTATCGATGAGCGGACGAATGTCTTCGTTGGCTGGATTCTGGGACATGCCTGAGTGGACGAGACTGGTCTAAGTGCTTATATCAGTGGACAGATCTATGTAGCGTACCTGCTTTACACGGACAGAGGGGAGTGTCAACCGTCTGCAACTCATTCCATGTCAGTGCAGGTGACTCAATGATAGTCAATGACGAAAGTAAGACCTATTGGCCTGAGAACAAACCTGAACAAACGCACGGCGCTTCGGAACTGAACGTAAGTGCGAAGTAATCTGGATACTGGAATAAGTCTTGCTTCCGTCAAACCCAATCCGACAAAGGGCATCTTTGAGCTAATGTTGATAGGTATATTGCCTCCCAGATGCTACAATTGTTAAAGTCGAAACTGCGGGATGATATGGGTCTCAGCGTGAGCAAGTGAAGCGAACGAACTCGGAAAGCCATGCGGATTACATTGTCGTAACCAGCTCATCTTCTGAGCTCAGAATCAGGGGTGGGAGAACGCAGATAACGAGCTAACCGATAAACGCTCAAATTCAAACACCTCCTCCTCCAAAACCTAGTAGTCATGCAGTTGCGGCTACAAGAAGACTCGAAATAGGACCATGAGAGGATGGCGGGCGAGAATGAAGAATATGAGTAAAATGGCTGGTTAATATCGTCTATGTTGTCAGTGGTGTCGTCACCGGCGCACGTATCAAGTTCTGAGTCAATCCCTAGCTTCTTGTGTTCTTGTGAATTGACATCAAGTGTCGTTCGTGAACATGTGACGTACTGCCGTGAGCGACCTTGAAAGGAATTGCGCACCTGATGGTATCAAAGGCCTTAGAACGTTCGTGCGCTACTACTTCAACGCGTCGCTGCGTCGCGAAAGATCCGTGTTGAGTTAAGTAACGGCTTTATGAATGGGGAAAGACAAGGAAAGGGTTGGGTGGGGGGGAGATGATGGTGGAAGGGAAGATAGGAAACCTGGGGTCTTGGGAATCTTTATGTGAAAAGTCCAGCGTGCGCACGGGCCAGTCAGGGTTGTTCGCTTTTGTAATTGGGTATTTGGGCCAGAGACAGCCTGAGACTGCTGGAGTTGTTGTGAGCTGTTGTGGGCAGCAGTTGACGGAAAAAAAAGATGAAGATGACGAGAGTGAGAGTGAGAAGCAAAAAAGATTGTCAAATTGATGACGGGAGCCGCGGCAATCGTAACTTCATGATCACTGGTAGACGAGTGGTATATTCATGCCCATAAACGCAAAACGCCTTATAATGTGCTTAGAATTGAATCAAAGCTATGGATGATGAGAAATAAAACCAAACTTCACGGAACAGGAGAAGGGTAGCTCACACTCAGGTGTTCCAGGCAGTAGTTAGGTCCAGCATGTGGTAGCCACGTTTGGCATGTGGGACAAAACCTCGGCTGGGATGAAGTATTCCTTCGACCCAGTTCCCGGAGGACCCGGTTTGTGTCGGACTGACGGATCTCGAATATCTCGGTCCATATGGTCGAAGGGCTGGTAGGCGGTGTGGTCAAGATGATCCTACTCGATACAACAACCTTCCGGTGCAAGCTAACCGCGAGTATCAAGCTTTCCAAAATAAACACTGGGTCAATTGAGACCACCGACTGATCAGCGTAAATTCGACGGTCGAGCTCGACAGATCCAATGACAGTAGTTCCTAATCGATGATTTCAATATTGATACTCATCGTGATTGGGATAAGGATTTACCGCTGTGAATAACCCATAGAAGCGGTTCCCAATGATCAGCGCGACCGGGAAGTAGCGATACTTTCACAGGGAGATTGTGGTTGACTTGGGTTGCATCGTCGACAACTTGAATCCAGTGAAAAACTTCAGATAGACCCTCAAAGGGAAATTCGGCGGGTAGAGGGTAGCTTGGATGTGGTGGCGGAACACCGACAAATCGATGATATGTCTGTAACGCGTCCAGGAAGCCTTGAAGCCAGTCTTTGACCAGCGCGGAGAGCGTGGTGAGAACTGTTTGGGAGAGGCCTGGCGCATTACTTGCCTGGTTGTTTGGCATGGGATCTTGGTCCAGAACTGAGATAATTTGAGTTTTTCAATGAAGCGATTGGTGAGCTGTCAGCAAAAAGGATATTAGGACTTGAACATTACTCGCCCTCCAGGTAGGCTGAAAGTTACCGGCGTTCCGTACTCCAACAACATACGGGTACCGGCTACCAATTTCAAATGCCTTCTCACTCCAGAAGTCCAGCTGTAAGCCTTTGAATTGACAGAACGCAATCTCAGTGTAAGCCTTTTTCGGTTACGAAGGCATATCATATTTCGGGGAGCAAATGGTTTACATATCTGTTCAAGCTATCAGCATGGGCATTGGAATCGATCAAAACTGCCACAACCCGTGCTGGTGGATATCGAGGTCTTTAGTCCTTATGCCCTCAAGGTGGAAGAACGTGACTTACAAAGAAATCTGGATCTGCGCAACCTGTCATCCGTAACATCCGAGGAGAAAGGGGTAACGGCAACAACTCCCAAGTTTCGGGTAAGTTTGACTAGAATGGGTCAATAAATGCAGACTGTGAGAGCTTGAGGGAAAGCTAGGATAAGGGTTGCCTTTGCCGAGCCTCGCTGAAGCTTTGATTGGGTTGATCATGACGGGAGGAAGCAAGGCGGAAGCGAGAAGTACGGAATGTTCCGTCGTTATCACTGACTTCTCAGGGTCAAAATGCACCTCAATTCGGTACAGTGCAGTTATTATCCTGGATCTAGCTCAAATGCACTAGTAACATGCACTGATCCCGAACTAGGCTTGCTAGGGTCGAGGCTGCGTTATTCTGATTGTAACATTTCAGTTGCCAATGTCAATGTGAAGGAAGGCATTACACCTAATGAATGCAAATTACCTAAGTGCTACACGAGAATGCAAGCGTGCAACCTGGAACGTCCTGAGATCACCCACCTCCAGCGACCCACCATATCGTCTCTTTCCCTCGCCTAGGTTTTTCAGTCTCATCGAAGTCGCTAGGGTCCGGAGGGTCGCTCAATGTCAACTACAGGTGATTCAGATTATCAGCGCCAGGGAAGGCTGAATAACGTACAGTTTTGCCCTTGGAATGCCAGAGCACTGCGAGTCATATTCGTAAGAACTAAGTCTATACCTTATATATTCACCGCGCCCTGGAACGGAAGACTTCTTGAGAAGGAATGAGCACACTTTCAGCATAGCGTGAATAACGCCTACAGAACACTTCTCGGAGGAACTATGGTCCAAGAGGCAGTGCTTTAGGTTGAAGGGTTCCGTAAGCATGATTCTAAGAAGGTATGGCCTATGAGCATTAACCTTTCAGCGAGGTAACGAGTAGGGAAAGGGAACGAACCTCAGGGATTGGGACACTTTGCGGTTGGTCACCGAGGCCGGCCAAGCCAATCAGCATTGCATTGTCACTATAGAGCAGGCCTAGGTGTTTCGAACTGAAAACCAGTACCAACAAGACTCTCCAATCACCTCACTTCGCAACACCCTAGACAACGATTATCCACAGCTTCTCTCTACAGACTTGAGCACCCGTATCCCAGAGATTGGTTTCTTCTGCTGAAGGGCTATGTCAGAGCTAAAATATACCAGCAATCTCAACGAAGGGTAACCCGCCTAGTTACTCGATGATCAACCCTGTTGATGGTCTCCGGGGGAGTAACTGACGAGCTCTAGCGGCTATTTTCTTGATGTGAAAGACAAGAGTTGATCCGTGTAGACATTTCTTCACGATTTGGAGGATATTCGAAGGGGTCGAGCTCAAAAATCGCATCAGACGGTGAGGCCGGTGAGGGTGAAGAGGAAGCGTAACGCACGAGGCGCCGCGTGACGTCGGCATTTCGGTACCAGTCCCAGGTCCACAAGGACCTCGCACCTTGGATCGGAACGGTCACCGTGCTTTCCTCTCCTAGTCAATCTAGGTTGCATTGATGGACTAGGGTTTGTTCTGTGGCTCAGAAGCACGACCAAACTTCCGATGACCACTCCTCTGAGTCTCAATCATCAATGTGCCTACATGGGCAATGCGCTACTCGTTCAATGACTATCGAGCCCGGGCTGGAACCACTGAAGACAGGCCTTGGAACCTATTGTTTTCTCGAATCAACGAATGGATGGCAATATGCGTTGGAACTTGAGGGTTGAACTCAAGGTGTTTTTCGCGTGCTCGCGTTTTCAGGAACAGATTGCCGCATCATCAACACCGCCTTCCTCCCGTCTCCGCATTCAATATCGCTTGGAAAAGCCAGAATCACTGACAACCTGCTGTCTAGGAAACTACTGCAATGGTAGTCATCTGCGGACTACCAGGCGCGAGTCACATCCGAGCGCTCAATGCTGAAACATGCACAGTCTAAATAAATGTATTGTCAACTGCGCCCCCTCTTCCAGCTGATCAAGATGTGACAGATGCCCTCTAGTCATCATATATAAGGTGCAATGATGCCATCTGTAATCCCTAGCGATTGTATCGTCTCCTCTACACATTCCTTCTATTCTTCCTTACCAGGGCAGAGCCTTGCGTAGCATCCCATCTTTCTTATCACACTACCACACTCGACATCATGAAAGCCAAACTCTCTCTAATTCTTGCAGCACTTCTCTCCGGTCACGGTAACCCTTCCTCCATTTTCCTTTGCCTCGTGGACGCTGACATTACTTTCAGTCGGCAGGGCGACATACATCCCCCGAGCCGCTCCAGGTACCCAATTCGTAACCGGACCTTGCACTAGCGACATCGAATGCGAAACTGCCTGCTGTGGCTTTAACACGGGCAGGTGTGCTGGACGTATTGTCGCTCAGACTCGTGATGGAGGATGTGGATTCGGGGAGGCTCAGCCGAACGACGGGAATGGTGGTCAGCTTCCTCCAGTTGAAACATCGACTGTCATTCCTCCAGTACAGACATCGACGATTTCGCCTCCAGTCCAAGCAACACCCGTTTCAGGCCTTAAACCTCCAGGCTCGGTGTTCATTACAGGTGTTTGCATTGCCGACAGCGAATGCGAAACCAATTGCTGTGGATTTACCTCGGGAAAATGTGCTGGACGTATTGTCGCTCAGACTCGCGATGGAGGATGTGGATTCGGGGAAGCTGAACCAAACGATGGGCAGGGTCGCCAGCTTCCTCCAGTCGAAGCATCGACTCTTCTTTCTCCAGTGCAAGAATCAACAGTTTTGCCTCCAATACAGGCGTCGTCTGTTCCTCCGGCGCAGGCATCAACTGTTGTGCCTGTGGTCCAAGCAACGCCTGTTCCGGGTCTGAAGCCTCCAGGTTCGGTGTTCATAACTGGTGCCTGCATTGCCGACAGCGAATGCGAAACCAGCTGCTGTGGATTCGCCTCGGGCAAATGTGCTGGTCCTATTATTGCGCAGACACGTGACGGAGGTTGTGGTTTTGGGAACGCTCAGCCAAACGACGATGCTGTGAAGAAGCTTCGTGGTCTGTAGGATGTAGTAACTGTGTGTGGTATTTAAAGATGGTAGAGACCATAGAAAGTAATGTTTCAGTGGAACGACTTGCAATCGCAACGACACAAGGAAGCAAAAACTCTTGCCGTGAAAATACGTAGGATTTCTCGCATGCATCGAGTGTACAGTCCCGAGATATTGTATCATAAGAATCACTTGAATTATCTCACCAACCGCAGACAGTAATCTGGGCTACCCCCCGGGCTCCATCGTCACAGTCAGCACTTGCCTCACAACACGGAAGATAGAAGGATAAACACACCAAAGCCCATCTCGGGAACGGCCTCTCCGTTCCACTAGCACCTCCCACAGCATAAGTTCAGGTGAAGATCATGATGGACGTACCACCGTCCAAAGCGGCGCTCATCAAGAAGCTAAAAGAGGTAACGCGCGCACGTCAGAACATATCCTCAAGGACTAAAAAGAAACGCGACACACTTGTACTTCCTAGACCACGTAGCACGTTCCTCAAGATACTGAAAACACTCGAGTTGATACCAACGGAGAGGTATCCAAGCTCGGTGACAAGGATGGGTGTGAAAACACGGTCAAAGCCAAATTTCTTGTGTAAGAGCCAGAATGGAATGGGGAAGCCTAGACCAGCAATAAGCATGTATGGAACGAATTGCTGTAGATCTACGTCAACACAAGTTGAGTCTGTGTATTGAGAAGAGAACGAATGGGGTATGGCGTTCCAGGAGCATAAAGTGGCTTGCCGGGGGCACCCCACGCAATAGCAGCACTGTTATACGATTGCACTTGTTGACCAGACCAGACGTTGGAGCCTTGGACTTGGAGCAGGAGATCTCGTTGACCGTCAATGATGCTCTATAGGGATAGTCGACTTTCAGTTTACTCGCAACGAGAGAATATCGACCCACTCACCCTCATGATGACGAAGTTTAATAATCCCCCGAGTATGGTTATGGTACCAATCATCTAGATGTTGAATGTGACCATGGGTGGAATCTTGGTGTATTGTCAGCAAGCTTTGACACGAACCCCAAAGCCAACGTACCATCTTCAAGTCAGTCATCAGAGCAAGAGCTTGCACGACAGGGTTATATCCATAGACCGTAAAGTACATGTTGTTCTGGGAACCAAAGCTCCACCGGGCATCTGAATCATGTTCTCAATACTGGGTGGGTATCCGACCGTGGCAGAGAGCTATCAAACAATCAGTAGGACGTAAGCGGCGAGGTGAGACGGAAACACACAGTTCCAATGACAGGGACGGAGATCCATGCGAAGAAGAGAGCGACGATAACAGCCCACAAGGGTAAACCGGAACGAGCACCGTATGCGCAACCGATGCCGAGGGCGGCGCAAGCAACAAGGATGGCAAGGTACCACCCAGCGTGGAACTTCCTTGTAAACCTTCATCTTGCGGTAGTGAGGGTCGTCGCATTCCTTGGTCTGGACGAGTAGTTACGGCTGTATGTGACATCCAAAGCAGAAACACCTACCCGGCTGTCACGAATGATATATTCAAACTCGAGGTCCGTGCCAGACAACAGGAGCACCGCACGGAAGTCCGATAAACCTCCGATATACATCATACGACTGATCTTGTACAATAGCTGGGAGGCAGCATACCAAGGCAGACCCTCTTGTGCCAGCTTCTCTTCGTTCAAAGTGTAGTCATCATTGAGAATTCCCAGCTGATCATACTTTGTAACCGTTCTGGTAGAAAAGGCAGTAGACTGAGGAAGGGCAAGTTCTGGGCGTGCCAACTTCCAAGTGTTGGTGACGTATATGGCACAGAACGCGATACTGGGGAGTAAGAAAGCGGCATGGGTCAGTTTAATACAAAATAGAAAAACGGAGGTAAAGAAACTCACATGCAAGCTGCACACCCGGAGTAGAGTGACAGCGGGATGAATAGTGCGCCCAAGGTACCTCCTCCAGATTCGACGTAAGCCCAATCGAAACATGGTGAGGACATCCCTAAGCCTTCGTTTCCGGCGGTACCACCTGGGTTGTGAGGGCGAAAGAGTTAAGCGACAGAGATATGGAAAAAGGGCGTGTGTGCAAACTCACCAAAGATACAAGTGAACCAAGCGCTCTTTTGATAAGATACTGACACCGGTGAGAGTACTAGGTAATTGGCATAAGTAGCGTAATCAGCAGAAGCATAATGGGAACTAACGAACGGTGCAATATATTCCTGGAGAAGGACATGTCAGAACGCTTTAGAAGGTCGAAAGGCCAAGACGTACGCACCGGGAACCATTCCCAGACGAATACGGCGATAAAGACAGCCCAGAAGAACCTTAGATGCTTCTTTTGCATGACCATAGCCTGACCGCGATGGAGAGCATCGAACAGTTGAACCGTTGGCATGAGTTGTGGGCAAAAGGCAAACGCTGGGTGCACCAAGAAGATTCGCATGATACCGGCCAGGCCATATCCGATAAGTTGAGCGACAATTAAGCTATTCAATAGTGTGAACAGGATGCGCACGAGAGGCGTATGTGAAGATACCAATCGCAGCGTTATGTTTGACGTTATAGAAAAGATCTTGCGCAGTGAAAATACTGATAGCTTTGGCCGAGTGCGATGCGGTAGACGACATGATAGTCATGGCGACATGTTTCTTAATGTCTAGAAACCGATCTGGTCAGCAAACGCTTCTAGTTGAAAAATCAAGCCCAAACTCACTAAACGGGCTGTCATTCATAAATCTCCGGAGCTTGTTATCCGCTGCTTTGAGACGAGCAAGGGGAGAGGGACCGGGGATAATAGACTCCAAGCCCTAATGCGAATATTAAAACAGTTCCACCGAAAGACGACGATTTACCTTGCCCAAAATGAACGGTACAACCTGATCAACGTTACAGAGTTAACGACTTGCCATCACGCCGGTACCGACGATGAAATAGCTACTAACCTGGAGGAACAGATTGCTGACATAGATCTAGAGATTTCACGGGGTTAAAGACCGCCCGTCAAAAGCCTTGATAATGCTACTACGAACCGTTTGAGGACGAGAGTACTGCCCAAGACAACAAGCAATGAGTTAATGTGAGAATGATATTCAAGATCAAGACTTACGAAGATCTGCCCAAGCACAGCACCAAAGCAAGATAACCCAAGACTTCAAGAACCACACCCGGAAAGTGTAAATCGGCATCTGGGGGTCATCTTCAAGCGAAATGAGACGAAGAGTGCAGTCCTGGTCGGTTTCTACAGCAATTATTCATTAGCTTGGAAGAACGATGTCCACGAAGTACCCAGAACTCACCGATAGGCCTTTCCTTCCCATCCTCACCAAGGTCAATGAGACGAGGTCCGTCAGCATAAACTTCGCCAATATCTTCGGTGCTGTCAACGATCGCGCATTTTTGAGCAGCGCCTTTCTCGTCGACGAGCGAGCCATAGATACTGCTTGAATCGCGCTTGGCATCAAGTTTCTCCGACGGTGTACGTCCGCGGTGAGCCAGAGTCGGAACGGTTGCCATGTGTCGAAGATGGGAGCACGAAGCTAGCCAGACCTGATACAACCCCGCATTCTTTGTATTCCATGTTGTATATGGTCCACTGGGGCTTTTCGTTAAGATGTTGAAGGCGAAAAGGGTACCACGAGATAAGCTCCGGCTGAGATTGTCGAAAAAAAGTTCTGGCAAATCACATGCCTCGAGCCTTTGCAGATTCAGAACGAGTTTCTCCAATCGCGGTGGCACAATATGAGGCGGAACGACGGGTTCCTGCCAAGGTTGTAAAGCTCACGCTGGGGGAGGTGGTGAAGCAGAGTCAAGCAACATCGCGGTCACGTTACCTATCGAAACTCCGCTGACCAGGAGGACGGGTGTTGTTAGCTTTCGGGCACTGAAAGTAAGCTAATGTCCTCTTCTCAGACCGATTTAAAACTCTACGCCTCTTCTCTTCGCCATAATATGTACGGTATCTATCTCCTTATCCTTATCTCTGCCAATTTCCGCTCCGATATCTAGGGCTAGCTGGGCTTGGCAATTTGAGGCGTTTTGCGGATTCTCCTGAATTCCGAGATGTTTGGCATGGATCACGCGTACTTGGGGTCTTTTTCGCAAAACAAGGGAGGAAACTAAAAAGATTGGTTCAATCCAGGATCGAACTGGAGACCTTCTGTGATGAGTACACTGGGAGGGTGCCATGTAAGACAGAAATCATAACCACTAGACCATTGAACCGATGACGGCAATAAACGTTACACACCTATAGTCCCTTGCCGGCACAGAGGAACGACCCATTATCCGAATCCTTTGCCAGGCTTTTTTGAGTGATGAGGAATCTCACCATGACAAGAACCAAAGAGCGAGTGTGCAAAGTGCCAGGCAGCAATGACAAAGTGGAAAGATGCTGTTCAATGAGCAGCCACTATGGAAGGACTTGCGCTCGTTAACTGCATTGGCGCCCGAGGAGCGCCTAATCGCGCAACGGTCCAGACCCCATCAATTCCTAGAGCCAATCATATCATTTCACCGGAAAGAAACGGACGGCAACGGACCGACGTCAGCCTCACTCCCACGTCGCTCCGATTTTCTTTTTTTTCCCCTTCGACGTTGACCACCCTACCACCAACCAAACCCCACCACCATCATCATGCTGCGTCAGTCAGCATTCCGTCCAGCTCTCCGAGCAACCCGTGCCGTTCGTTTCGCCTCGTCCAACTCGAATCCTCAACTCGAGGCTGCTCAAAAAAAGGCTCAGGAAGTTTTTGCCAGCACACAACAGGCTGCGGGAAAGGCGTTTGAGGGAGCTAAGAAGGTTGCGGGACCGTTGGGAGAGAGGGTTGCTGGGCTACTTGGAGGTGAGTAATGAGTACTTTGGACTGGATTCTTGGGACATTGGGTCGTGTTTGGAGAGGCGTGTGCCGAAGGTTGGATTCTAGTCCGCAAAGCCCACCATTCTTCGTCGTTCCCGCCGCGTTTTATTCATTTTCCTGACCATTTTGTCCCTTTTAGCCTACAGACAACCTATAACTTATAACCTTGCGGTCGCCCGTGAAGTCGTGAAGCTCGTCTATCGTGCCGAAGGCCTATCGCCGCCTACCTCTGTTGACACTATTCGAACGGCATACCAGAATATCTGGGCTCGTGCTTCCAGCCGGGAGTACTGGCAACAAGCTATCAAGAGTGGGGAGATTGCGAGACTGGCCATCTATGGTCTCGAAGCTTATGGGATTTTCAAGGTGAGTGTCGGTTCTCGTTACTCTTTCATGCTGTCGGTATATTGTAGATTTCCACGGTCACCTTTTCCCCCCTTTATTACATGCTCGATGCTGATTCCTCGTTCCTCTCTTCAGATTGGAGAAATCATCGGTCGTCGTAGTCTCGTCGGATACAATGTGCATTAGAGATCTATCAGTTCAGAACATGCATCATTAGACATTCAACAAAAAACATATGTCGGAAACATGTATTCACCGTTTGCGGTGTTGTCATTCATAACCAGGATTTCACAAGACTGAGAGCCAAAGTCTACATACGCTGCGGAATGGAGTGGATTTGACCGCTTGATGGACGGGTCTAGACCACTTGTCGGCGCTAATCAGGTGCCAATGCAAGTTCAGGAGGCTCATTCCACGATTATTGCTCTTTAGAAAGTACATTTATCGACTCTTTCCTCTCTGCCTTGACACCTTTCTTCAAATCTCTCAGTTCTCCCAATTTGATCCTTCAAAGCCAGCCAATCTACCTATTTGCGTTGTCGACGTCAACCTAGAAAGACGACGAGGGTAGACCAAGTCTCATTCACGTCCAGTATCGATTCCTTACCTCACACTTGCCTAATTGCATTGTCGACGTCGACCTAGAAAGACGACGAGGTTAGTATAGGTCCTTACAGTACCTCACGCTTACTGCCTGGTTTGGTCCTATATCCTCTTATTTGAACCTGCACACAGAGGTCACTAAGGTTGAGGAGCCAGGTGGTTATTTCTACTTCTTTCAATCACATTCACTCGTCTGTATAAGTAAACTTTCAATTTGAGTGGCTGTTGGAACTTGGTTGGCTCATAAGTTGAAGTAGCTCAAGGAGCAATGGATGGGCTGCTGAATAGTATGGGTCGCACCTAATCTCAGATCGTACTGCTTCTCAGAGTACACGTTTATATTCTCCAATAAGTTACAGATTCCCCCAATCAAATCATTCTTGTGCAGAAATACGTAGACCACTCAATATAAATTTGCGATTCTAGGTCTCCATATACGTCTACGTAAGATGAGTTGTAATCTCACCTCACACTTCAATGAATTAATTCTTTGAGCGTTGATAATATTAGTGGAAATTTATTCAGCTCAAGTAATATAGCCTTACCTCGCGCTTGATCCAAATCTTGAAATCGTCAGCCCACTGGGTAATTCTGTCTGCGGCATCGACATCGACCTTATATGATTTTTTTTTTCAATACGAAACCTATCCGCTCTTCATCGACGATACTCACATTGCGCTTAATCCAAATTTTGAAGTCGTCAGCCCATTGAGTTAATCTGTCCGCAGCGTCGACATCGGTCTGAAAATTTTTCTCAGTTCAAGAGCCGCCCGTTTTCACTGTGTCTACTTACGTCGCGTTTGATCCAGATCTTGAAATCGTCAGCCCATTGAGTTATCCTATCTGCAGCGTCGACGTCGGCCTGAAAATGTTTTTCAGTTTAAGAGTCGCCCGTCTTCACTGTTCGTACTTACATCACGTTTGATCCAGATTTTGAAATCGTCAGCCCATTGAGTTATCCTATCCGCAGCGTCGACGTCGGCCTGAAGAATGTTATCAGTGAGACCCACCCCATCTCCGCTGTTCATACTTACATCGCGTTTGATCCAGATCTTGACATTGTCGGCCCATTGAGTTATCTTGTCCACAGCGTCAACGTCAACCTCAGGCTGAAATATTGACCACAGGTGAGGACGAAGACCATTGGATGTATTCATTATCAAAAGTGTTTACCTCACGGATCCAGATCCTTGTGTTGTCCACAAGGTCGACATCAACCTGGAATGATATGGTATTAGGACGTCCCTCCATTCCTCTCGCTTTGACTGTGTGCTGACCTCTCGTTTTGCTGCAATACTGTCGACTGTTGGGGCCGCAGCGCAGGCTACTACAAGAGTGAGGACGGGTACCAAGTTGGAGAATCGCATCACGGGGGTAATGTGTCTGGTGAAGGTTCGAGAGCTGATGGTACCATAACCTTATGGTTTCGTTATATACGCGGCAGGACCTTTGCGCTCTTCGCAGGCTAGGGTTGCGCAATCGTTGCGACACTGTAGCTTTTTCGCCACGTCGATGAGGCGGTATTATTTATGCCCCGACGGACATCAGATGCCGACTTCAATGGGCAGGGAACCCCGACCCATTCAATTTGAATATGACCTACATATTGTCATTCATAGTCACACTCAGCGTAGCTGGCAACCCTGACCTACCCATCCATTCATTTTGAATACGTATCGCCGACAGTTATCACTTTTTGGATCAGGGACAGAGAACCGGGCACACGAGACCGGGCACAAAATAAATTCCAAAGATCGCGCTCAAGCTACTGTGGGTTGCCTGACCCTGTGAAATGCCGGGTACATGCTCCATTATCAATTGTTCGAGAACGCATAGTTGAGCACGTACTGCTTGATATTCGGGCATAGTGGGTAATTGACCCCTAACTCGGACTCGGATATTGCGCCACAAAACCGCGCCCAAAACCGAATAAAGGACATTGTGTCCACTACCGCTTCTGTCCCCGCAATCACCCATCATGCCTCGAAAGGACTCTGAGTCCACGGATTACGCCCCCCTCCTACAGGAGGACCCGACGTTCGAGCTCAATTCGACGAACGCGGATCCACATTATCGAAACTCTCGTTCCAAATCCCGATTCTTATACGGGATAGTTGCTCTCCAGTCCATCGTGATTGTCGTGCTTCTTACGTTACTGTCGAAGGGTGTAGCACGGAAAAGCAAGCCACTCTTGTACTGTGAGTCAAGCTAAACCATCAAGGGTTCTCAACAGATTACTCACAACATGGTTAATCCGACTAAGCACCGGTGAATCACCTCCTCGAGGAGAAAACGGTGCAATTCCACAGTGCTGTTGGTAAAGACACCACGATCTATATGGGAGAACCATCTCCAGAGGTAGACAAAGCATGGGATGACCTGTATGGATGTAGGTCTCACCTTTCTTCAAAGGACTACTGCTCATCCATGAACAGTCGGAGTCAACAGGATTTTAAAACACGAAGCGGACCAATTACCTGTGAAAACCGTGCGCATATCTGGCGATCCAAGTCATTACATTGTTCAGCTGGACGTCTTTCATCAACTGCATTGCCTGGTGAGTTATGTTCCGAGTTGGCGGCAATATCTGTTGATTCTGATGAATGACGACGTTGCGCATAGAACATCATTCGAAAGGCGCTTCATCGAGATTATTATGAGCATTTGCACGCAGATTCTGGACACATGCCTGATTCCAAGGAAGATGAGGAACAGCATGTTGCTCATTGTATCGAGCATCTCCGACAGAGTATCGTTTGTGCATCAGGTCTGGTAATTTGAATTGGTCTACGTTGGTAGACGATACTAATATCACCGGTTACAGATGTTAGCACAATCGTATGGCAATGGATTCCGGAAAGAAACCAGACCATGGGCCGTTCGGGTGTTCCTCATACGTGCAAGAGCTTTGACAAGATCAGCGAGTGGGCAAGTCAACCGGAAAACCGACTTCATTGGAATGATTTTGATTTGCATGTAAAGCCTCCAGATGATGACGAGTAAGTAGTTGAACTAGAAAGCAAGGTAGGGGGCTTTCGCCGTCCATGGCGCGGAGCAGAGAACATTGGTCATGGTGGCTCGCGAGAGACCTATGTACACGTGTTTTTAAATTTCAGGGGCATCATTTCGAATCTTCTCCCGGTCGACGTCGTTTCCATTCGTCTCCCTTGAGTACTTACCTCCTGTGTAACTCATAGCTTGACCTCCATATCACCCAATGAAACCAGGAACCAGGCACATATGAGCCAAAGGAATCCATCTATATACATGTATTACGCGGCACCATCTACATCTACGGTACGATGGGTCCGAAGAATTGTTTCGGCAGCGAAAGGGTTTTCTTTGAGATGTTTAGGGCTCTCGGTAATCGAGTCCTTCACTGACTTACCGTAGACTCCGCCGCCCTGAATTCGAGAGTACGTGCTAGCAGCCAAGTGGTGTCGCTTTTACTTTTTCCATTACACTTTATAGGTACAAACAGCTTGTATGAGAATTGAGCATGTACAGGCAGCGGGCTGTAGCTGGTGAATCACTCTGTTCGAGCTGTTGAAATCAACCTAGACCGAGAACACAGTATTAGTTTTATGTTACTCAAAACGTTCTATCCTGACCTCGCGCTAACAAGTTAATCCCATAGAGGAAAAGCAGCGTCAGCGTCGGTTAGGAGCTAAACGTAGAGATATCAGTAAGAGTTTGCGTAAAATGCAAGGATAGCTGACCTCTTCGTCTGTTACAGTATCAGCGGGGGATGGAACTGCGGCGCAAGCCATTGCGAGAGCAAGTAGAGAGACGAAGATATGGAATCGCATGTTGCAATAGGGGGATTAAACACTGCTTGAAGACTAGAGATCTGCCACTGCCTAATGTCTCTTATATAGCAAACCGCGCGGGATCATGACTAGGCCACAATTGTATAGACTCTGGCATGATGCGGCCCCCATTTCTGAGGCTTTAGCTGATCTGACATGAGCTACAGCCGCGATAGCGATGAATATCAGGGCCATATCACTCACATGGGTCGTTATAAAGTTTATCGGGAGTGGGCTTCACGTTGTTGGGGTAAGTATCGGTGACGTGCCCATATGCTCGATAGCGTACCTGCGGCCTTGTGAGTGTTAAGGATCTCTCACTAGTGTCGTCCCTTGATTGGGGCCTGTAGTCGGTATTCAATGTTGATGTACGCAATTAAAGCATTGCCGGTACTAGAGCGATACGCTCGAGTCTTTGCTCCTGACCCCCATCATTACCCCTACTCATGGCTCCAAGTCAGGAAGCGTATAAATCAGAGGACTATGCTCCCCTCCTACAGAACGAACCAGACGTGGACCTCGAGCCAAGAATCCCCCGGGATCGTTATTCTCGAATCAAGGACATAGTTATCGTCATCCAGTTCATCGTGATTGCCTCGACGCTTCTGCTGGTATCGACTACCTCCAAATACAAGAGCGATCCCCTGCTTTACTGTGAGTTTATGTCAACGGTACTACGTTCAACAAGTACGCTTACCAGACCCGCAACTCGGCTCAGCACCAGTCAATCACCTCCTTGAAGAGAAGGTAATTACGTTTCACAGCGGCGTCGGTAATGACACCACGAAATACATGGGGGAGCCATCCCCAGAGTTGGATAAAGCATGGGATGACCTGTACGGATGTAAGTCAGCATCGACTTGCTTGAAAACCCATCTTACGCGATGAACAGTTGGAATTAACAAGATCTCGAAACATGATGCAGACCAACTACCTGTCAAGACGGTCCGGATTCCAAGCGACCCCGACCATTATGTGGTTGCACTAGATGTGTACCATCAACTGCACTGCCTGGTGAGTCTCCCCGTACACAATCGATCGACAATACCTCGACAACCAACGATTTGTTCAAAGAACCTCATTCGAAAAGCGTTTCATTCAGATTATTACCACAAGCTGCACGCTGGGCATGTGGTCCATCCCAGATTAAGCGAAGAAGAGCATATCACTCACTGTATCGAGCATCTTCGACAGAGTATCATTTGTGCATCAGGTCAGCCAGCTTGAATTGGTTCGCACTGGTTGACGGTGCTAATATCACCTGTTACAGACGTCAGCACTATCGTATGGCACTGGAATTCGGAGAAAAACATGACCATAGGCCGTTCAGGTGTTCCTCACACGTGCAAGAATTTCGACAAGATCAGCGAGTGGGCAAACCAGCCGGAAAATCGGTTTTATTGGCGTGACTTTGACTTGTATGTAAGGCCTCCCGGTGACGATGAGTAAATAGTTAAAGCAGAAGGTTTTCGCCATCGAGAAATGTTGAATAGGGAAACATGGGCCGTAATGGTCATGGCGGTTCGTGACTCGTGCGAGACGCACACGTGTGATTTTTCCGGCGTGACGGCGCTTTTTTTTCAAATTCAAACTTCAAAGCCCTTCTTCCCAGCTGCCATCCATCCTGGTCCCTGGTCTTGTATGGTGTATTCTCACTCGACCAGCCGAATCCAACTTCAAAATTTCTTTCTCAGGTCTTGATCGGCCGGTCGTGTCAGATTTGCTGGCTGTGAAGCAAAATTCCGTCTCATTATGGCTTTGGCTGCTGCAGGGGTAAAAGGAGAAGCAAGACCCGCATTGAAATGGGTCCGTTTAACCAAAGGGAGAGAGGGAAGGAGCAGATAGGACTGCCCGTCGAGGTGAGCAAAAACTTGATTCGCCATACATTTGGTTTATTGACTACATCTTGTCAGTTTGCAAGGTTCTTCCTTGACGAATACTCTACTTTGATCCCCGGATGCGCATCCGTTCTCGCAATCTGAGCTCTTGTTATGATCAGAGGAACGTCGTGGTGTCAAGATGGACTTCCCGCAAGTCTGACCTGGAAAAATTCGTCAAATACGTATATCTTCGTATGGGCACCTCACACCTTGGACATCTCTCGGACTATAAAATAGCTTATAGGTCCCTGACGGAGCTTCCCCTGGTCAATGCTACCCACCGGAACGTCTGAAGGCTTTTGGTATGCAACGCTTTTTCTTACTCAGCCCAAGCTGATGTTAACATACAGGGATCGTTCAAAGGCTTCATCGGCAGGAAGACCTGAGAAACTCCATTCTGAGGTGGATTCGTATCTCCTCCCAGGATCAGGAATGGCAGTTGTATTATGGACGAGCGAGAAGGATGGCAGTCATGAATTCGAAGAAAAACGTCAAGCGGTTGACGTAGTTGGTGAATCTCGTCCGACTCTTCACTCTAAAGTAATATCGCTGACATTTGATTGTTTCTTGACTTCAGTCATATAATAAATACTCATTTTGTCTGCTGACTTATGGGTTCGCCGGGGTGGTCGGCAAACACTCAGAAGCCAATTACAAACTCTCAAAGTGATGAATAATACCTTCAATTTGTAAGCTTCTGTTGACCGGGTTACCGTAAAAACTCTGGTGAGTCACTCCCACCAGAATTGCATCATTCAGATACTTATGGCGATATCATGCCTTATATTTAAGATAGACCCATCCTTTACAGAGCAAATAAATCGAGCAAGCTCTACTCCACATCATGGTAGCCATCGACACTACACCTTCCACGGTGCCAGCATCACTCTTTTACTTCACCCCTCCGACCGATGGAAGCAAACCCCGCTTCCACGGTTTCAGACCGTCTGACGGCACACCAGTTATGAATTACGAGCTCGTCAAACATACCTTACCCATCGAGAACGTCCGTGGAAAAGAAGACACATTTACTCTTGATAACTCTGGATTCCAATTCGTCAAACATATCTCGGCTCATAAAGCATTCAACGATGATGCCGAAATTGAGAAGGAGTATTACCCCGAGAGTGTCGAATTGCTCAAGAAGATTACGGGCGCAAGTAAAGTGGTTCTATTTGATCACAGTGAGTTGCATAGCCCTCGCTCCTATATATCGTACGCTGACTATGCCTCTTTCTAGCTTTACGTCACCGCCGCGAAGGCGACGATGGGTATGACCCAAAGAGTCGCGGACCTGCTTCATTGGTCCACGTCGACCAAACTCCCCTCGCTGCTCACAACCGCGTACGCCGACATCTCCCCGAAGACGAGGCCGCCGAGCGCTTGAAGCACCGCTTCCAAATCATCAACCTCTGGCGTCCCATCTCGCATCCTGCGTTAGACTGGCCGCTTGCGGTATGCGACTACCATTCAGTCAATCAGAAGGAGGATTTGGCACCGGTGGAATTGGTGTATCCTGATAGAGTGGGAGAGACATTTGGTGTCAAGTATAACCCCGAGCACAAGTGGAAGTATTTGCGAGGGATTACGCCAGAGGAGGTTATCTTGATTAAGTGGTTCGTCGCTTGTTTTATTTTGCGAGGTACTGTGGCTGACACGGATTATGTGTAGCTATGATTCTATCGAAGACGGAAGCGTTGCGGTGTTTACACCTCATACTGGTTTCGAGGATCCGAGTACTCCCGAGGGAAGTCCTTTCAGAGAGTCCATTGAACTCAGGGCTCTGGTCTTCTATGACGATTAGGCTTTTCCGCTTTTCTTTGTGGATCATCTTGTACTTGTACTCGCTGCTATGGTTTGGACTCATGTCAACTCATGTTAACGAAAATAGGAACATACTCGGAATGCAATGAATAAACTGTCAAATCAACTTCGGTTTCGCGTGTTACTTTGAGACGTAATCGTTCGATAATACCAATTCGAGCCACGAGGCATAGGGCATTGGACTTGACTTGAACTTGTCGCCTCTCGAAGTTCTCTCGCGCGACAGGTTTTCTTTCCCACTTTGACACACTTCCTCACTCCGATGCGTTTCTAACCTAAAGTTCATCTCCCTTCCAATTCGCTCAAGGTACTCATTAATCGAGAGTCTAGAAGACTAGATCCAGCACCACCTTCGAGACCCGGCGTTTTAACTTGCAACGTAATGAGTCTAAGTACTCAACAGCTCCGGAGGCGAAGTAGCTGGAAGATTGTTTGACCTTGGATGCTCGCTCTAGGACCGGTAAGGCCTCCGCTTTTCTAGATATAAACCTACAACTAACTGAAGTTTTACGAACAGATCCTTCCTCTCCTTCACATTCTCTTGAAAATGCAAAGAGTATGGTCGACTTACCTTGGAGAACGCGGTGGATGGAATAAGGTACCTCAAGCTTTTTCTTTTTACCTAAGAATGAAAAGGCTATTAACAACCGTTTTCAGATGGGCAACGCCACAGTCTCCAACTCTCTGTGAGTTCTTTCCGCTCCCTTCTGCCTAAAGATTTTTACTTTCTCTCTCATAGGCAACGACAATCCCTTGAAGCCAGTGCAGAATTAATGTTTGACGAATCTACCGACAACGAGCAACTCTCCCCGCCTCGACCTGAGCGCTTTCAGGCTTCAACGGCATCGTCCCAGTCCTCGATACGCAGCAGGAGAGATACCGCTAGTATATCTCTCAGTGTCAACTACCTGCCGTCCAAGTTCTCGGACGCACTACTCGCACCAAATTCCCGAAGACGACGAGGAAAAGTAGCTGAACCGAAACGAGGGGGCGGAACGGAGGCGTTTAGGAGTGGTGAAGCGAGGATGCCAGAGGAGGGAGATGAAGACTATGATGGCGTCTCCAGTGGCTGGTTTGGCGGGAGCACGGCGAAAGCACGTTCGGGAAAGCCGATGAAATGGAACAAGTTCAAATGGATTTTGTTCCTCATGAATACCTTGGTGTGTCTATTGCCTCTCTTGATGACACGTGTTATTAATCAAGCTGTGTTCACAGTTAACCATATACTCTCTCACCACGTTCATATTCTGCCTCCTCACCTGGTTTAACGTCTGGGAATGGGCGGACATTATCCGTGTTGGAAATCGTCCAGAGCTCGTCGTGTCCACCATCGCTGCCTCTGTCGGGATGCTCACCTCTCTCGTCGGACACGCAGGCATTCTGTTAAACAACCGCTCCTTCCTGGCAGTATACACCTTCCTTACATGGATCACATTCGTATTCCTCGTCGTACCCGGATATATCACCTATCGCCGCCGCTCCTTCAATCTCGAAGGCAAACTTAACCTTCAATGGTCTCGGCAACTCGGGTCAGATGGTCGTCTACGCATTCAAAGCCACCTTGGATGTTGCGGTTACTTTTCGCCATTTGTAGAAGCGACTGTCAGTCAGACATGCTATGCGCGATCTGTGCTGCCAGGGTGCAAATTGAAGTATATGAACTTTGAGAGGACGGCTTTGAAGAGGTGGTACATTGTCGCTTTTGGATTGGTACCCGCGCAGCTCGGAGTGATGATAGCAGGCCTGTTGTGCTCAAATCATGTCACGTACAGGTTTGGGAAGGGGATGATGCCAAAGGCGTATCGGTTGAGTTTGTCGAGTATGGCGGTTATTATGGACAACTATGCAAAGTGAGTGCGACTTTTGGATAATGTTGAGGTTGTGCTGATTGCAGCCCCTTGACCAGCGAACTAGCTGAACAGTATGGCGCTGATGCTGTTGCTCGCTCGCGCTCGGCGCCTAATCAACAGTTGTCTGGGCAAGAGCAGATGGAACCTATGTCTTATGCCTCAAACGACACTTCGGGTGCGGCTGGGGGTTCTCACCAGAAACACGATTCCACCGGACAGTGAAGGCTAGATATCCGCCTTGCTTCTTGATATACGGAGTTTTTGACTATAGCTATAACAATACTAGCCCTACGATGTGTTCTTGGTTCAATAAACGTTTTCATTTCACTTTCTCCGGATTAGAATTTCGCGTCGGTCACACTCGATTCTGCCGTCACCGAATGAGATCTTCCGTGCCGGATTGCAGCTCCCGTTTTGTGTATGGGCTTCATAGCTCGTAAAATATGTAGCGTAGAGGAGAGAATGCGAGACAATTCGACATATAACTGATAATTTAGTTGAATATATATCATTCTGTAGGTACATGCAATAACGGGGACATGGTTATCATGGTATCACATATTACTTGCCCCCGGTGGTACCCATACCCATCGCCGTCTTGGCCGCGTCGTATATCCACCATTGGAAACCTGTTAACGTGCCTAGTAACAGAGTAATCAGCGTCGGCTCCATTACTCAACCTATACGTTTACTTACCAACCATGACAACCCTTGCGCCCAACCCCTTTGTGGCCAACCTTACCCAACCAACTTCCTTGATAATCGCACCAACGCCTTTACCAGCGTTCTCCGTCTTGCCCAGTAAGGATACCAGGTTGTCAGCCGGCTGCGATACAAGAGCTGATACGATACCAGCGATATACCCCGAGGCGAACGTAACACCCAGTTGGGTAAGCGAAGAATAGGTTTCCTTGGGTGCGGTGAGTAAGTGGGTGTAGAATAGTTTGACTGTTCCTTCAAAGCAGAAGAACTTGGCCATTGTGTATGGAATCTACCGCCATCGATCAGCCCGAGTTACCCTGCATAGAAAACACACGTACTTGTCGCGACCATAGAGCACCTAACGATCCAAAGGGATACCTCAGTTCACCTCTCAGCCTGTTCATTTCCATCATCGCAGCGCTGAATCTAATTGGGAAGGTCCCTTTCTGCGATGTCTGAACTTTGACTTTGGTCATTTCGAAAGGGCAAAGAGCGATGTCAGCGATGGCTTCTGCGGACGCAGAGGCAGCGAGCCAGATCATTGGTTTGTAGGTTTGTGATAGGGATTCGCCAGCGAGTTGGACATATTGGTCTTTGAAGAGTTCGTACAAGCCGTATCTGTGCGTCACCTTGGTAAAATCGACGATTGAAGAAGAAGAATGAGGAATAAACGCACTTGAACATCCCTTGCAAAGAATATCCAACTAAAGTTGGTCCTACGCCTCTCCATATTCCAGGTAGACCTTCCTCACGAAGTAAAAGAGATATCGCTTGCCGACTTGTAGGGTATTTCGTTGGGTGGACCTTGTAATTCGAGCATCAGATAATGAACTCCGGTGATAGTGAGTGAGAGCTCACTTGCATGTTGACCTTGGCAACATCTAGGGGTGTTAAAGCAGCATGAGTCAGCCCGCATGCTAAAGACCCGCTCAGCATGCATTTAACATAGTATATAGAGTCGTGATACGGAGCTCCTGGTGATAAGGGTATATGATTTCTGCAAGATTTTTTCTACAGTCAGATCTCGACTTGAGAATCATGATCCATGGAACGCACCTAGGATCAGGTAACTGGGCCATTACGGTCTCGATTTCGATATGATGTCCTCAACCTCACCGTGCCCTGCTTTTTTATACAGCCTGAGCGGTGAAAAACGGGATCACTTCAAGCTTGCCGACAGGAACTGCACCAAATGGTAAATACGGCTCTCCGTCACCGCAGGTCGACTCCGGGGGCGACTATGTACCCACTGATCGGACATTCGGATAGCTGACGCGGCTTGCTGGCAAGCGTCAAGGCGATGACTGCCTCGGCTGAGTTCCGTGGGCGTCATGCAACTTGCTGCAATGGGCCATCGGGGTCCGATGGCGGAGTCCGTTTCTGGTGTTGTGGTTTTGCGGAAACTTGGAATTTCTGGGGCTGACCGTAATGAGAGCGAAGCTGAAGGTGCGCTGAACGATGAAGTGAGCCAAATAAAATGATCTATCGACATCTATCAGACCACAACTTTCCCACCCAGTTTTACCTTCCGCATAAGGGATATCGATAAAGACGAATCCTTGTAAAACTCGGACTCGTAAAAAGACTATTCTTCCTGCTGCTCCAAAACTAAATGCCATATGCAAACTCGTTAAATAATCATTACAACGGTATCCTATTGTAGATTGTCCTTCCGACAAGGATAAACAAAACGTAACGTATCATGAGCCTTCATGCAAAACCGTAACGCCGCACTACTACTACTACTCTCTTATAGAAACAGATGTCCTCCTTCGAGAGCTCCTCAACGAGGAACGCATACTCTGCAATCGTCTTCAGCAAACCAGTCAAAGCGCATCAAAGGAAAACTTACCAATACGTCGTCATTGTCGTCCTTCAACATACCGCAAGCCGCCTTCATCTTCTTCTTCGCGGCCTTCTCAGTCTGCTTTGCAATGACCGCCTTCATTCTTAACTGGGCGCACTCCTCCTTGTTTTCTTGGAGCTCTTTATACGCATCGGCAAACATACGCTCTTCTCGGTCCAGCTTTCGCTGTAGATCCTCATTGGTAGTTTCCGAAGTGTCAAGTTCACTCTGGAGAAAGTCAACCTGAGTGCGAAGAGACGTGAGTTCCCTGGTGGTGCTACTGAGAGTAGCTGCGGCAATATTAAGGGAATTGATAGTAGACTGCGCTTCGCTCAATTTATATGTAAGCTCTGCGACCTGCTGCATAAGTGCCGCAATGCGATCTTCGTGTTCTAGGCGATCTCGTTCGAGCTGGCTGTGGTCGACTTTGCAGCTATGTCGTTGGATTAAATCATGAAGCTAAATCATAGAATGATAAGTAATATGTAAAGGCTAATGAAAGGGTAACACACCTCGGCTTTCAACTGTGCATTGTTGTCACTTCGGATGTTCGCTGCCATAGCGAAGAAGTTGCTGAAGTTAAGAGGGTTCTTGAAGGAGCAGCGAATAGGCATTGAGCTGGCAGATCGTTGAACCGAATAAATAGACTCAATAGACGCGCGATGACTCCTCAGTGTCTTCTATCTTCTGCAAAGGTTGTTCTCTGGATGGCAGCGCGCCACCTCGGAGATTCGGGAGGCAGTACAAGGGATTAAAATCGATGAAAATAGTTGGGAGCTGTGAGGAATAAAGGAATCAGTGATACAAAAGTTATATTGTGGCAGTGCATATTCGCAGCAGATCAAGCGCCCAAGAACCCAAATTCAAGAGCCTTCGAGTTTACACACCGAGGCTGTGCAGATACTATAAGGTTGCCTAGGTACTCGTTCCATGTGGCGCCCTTGACATCCGTGATAGTGTCATTTTCCTTATGCCTATTTAAACTACAACAATTGGTTTTATCAAAGCTGTACATACACATTGCGAGTCAAGGACCCACTAATAACAATAGCCTTCTATGTACCCTGTGCTCTTCCTTTGTCTTCGATGTATTGAACAACCTCGGGGCGCTGTTGACAGGTTCCTTTTAGTTTTGATTTATGTAATAGCTTTCCCGGCTCTGCTGCAACACAATTACCCGGATCCAGAGAGGTCAGATTTGGATGGCAGATGAGCACCAACTGACGGATGGTATCCGACCACGGACGTCCTATCTGTTTCTGAGTATGACAACCCCAATGATGCCAAAAGGGATGCTGGGTGGATAGTCACATCATCCCTGTAGATAGATTGATAGATAATCAATCAACTTTATCTTCTTTCCTTTGTTGTGCAGTGCTTAATGGTCAGCACCCCCTCAACAGCACAACAGCATCATGATCATCTCAAGAAGAGATGTTTATGCCATAGCCAAAAACATGCAGCTATTGCTGCTGTGATTAGTGCTGTTGCATCACTTCTGTTCTCAACTGGACATGGGGAGTCACAGCTAATGAGAACATCCATCCTCACTGGTGAGTTTGGATGCATGAGCTACTCACTGGCAATGAATGTTGGTTCTCTGAGTAGCTTGGGCTGTCCAAATACATGTTCAGGAAATTGTTGACTAAGCTGAAAGATGACCATGGTCTGGTGGAAGAAGCTGAGAGGAAGTCCCCAGTCAGTGCTATAGAGAAGCTTGGGATGTTTCTATATTTTGGGCATGCTGGTGCATCTTCTCAAGACATTCAGGAATGCTTTCAGTGAAGTGGAAGCACAGTATCCAAGTATATTTCAATTCATGTCTATTTATTTTACTGCTAGTGCAATTTGCAGATACTTTAATATTCTCATCAACACTTGCTCAGGAAAGCTTCTACTCCAAGTATGTGCACCCACCACCTGATCAAGTTCCTCCTGAGATTTGGGACAATGCCAAGTTTTATTCATATTTCAAAGGGTCATGAGGTGCAGCAAATTGTTCACACTTTGATCATAACTGCTCAGCTGAAGATGCTGTTTGGCATTGGGATTGCAAGGGCAGACTTTTACAGAATTGTCTGTGTATTTGTGATTGGGATATGAAGTTCACATACATTTGCAGTAGATGGGAGGGTTCTGCCTCAGATTCTGCAGTCTGGAATTTTGCTCATGGAATTGACCTTACAGTCAAGCTAGGCACATACCTTCTTGCTGATGCAGGTTTTCCTCTATACCATGTACTACTTACTCCATACCAAGGGCAGAGATACTATCTTAAAGAGTTTGCCAACTCAATTGAGTTGAGGTTTGTAACATATAGACTGATAAGATCATTCTAATATCTTTCTTATTAGGCCTCAAAACTGAGAAGAACTTTTCAATCTTCAGCATGCAATGGCACAGAATGTCATTGAGTGCATTTTTGATGTGCTAAACTGTTGCTTCAAAATCTTGATTACAACACTCAAATATCCACCAGAAACCCAAGCAAAGATTGTGGCAGCATTTTGTAGAAGTATGCACAAGTTACAGGTATATGATCTCAACTCTATGCAAGTTGCAAGTACTTGCCAGATACACTTGCCAAATACTTGCTAACTACTGTTAGATGAATGTATGTGTATATTTTCTGCACTATTGTTTGAAGATGAACAAGTTGAAAGTATGGTTATTCAATTATCTGGTTATTGTAGGGCTCCTGCTGTAAACCTTTAGTTTAAATAAGCTATTGTACAATATAGTTGTGGCAGTATTGACTAACATTCTATTTTCCTAGAAGCTAGACCTTCTCTACAAGCTACTAGAACACTCAGGTGGCCTTAATTTTAAGGTTAATACATTTGCCAGATTGCCACAAGGTTAGATAGGCTGACATTCTGTTATAAGATGCATCTATTAGTCAATTATTCTAGAATTATATTAGCTTAAAGGTGTTATTAATCCATTATCCAACTTTGAAAACTCACAGTAGCATCATTTGAAGGATTCTTAGAGCTTGCACGGAATAGGACTCTGAGGTGAATGCATATTAATAACATAAAGCATTTAAAACTATTTATATACAATTATCTTCATAATAATGGACCTGAATGGCTCTAAAACTGTTGCCAATTGATTCCTTGACCTGAAAAACCCCTACCCATGAATTCTGATGCTCTCATGATGCTTTCACCATGTGGGACTCTGTAATAAAGATAAATTACTAAGTTGTACTATACATAAAGTAATAAATACAGTTGTGCATACTGATATTCTAAGCAACAATATTCAAAGGTGTGATCAAATAGTCTCACAACTATAAAAGACTCTTAGACTACCTTACTGAGCCTCTATAATACTGATATCTTGCAGGACTCCAACACAAAGTATTGAAAAGTAACATATAAGTATAGAACATCAATTATCATATGTTGTATTGTATATTATAGCACAAGTATACTTGTAAGTATTTGTAGCTGCAAGTTAAAATACAAGTCACAGGTATGGCTGAAATAATGCAAGTACAAGTTAACCTGGGTATTAACTCATGCTGACCTCTAGCATTTTGTACTATCTATAATTTCATTTGTATCTATAAGCCAAATAATGAGGGGGAAAGTGAAGATGAGAAGATGAAGATGCACCTCAGAGTTAACATTAGAGATTATCATGTAGCATTGTTTATAATGATGCTCATTCTTATTCTCTATGATCAGAAATTCTTTTAGAGCACTTGAGCATAAGGATCACAGATCAAGAAAGGAAAGAGGCAGCAAAGTGGAGAGATGAAATAGTAGAGTAGATGTGGCAGGATTATCTTCAATATCAAGCAACCCATGGATATGACCAACCATTAAATTGAAAATATTGTAGACAGTATAGGTAGTAAATGAGTGATATGTATGTAAAGTAATAGTACCAAGAAGTGCAAAAGTTATAACTAGAGTATATCAAAAGTACAATAAAGTACTAATCATTAGCAACAATAAATTCATTGAGCTCATCCTGTACATAGTTAGTATGAAGGGACTTCTTCTCAATAATCCTTTCAAAACATCTTGCAGATCAACTTTATATTACTGTCAGAAAAGTCCCTATCATCCTGAAGCATCTTAATAGCCCTCTATTGATGCTTTGAAGTGTTCTCAGCATTTATGGCAGTGGAGATATTATGAAGGGCACTGGCAACATCTAGGACAGCATTAGTATCATGAACATACTTCCTATGCCTGGAACAAGGCACAGTTTCTGAAACATCAGATGCAGCACATTCATGCTTGCAAGAGCTAGGCTTTGGTGTCTGTTGTAAGTCTGCAGAGCCATTTTTATCATTCTGTAAAGTATATTAGAATAGTAGATAATATCATGAAGACAAAGTACTCACATCATTTTCAGGCTGTTTACTTTTCTAGATACTAGTGTTGGGAGTGACTGAAATAGTATTCTGTAATAGAGAATTATTCTAGGAAAAAGTCAGAACAGCACTCAAGGCCTGGGATCAAGACATACATTACTGATACTGACAGTATTCAAAGGATCTTGCAATTCATTACTGTCAGTAGAAGACTAAGGAGTGCCAGTGGAAGGTTGAGTAGCACCAGGGGTGAAGGCACCTGCACCATTTGCCATAATACCTTTGTTCAGGTAGAGCATGTCATTCTAGTATGAGTAGCTCTCCTTGTGCTATTTTTTTTGCATTGTAAAGGTTATTCTACAGTCATAATGTAATGTTAAGTAATAGTAGCCACTAGAATAGAAATAACAAATACATATCTCTAATAATGGCTTCCATACTCCTTCTGAACTAGCAATAACACTTTGTGATATGACACTAGCTGAGACCTAAGAGCTGGGACAAGAACTGCACATCCTTGAAGTTCTTCTTGAGCTAGAACTAGTACTTAAATGAATATTAGCACAGAACAGCCACCACAACAAATTTTGATTGTGTATCTTGCTCCCATAGTGCTCCTGGCATCACTTCTATGTCTTCAGAGAGTTAGAGGTATCCACCCCCACCTGCAACTGCAACCAAAGCTGGTTTCTTCCAACCAGTCTGAGACTGCCTACCCATTTCTTTTTGAACTTGAAGCTCATTAAGCATGATTCTATCTTCAGAAGTAGTCCATTTGGCATGCAGGATGATGAAATGAAAGGATTGATAAACAAAGAGTGATAAGATCATAAGAAGAAGTGAGAGATGCCAGGAATGCAAGTTCACAAGAGTCTAAATGGGCATAACAAGGAAAGAATAGGAAATTTGATGCCATCAAGCAGCTCTCATATGATATAGGAAATCAGTTTCACTTGAAAAATCAGACAGTGACTGTTTTGGCCTGATCTGGCTAGTTTACATAGTGCCATTAAACAGGACCTAATCCAATGATAAGTGGTGGATGCTTCATGTAGTATAGACAGCACTGATGAATTATGGTTGGGTAGTCTGACTCACTCTAGAAAGGCCAGAGTTATATTTAAGGGCTTTTAGTGGTTATCTTTTTGATGTTCATAACAATAGTAGGTGATATACTAGCAACTATATGTTCATCTCACTGAATATTGAGTTTTATTTCAGTTTTTCTAGGTACATTGTATGTACTTGTGCCAGTTGGATCCTATACATAATAAATATAATGGTCAGACACATGGAGTACACAAAATAAATTAATGAATCTCACACTAAGAGCCTCTTCTATCTTTTCTCTTTCAGAGCAGATTCAAATACTAAATCTTGGACATTGCACTGTGTATTGGGGGTTTCTAAGGTGGCTTTATGGTTGCTAAAGAGATTAAAGATAAAAAAAGCAATACTGGTAAAGATGGACAAAATTTTTCATTATAAGAAGAAGTCTTGTTAGGCACTGACTTAGTGCCCATCCACCAGGTTACCAGGCCATCCAATGCATACTTACCATCTGCCAATCCAAATTGTTATCTTAATCTCCACTATCTGAACAGGTAAATCTATATCTGATTCTATTTCAATCTGCTAGAAGCTCTAATTATGACAAAAGGAAAGCAAATACAGTATATTTCAGAAGTGCTACAGTTATATTTGAGGTGGAAGGATATATAGATGAAGTTGTTGTAGAGGAGAAAACAAGAACCTAATAGTATCTGTCTCAGCATCAGGGTAAAGCCTTTTAATAGAGTTATTTGTTATGTCTGAGTGGTACTGTGCAACTGAGGCAGCCTATTCTGGTATACAGAGGTCAGAAAGTCAAATACAGAAGAAATATTGTGCTTACCTCTTTGTTAAAACACATATCTGTGTCCTATATTTACTGTGGACCAGAACACATTCTGTTATAGTGATATAAGATTTTATTATGCAATGACCTGATCCTGGAGACTGAGCCAATCACAAGGAGGCTGCAGGCCATGGTTCTAGCACAGTTGGTCAGTCAGTTGCCCTCTCAGAATGATTAAAAAAATTGTTAGTAATTTTTTCAGAGCACAGGCAGCTTTCTAGACCAAGTTCAGGTCACTGAATGTCTCTCTTAGGCTGAGTAAAGCCATTGGAGCTAAATTCCATTGCTCCCTTGACCAATCATCAACTGCCTCTGCTATGCTCAGAATGATTGAAAAAGCAATATATTTATTTAAACTCTCACATTGCAATATATTGTGCCCAGCAGATTCAATTTGCCAATTTGCTTTCTTCATACTACAGCAAGAAAAATTTTTGCACTAAGAATGTCCACAACTGGCAGAAAGTTTCCAAATGGCTTTGGAAAATGACAGCCAGGAGACAGCATCCTGAGATGTGTCAACTGTTCATAATTTGAAAAAAAAAAACACTTTGTGGTTACTTGACTTGATTAACTTATGTTGTTCCTGCACCTTCCACAGTTGGATAGCATTTCAAGTTTTAGTCTTTTCTGAGTCTTGACTGTCTGCACTTTCCTGAAGAATGAAAGATATGCAGAGACTTGTATGTTATTTTTTATGCTTCTGAGTATAGCCTTTTATAGCAAAAGTGGGAACATTTTTTGGAAGTCTTTGTCCTGAAGACTGTAATATAGTTTTCTAGCCATCATTCAAGCATGCCTCTTATTATCATCTCATTTTTTTTATGGCTAACTAACTGATCATGACTAGCCTAAGCAGATACATGCATACAATCTATAATTTCTATCCTTTGCTTGGTTCTCACCAATGTTGTACTTGATTTTCTCATGATGCAAAGCATAAATTTGGAGCAACTCAAAAGATATCCTCTCCCTCCAATCTTATTTCTTTCACTAGATTGCATCATTCAAAGGATTTTGTGACCTTGTTGTTCAAGGGAAGAAGTGCTTACAATATTCTTAATGTGAATACAAGCCATGATCCCTAGAGCTTCTGAGCTGCACTTTATCTGGAGACTCAAATAGATTCTGGTATCACAGGCCTTGAAGCTCTAGAAAAGCATACTAATTGCAAAGTCAACTAAGTCAACCTTGATATGGCAAGACTAATGTAGGATGCTAAATTTTTAAATATTTAACATTGTTGACGTCTCAGGCATTTAAACATTCTGAAAAACATACACATACAATAGTGTTTAAATACCATTTAAATATGGAACATTTAGATAAGTACAATGGGCATATAGCACCATTTAAACAACATTCAAAAACCTCCTGGGACACCTCAATGGCACTCCTGCTATCAACAATGGAGTTTCTGACACATCATGTAACTGTGAGTGTTACATTACTTGTGCAGCAACGTCAACTAACCACTTATAAAAGGTAGAACCCTTTGCAAGTAGTTCTCAAGTTCAAGTTAGAGTTCACTCAGCAGATGCTGAAGTTCAGAGATCCTCAATTGTTGGCAATAACACAAGTATAATTAACCAGGTCAAGCTGAAGACTTAGAGTCTTAGCTTGAGCACTTAAATACATTACAATCTGCTCATGTAAACTATGCTATGTATATGTCTGATAGCTACGATGATTGAGTAATAAATACCCAATGTTGTTGGGATACAAGTCATTGTACAAGATAAGAAAAGGGGTGCAGGGAAGGTGTAATAAGTCCGATCAGAGTAAGAAGCATAGATGAGATAGAAAAGGGAGGCTGGGAAGGTGTATGTGTCCAATTAGAAGGAGAAGCATATGTAACAGGGTCAGAAAAATGTAACATTACCCCCCTGTTAAGGGCAAAACTCCATATTGCCATCTATGATTCTCCATCTCTGTAAAGCTCCATGTCATAATCATACGAGGTGTTCAGCATTTCATCAACGCTCTGAAGGACAGGTGTAGCCAGTACATCCTGTGTGGGCTGCCAGCTGGTGGCTGTCTGCTCGTCAACCAAAAGTAATCTCTTGAATCTCCGTACCTTCTGTGGATCTGCTCCTACGAACAGGAAATCCGCATCTTCACTGCTGTTATGAATCAATTCCTCAGCATTCTCCTCCAAGATTGTCGTAAGGTTCATCATCATAATCGTGATCATCCAACATAGAGTCTGGACTTGAACCAGACCCTCTGCGTGCAATGTGGCGAGACCTTCGTTGGTTAGGGCAGTGTCCAGACATATGCCCAGGCTGAGTCATGAAGCATCAGCGACACATGTACTGTGGGCAATTTCTGGCGAGATGGCATTCCAATCCGCACACAGGGCAGAGTTATGGGGGTCGGGAGCAGAGTTGGTTGGGAGTGGAGTCAGAGGCCTCAAGCTCATTATCGGTGGGTTGTCGTCATTTGAGAGGGTTTGATTTTCCCTGTCCTTGACCTCGACCTCAACCTTATACTCCTCTGATAGGCCCTCCCTGCCAACTGCAGGAATGACCTCGACCTCAGAGTGGAACTGATGCTTCAGGTGTCTGAAGACTTCTGGGGTCGGCAGTGGTCAGAGGTGTAGGTTCTCAGGAGGGGGTGTTATTGGTCGGCTTGATCTTAGGTTTGACATTGGGATTGGGAGTGGGGTCAGGATAAACAAGGGTGTTGTTGGTGGAGGGTTCAGTGGCCTCACAGGGAGCGGTGGAGAGTCGTTCTCCAAGAGGTCGGGGTTCAGAGGTAAGATGGGAGATGAGACTTCTGGTGTCATTGATGTCAGAATGGGGGTATCCGTTTCTATCAGTCTGTCGTCCGAGGTGGTCAATGAGGCTGAAGGAGAAGGAATCAGGGTATTCTGACATTGCTCTGGGATCTGCAGGGGGTGGCATGGACAAATGAGGGTGGTATGGAAATAATGACGGTACCGTGACAGGCTCTGCTAGCCCAATGTGGTAGTTACAGGCATACATGACCTGATTTGTGATTTCAAGACTGCAGCTTTCAGCAATTTTCTTGAATAAGTTTCATTGGGACTGGAGGAAAAAGAGGCTTTTGATGACGGGTTCCAGTTGGTTGTGTTGATCGGCAGCTGCTCGAATCTGATTGTCGTACTGTCTGGAATTAAAGAGATGAAGGAGTTGGTAGGGTTGGGCTGGAGACTGTGCTGGTATGTGATATTTTCGCCATATTGTCCTTCTCCAGATACAGTAGGAACTGGGCTCGGGACTCCAGATTGCTGGCTACCAGAAGCAGAAGAGGAAGAGGAGGCAGTGGATGCATTTGACATTGTGTGGCTTAGACAATAGTAGGGATGGGGTCTCTTGGCTTCAGTCTGTGTTTCTTTATATATTCTTTGTAAAGGTCTAGACAGTTGACCATCTCTTCAGTCTTGATCCATCGATTGTGAGACAAATTGTAACCCATGTATGACACGAGGAATTCTCGGGGTCGTTTCTTGGGTCTATGTCCCATGACCACCTCTACTTCATACTCTTCAAATCCTTCTATTAAGTCTAGGGGTGGTTCTGTGAAACTGGGTCTGTGGGCCTCTGTTTCTTTAAACGGCATAAGAAGGGCTGCATGGAAAATGGAGTGAATCTTCCATTGATGCAGCAAGTCCAGCCGGTATGTGACTGGTCCCAGAACTTCAAGAATCTTGAACAGTCCTTCTCATTTCGGGGTGAGTTTCCTGGTTGAGTATCCTATGGCCAAATTCTTCTCTTCTAGCCACACCTTCTGTTCTATGTTAAAAGTTTCTAATTCCCACTTTTCCCTTTGCAATATCTTCTGTCGTGCTAGCTCCAACAAGCTAGTTGTTTCTTCTCTGATTCTCTTCAGTTCTTGAAGCCGTTCTTCAATGGATGGGATGTTGGTTCATTCAAACACTGTTGGGAAGGCCCTTGAGTGGTATCCCATCATCATGAAAAAGAGGGAGTTCTTGAGCACTGAATGGGTTCAATTATTATGTGCGAATTCAGCTAAGGGGAGATATTCTTTCCACTTTGTTTGTTCCTTCGAACAGAAAATGCAAAGATAGACTTCAATTTCTTGGTTGACTCATTCAGTTTCTCCATCTGTCTGTAGATGAAAGGCAGTGCTCATTGAATGTTTGATAGACAGTTGTTGCCCCATTTCTTGGAACACTTCTGCCATGAATCTGGGGTCTTGATCAGATATAATATGGTCCAGGAGTCTGAAGCATCTGTATAGGTGCTGAATTAATAGTTCTGCTATTTCTGTGGCATCTGATTTCTTTATGCATAGTGTAAAAATTACCCCCTTCATAGAGGAGTGGTCCACTATGACAAGAATAGAATCCATCCCATTGCATTCTGGTAGATTGGTGATGAGATCCATCGTACAAACCTGGAAGGGGAAGGAGTTTGGGGCTGGGTGTATTGGTTGGAGTGGCATTTTTGTTGGGTGCATATTAATCTTTGATTGTTGGCATGGTACACAACCATCTACAAAGCTTTTGATGAACTTAGCCATTTCTGGCCACCAGAAATCACATTGGACTTGTTCCAATGTGTTCCATTGTCCCAGTAATATGTCAAACCTAGAAAAGACCCACTTTTATTCATTTTACACTACTTTTGAATTGGAAGACTTTAATATGACACAAAATAACAGATAATAAGGACTAGAGTGAGCCCAGTCTGCTAGTCATTGCCTTAGAGAAGCTATAGGACTTTGGAAAGTACGAAGAGCTATATGATATGCTATACAGAGGTGTCAAAGCTGTACTTTCTGACTTATCTATGTATCAAATCCAGAACAGATCACTCCTGAAACCTGTAGGGAACCTAACTAGGGCCCAATGAGCACATTGGCTAGTTAACCAAGCTCTCAAAGTGCTATCAATAGGATTNAGTAACATCTTTAGTGCACTTTGCACTTTTCTAAGAGATAACTTTACACCAAAAGTTCTAGTGGCTTTTGGAGTGTGGCCTGTGTTGGGTATCAGGTTGTGACACACTTAGAGTCTTAACAAAGGAATTGGGCCTGTGATTAAGCTCTTTGTAGAAACTGGTCTAGGACCTTTTCCAGTACACTGTGTACTGTAGTTGTCTTAAAGAAGTCTTGAACTCCATAGAGTCAGACTATATCGGCTACTGAGTCTTTTGGTGGGACTGTAGCTCTTGTGTTTTGTGCTTTGTGCACTGTGTTCTTGTGTGTGTGTTTGTGTGTTTGGATATAAACTCTTTTAAAACCCATATATACTCCTCTGGAGGTGAACACTTTGAAGTAGATTGCTTCAATAAGAGAGAATCAACCTAGCTAAGAGTTTTATTGGCATTCTAAGTGCGGCAACTCTGATCATGTTGATCCATACTTGCACAACAACCTGAGTTAGACTTTTGGAGGTTATCTTTTGGGTAGTTTTCCACTAGTCTTATCTTAGACAAATTACTGGGTGCTCCACTCCTGGGGTCTTGTGTACTGCTCTTATGACATTTCGTTGGAGCTCTGTGTCATTTGGCACATAAATCTGTTTTTTAAAGAAGAGTAATCCATCATCAATTTTCCAATCTGATAAGGCAGATTTGATTGGCAGCACACCTTGGTGGAGTAGCTGCTTCAAGGCTGACTTGTGAAAGTTGTCTGGGCCCAATCGTTCCATAATCTTGGTTTTCATTTCCAAATTGATTCCTTTCACAAAGAGTTGTTCTGGTAACATGATTACATCTTCGTTATCATTGTCTTTGTCTTCACATTCATTGCTTGGTCATGAGAGCACATCTGCTTGTGTGAGCAACTTTCCTGGGATGTGAATGAGGCTGAGGTCGAATTCTGATAGGAATAGGCTCTACCTGGCTTGTCTTTGGTTGAGTTTTTGAGCTGTCCAGAAGTACATGAGGTTCTTGTGATCTGACAAGATCACTACCCTATATTTCCCTCCCATCAGATAGTGTTGCCATTCCGCGAGTGCCCACACTATGGCCAACAATTCCCAGTCATAGATTTTGTAGTTCCATTCTGTTGGTGATAATGATTTCGAAAGATACTCACATGGGTGCCATTCTCCATTGTTTCCCTGTTGACAAAGTACTGCTCCTGTGGCCCATTTTGAGGCATCCACTTCAATCACGAAAGGTTTGTCTGTGTCTGGCATGAGTAATACCAGTTCGGAGAGGAATTTCTTCTTGAGGAGATCGAAAGTGATCTGACAAGCCATGGTCCATTCGAACTTTTGCAACTTCTTTGTAAGATCATTAAGCGGTCAAGCCAGTTGTGCATATTTCCCAATGAACTTCCAATAGAAGTTTCCAAAACCTAAAAAGGCATGTACTCCTTTTACTGTTCTTGGCAGTTCCCACTCTGCTATTCTGGCCAGCTTTACTAGATCCATAGCTATGTAGCCTGGTCGAATCACCATTTCTAGAAATACGACTTCCATAATGTCAAATTTGCATTTTTCAGGTTTGAAATAGAGGTCATGCTTCCTGATTTGATGCATTAACCTTTCGGTCCATTCCTGATGCTCAGCTCGATCTGTTGAAAACAAGAGGATGTCATCTATATAGATGATGCACTACCCTTCATCGATGAAATTGGAGAGAATGTCGTTCATGAAAGCTTGAAACATCGCTGGCAAGTTGCTTAATCCGAAGAACATAATGGTTGGTTCAAATAATCCCCTGTTCATTTTGAAGGCGGCTTTCCATTGGTCTCCATTCTTGATTCTTACATTATTGTACCTGTTCCTGAGGTCCAACTTCGTAAAGACATTTGCCCCTTTTAACTTGTTGAGGAGCACTGATATCAAGGGCAATGGATATGCATTCTTTATTGTCCCTTTGTTTAGCTCTCAGTAGTCCTGTGTAGGTCTCAGTGCTCCCTTCTCTTTCTTTGCCACAAAGAAGAAGGGGGAAGCTATTGGTGATTTCAATGGTTGGATGTATCCTTTACATAAATTCTCATCCAAGAACTTGTCCTGTTCCTTTTGTTCAGCCAGACTTAAAGGATAAAGTTTGCAGTTCTGGGGTACAAAGTCTGGCTGTAGTTCTATGGCATGATCATAGGACCTAGAAGGTGGGAATCGTTCTGCTTTCCCCTTTTCAAAACAATCTTGATATCCCTAAAGGTAGGAGGGGATTAGCTCGTCAATCTCCTTCACTTCCTGTTGTTGATGTGCCAGTTCTTGCAAGGCCGTAGTCTTCACTCCAATCAGGACTTCTTTGGGGGTACTGTCAAGTATACCCATGAATCTCTTGATTTGGAGTTTTCGTCTTGGCAAGAACTTTATTTCTCCAGTTTCCCAATTAATCTGGGGGTTGTGGTAACGAAGCCAAGGGAGTCCTAAGATTATGTTTTCGTCTCTGATGCCCAATATCATGAAGTTTTCTCTGAACTCCTTGTCTGCTATTCTGAACTTGAGTTCTACCACATGAGTAATCCACACAGCCTTGTTCAGTGTTCCATCCACATTGAATACCTTGATCTTTTCAGGGAGTTGGATCCATCGTTTCCCCAACTTCCTTGCCAGGGTCATACTGATGAACCATCCTCCTGCCCCTGAATCTAACAGAGCTTGTGTTTTGATGATTTGGGTTCCCACTTTGTACTGGAGAGGAATGTGCATAGAATTTCAATCCATTTTGGCTAGTACAAAGTGTGAAATAGTTACAAGTGGTGGAGACATCATCCTCTTCCACCGTTTCAAAAACCCTCTTGCTCCATGAGGTTGATCAACATGTTCTTTTCTTCTTCTGTCTGATCATTTACCAGTGCCCTAATCTTGGTGAATCGTTCTTCCTTTGAAAGCTTCTTCGGCTCTTCCCTCTTCTTCTCTTCCTTCTTTGGAGCATCTGGACAATCTCTGATTCTGTGTCCCCCCCTTCCACATCAGAAACATAATCCTTTCACCATATACTCCTTTCAGTCTCCATCCGAGATCTGTTTAATGGCTACTTCTTCTTTCTTTCAGAAGTTCCGCTGAGGCCTTCTTCTATTATCTTCATTCCATGTTTTTCCATACTCCTGGGCCTGTTTGTAGCTTTCATCAAAGAGGATCACAGTGTTCATCCAATCCTTGATGTTGGTAGAGGTGCCTTCAGGTCAGGTCATGATTTTCAGCACTAGACTCTTCGGCAGTCCTCGTTTGAAGGCTACAATCTGTGCTGCATTGTTGTATCCTGTTTGCTTGGCCAAATATGAGAATTGGTATGTGTATTCATCAGCCCTTTCCTTCATCTTCAAATCCCGAAGCTTAAGCTGAGCTTCTAAGGCTGTGTCAAGAGGTTCGAATGACATTTTGAAGTCTTCTACAAAGTCTCCCCACAAGACCTTTTCTGTGTCTGGGTCAAATGTGAGCAAAAGGTCCATTTTCTCGTTCTTCCAAAATTCACCTGGTCCATTGGTCATATAGGAAAGAAGAAAAAGCTTCTTTGTTCAATCTGTAGTGAACATTTTGGGGTTGAGGGCAATGTACAATAGTACTTCTCAAAGGAACTTCTTCACATCTTTTTAATGTCCTGTAAAGGCTCTNCCTTTGAAAGCTTCTTCGGCTCTTCCCTCTTCTTCTCTTCCTTCTTTGGAGCATCTGGACAATCTCTGATTCTGTGTCCCCCCCTTCCACATCAGAAACATAATCCTTTCACCATATACTCCTTTCAGTCTCCATCCGAGATCTGTTTAATGGCTACTTCTTCTTTCTTTCAGAAGTTCCGCTGAGGCCTTCTTCTATTATCTTCATTCCATGTTTTTCCATACTCCTGGGCCTGTTTGTAGCTTTCATCAAAGAGGATCACAGTGTTCATCCAATCCTTGATGTTGGTAGAGGTGCCTTCAGGTCAGGTCATGATTTTCAGCACTAGACTCTTCGGCAGTCCTCGTTTGAAGGCTACAATCTGTGCTGCATTGTTGTATCCTGTTTGCTTGGCCAAATATGAGAATTGGTATGTGTATTCATCAGCCCTTTCCTTCATCTTCAAATCCCGAAGCTTAAGCTGAGCTTCTAAGGCTGTGTCAAGAGGTTCGAATGACATTTTGAAGTCTTCTACAAAGTCTCCCCACAAGACCTTTTCTGTGTCTGGGTCAAATGTGAGCAAAAGGTCCATTTTCTCGTTCTTCCAAAATTCACCTGGTCCATTGGTCATATAGGAAAGAAGAAAAAGCTTCTTTGTTCAATCTGTAGTGAACATTTTGGGGTTGAGGGCAATGTACAATAGTACTTCTCAAAGGAACTTCTTCACATCTTTTTAATGTCCTGTAAAGGCTCTCAGCAATGCTGCCTTCACTTCTTTTTCTGCTGCTACCACTTGTATGGGTACTGTAGCGCCAATTACAGCCTCTTCAGCTGCTAGCTCTACCTTAGGTCTGCTTCCTGAGGGCTTCTTATCTTCCAACATTTCTTCAAGCTGGGGTTGCTTCATCGATCAAGGACTGTTCTTGAGTGCATGAAGAAGATGTTGAAAGGGGTCCAATTCCTCTGCTGAGGTCAAAGAGGTATTTGATGTATTAGGTTCGAGCTTCTTCGGTGTAATGGGCAGTGTTTCTTCTTCGAATCTGATCTCCCCTAAGCCAGTCGTGATGGATGATGGGGCCAAGGTTTTCTTTGTTTCGAGGTGTTCTTCTAGTGTCTCTGTTGGTGGCAGACTCATTGGCAATGGCAACAGCGAGGCGGTCAGTAATTCCCTGCAGGATGCCCAGGTTAATGGTGGGATCGCTCATCCACCAGGATTCAATATGGATTGGGTTTGTAACCCATGCCGGCGCTCCTCTGCTTCTGTGATATCCTTCTCTACCTGGGATTCCATCCGTGGTGGCATCTTGTCCTCCTAGGTAATGCCTAAACCTGGATAGGTCAGCAATCGATCAGCTTGACCTTGTGTTATGTTACTTGCACAGCAACGTCAACTAACCACTTATAAAAGGTAGAACCCTTTGCAAGTAGTTCTCAAGTTCAAGTTAGAGTTCACTCAGCAGATGCTGAAGTTCAGAGATCCTCAATTGTTGGCAATAACACAAGTATAATTAACCAGGTCAAGCTGAAGACTTAGAGTCTTAGCTTGAGCACTTAAATACATTACAATCTGCTCATGTAAACTACGCTATGTATATGTTTGATAGCTACAATGATTGAGTAATAAATACCCAATGTTGTTGGGATACAAGTCATTGTACAAGATAAGAAAAGGGGTGCAGGGAAGGTGTAATAAGTCCAATCAGAGTAAGAAGCATAGATAAGATAGGAAAGGGGGGCTGGGAAGGTGTATGTGTCCAATTAGAAGGAGAAGCATATGTAACAGGGTCAGAAAAACATAACAGTGAGAGGAGTGGTGGAGGTGAGGATTGAAAAGCGCATAGAGCTCCAATGAGTGAAAGAGACCCACTAGTCACAGTGTGATGGGCATGGGCTGTCAGGGGGTTGCCAAGTCAAGCTGCTTGGTGAAATGTGAAGAGCTGAGCCATGACAGATGCAGGAGACAAACCAGCTGATAGGTGGGAGAAAACAATGTGGATATTGGGAACAACAAAGGTGGAATTTGGGACTAGGCAGAAAACTGGTGGAAAATGAGAGGAGAGAGGATAGCAAGTCGAAAACAAGGACTTGGGAGACCATGTATGTCTTGAGCAGACCATGTCCATAAGGTGAAATCAAGTGTATGACAATGCATGCCAGGTGACTAGTCAGCTGAGAAAAACACAGAAACTGACATATGTACTCACCATTCCTCTTGCAACACGAAAGCACTTTGGCCTCTGACACATGAATAGGTGTAAAATGTGTTGGGTCACAGATCGGTTTATTTGTGTCTCTCGACAACAGACATCTTGAATATAAAGAATATCTTGTTGAGTCTCAGAAGGAAGGCAGAAGCATTGACAGTAGGTCAATGGTGAAGCAGGCATGACGGGAGAAGACAAGAAGAATCAACAAAGTCAGTGTGAGAACCACACACAGATGTGCTGGGCACATGTGACACTCATCCCCGCAGTCAACCATACCTTGGTCCTTGCCAGCTTTCTTTCCTTTCCCTTTCTTCTCTGCCTGGTGTTGTCCCCCACTTTGTCCCATGACTTCTATGACATCTCTCCTCAGCCATTCCCTCTTCCTGCCTTCAGTCAGGTCCTTGGTGGTTTACATGTGGCAGCAAGAGACAAGCCTCGATGATAGAGATTTGTAGAGGGTGCTCAGGCATAGGACATAGGTATGTTATCATGATGTCTGACATGCCCTTGGATCTAATTGAACCACAATGACTTTAGAATTGTTAGATTGACCTTACCAGAAGTATCCAATTACCTCTGGACAGCAGCTGAACACTTCTACTCTGTAAATGTGCTCTGTGCTCTACATGTATAGTACCAACTATGTATTAGATACCACATTCAACCATGTAGTAGTCCTTTGCTTACCAAATTTTATACTTAAAAGAATGTCAGTATTTAATTAGTATTTAAATGCCATTGTATGTATCTGGTTTCCCCAGTGTTTAAATGCCCGAGACATCAACAATGTTAAATATTTAAAAAATTGGCATCTGGCACCTGGGCAAGACTGGTAACCATCTCTGGTTACTACTATATTCTTGCTACCCTTCAGGCAAACACCAAAATTTCACCCTTCAAGAAGCTTCAAATGGACTTGCAATTAATTATATTCCTTGCACTCAAAACTAGATGTTGGAGCTGAAAACAGCCCACAAATTTATTTTTTCAATTGGAGTTTTAACTGTTGTCAAATAGTGCCAGTTTCCATGTAAATTGACTTTGTCTTTTTTTACTTATTGCCAGACAAAGATTACTTACTAATTGACAGACTGCCCACTATTGATTCTAGATGTAAGGTTGTTCAGTTTCATGTCAGAGTTAACTCTTGATCTTAAAAAGTAGTGTCTCCCCACCAAAACTGATATGGAACTAACCTTTTGGTTTAGGAAATACATACTTCATCTGTCTCAACTATAGTCAGGTGACCAGCTGATGTTTAAGCACCCTTACAGATGCATGAGATAGCACAACTGGTTGGGAATAAATGAGCAAAGAGAGCTGCTCATTTCTATCTTCCACCAGTTGATCATGCAGACTTTGAAATGCTTTATTCTGAATTCACTGCCAGAATGCTTGATTTTACTACTATGAGAGAAGCTGCATGAATTTCCTCAGATAGCCTCAAATTTAAATTCAGTTCTCCTTTGCCTCACTGAACAAGTTTTGAGACCCTGAAGGAATGGAACTGGGTGCAGTTGTCTAGCAGGCTCAGGTTGTGTTTACCCAGTGAATCAAGTGCAAATTAACTAGTGCAGATCCTGAACAATTATGGTAGAGAAGGCCTTCTAACAGCTGTTTCCCCACCACTGACTATATACAGTCACAGCAAAAAGTAATGCAATTCCATATTGGGAAATTGGTTCCCATCTGCCTAGGAGTGAGATTCATCCCAGAAAAAGTCTGACACAGATTGATTTCCATGTGGTTTTTTTAACTGTTTTGGGAAGCTGAGGCTCAGAATGTATGAACTCATTTGAGAAATGAGAAAAATGGACAATTGTGTTGAAGGTCTTCATTGAACCTCTAGTGATTTTGGTGGGTGTGAGAATGATTTACTATTTTTGGGATTGCATTACTTTTTGCTGCAACTGTACAGAATACTTCATTTCCTCTCTCTCAAAATTCAGTGTTCCCACCTCTTGACACACTGAGATTGATACCAAGATTACTAGAAAATGTTTTGTTCTGCATCCTATACAAGAACCAACTCCATACCAGAAGTTGCAAGAAGTCTGCCTTGCCTTAACACTGGGTCAATGAATATTCAGTAAGTGGTATTATCAAGACCTCTGCACTCTTATTGACAATGTAGTGGGTGGAAAAGGGTGATGAGCACCAGAAGTCCTCAAACATGAGGCATTTCATTCATTTTCTTGGTACAGCTTATATTTGGGCTGGAATGACTTGCAAGCATCACCAATCTTTTTCAATGATTCCACATAGTCTCCAGAACTTGGTCTCTTGAGAGTTTTGCAGAGGTATATGCATGGCTGCACTGACCCACAAATCCACCAACTGAACTCTATCACAGGATCATCTTGCAAGCAAGCTTCACTGTCATGCATTTGCACAAATGAATTCTCATGCTAGCCCACATAAGAAAATGTGCAAGTTTGTAAGGGAAAAAAAATGAGTTAACAATAATAACTTGACTGAGCAATGTTTTGCCCAGAGGAGAGGCAGACTGTGGTTCCAGAACACCAGAACAGCTGGTTGGCTGCTCAATGGCCAGCTTAAAAATTTTTTAGAGGTCAGACAACTTTTCAGCAACTAGAGTCATATTTCTGACCTTCATCTGTGATAGAATGACTCAAATATAATATTATGCACACTTTGAATGACCATTCTAGGTCAATTTGCTGCCTAGTTATAGCAACTACAAGACCCAATAGGTGCACAGAGGTTTGTGGCAGCTGAATTGTGCTGTTAGACTGAATACTAAAGGTTAACAGCTAGGTAAAGTCATTAACTCTGCTGGCACTCAGAAAGGATAAACTACTGACCTAAATTCTCACTACTGCCTGCATACTGTTCTTTTGAGCTCAACTGTCTGAAACACTTGCTTGTCTTCTTGAGATGAGAGCATAAATGATGTATTTAAATTTCTGGTGTACTCCATAGGCATTATGTCGAGCGCTTTCTTCTTCGAACTTCCGGAAATGTGACACCATGAGAATGACCTTCCATATATGGTAGGAAGCGGTTGGTTGGTTCACTGGGACGGCCGTTAGAAAAAATTCGACCCCATATCTTGAAATATTTTTTTCCCTCCCCCTGGTTTTGCTTACCATCCGCTGCGACACCTGGAAAGACGACACCATTGGATAGGGCCTAGGACGACTTGAGCGGGTCAGCTAGCAATGAGTTCAATTGGGCATATTGACAGGTACCTACCGGCATCAATGACAAGCTTCTTCGCGAAGATCGCAAAGTTAACCTGAGCCTGCGAATTATGGTACCGATCTCGCTGTCAAGGATGCCGAAGTAATTTCATACATCCGCTCCCGCCGCTCCCAGGTTCCACCACCGTCCTCCTCTCATCTTCTAGCATTGCAAGTAGCAAGCATCTTGTTTGGGGAGCTCTTTGGAGCTCTTCGTATCGTTGGCGTCAGCTGTGAGGTGTCACATGAAATCATACGCTTATTCAATTTCCGATCCCTGGCATCGCCTTTCGCTTCAGAATTCAGTGTTATGTATATAGAACCCAGATAAGTAGTGGACCCCAGATAGCAGACACGAGACCCGAGATAGACAGCTCGAGTGGTATCACTTGCCCAGGATCACAAATAAGTATCACCCACGGCCGCTGTCAGTCCAATCAGTCCCCGACTTTTTTTTAACAACGTTCAGTCACAAGAATATTTAAGTTACCAATTATCCTCAACTCTCTTCTTCTTCTTTCAACTTGACCCTCCACCACCATGTCGCAATCAACCCATTTCCTGGACCACCAAGCTCTTTTCAACGATCCACGGTATTTCGGTCAGTATTCACCTTCTTTCTATTTCTATTTGCCTACGCGTACACTAACACACTTCCCACAGCACAAATCGAGTCACCATCTACACTTCCAAGTGAAGAAGAGTACGCAGGCAAGCCATGGCACGACGTGGTATACGACGTTGCCTCGAGGTTGGTTGGGACGGGATATCAACTTGAGAAGCCGAAAGAGTGGGAGAACCCGATTGGAGACGAACTTCAGGTATTTGATGCGTTGACGCAGGTACGTGTTCGTATTATAACTACTTGTGGAATAATTCAGTTAACCTTCTATGGTAGATTTTACCAAAATTATCCGACCAGTCCATCTTTCACTGGCATCGGACTGCTAGAGCAATTGCCGCGTTATTGGAAGGTGCAAAGTATCCAGTCAAGGCTCAGACAAGTCACCTTGTCGTACGTCTGCCCCCAATCCCTTTCTTCCTCATCTACTCACAGCTCAAACTTTATTTAGTTCTGGTGGGCACGTCTCGGCGGTTTGAATGGTGTCACCAAACTTGGACGCACAAAGTCCACACGAACTATGTGGTTCCGAGATGGGTCGAATACCGAAATCTCTTGGGTCATCCCACACAAAACATCTCCAGATGAAACTGGGAACCGACATGTACGGTTCACTATCGACCCATTCCATCCAGAATCCGGGCTACGACTGGCAGGCGGTGCACTAATCGATTGGTTATGGGGTTGGGGATCGATGGGGTTGGTAGAGAACGACGAAGGCACCAAGGATTGGAAAGAGATCATCGAGAAATGGCTATTTCCAGAGATTCCCAACTCGGAATGGGTTGTTGGCAATTGTCATTATTCTATTGGTACGCGTGTAGTGATTCTCGAGGGTCTGTCTTTCTGATCTTTTTTTTTTTCTCTAAAGGATTCGACCTCGAACCGTCAGGGTTGATTCAATTAAAGTCGTACTACGTTCCACCGAGAAAACCTCTAACGCCTGATGGACCCATACCAAAGGCTGGAACTATAATCGCGAACCCAAAAACTCTGCATCCCGTCGAGACCTTGTTACCACTGCTACACCCGTCTCTGAAAGAACCGTTCGACCTACTCACGGAATACCTCGCTGGTGTGGAAAAGAGCGGGCTTAGGTTCTTGTCTTTTGCGTGTGATGTCACAAAGGAGGAAAACAATCGTTTGAAGGTCCGTTTCTCCCTTTTTCGGTACTCAATTTAGGTGTTGATGGCTTCCTTGCTTCTTGTAGCTGTACATGTGGCCCACGATTGCCCACTCTTTGAACGATACTATTCGAGACTTGACCTTGGGTGGAAGAATCCAAGGGCCAGGGATAGACGATGCAATCGCCAACGTCCGTAAGCTATATAAACGGCTGTTCCCAGGAAATGGAGACGATGACAAGATGGTTGCGAGAGACGGCGGTGTAGGTGGTCTTTTGTTCTATTACGAGCTATTTGTTGGCGAGAGGTACCCTGGTTCAAAGGTATGTCTGTCCAGATTCTGGATATTTACATATGACATTGACAGTGCTGCAGGTATACTTTGACATGTCAAGCTGCGGTATCAATGACTACGAGACGACTAAATCCGTTGAGGCCTTCTTTGCTGACGTTGGTAAACCAGGTGTCAGCGGTAAAGAGGGATGGTATACGAAGTCTGTACAACGTACCTGGTACGTTCCTCTCCATCTATTCGAGCGCTGTAACGCTGAAGGTTTCTCTTTTATCCTACAGTCCATACCGTCCGCTCTCGTCTCGTCCCGGTGCACAGACAGGCGTTACGTTTGGTATGAAACCCAAAGGATGGCAGGTCACTGGGTACATCACCCCGGAGGCGTACGCTCCAGAGAGAGGAATTGGAACGGTGGATGGTAAACATGTGGTGAAGAAGGCTGGAGAAGAACCCGAATACACTTGGGACGAGTTGGTCAAGGAATATTATAAAATTTTCACAGGCTGAATGTGGTAATTTTGGCCTGTTAGATTAAGATAGTGTTTTTTTATAATATCTGATACCACGCCGCGGCGAGGTCTTGATTTCCACGCTTGATATCTTGCCTCCCACCTCCATCATTCCTTCGGCGCTAAGATCCTTTCACTGACCCCCTCGGTTACTTTTCATATCTGTGAAAAACCCTGCAAAGGGGAAGCTTTAGGTGCTTCGGGTTCTGATCGTAAACTACATCGCGGTCGTACTGATCAACTTTATGGATGGACAGGAGATTGAACTTCCGGTGCTACGGATTCCAGCTCATGAGCTGCCGAGAGTTTGCGCCCAATTGACGATCGTATGTTTTTCAGACTTTCCGTATGTTTGTCCGGTCGACATTCAGGGCACGGTTGTAAAGTAGTGGAAGCATGCATCAAACAATCAAAAATGCATGCTGGTTACTTGTACTTGTACTTCTGCTTGGGTCACTTTCACCTGAGGAAATTGTTGACTGAGCTGAAAGACAACTATGGTCTGGTGGAAGGAGCTGAGAGGAACTCCCCAGTCAGTGCTATAGAGAAGCTTGGGATGTTTCTATATTTTGAGCATGCTGGTGCATCTTCTCAAGACATTCAGGAATGCTTTCAGTGGAGTGGAAGCACAGTATCCAAGTATATTTCATTTCATGTCTATTTATTTTACTGCTAATACAATTTCCAGATACCTTAATATTCTCATCAATACTTGCTCAGGAAAGCTTCTACTCCAAGTATGTGCACCAACCACCTGATCAAGTTCCTCCTGAGATTTGGGACAATGCCAAGTTTTATCCATATTTCAAGGACTCATGAGGTGCAGCAGATTGTTCACACTTTGATCACAACTGCTCAGCTGAAGATGCTGCTTGGTATTGGGATTGCAAGGGCAGACTTTCACAGAATTGTCTGTGTGTTTGTGATTGGGGTATGAGGTTCACATACATTTGCAGTAGATGGGAGGGTTCTGCCTCAGATTCTGCAGTCTGGAATTTTGCTCATGGAATTGATCTTACAGTCAAGCCAGGCACATATCTTCTTGCTGATGCAGGTTTTCCTCTATGCCATGTACTACTTACTCCATACTGAGGGCAGAAATACTGTTACAGACCTTTACAAGCACTTTGAACATCATGGGTCACAGAAGATCTATTTTCCATGAAAAGTCATGACAGTCACTGGTCACCCTCTTGTTCAAACTGCTCATAAAGGTACAGTACCACCTTAAAGAGTTTGCCAACTCAATTGAGTCCAGGTTTGTAACATATAGACTGATAAGATTATTCTTATTAGGCCTCAAAACTGAGAAGAACTTTTCAATCTTCAGCATGCAATGGCACAGAATATCATTAAGTGCATTTTTGGGTGTGCTAAAATGCCACTTCAAAATCTTGACTACAACACCCAAATATCCACCAGAAACCCAAGCAAAGATTGTAGCAGCTTTTATAGAGGTAGGCACAAGTTACAAGTACCTGCAAGTACAAGTTAACCCAGATACTACCACCAGCAANACTTTCCGTATGTTTGTCCGGTCGACATTCAGGGCACGGTTGTAAAGTAGTGGAAGCATGCATCAAACAATCAAAAATGCATGCTGGTTACTTGTACTTGTACTTCTGCTTGGGTCACTTTCACCTGAGGAAATTGTTGACTGAGCTGAAAGACAACTATGGTCTGGTGGAAGGAGCTGAGAGGAACTCCCCAGTCAGTGCTATAGAGAAGCTTGGGATGTTTCTATATTTTGAGCATGCTGGTGCATCTTCTCAAGACATTCAGGAATGCTTTCAGTGGAGTGGAAGCACAGTATCCAAGTATATTTCATTTCATGTCTATTTATTTTACTGCTAATACAATTTCCAGATACCTTAATATTCTCATCAATACTTGCTCAGGAAAGCTTCTACTCCAAGTATGTGCACCAACCACCTGATCAAGTTCCTCCTGAGATTTGGGACAATGCCAAGTTTTATCCATATTTCAAGGACTCATGAGGTGCAGCAGATTGTTCACACTTTGATCACAACTGCTCAGCTGAAGATGCTGCTTGGTATTGGGATTGCAAGGGCAGACTTTCACAGAATTGTCTGTGTGTTTGTGATTGGGGTATGAGGTTCACATACATTTGCAGTAGATGGGAGGGTTCTGCCTCAGATTCTGCAGTCTGGAATTTTGCTCATGGAATTGATCTTACAGTCAAGCCAGGCACATATCTTCTTGCTGATGCAGGTTTTCCTCTATGCCATGTACTACTTACTCCATACTGAGGGCAGAAATACTGTTACAGACCTTTACAAGCACTTTGAACATCATGGGTCACAGAAGATCTATTTTCCATGAAAAGTCATGACAGTCACTGGTCACCCTCTTGTTCAAACTGCTCATAAAGGTACAGTACCACCTTAAAGAGTTTGCCAACTCAATTGAGTCCAGGTTTGTAACATATAGACTGATAAGATTATTCTTATTAGGCCTCAAAACTGAGAAGAACTTTTCAATCTTCAGCATGCAATGGCACAGAATATCATTAAGTGCATTTTTGGGTGTGCTAAAATGCCACTTCAAAATCTTGACTACAACACCCAAATATCCACCAGAAACCCAAGCAAAGATTGTAGCAGCTTTTATAGAGGTAGGCACAAGTTACAAGTACCTGCAAGTACAAGTTAACCCAGATACTACCACCAGCAAAATCTGGAGGAAGTTATAACTGGGTACCGACCCTTAAGATTGGTGACAATCCCCTGTTAAGGTCACTATTGATTATAGCTGCAATTATAATTAATCTCCAGCATAATATAGCACCCAATACCCAGTGCCAATGGTCTCAAGGATTGTGATGAGTTGCTGGAGATATAATGGGTGAGCAATAGTAGAATGAGTAGTAGAGAACACAACGTGTACTGTGTAATATGGCAAGCACAAGAGAATACAGCCAGTGACCATAAGTAGCACAAGTGATAGGGCTTACAACAAGTCTTGAGGTTTATAACAAGTTTTACAGATTATGGAGGGTTATGGGAGGTTATGATGGGTTCCAAGTAGCAACTTCCAAGGGACCTAACTACTTACTAGGTTTCTGACCAGAAACAAAGATTATATTATATATTGTTTCTTAAAGGTATCAGAGCAAAGTACAAGAAACATAGTGCCATTTATCATGTATATACTATGAATGGGAGAATATGTATGATATCATCAGTCCAGAGCCCACTGAGAACTCCTTAGAACTCCTTATGACTCAATGAGAAGCGATACTACCTAGCCAACATAATCAGCATACATGTCTGTCAAAAAGAGAAGTATGAGGAACAAACCTAACAAGTGCAAGCATATAAAATCACTAGCATCCACCTGCAAGATAAGTATGAGTCACCAGACAATAGTGGAGGAATCAGCATCACATACCAAAAACATCAAGAAGACTTGAGCCAGCTGCAGAAGAGAAGCAGTCAGTTCCCAAGCTGACATCAATCTCAACAGTAGACCTACCAAGTGCAACTGGACTCAATAATTCATGTCAGTGGCACTAATTTGTCTAAGATAAGACTAATGGAAAACTACCCAAAAGATAACCTCCAAAAGTCTAACTCAGGTTGTTGTGCAAGTGTGGATCAGCATGATCAGAGTTGCCACACTTAGAATGCCAACAAAACTCTTAGGTAGGTTGATTCTTTCTTATTTGAAGCAATCTACTTCAAGGTGTTCACCTCCAGAGGAGTATATATGGGTTTTAAAAGGATTTTTATATCACAAACACACACAAAACACAAAGAACACAGTGCACAAAGCACAAACACAAGAGCTACAGTCCTGTACAAAGACTCAATAGCCGATATAGTCTGACCCTACAGAGTTCAAGACTTCTTTAAGACAACTACAGTACACAGTGTACTGGAAAAGGCCCTAGACCAATTTCTACAAAGAGCTCAACACAGGCACACCCCTTGCTAAGACTCTAAGTGTGTTAAACCTGATACCCAACACAGGCCACACTCCAAGTGCCCAAGGCTCCTTCTTGGTGTAAAGTGTCTCTTAGAAAAGTGCTATAATGCACTCAAGATGTTACTCTTATCTCTTACAATGCAAGTTCATTATCAGAGGTCTATCTCTCTGGAGTCACTCAGGACCAATCTCCAGGGCCTGAAGTAAGAAAGCAAAACTGGAATGGCACACAAATTTATACACCAAACAAACTCATCATGTATTCACAATCAGAGGGGACAGAGTTACTTAAGTATGTACAAATATCTAACTGTCCTTATATACGGTCTATGGAATATATCTACAGAAAAATATAAATAATGTCTGATAATTCAGGAAATAATAAATGAGTGACTGAGATACTAAAAGAGAGAATATTCAGATGTCACAGAGTCTGGCCACTAGAGTATCTGACCATATCTGCGCAGGTATCTACATCTCCAGGTGTTCTGGACTCTATAATTTGTATTTTCTCCTTTCTAAGTTGAGTATCTATGAGTGGATGGCTGTATCCATCCTATTTCTTTACAGCATTTCCCTTTCTAGTATCCGCACCTCAGCAGAAGCCTAGATACCAAAGTTCCCAAGGTCAGAACATGCTGTTACTGTTCCTATCTTCTTTGACAATGCATGCTCCATCTTATTTAGAACCTTTTATGTGTTAGACATTCTTCATATGTCTCATCATATCTGTCTGTAGGTAGCAGATGTCCTTCAGAAGTGATTTCCTTCTTTCTGAGATGACTCTGTACCTAGTTAGTTTATTTCATATTGTTTAGCTACTAGTAAGCTCTTTATTAAGTGATTGCCTGCTTTGACTTTGATCCATATATTGACTTCAGAGGAGGATCATTCTGTGATTGTTCCTGTTCTAAGTTGTCTTTCCATTTTAATGTCTCCTCTAAGTACCTCTGTACTGTTTGACTGCATATTGCACTTTGCAGATGTCATTGAAAGGTAAAATGGAAATTAAAATCCCATTGATAGCACTTTAAGAGCTTGGTTAACTAGCCAATGCATTCATTGAGCCATAGTTAGGTTCCCTACAGATTTCAGGAGTAATCTACTTTGGATCTGATACATAGATAAGTCAGAAAGTACAGCTTAGACACCTCTGTATAGTGTATCATTTAGCTCTTCATACTTTCCAAGGCACTATAGCTTCTCTAAGGCAATGACTAGCAGACTGGGCTCACTCTAGTCCTTATTACCCATTATCTTGTGTCATATTAAAGTGTTTCAATTCAAAAGTAATGTAAAATGAATAAAAGTGGGTCTTTTCTAGGTTTGACATACTAGCACTGTTGAAGCATGTCAGTCAAGGTGCTCTGACAGACACTATAGACAACTGATCTTCATAACCCACTCATGAAATAGAGGTTGGCATCATTGATCTTCAAGCTATGCCAGCTCAGTGTCAATGAGCTAGATGAAGCTCTCCAGCATGCCAAGATTGTGACAGGAATTGCAATCCAGATTATATGACAGCTTGGACATAGAGATCCAGAATGAGGCTAGACATGAGGGTGTGTATGGTGTCTGGACTTGAGTGATTGTGTTTTGGTGCAAATGATGTTGTGCAAGGACTGAACTATGCAGGGAGAAGAGATTGCCAGAATGATTGCACTGCAGCCAATCCATTGTGCAAAATGCACCTTTAACCCATTATCTGTTCCTTCTTGTGCTCTCATGCTGTTTTCATCTTTCATTCTGGTCCTAAGTCCTCTGAAAGTCATCTGAAGACACAATGATAGTAAGTCCATGTGAAAAGCCAAAAGCATTTAGAATACCTACCAAAATGACATGTTTGACACATCTATTTACTCCAAATGACTCATACAAAGAAATTATCAAGGCTCAGGGGAGTGTGTGTGAGTGGAAAGGGGAGGGAGGGGAAGGAGGAGGGGAGATGGTGGTGGAAGGGAAGAAAGGGAAGTTGGGGGTATTGAAAATTCTTGGGCCACCTTTATGTGAAAATTGAGAGTGCACATGGACCAATTTAGGGCTGGTCAGGGTTTAGGGTTTTGGAAATATAGGTTGTGGGAGTGTCTTTTTGTTGTTGAGAGGCATTGGAGGTGTCAGATACTTGAACAGTGTTGAAGTGTGAGCAAAAGCAAGTCAAAAAGCAATAAGGTGTCTTACAATCAACTCCAAGGAGCCCAGCAGCTGGGTCTGATACTCTGAATCTCCAATCCCACATGTCCAACCTTGTGTCTGATTCTCTCCACTATGCTCAAATGATGTTGACAGCAACACCCAGCAATTAAATTTACAAGTACTTTCCCAAGGCCTTATAGCAAAACTTAGACATTATATTGCTTGATAATGGCTCTGCAAGATTATAACCCTGTTTACAACTCTGGCTACACCCAGTGTTATGACCCTTCATAACCATTGTGAAGGGTTATAACCAGAGTTATATCCATGGCTATAACCTCCATTTATGGTCATAGGGGGTTATAACACACGTTGTATTCTCAAGGTACAGTAACAGGGTATTATATACATGGTTACAACACTAATGGACTCATAGGCAACACATATTGGGTGTCATTTCCCCTGCTAACCTGCTATACCACTCTCTGGTTTTTGCTGATGACTCATGCCTACCTCTAGCATTTTTGTGCTATCTATAATTTCATTTGCATCTGTGAGCCAGATAATAAGAGGGAAAGTGAAGATGATACAGATAAAGATGTTGCACCTCAGAGTTAACATTAGGGACTATCATGCAGCATTGTTTATAATGATGCTCATTCTCAGTCTCCATAACTAGAAATTCTTCCAGAGCACTTGGGCATGAGATCACAGACCAAGAAAGCAAAGAGGCAGCAAAGAGAAGGGATGAGATGGTAGAGCAGATGTAGCAGGATTATCTCCAATATTAAGCAACTCATGGATATGACCAACTATTCAATTGAGAATATTGTAGACAGCATAGGTAGTAAATGAGTGATATGTATGTAAAGTAATAGTACCAAGAAGTGCAAAAGTTATAACTGGAGTATATCAAAGGTATAATGAAGTACTAATAATTAGCAATAACAAAATCATTGAGCTCATCCTGTACATAGTTAGTATGAAGGGACTTCTTCTCAATTGCAGCAAAGTGTCCATAATGCCAGAATCCTTCTAAAATATCTTGCAGATCAACTTTATATTATTGGTAGAAAAGTTCCCATCATTCCAAAGCATCTTAATGGCCTTCTGTTGATGCTTTGGAGTGTTCTCAGCATTCATGGCAGTGGAGACACTATGAAGGGCACTGGCAACATCTAGGACAGCATTGGCACTGTAAATATGCTTCCCATGCTTGGAACAAGGCACAGTCTCCAGAACATCAGATGTAGCATGTTCATGCTTGCAAGAGCTAGGCTTTAGTGTCTGCTGTAATGCCAATGCAAATTGCTCTCTCAATCCCTACTATCTGAACAGATGAATCCATATCTGATTCTATTTCAATCTGCTAGAAGCTCTAATCATGACAAGAGGAAAGCAAATACAGTGTATTTCAGAAGCACTACAGATACATTTGAGGTGGAAGGATGCATAGGAGAAGTTGTTGTAGAGGAGAAAGCAAGGACCTGATAGAATCTGTCTTAACATCAGAATCAAATACAGAAGAAATATTGTGCTTACCTCTTTGTTGAAGCACATATCTGCATTCTACATTTATTGTGGACCAGAACACATCCTGTTATAGTGACATGAGAGTTCATCACACAATGACCTGACTCTGGAGACTGAACCAATCACAAGAGAGCTGCAGGCCATAATTCTAGCACAGATGGTTGATCAGTTAGTTACCTCTCAGTCCTTAAAAAAATCTGGGTACTTTTCTCAGAGCACAGGCAACTTTCTGGACCAAGTTCAGGTTACTAAATGTCTCAGGCTGAATGAAGCCATTTGAGCCAAATTCCACTGCCCTCTTGGCCAATCATTAACTGCCCCTGCCATGCTCAGACATTTGCACAAGCAGATTCTGTAGTAGAGGCCATGGTATGACAAAGCCAAGGAATATTGAAAAAGCAGTGTATTTATTCAAACTCCCATATTGCAATATATTATGCTCAGCAGATTCAATTTGCTTTCTTCACATCAGAGCAAGAAAGATTTTTGCATTGAGGAAGTCCACAGCTAATGGAAAGTTCCCAAATGGCTTTGGGAGAAATAACAGCTAGAAGACAGCACCCTGGAATGTGTCAATTGTTTATGATTTGAAAAAAAAAAAAAAAAACACTTCATGGTTACTTGACTTGATTAACTTATATTATTCCTGCACCTTCCACAGTTGGATAGCATTTTAAGCATCTTTTCTGAGTCTTGACTGTCTGCACTTCCCTGAAGAGTGAAAGATATGTAGAGACTTGCTTTTTGTGCTTCTGAGTATGGCCTTTATAGCAAAAGTGGGAACATTCTTTGGAAGTCTTTGTCCTAAAGACTGTAATGTAGTTCTCTAGCCATTATTCAAGTATCCCTCCTATTACCATCTCATTTTCTTTTATGGCTAACTGATTGACCATGACTAGCCTAAGCAGATACATGCATACAATCTGTGATTTCTATCCTTTGCTTAGTTCTCACCAATGTTGTACTTGATTCTCTCATAATGAAAAGCATAAATTTGAAGCAACTCAAAAGATATGCACCTTCTTCAATCTTATTCCTTTCACTATATTGCATTATTCAAAGGATTTTGTGACCTTGTTGTTCAAGGGAAGAAGTGCTCACAATGTTCTTAATGTGAATGCAAGCTATGATTCCTTAGAGCATCTGAGCTGCACCTTATCTGGAGACTCAAATAGATTCTAGCATCACAGGCTTTGAAGCACTAGGAAAGCATTCTAATTGCAAGATCAACCAAGTCAACCTTCATCACACAAACATGCAAAAGGTTATAACTAGGTTATGACTGGTTTTGGTGGGTTATAACTGTGGGAACCAGTTATAACCTCCTGGAGATGGGTTATAACCTTTTGCAGTTTTGTGCAATGTTGATATGGTGAGACTGATGACCATTTCTGGTTATTACTATATCCTCACCACTTTTCAGAAAAACACCAAAATTCCACTCTTAAAGAAGCTTCAGATGGACTTACAAGTAATTATATGGTCTGATTTGCAGAAGGCATGTCACTCTCTTTGTACCCAAAACTAGATGGGCTGGAAACAGCCCACAAACTCATTTTTTCAATTGGGGTTTTAACTGTTGTCAAATAGTGCCAGCTTCCATGTAAGCAGACTTTGTCTTTTTTTTTTTTTTTTTTTGCTTATTACCAGACAAAGATTACTTACTAATTGACAGACTGCCCACTATTGATTCTAAGTGTAAGGCTGTTCATTTTCATGTCAGAGTCAACTCTTAGCCTTAAGAAGTAGTGTCTCCTTACCAAAACTGATGTGAAACTAACTCTTTGGTTTGGGAAACACATACTTCATCCATCTCAACCATAGTTAGGTGACCAGGTGATGTTCAAGCACTTTTGCAGGTGCATAAGATAGCATGACTGGTTGGGAACAAATGAGCAAAGGGAGCCACTTATTCCTATCTTCCACCAGTTGATTATGCAGACCTTAAAATGCTTCATTCTGAATTTACTGCCAGAATGCTTGATTATACTACTATGAGAGAAGCTGTATGAATTCCCTCAGGTAGCCTCAAACCTCACTGAACAAGTTTTGGGACCTTGAAGGAATGGAACTGGGTGCAGTTGCCCAGCAAATCAAGTGCAAATTGATTAGTGCAGATCCTGGATAATTATGGTAGAAAGGCCTTCTTACAGCTGTTTTGCCCTATCACTAACTGTATATGGAAAACATGTCATACAGAATACTTTATTCTCAGTGTTCCTGCTTCTTGACACAGTGAGATTGATACCAAGATTACTGGGGAAATGTTTTGTTCTGCATTCCAGACAAGAACCAACTCCAGAGACTGATGCCAGAAGTTACAAGAAGTCCACCTTGCCTTAACAATGGGTTAATAAATATTTCAGTGAGTGGTACTACCAAGACCTCTGCACTCTTATTGAAAATGTAGTGGGTGGGAAAGGGTGATGAGCATCAGAAGTCCCCAAACTTTTCTTGACACAACTTTTCATCTCTTTCCCAAATTGTGGCTGTACTTGACTCACTTGAGCTGGAATGGCTTGACAGCATTGCCAATCCTTTTGCCATTGTTTTCAACAATTCTGCATGGTCTCCAGAACTCAGTCTCTTGAGAGTTTTGCAGAGGTACATGCCATAGACACACTGATCCACAATTCCACCAACTGACTCTATTGCAGGATAGCCTTGCAAGCGAACTTCTCTGCTGCGCATCTGCACTAATGAATTCTCACACTAGCCCACATAGAAAAGTGTGCAAGTTTGTGAGAGAAAACAATGAGTTAACAATAATAACTTGACTGAGCAATATTTTTTTTTGCTTACCACATCAGCAAAGCTACACCTGCATTTCTGGTGTTCCATGCATTACTTGTATTTCAGCTTCAGAGGGAGAACGCAAGTCAATGCACTAAAGCAGATACAATTCAACAGCTATATTGAAAGGCGGGAGTGTGGAAGCAGAAGGATGGAGAGCAAGCAGAACTCAAAATTCCAAGCATCAACAAGAGCACATGAGAGGCCAAACCTTTATGTTGAACCATCATTGCGGTAATATGTCTAACCTAGAAAAGACCCACTTTTATTCATTTTACACTACTTTTGAATTGGAACACTTTAATATGACACCAGATAACGGGTAATAAGAACTAGAGTGAGCCCACTCTGCTAGTCATTGCCTTAGAGAAGCTATGGTACCTTGGAAAGTACAAAGAGCTATATGATACGCTATACAGAGGTGTCAAAGCTGTACTTCCTGACTTATCTATGTATCAGATCTAAAATGGATCACTCCCAAAACCTGTAGAGAACCTAACTATGGCCTAATGAATGCATTGGCTAGTTAACCAAGCTCTCAAAGTGCTATCAAGGGGATTTTAATTTCTACTTTACCTTTCTATGATATCTGCAAAGTGCAATCTGCAGTCAAACAGTACAGAGGTACTTAGAGGAGATGTCAAAACAGAAAGATGACTTAGAACAGGAACGANAATTCCACCAACTGACTCTATTGCAGGATAGCCTTGCAAGCGAACTTCTCTGCTGCGCATCTGCACTAATGAATTCTCACACTAGCCCACATAGAAAAGTGTGCAAGTTTGTGAGAGAAAACAATGAGTTAACAATAATAACTTGACTGAGCAATATTTTTTTTTGCTTACCACATCAGCAAAGCTACACCTGCATTTCTGGTGTTCCATGCATTACTTGTATTTCAGCTTCAGAGGGAGAACGCAAGTCAATGCACTAAAGCAGATACAATTCAACAGCTATATTGAAAGGCGGGAGTGTGGAAGCAGAAGGATGGAGAGCAAGCAGAACTCAAAATTCCAAGCATCAACAAGAGCACATGAGAGGCCAAACCTTTATGTTGAACCATCATTGCGGTAATATGTCTAACCTAGAAAAGACCCACTTTTATTCATTTTACACTACTTTTGAATTGGAACACTTTAATATGACACCAGATAACGGGTAATAAGAACTAGAGTGAGCCCACTCTGCTAGTCATTGCCTTAGAGAAGCTATGGTACCTTGGAAAGTACAAAGAGCTATATGATACGCTATACAGAGGTGTCAAAGCTGTACTTCCTGACTTATCTATGTATCAGATCTAAAATGGATCACTCCCAAAACCTGTAGAGAACCTAACTATGGCCTAATGAATGCATTGGCTAGTTAACCAAGCTCTCAAAGTGCTATCAAGGGGATTTTAATTTCTACTTTACCTTTCTATGATATCTGCAAAGTGCAATCTGCAGTCAAACAGTACAGAGGTACTTAGAGGAGATGTCAAAACAGAAAGATGACTTAGAACAGGAACGATCATAGAATGATCCTCCTCTGAAGTCAATATACAGATCAGAGTCAAAGCAGGCAATCTCTTAATAAAGAATTCACTGGTGGCTAAACAATATGCAATAACCTAACTAGTTATAAGGTCATCTTGGAATGATGGAACTCACTTCCAAAGGACATCCACTACCTACAGACAGATACCACGAGACATACAAAGAATATCTAAACACATAAGAAGTCCTAAATAAGACTGAGCGTGCACTGTCAAAGGAGATAGGAACAGTAGCAGCATGTTCCGACCTTGGAAACTTTGGCATCTAGGCCTCTACCGATGTGAGGATACTGGAATGGGAAATGCTGTAAAGAGATGGGATGGATACAGCCATCCACTCATAGATACCCAACTTAGAAAAAGAGAAAATACAAATTATAGAGCCCAGAATGCCTGGAAACATAGATACCCACATGGATATGGTTGGATACCCTAGTGGCCAGACTCTGTGACATCTGAATATTCCCTCTTTTAGTATCTCCATCACTTATTTATCATTTCCTGAATTATCGGACATTATTTATATTTTTCTGTAGATATATTCCTTGGACTGTATATAAGGACAGCTAGATATTTGTACATGCTCAAGTAACTCTGCCCCCTCCGATTGTGAATACATGAAGAGTTTGTTTGGTGTATAAATTTGTGTGTTTGGATATAAACTCTTTTTAAAAACCCATATATACTCCTCTGGAGGTGAACACTTTGAAGTAGATTGCTTCCATAAGAGAGAGAATCAACCTAGCTAAGGGTTTTGTTGGCATTCTAAGTGCAGTAACTCTGATCATGTCGATTCACACTTGCACAACAAACTGAGTTAGACTTTTGGAGGTTATCTTTTGGGTAGTTTTCCACTAGTCTTATTCTTAGACAAATTAGCAGAGCCTGCCCCCAACAACCTTGATTTTCCTCACCCAGAAAGTGATATCACAATGATCTTCATCCCCACTGTATGAGCCAATTTGATGATTCTGTCAAGGATCAACCAATGACTTTCAAGACTCAAGCCTACAACTTCAAGGTTCTCTTCAATGCTCTAGCTCTCAAGCCATCTGCAGTGGTCAAATGCTTTGGTCTTGCCTACTCAGCCCTACTAGGTTCTATGGCTTGGCTCTCCAGCTGACTTTCAGTGACTAATAGGTTTTTTTCAGCATTATGATTCCACCTCGCAGTCGGAATCACATCAACAAAAATGGCAGGGTGTAGGATATGACAAATTTGAGAGGACTTCGAACCAGGTGTGTTGTACTTATATCTGCTGGTGCATTTGGTCTGACAAATTGGCAATAGCCAGTCCCAAACAACCTCAAGATGGTCACCTGTAACGCAGTTGCCATGCCACAGGCTTCTACCCGGACAGAAATCAGCTGGCCAACCTTACCTGTATTGACGACTGTGTTACACCGTCAATCAGCTGTGGCAGCGTATCCTTAGTATGGCATTTACGGATTGAATGATAGGTAATTTTGTGTATTGTAAGTGTATTTTATGGTATTGTACAATATCGGGACCTTGTTGTGCAATACCATCACATACGAGCGGAATTGGTATTGAAAAAGCCGATTTCCGCATTTTAGAATACAAATAATACAATTGTAGCTTTGCTGATGCATCCGCCGCGACACCTGGAACGACGACACCATTGGATAGGGCCTAGGACGACCTGAGCGGGTCATCTAGCTAGCAATGAATTCAATTGGGCATATTGACAGGTACCTACCGGCATCAATGACAAGCTTCTTCGCGAAGATCGCAAAGTTAACCTGAGCCTGCGAATTATGGTACCGATCTCGCTGTCAAGTAATTTCATGCATCCGCTCCCGCCGCTCCCAGGTTCCACCACCGTCCTCCTCTCATCTTCTAGCATTGCAAGTCCCTAACATACTTGACCTGGAATCTTGTTTGGGGAGCTCTTTTGGAGCTCTTCGTATCGTTGGCGTCAGCTGTGAGGTGTCACATGAAATCATACGCTTATTCAATTTCCGACCCCTGGCATCGCCTTTCGCTTCAGAATTCGGTGTTATGTATATAGAACCCAGATAAGTAAGTGGACCCAGATAGGACACGAGATAGACAGCTCGATTGGTATCATCACAAATAAGTATCACCGCGGCCGCTGTCAGTCCCGACTTTTTTTTTAAATTCAGTCACAAGAATACTAATACTAAACCTCTACTCTCTTCTTCCTCCACCACCATGTCGCAATCAACGCATTTCCTGGACCACCAAGCTCTTTTCAAGCATCCACGGTATTTCGGTCAGTATTCACCTTCTTTCTATTTCTATTTGCCTACGCGTACACTAACACACTTCCCACAGCACAAATCGAGTCACCATCTACACTTCCAAGTGAAGAAGAGTACGCAGGCAAGCCATGGCACGACGTGGTATACGACGTTGCCTCGAGGTTGGTTGGGACGGGATATCAACTTGAGAAGCCGAAAGAGTGGGAGAACCCGATTGGAGACGAACTTCAGGTATTTGATGCGTTGACGCAGGTACGTGTTCGTATTATAACTACTTGTGGAATAATTCCAGTTAACCTTCTATGGTAGATTTTACCAAAATTATCCGACCAGTCCATCTTTTACTGGCATCGGTCTGCTAGAGCACTTGCTGCGTTATTGGAGAGTGCAAAGTATCCAGTCAAGGCTCAGACAAGTCACCTTGTCGTACGTCTGCCCCCAATCCCTTTCTTCCTCATCTACTCACAGCTCAAACTTTATTTAGTTCTGGTGGGCACGTCTCGGCGGTTTGAATGGTGTCACCAAACTTGGACGCACAAAGCCCGCACGAACCATGTGGGTCCGAGATGGGTCAAATACCGAAGTCTCTTGGGTCATCCCACACAAAACATCTCCAGATGAAACTGGGAACCGACATGTACGGTTTGCTATCGACCCATTCCACCCAGAATCCGGGCTACGACTGGCAGGCGGTGCAGTAATCGATTGGTTATGGGGTTGGGGATCAATGGGGTTGGTAGAGAACGACGAAGGCACCAAGGATTGGAAAGAGATCATCGAGAAATGGCTATTCCCGGAGATTCCCAACTCGGAATGGGTTGTTGGCGATTGTCATTATGCTATTGGTACGCGTGTGGTGGTTCTCGAGGGTCTATCTTTCTGATCTTTTTCTTCTATAGCATTCGACCTCGAACCGTCAGGATTGATTCAATTAAAGTCATACTACGTTCCACCGAGGAAACCTCTAACGCCTGACGGACCCATACCAAAAGCTGGAACTATAATCGCGAACCCAAAAACTCTGCATCCCATTGAGACCCTGTTACCACTGCTACACCCGTCTCTGAAAGAACCGTTCGACCTGCTCACGGACTACTTTACTGACGAAGGTGTGGAAAAGAGCGGACTTAGGTTCTTGGCTATCGCGTGTGATGTTACAAAGGAGGCAAACAATCGCCTGAAGGTTTGTCTCTCCGTTTTTCCGTACTCAATTCAGGTGTTGATGGCTTCCTTCCTTCTTGTAGCTGTACATGTGGCCCACGATTGCCCACTCTTTGAACGATACTATCCGAGACCTGACCTTGGGTGGAAGGATCCAAGGGCCAGGGATAGACGATGCAATCGCCAACGTCCGTAAGCTATATAAACGGCTGTTCCCAGGAAATGGAGACGATGACAAGATGGTTCCGAGGGACGGCGGTATAGGTGGTCTTTCGTTCTACTACGAGCTGATTGTTGGCGAGAAGTACCCTGCTTCAAAGGTATGTCTGTCCGGATTCTGGCTATTTACATATGACGTTCAACGGTACTGCAGGCATACTTTGACATGTCAAACTATGGTATCAATGACTACGAGACGACTAAATCCGTTGAGGCCTTCTTTGCTGACGTTGGTAAACCAGGTGTCAGCGGTAAAGAGGGATGGTATACGAACTCTGTACAACGTACCTGGTACGTTCCTCTCTATCTATTCACGAGTGCTATAACGCTGAAGGTTTCTCTGTTATCCTACAGTCCACACCGTCCGCTCTCGTCTCGTTCCGGCGCACAGACAGGCGTTACGTTTGGTATGAAACCCAAAGGATGGCAGATCACTGGGTACATCACCACGGAGGTGTACGCTCCAGAGAGAGGAATTGGAACCGTGGATGGTAAACATGTGGTGAAGAAGACCGGAGAAGAACCCGACTACACTTGGGACGAGTTGGTCAAGGAATTTTACAAAATTTTCGTCGGCTGAATATGGTAGTTTTAGTCTGTCACATAGATAATTTTTTGCAACACCTGATACCGCGCCGCGGCGAGGTCTTGATTTCCACGTTTGATCTCCATCATTCCTTCGGCGCTAAGATCCTTTCACTGACCCCCTTGGTCACTTTTCATATCTGTGAAAAACCCTGCAAAGGGGAAGCTTTAGGTGCTTCGAGTTCCGATCGTAAACTGCATCACATCGTACTGATCAACTTTTATGGATGGACAGGAAATTGAACTTCCGGTGCTACGGATTTCAGCTCAAATGAGCTGCAGAGAGTTTGCGCCCAATTGACGATCGTATGTTTTTCAGACTTTCCGTATAGACTTTCCGTATGTTTGTACGGTCGACATTCAAGGCACGGTTGCAAAGTAATGGAGGCGTGCATCAAACGATCAAAAACGCATGCTGGTTACTTGTACTTCTTGGGTCACTTTCACCTGGATATTCTTGTGTTTTTTTCCGACCCCGTCGGTGAACGAGGTCAAAGAATACTGAGTGGGTGCCTTCATTATATGATGAATGAGATTTGATGCCTCTGCCAAACAGTTTCCATCGGACTCGTGGTCGAAATGAGGTAAAGAATACTGCCTGCCCATTGTTCCTACTTTGCTTAAGCGAGAGCCTTCTCGCACCGATTTACAGGCGCTGCATAATCATTACTGTCTAGGCACGTCATATCCTACGATCTAATGCACAGGCTACACCACCCCATGACTGCGGTTGCTCCGCTATATATCGCGACAAACCGAAAGCCTTTGACCTTTTGTCCCAACTCCCCATCATGAACCGCGAATCCAAGAACAACTCCCTTACCAGCCGCATCGTTCTTCTCTTCTTTCGTGCTCTCGACATTCCTATCCAATATCATCTCCTCGCCCATGATCTCGGTGCACCCCTCATCACCACCTTTGGTGGCACACCACTTTCACATCCACTGGAACCTGGATTAACACCATACCGCCTAATCATCTTCCTCATGGCATCTATAGCCGTGATAAAACATACCTACTGGGTCCTCCGCATCTCCCGCCAAGAACTCACACCTTTTGCCTCATTCAGTATCGCCATCCTCGAATCCAGCACTAGCATCCTCAACACCCTCTTCTTCATATGCACCGCTACATCCGTGATAAACCTTCCTTCAAAAGACGAATACAACCTCTTCTCTGCACGATTACTCGTCGGAGGTATCCTTTTCGTTATTGGTATATCAACAGAATGGATCGCAGAGGAGCAAAGAAGGGTGTTCAAACAAGATGTTAGGAACGCTGGGAAACCTTTTATGGGAGGCTTTTTTGGTCTCGTACGACATCCGAATTATGGAGGGTATACGATTTGGCGGACGGGGTTTGCTTTGGCGTGTGCGGGTTGGATATGGGGTGTGGTGGTGTTTGTGTTGTTCGTGCTGCAGTTTAATATGGGGTCCATACCCGAGTTGGATGCATATTGTTCGAAAAGGGTGAGTGTGTGTGTCTCTCTCTCTTATTTCACGAAAACGCGTAATGATGACTGATGGGGATGTGCCTTTTTAGTATGGGAAGATGTGGGTAGAGTATAAGAGAAAGGTTTCGTATAAGCTATTACCAGGGATCCTTTGATTGTTAGCTGCCCTCGGAACTGGACTACAGTAAAACCTCTTATGTATTACTGCGTTACAACATAAAATACACTTGTCGATGAATGTGGTTGAGTGTGAGTATTACAAGAATGCAAGGGTTGAGGATAACGATCGTCGGTAATATATATATATGATTCGATTCGTGTCGCAACTAACAAGGGCCCTTCAATCACATCCCATACGTTTCAAAAGCATCTTTAACACCGTCCCAGCCTCCAGGCAATCTGGGCTCAAACACCACTTTGAACGGCATAGGGTGCGCATTCGCAGATTCGGTGAACGCCAATGTGTCGATGGGATGCTTAGGGTCTTGTGAGGTATTGAATGCCCATAACGTTAGTGCGGTGTTGATGAATGTCGACCTGGGGCAGTTAAAATCTCAGTCAGTACAGACTCCCAAGAGGACAAGATAGCGAAAACATACGCAGTAGCCATGTATTGTCCAGGACATACCCGCCTACCAAAGCCAAACGGGTACGACTTGACATCGTCACGAACTTTGCCGTCAGCGGTTAACCATCTCTGAGGGTTGAATCTCTCGGGGTCGGGGAAGTAGGCTGGGTCACGGCCGACAGACCTTGAGTTAGTGAATTAGCACTCGGAGCTTTGACTAGGTAAGAGAGGAAGAGTGAGCTTACCAGACGTTTCCGATAACAGTAGAGCCTTTTGGTATACAATAATCGCCCTGAATGGAATCGTATGAGTGGAAGCCAGACAAGTAGATTTACATGAAACACCTACCCAAATAATATCTTTGGTCGCCTTGTGAGGGAATCCACCAGACGTAACGGGTCGCCATCTAAAGCTTTCCAAAACAAAGGCCATAGTCTGGGGTAACATGTCCTGGTCCGCAAAGGTAGGTGCTAAAAAAAGTTCCCGCCACATCGGTAAACAAACAGCCAAGAACGAATAGATAGGAAAAAAAAAAACGTACGTCTATCTTTCCCAATAACCGTATCCAACTCTTCCTGCACTTTTTTCTGTGTCTCAGGGTACACAGTAGCAGCCATTAATGCAACACTAATCGCCGACGCCGTCGTATCACTACCAGCTCCAAACATGCTTCCTGCCAAATAGGCTGTCTCGTTATCGCCCAGACCGAGCTCAGCTTGTCGTTCAATAAGGTATTTGCCGAATGAGCTAGGTACCTCTTCGCCGCGAGCCTAGTGTTTAGATTGTGTGTGTAAGTATTGAATGGAGATGACAAGGGTGCGAAATGAACAAATTTCACCATCTTATCCCGAACTTCCTGTAATTGGCCCTTGAACAGTCCGAGCTCTTCGGCATGTCCGTCTTTCAGCTCTTTCAAGTAACCGGGGATGTACCTATAAAGTTAGGTATAAGGCTGTGTTGAATGATGGATACGGTGATTTGTTTTTTTTTTTTTTTATAGAAACGCACCTCAAAAATGGGTAGACGTCCACCTTCCATGCACCAGGACGCATCGTAAATCCAAGTCGGGTAAGGCATCGATTGACTGCTTGAACTTCGGGATCTTCATATGATTTGGGTATCTTTCCATATGCAAGCGCCATGACAACCGAAGCAGAGTATCTAATGTTTTCAACGGGGTAAGGATGCACCGCCAAACGGGGGTAAAGGTAAGATAGTGGGGCTAACCGTTTGGCATGGTCTTGATGCCTATCAGGGTCCTCGACAATATCAAGCATATGCTGACGAGCAGTTTTCATGAGAACAGGCGAATAGGATGAGACGCTTTTCGGTTGGAGATGAGCATGTAGAGCACTAATGAAGGGACAGGGAGAGAGCACCCGTGAGTTTGAAGGATTTCCCCCTCGCGGCCGGATGTGGACCCGGACCGCTTGAATTGAATGACGTTTTGCTCACCGACGGAGTTTTTTGAAGCGTTCACCAGCAGGTGTCAATAGCACCCTCATTCCGCCCGACAAAGTCTCTCCGGCTGCAATCGATAACGGCCTATCGACTAGAAAAGCCCCTTCCTTCTCCATGATGTCTACAGCTGCTTGAAAGCGACCTATGACGATGATGCGGTTGAACCCTTGACGCAACGTGAACACGGGCCCGTATTCTTGAGTCCATTTCTCGAATCTCCGGTACGCACTGTGCGAGAGAGTGTGTGTATATAAGTCAATGAATTAAAGAATCAGGGGGTGAATCACGCACAAAGCAGCCTCAAACGTGTTCCCAAATATTGAATCACTTGGAGGGCCCGGGGGAAGCGGGAGACCAGGTTTTTGCAGCCAGGCTCGTATAACTGCAATCAAGGTAACTGCAAAGACGAGACCAGCGATATTTTGAGGACTTGAGAGGAATTCTAGTATCATGGTAGGTGGTCGTGGTAGGAGTCAGGGGAGGGGGTACAAGATCCGCGGGGGGGTTATTAGGCGGTGCTCCTTTTTCCAGCGGTTTTATATATCAGATTGTTATGATGACAAGGGAAAACAGAAGCCAGTAAAACATGGCGATCTCGGATCCTGAAAGGAGCATTTTAATTGCTTCTTTGAGAAGCTCTTGCGAAGCTCAATCTCGTTGCTTTTTTTCATTAAAACTGTAGAGCAAAGTAGTCAGTAATTTTCTAATGATTTAAACGGTTTTTTTTTTTTTGCTTTACATTGTGCACGTCGGCGACGTTTGCTGGTGCCGGTTTCGGATCCATCGAACAGTTTTCAAGCCCCCGTCCTCGCCCGTCGGACACGCTAAAAGTCTGTGGGAAAAATTTGCCTGGTTGTTATTTTTTTGCCTGCCTTTGGCAATTGCCGATGTCCTTTGCCGCCTCCCTCGCTCTGCATCTTCAAGTCGCAAAAGATTGAACTTGCGGTCCGAGCGATACTCTACAAAGCTTGCTTGATCTCATACAGGCAGAAGTTCTGTCTCTGAAGCGTAAATTGACCTGGGCTCAGGGTATCATCAATGGTCCAATCACAACGCGCAAAAGACGACAACATCGGGTTCTCTGTCCTTGGCTTCTGTTCATACTTGCTACTTGTGCAATGCGTACGGCCGGCTGCAGAAACCTCCGCATCTGACGGGGACCACTGTCGTTATGAAGAATCAGATAGTTTCCTTCCTTACTGCGGCTACCGCGGCGTAAGATGCTTGCTCATGCTGCTTCGGAACCCCGGAACCCTTCGAGCTCGTTTCAAAGAAGATTTCTTCAACCCGTATGGCTAAATCAAATGAGACTGATAGACACAGAAGGCAGGGTATACTGTTCTTTGACTTTCTTCAGCTCCGTACTCAGAGTCTGGACAAGTACTTCGATTCATCAATCAACTCGTATGAAAGCCCACAATCATCAATCTTCTCGGTTGAGTATTACTTTATCGGCTTTTTTCATTAAAAGAGGCTTGCACGTTGACATTGATGACGAACTCGAGGTGTTCGAACGTACGGCCATTACAGACCGCGTGTGTCGTCAATGTACACTCAGAAGCCTGCCGGGATCTACGTTTCCTACTTCTATATAAATTCGGTATTTGCTATCGCGACGCCATAGTCTTCTTTGCTTGGCAGTAAACGTGCGGGCAAGAAAGGCCACGTTTACTAGATTGTTCTCACTCAACACTGATCCGAGGGCCGTGATTTTGAAGGTGTCGAGGAAATACATCCTTTTCATCTACCCAAAAGTTTCTCAGATACGTTAGCGTTGCAAACTTCACTTGCTCTAATTCATAGCATTTATCCGTACGAGTTTTATAATAACAATACATTCCGAACGTAGATCATAACAGAAATGAGTTTTTTTTTTTTTTTTGTAGCCCCTTACTCCCACCTTTCGACAACCTTCCCAATCTTCACCGCAAACTGGATCAAATCTGTTCTCAACCCGTTAAAAAACCTCGACCACTCATCCAAATCAAAATCCCCTTCCTGCTCCTTGTGTTGATAACTTTCCACGATAAAAGCAAACCGCTCATACGCTTCGACAACATCTGCATACTCTGTTCGCAATTTCGAGTCGTTTGGTAGATAATCCATGCTTGCGACGATCATTCGACTGACTCTGGCTAACGCACTTCGACCTCGGGCAACTGCAGAGTCGGGGGCGACTGATGCGGCTTGCAAAACCTAATAGTAACAAAGGGCCGAAAAGACGTTAGCGGTGGGGGGGGGAGTGTGTCAACAAATGACGATATGGATTACGTACCGAAGCAAACGCCTCGGCCTCTGCTGGCGGCCTGGCCCCCAAGTACAAGATGATCTGGTTTGCGAGGAGATATGCTCTCCAAAAGACTTCCTTGTCTTCACCGGGAGGTATGGGAGGTAGTTGGGTCTTGGCTGTCAGTTCTAGCGATTTGAGAAGTTCGTCTGGTGGAAAGACAAAGGCAGGAGTGACAGGGTCTGGATCTGCGAGTCGACGGGTAGACGTCTTGAATGTTCTTCTAGTTTCATTGTTTGAACTTGGAATCCACCACCTCTGAGAAAGACCTTGAATTGTTGAGAATCTAGATTCAGAATCGAGAAGAACATTTTTTCGCTGCTTACTGGGGATAATCCTCGTGGACATTGATGAAATTCTCCTCAAAACACCCAGTCCAATCCTTCTCCCGGATAATGTGAGTAGTGAAGACTTCGGGACGCTCGCTGTCCTGGATATTGAGTGGAGCATTGACAGTTGGTAACAACGGGAAGAGCAAAAAGACACGAATTGTCACAGGTCACGCGCCGGTGTTACTCCAAAGGAAGGCGATGCTATTCTGTTCGCACGATCTCCGAGCCTGTTCTGATTCTCATGGCTTGTCAACGGATCCAACAATCAAATCCGCCTGCTCCTCGTAGTCGTTGCGTTCTGTTTTACTCCATATTGCTGCATCCAATAGCCTAGAGCAAGAGATTGCCAACCGGATAAGTCAGCTATATTCTGTTAGACATCTACATCGGCAAAACCTGCAGAGTGGTATACCTGGTTCCAGGGGTATGTAATCCGGTTATAACTCGGTTATAACTGGGTTTAGTTATTATAACCGGGTTATAACCCCTGGAACCCTGTTATCTCACTCTGCTGGTTTTGCAGATGTACAGGCGGTCATACCACCCATGTCTTGGTACGTGTATCTTTTAACGAATGAACGTTCATGCCGACAATTTCCAGGTCGTCCTGCCTGATCTACTATTTCCTACACAAACAGGCTTATTGCATCGGAACCGCAAGGTGGATGTGCGCAGTCCGAGTACTTGGGGCAGAGATAAGGGACTACGCAGGAATCCGGGGTCTCTGGGAACCAGGGAATCTGTTCCTTATTCTTTGATTTTAAGGTTCAACTCAACTTGCTAGCTCCTTTAAATACGCTACAAAACTGGCAGAGTGGTCGCTGCATCGTGTCACTCCATACCACGGTACTGTTCAGTTTCGTACGTTCCGATGCTATCAATTGCAGGTTTTCATCTTACGCCCCATGTCGTCAGGCTGTACTCAGTTTTTTTTTTTCATCCCCGGTTCTTGCACCACAAGTCAATGGGGCGGTCGTAGATCTGTTCCCAAGATAACTTTACAGATCGTTCCCGCTTGACCCGGAGAATGAATCAGGTGCGGGAGATGCCTGTTGGTGGTATTGTTTGGTGCGTCATGTTGGCGTTGTTCACGATGAAGGGAAGGCCCCCGACTCCGAGGCACAATCAGGTGCTTAGTCCACTTTTCGTTGTAGCCCCATGCCTGGTCCAAATCAACCAGCGCTATTCCGGCTCTTGGACTGCCTCCGAATCTCCAGTATCCGAACTTTGAGCTAAATTTCATTTTGTTCGGATGGTTATGGAATAGTGGCGCAATCTGCAAGCAAGTTGTCGTCATCATGATCGCACCGTGACATTCGTTACTGCTAGACCAGGCACAGCGGTATCTTTATGGTCTCGTTTCTTCTGTCTTGGTATATCAATCAAGGGCTGCATCCCTTGATTTACGATACGACATGACCATGCTTGCTATGAAAACTTCCCAGCCTACAGAGACTTGATATCAGAGCCGGTAAAGAGTCTAAACGTCGGTGATAGAATTGGATAACGGCCCAATCAGGTTCTGAATATTTCAAGAAGCCTGGCAGTAGATAAGCCTCGGACACCAAAGTCGTTCAATAAGCCAAACTGTTTGTCAAAGCAAAGTTCCAAGAATATTTTGCCTTTTCTTGACTGAGGATGCTTCAACAGTTTCGAGGCATGGTTGGGGCCCCCGAAAAGGAAATTCCGCGGAACTTGGACTGTCGGAAGGCCGTAACCTTTGCGTATCGTAAAACTTCTTTTTTTTTTTTTTCCTTTCACCCACGACGAACTTCTCGCGTCGGTGGTATCTCTGCGCTACACTGACTTCCCAAGAATGCGCTCGAAGCTCATTCAGCAGTCAATTAATATCCAAGTTTGGACTCGACGAATGGGGTAACGGGAGCCGACTTTTCTTTTGCCACCGAAGGATGGCTGGAAATCGTTGACACTTGCACTTGATGGTTGATGGATGGAGCTTCCATAATTATGGGGATGGGGATGGGGAGCAGTCACACGCGCGAACCTCACGCCAAGCTTGAATCCATCATTTTTGAACCATACGGAATGGCGCGATTTGGGCGCAATACCAAATCCTAGAGCCGTTCCTATTCTTTGAGCTTTGGTGCGTTTACTTTATCGAGTATCAGACTTTCGAAGAATAATGAAATGGTTCCAAGTATAGTGCCGACGATAGGAAACAAAAATATTTGACTTATCGGCACACCGTTTAACCAAATTCGATCCGACGTTTGAAAGCCTTATCATTCAGGAACATGTGGCCAGACCTCCCCCCCCCTCCAAGTATCCATACGGGTGGATCGGGAAGAATTCAATCATGAGTCCGGCATAAAAAGCCATACTACCTCATCCGAGCTTCTTCGAAGCCCGTCGAGTAGGCCTCAAGCTCTACGACCGACTCTTGCTTCGTGCCCAACGTATTCTTTCAAGTACGCTATGGCAACTCTACCGACACTTCAACACGAGGCCAAGCCTCCAGTGTACGACGAGAAGGATGCCAAGGGGCCAAGACACTCAGACTCCTTCACTGACGAGAAGGTCCAGCAAACTGGTCCCTTGGATGAGGTCGAAGAAGTCTACGCGGATGGGCCACGTCTTATCGATCTTGGAGAGGACGGGAAAGAGAGGCCTATTGGTGCGTTGTGCAACTGCTTTTGTCGACCCCCAATCTCATTTCATTCCCTATAGTATCCGACGCCGACTATGCCACCCGTCTGGTCTCCCTAGACGACGACCCTAATATGCCAATTTTCACTTTCAGATTATGGTTATTGGGTCTTGGCCTATCATGTTTCGGTGCTGTGCTGGGGCAGATCTTTGTAGGTCTTATCTCCTTGACGTCGTTGACATCCACTCATACCGGTTCTAGTATTTCCGTCCTCAAACGGTACGCTAAACCCTCCGCTCTAGCCCACTTGCTCTCCTGACACGTGGTACAGATCGACGTCAGTATTTTGTTCCTTCAGGTTAGTTTCAGTTTCTCTGAGAAAGTGGTTCCCATCCTGATAAGACCTGTAGATCATCTCGTGGATCCTTGGAAGGGTAAGCCTCGGCAAAATGTCTGTAAAACACACAGTCTGACACCACCTCTAGGCGCTCGAGGAAGTGCTACCAGGACCAAATCCTTCCGCAAGGTTTAGAACATCCGACAACGCATTCTGGCGATTCTTGAATCCTGGCCCGTTCAGTAAGAACATCTCTTTAAATCCGAGCTTAATTTAACGTCGTCTAATCTTCATGTACAGGCCTCAAAGAGCATGTCGGAATTACAATCATGTCTTCAACGGCGTCTGCGTCAGCAAAAGCTATCAGCATCTTTGCTGCTCAAGATTTGTACTATAACGTACGACCGAATGCTGGCGTTGGAATTTTCACGTAAGTTGGCGTTGACATGACACGTAGATTACGTCACTGAGACATCGACAGTTTGATTTCAACACAGCTGATTGGTTATGGCATGGCTGGTGAGATTTCCTTAAAAGATCTCGAAATTCAATTGTGCCTGACCCCATATTCTATCTCAGGTATTTTGCGCAAGTGGCTTGTGTACCCAACCTTTGCAGTGTACCCACAAGTCATTCCCACTGTCCAGCTTTTCGACGCTCTGCACAGAGGTCATGAAGCGATAGGCCAGAAGAAGCGTCTCAAGTTCTTCTGGATAGTATTCATTGCTATATTCATTTGGGAATGGTTCCCCGTAAGTCATATTACCTCTTGGTTTTAATTCCAGGGCACTCATAACCTCAGTACAGGAATACATTGCACCGTAAGTACAACCAGAGCCGTAATTAGTGGGACTTCTCTCAATACCTTCCAGAACTCTTACCGGCATTAGCATCTTCTGTCTGGCGAACCAGAAGAATGCATGGTTCACCAGAATATTCGGTGGTGCCGCTGGTAACGAAGGTCTCGGTACTTTTTCCATCTGCTTGGATTGGGCCTACGTCGGATCTGGCGGTGGCTCCCTGGGAGCACTGTTCACTCCTCTTTCGACTCAGCTGTCCCTGTACGCTGGATGTGCGGTTTGCATGTGAGTATCATCATACAGCTTTCCATGCATCAGGGCTCACCTCCGTTTAGGATCGCTTTCTGCGCCACTTACGCCTCCAACACATGGAACGCTCAGAACTTCCCCTTCTTGACTCAATTACTCTTCTTCGAGAATGGTAATGTCGCCCACGCAAATGCCGCTCGCTCCCTATCTGACCGACCATTTGTTTCTTACCACAGGTACTGAGTACGACCAACTCGCCATCCTCAATGATAAGCTCGAGGTTGATTATGAGAAGCTGGAGAGAGTGGTACGTCTGTCCTGTTAGGTTCGTACTCGTATGGCAACTGACGGCAGATTACATGAAAGGGTCTTCCTTGGTACGCAGCCTCGCAGTTGCTCTTCAAGATTAGCCGTACGATGTACATTGGCGGTGGGTATCACGGCTTCCTACCATGATCCATAAAGGACTGATCGTCCTCTTAGCCGCCATCACACACTTCATCATTTGGCATGGACCGACCATGTGGGCTATCCTGAAGGATCGTACTGTATGGGTGTCATGATTACTCGTGATTTCGCTTAACGACTAAGATCTTGCCCCTGCAGGAATGCACTGATCCTCACTACTTGAAGATGAAGGTAAGCACTTTTGGATCTGGCATACTCGTGAATAGTTTTGACCGTTTGATTTTAGGTTTACAAAGAAGTCAATCACTGGATCTATATTGGTCTTTTTGTCGTCTGTGCTTGTATTGGTATTGGTACATCATATGCTGCGTCATCTGGCCTACCATGGTGGGCGTTGATTGTCGCTCTCATCTTTGCCTGGGTCTTCGTTCCTGTTATTGGCACTGTGAGTATTTTTTGCTTTTTTCCGGGATTGACAGACGCTGAATGATAGTATCATAGCTCAACGCTACCGTCGGATATGCACCTAGTGTTGAGATTATGATTCAGGTATGGTTTTCAAGCAGCCGCCTGTCCCCAGCTGGTTCCTGAGATGACCCTTACAGATGATCGGTGGTGCTGTTGTCCCAGGAAAGCCGGTCGCCAACATGTATTTCTCTGCCTATGGATACAACCCAGTCATACAGTCGTACAAGTTAATGCAGGATCTGAAGATTGTGAGCAAACAGTATTGCTAACATCCGCCGCCGGTACTGAATGTCGTTCCCTATAGGGTCAATACACCAAGCTGCCACCCCGGGCCACCTTCGCGATGCAGATGATTGGTACTATCATTGTCAGTGCTTTTTTCTCAGGCTGATCCACGTTCGCCGCTGATGCCTTTCATTTTGCAGGGTATGTTATCTCGTTCTCAGGCGTCAGACCTTTGTTTATCATCGACCCATAGGCGGATTATTGAACTATGTTATCATGGCTGTTCGTAACCTCGTCAAGCGCATCATCTCATCTCGTTGACTCTGATGTTCTCGTGCAGACTGTCGTTTCAAGCCACCGTGAAATTCTCCGAGCTGTTCAGGGATCAAACGTCTGGTCTGGTCAACAGGTTGGCTTTTCCACTGCCTTTAGCCCCTAGTCGAGGTCTGAATCGCATTGCAGGTACAATCTTTCAACAGTGCAGCTGTTGCTTGGGGTGCATTAGGCAAGCCTTTGTACGCTACAGGAACACGATACGGCGTAGGTCGGTTTGAACTTTCATAAGATCATTTGCTGATTCACTCGTCGCAGTTTGTTCCCTACATGTTACTCGCCGGTCTCGGGTTCCCGCTTCCCTTTTGGTTACTTCACAAGATGTACCCCAAGTTTGGATTCAACCTAGTCTTCACCCCCATTCTCGTTGGTATGTCGTTCAACGATTTGAATATGATCACTTGAAGCTGATCGCTTCACCACGTAGCCGAACTGGGTTATCTCTCCGTCGGCATCAACTCCAGTATCTTCTCTACGTTCCTGTTGGCAGTATTCTCTCAATACTACCTGCGGAAGTGAGTGTCTATTCCCGTTCACAACCGATGAATACTAAAGACATTGCGACTAGGTACCGCGCTACCTGGTTCCGTAAATACAAGTGAGATCTGATTGTTAACTTCTCTTGGAGTGGACATGTTCTGACGATTCTTCTAGTTTCCTGATGAGTGCTGCTCTTGACGGCGGTACCTCTGTAAGTGTTCCTCCTGACAACGAACCTGGCGTCCATTGACCAAAGATTGAAATTATAGATCATGATTTTCATCTGGACGTTCGCTGTGGGAGGTGCAAGCGGCGTTGAACGACCATTCCCCCATTGGGCACTGGTAAGATTCATTCATGTTGGTTTGGTTGAGTTTTTGCTCACTATTGGGTTTCAGAACCCCAAAGGTAACCCAGATTACTGTCTGCGTCTGGAGGATTGATTCATGAAAGTACTTGACACCCAACGTTTTGTATAATGATTTCCTTGCCATCGGGATATTGTGTATTTTAGGGTAGTAATGAGATGCCAGCGTGAGCTGGTTTTGGATGAAAGATGGGATGGTTGCTCTGCGTGTGAAAATAATAGGCGCGTCTCTTGGATTCCTACGGTCAACACGTGGACAACACTTCGACTGAAGCGAATTTTTCCAGAGAAGTCAAGTGGTCTATCGCACAGGACCCTGACATCACCCAATACACCGAAATACAGCGCTCGTAAGGCCGGTGATGGGTGGACTTGGGAATTGATTTGTTGCGCTCGGGAGCCCACGCGACCATAATATTCGGAGTTACTTGAGGTGTGGTGCGTGTACAGCAACACCAGCGCGAGCTAGGACTAACCAAGATGGATATCAGTACTGGCTTCCTTCTACAACAAGAGACTGGCAGTCACACCTCGGACGTATATTGGCAAACAGGATAAAGCAATCTCTCATGAAAAAAAGGTCTGCAAAGAGCAGACAGCGCCCCGACTTCGCAATGCGGGCTGTTCACCTTATCCTTATCAGTCGGATGACTATTGATGTCAATCTGGACCTGAAATCCCGCTCATCGTGCCAAGGCTGGGCTATCTAAAGGTTGCATATATTTATTAATGCTCTTATGAATTGGTGAGGCTTTTCACTCAATGTGAGAGCGAAAGTCTCATTTCGTTTATCCAGCGGGTATCAGTGAAAAAGTCCGGTCATCGGACTAAGTGTGTATCCAGCTGCTCGCCATGTACAAAACTCCTTGCCATCGGAGGGCACTAGTGCTAGTTATTTTATTGATTGCCGTCCGCAGCAAGGGGATGGAGTGTTTTGAAAAATTTCGGCATGATGGCTGGCACTGATGAACATATCTGTTCTGCATTACTTATAGCTCTCGTTCAAGTATTTTCGGTCTCTGGAATTTTCCTTTTCGTCCGCGGCTGTCCCGGCGCTACTACCTGTCCTCCCAAACCCGCATCCTTGTCTATACTTGGGCAGCATGATGCTACTTCGTTCATGGAAGCGTTCACTCGCATTATCGCTGCTCTTCAATTCGTTCGTCAACGCAGACTCGGTCCTCTTTGAGAGTAACGAATACCTTTCCGGAACATTAGGAGCTGCACCATTCCAGAGTTACTTCTCGAGCGACTATACTCCGTATGTCACCTGTGTCTTCCGTATAACACGCTTGCTCAGCACCCCTTCTAGTCCTGCATGGAATATCGTCGTTCCTCGGAATCGCACTCGAAGAGTTACACCAGGATATCTGTTCGTGGCTCCTCGAGGTATGCTGTAACTCATTAAGGAACCCTTTCACAATTAAATCTCTTCATTAGGGACGGCAATAGCTCAGTTTGGTGCCGTCATTTATGCAGACGACGGTACTATGATATGGAACGGCAACGAATATGGTGAAGCAATGGCATTCCAAGTTGTGACGTACATGGGGCAGCCTCACATATCGCTGTGGCAAGGAAACTGGACTGGAGAAGGTATAGGCAGTGGCTTCCATATCTTACTCAACCAGCATTACGAAGTGGTGGCCAACTAGTATGTTTCCCGTCAATGTATACTGCAAGCTAGGATGCTGACGCCGATCCTCGATAGTACAACCGACCTGGAGGGGGAACTGGGACATACATATGCTGATTTTCATGAGGTGAGACAAACGTTTTATCTTCGTACTTTGATACCTTGATGGTGATCACTATTCAGACTGGCATCACTACCAACAACACTGGACTATTAGCAGCATACGAGACCAAGTCAAGGGATCTTAGCCCTTATAACGGCCCGTCATCCGGTTGGATTAGAAACTCCGTTATACAAGAGCTCAATATTACCAGTGGTTTGTACCCCTTTGCGTAAGATTATTCGGATATTCACTATCTCTACCCGGTTAGGCAAGGCTCTCTTCACTTGGAGTTTTCTTGATCATGTCGACCCGGGAGACTGCTATTTCCCAGTGGCAAGCTACGGAACGGAAACCAGCAATGCGTGGGACTACTTCGTGGGTATACTGCGACGCATTCTTCAACAAAGGGGTATTTATTCACACATTATAGCACGTCAACTCCATAGAGAAAGATGATTTTGGGAACTATCTCATTTCCTCGCGCCACTGTAGTACCCTCTACTACCTCGATGGAACCAATGGCAATATCATTTGGAGGCTGGGGGGCCACGACTCCTCCTTCACAATGGGAACGGGAACGGAGTTCAGCTTTCAGCATGACGCCCGGTGGATATCATTAAATGATACTGCAGGCAGGCTCAGGTCAGTTTCCGGCGAGAACGGATCTATTCATAGCGCTGATGACTTTAAATATAGTTTGTTCGATAACGCAGGGATGTACGGTGTTTATAATGAAGAGAGTGCGAGAGGGCTAGTGATAGATCTCGATTTCTCAGCAATGGCGGCCAATCTCGTTCAGGATTATATCCCATACATTCACGTTGTTTCTGAAAGTCAGGGCAGTGTGCAGCTGCAACCCAATGGAGACGTCTTGATTGGGTATGTAGATTCTTCCAAGAAATGAGAGTATCCTCACGCTTCTTGTTCTCAGGTGGGGCTCGATGCCATGGTTAGCAGAATATTCGTCTACAGGAGATCTTGTTTGGTGTACGCAATTCGGAGCAACCACCGATGTATCAGGATGTAGGTACCGTCACACGGTCGTCCCGGTTCATGTATTGACAGCTCCTCAGACAGAACACTACGCTACAACTGGACCGGATATCCTACCACAACACCTTCGATTCAACTTGTGGGTGGCGGAGCGTCTGCTCTGCTTAGCATCCACGCATCCTGGAACGGCGCAACAGAAATTAACAAGTGGGAACTTCTTGGCGCTTCGGACGAAAGTGGTTCGGGCGCCATGTCACTGTATAACCGGACTAGAACCGGATACGAAACCACGATAACAGTGTCCACAAAGAACAACGCCTACTCGCACTTTGCGATGAGGGCCATTGATAGGAATAACCAGCCATTAGGAAGGAGTAACTTTGTTTCCGGAGCTGCGACGTATTCGCTGCGTGCATCTGTTAGTGGCCTTGCTGTTCTACTCGTAATGGTATTGCAGTGGGAGGCTCGATAATCTCGGTCTGGATGGATGGGCGAGCCCATTACCTGCGCATTCTCAAATCACGTTGCGTCTTGGCCGGTGTGATTTTTTTGTATATCAGTGACCATCAATGGAATTCGAACTCGTGTCCGTTCACTTGTCTCTGACTCCCGAGGTTCCATTACCAAAATCACGATGTCGTCACTTCTGTCAACAACCAATACAATCATTTTCGCCGTCTCTTTGGGTTCTTTCCAGATTTCTGGCTCGACGTACACAGCCTAAGTGGAGGTTAGCGCTCATCCCTCAATATATAAAGGTCTTATCAGTCTGGTTCATCCCATGATGGACATCACAGCTCAGATCACCCAAATACGCAGAATTGTGGATTCGCTCGGGGCATCACTCAAATCATGGAGTTGCGATGGGAACGCGAGGTACGTCTTCGATCCTCATAGGAGCTTATCTGAGACTGATTTTTCGCTGGCGATGGATTTCCAGAATTATGAGCCCTGTTGCGGAGGTAAGTCTCTTCCAGTTTCCTACATAGTATGTGCGGACTAAGGTGCGTGCAATGTGTGCGTAGATCGAAAAATTGGAGCACAAACTGCACAAGGCGGTCGCACTACTTCGTGGTCTTCGAAATGACCTGCAACCGATTCATCGATTGCCGCCTGAGACTCTGGTGGCGATATTCGAGCACACAAGGACTACATTGCCGCCTTTTTTACCGATGGCAAATCGATCCGGCTCTATGTTCATGTTTCTCGACAGCCAATTGATGCTTATCAAAGTCTGCCGTCGGTGGAGAGGGATGGTAGCGACGAGCCCTTCCATGTGGAATGTCGTAGGAAACATCGGTTCGGTTGTAGAATCGCCGACTAAGTTCCTGAAACGCTCCCGATCACTACCTCTCGACGTATTCTTCAACGTCTTCCCTATCGGCCATGAGCCAGTTTTATCTAAACAACTGGTTAAAGCAATCATGCAACGCATGGAAAGGGTCAGACAGTTCCACATTCAAACTTTCCTATGGAAAGAGGACAGAGAAATTTGGCAGAGTCTCAATCGTCCCGCCCCAATGCTGGAGAGCTTAAGCATAGAGGCTCTACCAGCCCACGCTAGGGACGGTGTGCTTCCTTCAATTTTTCAGGACAAGATGCCACATCTCCGCTACCTCAATCTTCACCAATTCACATCATGGCCCACGCCCTATTTCCATGGACTAACAAGTCTCTGTTTGTGCTGTCAATTGAACGATACACCGACCAGACGGCTTTCCACATCCGAATTTCTGAATTTCTTAGAGTTTTCTCCAGCCCTCGAGGATCTCGTTCTGATTGACGCTGGGCCGACGCGGAACGATGACGACGATCTCCCTCAGGTAGCGGCGGAACGTATCTTGACATTAAAGCACCTTCGCGAGCTGACCATCGTAGAATGGCCATCCAATCGCCACATTTCACGCTTTCTATCCCACATATCCCTTCCTTTATTCACCAAAGTGTACGTGTGCGGGCGATCCTTCCCACTTCCACACGCATGGAGGATGGCAGTGGACGACAGCCCCACAATTACGTCCTTCTTGCCATCCGCATCAGCTGCTTCTGTCAGTATACAGAATCTCAGCGACGCTGTGGAGCTCTGGTTAACTCGTTTTCCCGAGGAATACCCACTCCCAAATGCCAAGTTTCGTGCATGGCCCTATTTCTATTTAACCGAGCGTAAATTGTACTTTTGGGGACATTTCACACTTGCGCAGTTACGACCTCTCACGACTCTTCAGCTGCCATTTCTACAAACTCTGGTAGTGGGAGACGATTTTAATCTACCAGAGAGGCCGTCTTCGGAGATGTGGCGGGATATATTGCGATGCATGCCTCAGCTGACGACGCTGCATTTGATAGCATTTGGAGAATATTCATTACCGGTGCGCTGCATTCTTGCCGCCTTACACCCCTTTGGACGAGGTCACGGTGCAGGTCCTTCCGGAGATAAACAGGCTGGACCTGTGACGTCCGAGGCGCAGGTGACAGATCTGCTGTGCCCTTTACTTCAAACCGTGCGATTGGAAGGGATGCCGCTGCATTTTCCATTGTTCCTCGTCTCTTTGGCATCAGCCCGTCGGGAATGCGGCAGTCCCATTAAAAGATTTGAGGTTTTATATCTCGATGACCTTCCTACGCCCCTCGAGGAGAGTGAAAGTGTAAGCGAAACGATGGACCACTGGCAGGGTGGGGATGAGGAGTTGGAGGAATTCCTTAATTTCCGTGATACAGAGACTGAAGTCTTGACTAAATTTGTAGATGAAGTTGTGGTTCACGGTGATATCGACGAGTCCAAACAAACTTCACTTCATCCCCCTGATTGGCCCACTCCTGCTTATCGGTGGGCAACCCAGTGGCGTTGGTAGGTTTATGGGCATTCATCGGTCATAAAAACACAGTTGATCACATGGTACTTGTACATACATGTATACGTGGACGCCTGAAACCAAGGAACAATAAAGAAACTACTCTGAAACCATCCTCACATTCTCAAATTCCTTCGTAAACTCCTCCATGGCATCCAAAGTCTCAGCAAAGTGCCTAAATACCAGTTTCTCACCCTTCCCTACGGCGAGTGACTGTGCAGTCCTCGCTGCATTTTTGATCTGCCTTCCGTTGATATCGCGTTCAGCCAGCACCCTGATCTGTTCCGGTGTGATCTCGCCCAAAGCGCCAAGCTTTTTGATGAACGCCTCCCAGATCTGCACTTTGGATTCAACAGGTAGGTGGGTGAAGCGCAGAGCAACATGAATACGGGAAAGGAATGCCTCGTCGAATGCTTTGACCCGGTTTGTAGTCAGGAACAGGATACCGCGATAGTACTCGACATGTCGGAGGCTAGAAAGAAATGCCCAGGTAGTAAGTGACGGGAAAGAAAGAAATCGAGATCGGGGTGCCCTATGAACACTCACAAAACAGCAACCATGGCGTTCCGGTGTAAATCATGAAGTGAACGCTGTTCCAAGAAAACGTCGGCCTACGAACGAACAATTTAGAATTCGGGTATTCACATCTTTCATCATGTGGGCATACCTCGTCGATGAGTACAATTGCCTTCCATGTCGTCGCTACTTCAAAGACACGTTCCAGCGTTGCGTCTAGCGTACCCGAGTCTGTACCAAGATCGCCAGCTCCGACGAGATACAAAGGGCGTCTAACATGTTCGCTAGTAGCCTCCGCTGAAAACGTTTTGCCTGTAAAGCTTCGTTAATGACATGCATGTGCCCCATCATCAAGCAAAGGATACGTACCAACGCCAGGAGGCCCAAAGAAATTGACGACCAGACCGTGTCCTTTACCCTTGATGAAATCATCGAAACCGAGCTCTTTATGATGTGCTTCAACTAGAGATTGTAACAGGTGCTTTCGGTCGTCTGGTAGTACGAGATTTGCAAAGGCCTCATTGTTCCAATCGACATCTGAGATCTTGTCAACGTCAAATTCCACTGTTTGAGAAAATGGGGGCAGGGTGAGCACAAAGGATTACATATCAAAGGGTGGAACAAACGTACACCACAATTTGTCGGAAAGACTGAACCCGTACACAACGGTTGATGTTAAAAGTAATTCCTCTTCTGTCGGCTCGGGCTTATTTGCATTACTATCGGCCTTGTTCGAGCGATTGTTTTGCACGAGCGATCCTACAGTAGTGCATTGGCGTGAGTACCCAGTGACGATTGAGAACGTCTGGACACATACCGTTCCCAAATTGATTGAGAGTCATTGGTACAGGAAGTGGAAGGAAATTCCCACATTCATCCGCGGGAATAGTGGCAGGTATTGGGATAGCTGCAGCTATCTGCTGCATAGCAGAGACAGGAAACCGATAGTTGGCGTTGAAGCGCTTGAAGCTGGCTGCAAAAAGAACATGTCCATCAGTTACGGCTGAACAAAACCAGATATGTGGCCGGTATAATTACCTCGATCGATCATAATTCTTCCCTTCACGGTATGCTTCAAGAACCCAGAATTATCCTTCTTGAACGCAGCAATCCCGTCAAACTCTTTATGGTGTACTCCGATTAGCTCTACCCACTTTTGTCCTCTCCTCATGACGCTCTCCTTCAACCTTTCCGGCTCGACATGGAACTTTACAGGATAGACATCTAGTTCCTCGATTGGAACAGTTCCCCGGAATTGCTTGACAAGGATTGTCGCCACCACTCGACCTACACCGGTAGTCCCTGTTGCTTGGTTGTCCACCAAATTGACCGACTCGCAATTGAGCTGGTAGCAAGAAGTATTCTCCACTACGACTCGTGTCCAAGATGCTAATTTAAACATACGAAGGGATCCAGTGATGGCACAGCGGGCGACAAGAAGAGTACGAGGGACTAAAAGGGCGTATAGGTGGTCAAACGTGGTCTCTCGGTGGGTTTTGTGCTGGTTGATAATACGAATGGTGGCCTGGTAATCGGTATGGAGGAACGAAAGTAGGAGCTCGACGGAGGAGAGGATGTAGGTTTGCGCGGATGTCTTCTTGGCTGTGGTTTTGAGTTTGTCTCGGTATTCAGTGAATTCATCGAGGAAAGTCAAGAATAACTCAGGGTCGAGCTGATGAAAAGGTGCTAAATAAGTGCATGATAGACATGAGCGCTCAGAGTCCATACCTCGAGGGGATCGGAATTCCATGAGATACCCGGCCATGATCCAATAACATCTTTGCATGCTTTCAAAACATATTCGCTCTTGATGATCATCTTGAATGTGGGTTCCTTTCCCTCGACCTGGGACAGTCTTCGTACGAAACTGGTACATAGAGATAGTCAAGGTAAGTATGCCAGAAATGTTTGGTAACCCACATGAAGCTAAAGTCTTTCCATGGATCGTTTGCACCTCGGCTGGGGACAGGAATGGACTCTGCAGTTACATTTGAGCTGGTGATCTGAATGCGAGAGAAATAGGCATCAGCATTCCACCGCAAGAGAGGGAACACATACCCGATACCTCCAGTCCTTATACCACTTGCTGTAGTAATGATCGACCCTCTTGATCTTCAAGGAAGGCGGTGCCAGCACTTCACTTTGAGCGGCAATTGCGTCCGATTCCTGGTCTTCTTGATTGACATTGCCGTCCGTAGGATACGAAGACCCATGCCACAATGTTCCTTCCATGGTCGTAGCGGATCTACTCTTAGAGGATACGAGGGACGAAAAGCGGCGATGCATTATGATGATAGGGCAAACTGGGAAGGATGGTAGCGTCTCTCTGACAGAGGATTTATAGGCTGTAGAAGATTGTTTAGTAATGGAACCGTACAATCCATTGAACGTCGCTTCTAGAAAGACGTCAGGTTTGGCACCAGACATATCGCGCCTATAACCCCCCGCTATAGGGTCGGCCGATTTGGCTATAACATTACACGCGACATGGGCAACTTCGGTATCATCGTCAAAAGTTTAAGGTGATTTGAATATAGGTTCTGCGCAGAACCTCGTCCGCACAACCAATGCGAACGTAACGTGAGGACCTAGACGAGCCCGATGAGGGATCGGGGGCGCTGCTGGAAATAGACACTCGTGCCAACGCACAGATACATTTTTTTTCGGGTATTTCGGTACTCCAGAACTCACGGAAACAGGTCACAGCTCATCAAAGATCCTCAAAGCTCATGTATCCTGGCGTCCGCTAAAGCGGCATTATAATCGGATTTCATAGCTTCTCATAGCAATGGGGCCTGGCAGATATTGCAAAATCAGTGAAGATCGAAGATTTCAACAGATTCAGAACACACCAGGACTTCTCCCGTCCCCAAGGTGTACGATGTCGTCAAAAAAAAAACCCAAAAGTTACCAGACATCTAAATGATACGAAGATCATAATCAGTCTCATTGAACGGCTTGACACAGCATATCCCTCGCCTTAACTACAGCCTAAATTGTTCACAGGACGTCAGCTCCGTGATTTCATTAAACACTAGAAAGCCAAACCAGATTTGAGGATGATAAAATGTAATTCAATATTTTGGGGTACACGGTAAGCGACCATACCTTGAACCCAGAAGCTTTTCGGACAAGAAAGCACAGTGGAGAGTAGAGGTGCACCCCAGAACATGGCAACATGGAGGAACATTTTGCGGCGGCCACGTGAGTGAATTATTCAGCTGACTGGGTCAATCTTTTCTCTCTGCACCGTCATCCAAGTCTGAGATTTATGCTCATCGGTTCACTACTTTGAACTTGAACAGGTGAAAATATGTCGTGTAAAAAATCGACGTATTTCTATAGGCCCCCTGAAAGCCCGGCAGGGGGTCGTTCGCGGTGTCGGACAAATTGGGTCCACTGGCGGCCGATGAGAGCCGTTCGTAATGTCGGACAAAAAGGTGGCACCAGTAGGTTGATGGTCGCTGACTGTTATGTTGTTTCTCGGTGCAGTGGACCTTGCAAGTACTCTAGGAAAGACTTCTTGCCATCTGTAATGAAATTCAATGTTCAATAACGTTCAATTCCAGCTGAGCACCTCTGCTACATGCGTGTGACGGTCGGGTGAATGACAATACTATCTCGAGCGCCGCAGGCCGCAAAAAAAAAAAAAAAAAAAAGAAAACCAGGGGCCGTTTGAGAGTCGGACATTTATGGGCAAATTTCGACCTACAGGATGTCGGACAAAAAGGATGGTCTGGACGAACGGCCTCTGCCGGGGCTTTCAGGGGACCTATCTCTATCCATCTCGCCCTTTTTGCTGGTCTTGTCGGTGGGCCCCAGTCTAGCCTCGGGGAAAGCTTCTCCAGCCGTTTTACGAATCCCGTAGAGCTCCACCCTCTGATGGCCGTTTACAACACTTAAAATATACAGTATGACACACTAGCTCCACAGCACTCGGCCATCGCAAGCGAGTCTCTTGCACAACGAACGCAGTGTTTAGACTCTTCCAGCACATCATCAACGATTTCGGAGACACTCGGGCACCCGGATCGTACGAAGGCACCCTCGAAGGTACTCTGGATTCTGATGAACTTGGAGAGAGCCACATGGAAACCGTTATTGACTCAAATCATTCAGGCTCTTTGAGCATGTCTCTGGGGAAAGCTACTACGAAGTTGAAGCACTCCTTGTACTACGTGGATCGAGTCTACGAAAGTCATGCTAGGGATTCGTAAACGGCTGTCAGATTTGAAAACAGCGCGGCCAAAAGAAACAAGTCCCACGACAGAGTTCCTAGGCGCTTTTGATAACATACTATGCAATGCTTCGTATTTCAAGATTTTGGTAAGATAGCACGAATTACACGGTCTGTATAAGTACATCGCAACATTGCATAGAATGCTCTTCAAAATCATAGCAAAGGTGCACGAGAACTAATACCCTAATCATCATAAAAAACCAGAGCTCTAAGCTCGATAGACTCCCTGAACGGACTGCCTTCGGGAGTCGCAAGATCCTCGAACGCGGTGTGAGGTGTAAGCACCGCAACGCTTCCGTCCTCGATAGAGTCATAGCTACAATTACATCAGCCCAGATGCCTCACGAGATAGAAACAAGCAACATTACCACTTGATCAGGATAACCTCCTCCGGTGTCATACCCCTCAGATACTTCCACTTGTGGTTAGGGTTATGCTTGACACCAAATGTCTCTCCCACTCTATCAGGATACACCAAATCCACCGGTACCAGATCCTCCTTTGGATTAACCGAACGGTAATCACAGACCGCAAGCGGCCAGTCTAACGCAGGATGCGAGATGGGACGCCAGAGGTTGATGATTTGGAAGCGGTGCTTCAAGCGCTCTGCGGCTTCGTCTTCAGGGAGATGTCGGCGTACACGGTTGTGGGCCGCTTGGGAGGTCTGATCGACGTGTACACGGGGTACGGGTGCGCGTTTCTTCGGGTCCATGCCGTCTTCTCCTTCACGGCGGCGGCGAATGGCTAGACCGTACGAGGTGCGATTAGCGTCATCGTAGCCGGGAATGAGGGGAGTATATCACGTACTGTGATCGAACAGCACAACCTTCGTTGCACCTGTGAGTTTCTTGATCAACTCAATACTTTCTGGGTAATACTCCTTCTCGATCTCGGCATCATCGTTGAACGCCTTATGGTCCGAGGCGTGTTTTGCGAACAGGAAACCAGCATTGTCAAGGTTGACTGTATCTTCCTTTCCACGGACGTTCTCGATTTGAACAGCATGTTTGATAGTTTCGTAGTTGATCGCGGGTACACCTTCAGGAGGCGGATAAATGTAGGTACGAGGCTTGCTGCCGTCGGTCGGAGGGGAAAAGTAGAAGAGTGACGCAGTTGCTGTATCGTTGTGAATGGCTGGCATGGTGTGAGATGCAGGAGCCGTTTGGTGTGAAAAGGAATGCTTGATGAACGAGAAGGACTGGCCTGAGCGTATTTATAAGACTATGATGTCGTCATAAGTGCCTAGAATGATGAGATCGTTCTGGGAGTTGCTCACCAAGACAGGTCTTTGTAAGATTAGTTCGGGTAGGACCTGTCGATGGTAAGCACTAGTAAGCTTTGATCTCTCTAGAGCTCGTAAAGGTAAGTATTTCAGCATTTGCCGATAGCTGTTGGACGAGCGCGACATTTGTCAGCATCCGAGTCAATTGCTGTACCAGCAAGGTAGCGAGTTATCAATATCAGTATCATTCTGTAAAGTATCATGGGGCAAGACTTACAGGTACCGAGTCATTCGAGTCATTTTAGGTAACGTTTTCTGGGCGCCAGTACGCGCGGGGACCGGAAGTCCACCTGAAAAGGTGAGGAAACGTATGTGCTATTGGCCGACACTGCTTGTTCATCCTCTTCTTGCACGATTCAAGAAGTCTTCCTGGGGTGTAGCACTCTACCAGCTGCTCTAGATTTCGGGATAGATTCCTGTAGGAAGACGCTGCATCGAGATCACCAAGATGACGAGGTGTGGATTACCATGATATCTTCGCGGGCCTCGTCTTCTCCAGAACACGTATTGGTGAAAAAGCACCCTTGACTAACACGATGTACCGACATAGCACTCCTGGATCGGGGTGAAGAGGGCATCACCGAATTGTAGGGTGTACGGGTTTTCTAGCAGCCTGAGGAAGGTTATCGTTCATGGTTGTACACTGACAGAATATCCGGAATACACATACCATGAAAAGCAGCCGAACCATCTATTTTTTCTTTCACTTCCCTGCTCCCTACAATTCCGGTCGATTCGCGTAACCTATACAACGGGCCGAGCAAAAAATTTAGCCTAAGAGGAATTGCTTGAACGGTTTGCCTGCCGACATCGGGACTATCAACGCAATGATGAAAGACCTCGGTAATTGGGGACGTGCGGAGTATGAACTCGATGAAGTAGCATTGGAAGACAACCCGTGTCACCCCGAGCTCCAATCAATTGTAGCTAGGGAGATGGTATCTTGTTCAGTGAGACACTTTTTTCCCCAACGTCGACAAGCATTCCGGGACCGAGGATGTCGAGAGCTTCCACGCCGATAGAAGCGACGTCTTAAACAGCCGGGCCAAAACCGAATAAAGAAGGGTATCTTGAGGCGAGATTGGTGCCAGAGCGATAGCCTGTGAGGAGCCTTAGAGAAGGTGGGCCGGTCAACGAAAATAAAACAAAAGGTAGAAATCCAGGGATTTCACTCACCTCAATGACCGCTACCTCCTTTGCCCTCTCTCACAATTTCTCTGACAGGTTCTACTTCAGGTAATTCAATTTCCCAGTAACTTCATCATTTCACAAAGCAAACCCCTCACGAGTCATGGCGGTTCATCAGACCTTGAAAATGGATATGAGCTTCAGACAAAATATTCACCTGCTGAAGGGCTCACCTGGCGGATTAAACCATTATTGTATCACTTTTCTACGTTTCTCGAGGGAGGCTGAAATCAGAAATGGGAGATGAGACCAGCGGACGGTGGTGGTCAGGAAGAAAGGACTGAAGCCGCGCCGGAAAAGACCTTGACGCCTCACACACAGACCGACATCGTTCTTATAGCTTCCCCTCAAGGAACCTCATTCATTTTATCTCTAATTCGAATATTTACTCGTCATCGGTAGGAGGTTCTATATTCAACTCGAAATCACCAAAATGAAGCCAGTTTTCTGGTCGTCTCGCCCATTCGCTTGTCTTGTTGAAATTCCTACATATATGAGGAATATCAAGGATACCCACGTTCTCATTTCATCCTGGGACTCATGTCCATACAATAGTGCTAACATCTAGTTCCAAAGTATCTGGACATCGCATACCAACATCAGGAAATCACCATCTTGCTCCCCACTTTCCACAACTTTTCTAGCTTTTCACTAGATTGAATTGATGTCTTCTGTGCATTAGGACACTGGTAGAACAATTTTCAGTGGCTCGCTTTTAGGGGTCTGGAACCCTCCTTCCCACTTTCCACTTTGCCGAGCTTTTTCATCAAAAATCACAAGTTGTGGGAGTCCACACAGTAGCCACCAAAAATTAATGTGATATAGTTTTATTGTATGACCAAATGATTATATTGAAAAGATTAGAATGGCCAGAATTGAGTGTGGAAGTGGACGAAAGTGAGTGGAAAGTGCCGTGGGGAAATCCTGATGAAGGAACAGGTAGGGGCCGTTTCATACCTGATGCACAATTGGTAAATGACATCCTGTCGGAGATGCTCTTATTCTTCATTCTCTATTTGCGAATATCCCAAGCATGTGCGTGAAGCTCCTGGTAATAGTCCCGATAAAGTGTTTTTCAAATCGTGTTCTACGAATGGGTCGGTCAGCAGAGATGTCGGCGGCTTCCAGACCCACTTACCACGCAATGCAATTGATGAAACGCGTGTAGCTCGATGATATAATGACTTTGATCACTTGGGATGCGGATAGTCTTGAGAGATATATAGCTGGTCCGCGTTTCGACTCTGGCTGCCGATGCCGAGTCCATCGGACGCGACGATGAAGATCCCCATACTGGTTTACCAGCTTGACGGAGCAGCATTGAGCGATAACCCGTGTCGGCTGAGCTCTGAGCGAAAGATTCCTAATGTCAGATAGACCTCGAGGCTGGCGTTGCTCAAGGTGTATGGATCGTGTTTCTTCTACAGTGTTCCGGGACTTGAAAAGTCATGAGCTGTCGAGCCAGTTGATGCAGCCAGTCTTGCAGAGGGGTGCCATAAACGAACAGAAAGTCATAACTTGAGATGATATATCGATGCCAAAACGATAACCTCCAGGTGAAAGGCCATATAAATTTGGGCACTTGACTCACCCAGACGACGGCTCATAAACTTCTCTCAAAAAGTTCTACGACTGATCCAGGTTTTGTGTAGGTTCCTCGCTTCAAAATGCGTGTCGTTCACCTGGCGATGAATCCCCAAAAAGACTGAAAACGAGTGAGCTTCAGAGGAACTTTCGGTGAATAAAGGACTCATCTGAGGTATCGAAACTCTTATTGCATCATTTTACCCACACTGTAAGCTGCCCAAGGGAGGTTGAAGCACGGACTGGGGATAGGGTGAGTGAGCAGATGGGAGTCGGGGAGAGAGGCCTGGAGCGCCCGACCGCCCGGAGCGTCGATTTCTCTCAGGCAAACCATCATATTCGATGTCATTCTTTTCCTCTTATACCAAGTAAATTGATTTAGTCGATTTATCGGCCTGACGTCCGAGTCGGCTCACCTATTTGCTAACTGATTTTGTCGACAGGGCACAACGCCGTGGCCATCATGACTCGCGGCTCGGATTTGTATCAATTACATCGTATGACGAAGAACGTAAGCAGCACAAGATTGATTCAACAGTGTATTCATTGGATTTTGATTATGTTCCTAATTTCGATAACATGAATTGGCATGGGTCCAAACCACAGTAGCGAGTACGAATTAATTCACAAAGAAAAGCGGAAGAGCCTAATCGTCATAGAAGACCAGAGCCCTGAGCTCAATGGACTCTCTGAAAGGGCTTCCCTTGGGAGTACTCGGATCCTCAAAAGCGGTGTGAGGCGTAAGTACCGCAACGCTTCCGTCCTCGATAGAGTCATAGCTATAAGTTACATCAGCCCAGATGCCTCACGAGATAGAAACAACCAACATACCACTTGATCAGGATAACCTCCTCTGGCGTAATCCCTCGCAAATACTTCCACTTGTGGTCAGGATTGTACCTGACACCATATATCTCTCCCACTTTATCAGGATACACCAAATCCATCGGTACCAAATCCTCCTTTGGATTAACCGAACGGTAATCGCATACTGCAAGCGGCCAGTCTAACGCAGGATGGGAGATGGGACGCCATAGGTTGATGATTTGGAAGCGGTGCTTCAAGCGCTCGGCGGCTTCATCTTCAGGGAGATGTCGGCGTACGCGGTTGTGGGCCCCAAGGGGTGTCTGGTCGACGTGTACACGGGGTACAGGTCCACGTTTCTTTGGGTCCGTGCTGTCTTCTCCTTCACGGCGGCGGCGAACGGCTAACGATGCGAGGTGGGATCAGTATCGTTGTAGCTAAGAATGAGGGCGGGAATATATCACGTACTGTGATCGAACAGCACGACCTTCGTTGCGCCTGTGAGCTTCTTGATCACTTCGATACTCTCTGGATAATACTCCTTCTCGATCTCGGCATCGTCATTGAATTCCTTATGGTTCGAGGCGTGTTTGGCGAATAGGAACCCGGCATTGTCAAGAGTCAGTGTATCTTCTTTTCCACGGACGTTCTCGATCTGAACAACATGTTCAACAGCCCCGTAGTTGACTCGGGGTACACCATCGGGGGGCGGGTAATTGTAGGTACGGGGCTTGCTGCCGTCAGTTGGAGGGACGAAATAGAACAGAGAGGCAGGAACTGTATCGTTGTGAATAGCTGGCATGATGCGAGGTGTAGAGCTTGCTTGCCCTGGCTGCTCTGAGTCTGGTTTAAATATAAGCAAGACATGATATCGCCATAAGCGCTTGAATGATGCAATTATTGTGGGAGTAACTCACCAGTCCTTTGTAATCCGGTCATCGGTGAAGGCTCTAATTTGATAGAATTCTTGAATTGAAGGTATTATTCATCTCTCCCTCGAGTTTGTAATTAACTTCTGAGTGTTTGCCGACTGCCTCGGCGAACCCATAAGTCAACAGCGAAAATGAGTATGTTATATAACTAAAGCCAAAAAGAATCAAATGTCAGCGATATTACTTTAGAGTGAGAAGAGTCGGACGAGAATCACTAACTACGTCAATCGCTTGACGTTTTTCTTCGAATTCATGACTGCCATCCTTGTCGCTCGTCCATAGGACAACTGCCATCCATGATCCTCAGAGAAGATACGAATCCGCCTCAGAATGGAGTTCCTCAGGTCTTCCTGCCGGTGAAGCCTTTGAACGGTCCGTGCATGATAACATCAGCTTGGGCTGAGCGAGAAAAAGCGTTGCATTGCGTGTCGTTCAGGTTTCGAAAACCCTTCAGACGTTCCGGTGTGGGTAGCATTGACCAGGGGAAGCTCAGGGACCTATAGGCTACTCTGTAGTCCGAAGAATGTGCAAGGTGTGAGGTGCCCATACGAAGAAGGTATACGTGTTTGACGAATTTTTCCAGGTCAGACTTGCGGGATACCCATCTTGATACCACGACGTTCCTCTAATCACAACAAGAACTCGAATTGCGAGGACGGATACATCTCCGAAAGGGTATGCGACAAGGTGGAGTATTCTTCAAGGAGAAACTTTGTAAACTGACAAGATGTAGTCAATAAACCAAATGTATGGCGAATCAATTTTTTGCTCACCTTAACGGGCAGTCCCATCTACAACCTCTCTGCCCTAGTTAGACAGACCCATTTCACCACGAGCCTTGCCTCCTGCAGCAGCCAAAGCTATAATGAGATGGAGTTTTAGTTCACAGCCAGCATGTCTGACGCCGACTGGCAGATCAAGACCTGAGAAAGAGATTCTGAAGTTGGATTTGGCTGGTCAAGCAGCCAGGGTGGATGGCAGCCGGCAGCCGGCTTTGAATTTGAAAAGGGCGCCGTCACGCCGGAAAAATCACACGTGTGCAGGTCTCGACCTCTCCCACGAGCCGCCACGATTTCTACTCGATGGCGAAAACCTTTTAGTTTGATTTATCGTCATCAAGAGGCTTTACATGCAAGTCAAGGTCACGCCAATAAAACCGATTTTCTGGCTGGTTCGCCCACTCGCTGATCCTATGAGGAACACCTAACGGCCTGTAGTCATGTTTTCTCCGTTCCAATGCCATACAATAGTGCTGACGCCCGTAACAGGTAATAGTAGCGTCGTCTACCTGTGCGGACCAATTCAAGCCAGGACATTTGGAAGTGACGTTACTCCGAAAGACGAATTGGTAGTCGATGAGGGACACATATCACTTGTGTTGGTTTACGCGGCTCGAGAATGGATCGGGTTAAAAGTTGATGTCAAAATCGTTCCCTACTCCATAACTCCATAAAAGCTGAATTTTTCTACACAGTACATATTGGATATCATAATGTGGCTGTGAAACTAGTCATTCCCGGCTCTCGCCGCCACACTGCCGATACTGACTTATGCATTCATCGAGTCTTGGTACGTATCACTCACTGGAAAGGTTAACTATAAATACTACAAGCGGTGCTCAACCTCAGAATCTAATCCACGGCTGGCAGCATGGAACGTTTCAACCGTGTGATCCTTTGTTTCATTGTACGCGCTCATTGTTTTCCCCAGTCCCAGACGCACCGTGATCACTGTCGGCGCGATTCCCTACCAAGTCCTAAGTATAGTTCATCAAGGATTCCCAAGTTGGACTGACGTACAGCAAATTGATTCACGTTATACTGCATTACTTTCATGAAGAGATGCATCCCATTGTACGACGTGGACTCCATGGAAGATCTGATTGCAGCCGTGATATCCGGGAGTAGATCATGCATCAAGATACCGGATCCGTAGAGGAGGAGCGCGATAGGGTACAGCATTCCGGATTCCAGGCTATTCAATATATTGTGATGGGTTAGCGGTTAGCTGGGGTTCGTTGGGAATTTGAAGACATACGTTATGGGAATGACTGTTCTATAGAGCCTGTTGGGGTTGGAATCATGTGGCAGGGAGAGTGTGGCTTGTCGACTTTGATAGAAAAGTCGACCGGCTGGGCATCAAGCTTAATACTCGAGGTTGACTTTAGGAAAGGGAAGTGTGACTTACCTATCATACCAGTCAATAAAACATTGGTGATGACAGTGATCACGACGAAGATTAAGAATAAATTGGAGTTTCTCTCGCCGAAAGGAAAGTCCCATATGGCAGAAATGGAAAGGTTGGAAAGGTATTGTATGAGGTTGACGATAGCTATGACTGAAAACAGGATGAGTCTTGCAAATTATGCTAGTTAAAAGCTTACTATTGTTTGCAAGACAGAGAATAACCGGCAAAATTATCACTCTGATGCGTCCGCCCCAGACAATATAGCATCGCCAAACCTAGGAACGTGTTCCACTCGTTTCTGAGCCGAAGAATCTACTGCTCACCATGACAATGTCTGTGATCATGCTAACAGTGCGTCGGAATAGTGGAAATTGGGATGGCATTCATGAGGCCCTGTGTTTGTATAACGAAGGGTCAGGCTTACTGACTTTCCTAGGAACAGCAGTGCTAATCTTGCGATAGAAAGTTTTCGTAAGCTGAAAATCAAATCAGAAAAAGTAGTTCAAAAGTCGTACAGTATCGCACTCACTCGTATGAGGATGTCACAGTGAGTCCTACAGATCCAAATCCGGAGATGACAACATCAACAGTATTTATAGCGACGCTTGCAGTGGCCAGGATGAAGAGAGCCGTGACAGAAAGGCAGTGAAAGCGATACCACGGCCGTTTGATTTTGGCCTTGGTCAGAACTAGGATGCATACACCGAAGAGAATGGTGTAGACACCATACAGTAGAAATACAATCTGTGAGGTAGGGACATTTAAAACACTTCTCACTGGAGTGACCTTTGAATTATCGTACCGCGATAACAATAATTGGAGTTTGGATCGTCCAACGAGTGATAAAGGGAGCGCACTGTAGGAAGAAAAGGTAATTTAGTACTGAGTGAATATGAGAAAATGTACACTTACGCAGACGGAAATAACATTTTCTCCGCAACTCTCCGTCGCAGTATCTCTGCTGCAAAGATACCTGGAAAAGAGATTCTATGAGAAGGAAAAACAGAGTTCAAGTACAACCCACCGAACGCCGGTCTGCATATTAGTGTACCCGCTAAAAATGATGGGTTCAGGACTGCATGCAAATATCCCGTGTTGCGAACTGCAGGCGTTCTCGTTGGTAGTCAAGCCATCAACGACGCGACAGGTATTGTCGTAGACATTCCCTAAAACTCCCAGTGAGCCTGAAATCTGATGAATCCAGTAAAAGGGTGAGCACTTACAATGACTGAAGCCTCCACCTATATCAATGACATTCCCAATCCCGAATTGGAAACCATAGCAAATGCTTTGAGCTAGAGCTAATCTAGCTCCGACGAGAAGGAATAAGATGATACGGATGATCTCGCGAGTACGCGCTGGCATTGTGGTTTCGAGAGCCAAGACGTCAATGTTCAACGTATATATATACAGCAATAAACGATCACAATGCCGAACTGAGCGTTGATTGCATCTGGGTCTGAGCATCTTCGAACTATTTTCGAGTGATATAGTGCTCCAGTGGAGTAAACTTAAGGTTTGATGTGGCTAAATCCTAAGATTTCACCACCCAGCCGACGACGTACGATAAGCATTGTCGTCATTCCGAATCCAGCTCCAGCGTCAAGGTTCGAGCTTGAATACCGTCGCCCTATAGGAGAAACTTTCGGTATGAGATTCGAAGTTCTGACTTTTAGACCACCAATGAAGGATGAAACTCTAGAATTGGACTGCAAGAAGACGGTAAGTTGTCTAATGAGCTCGATGATTTTGTGCCACATAGAAACTCGAACGGACCCGAACAGAATATCGTTAGTAATGATACCTTGATAGCGAAGCCAGGTGACACAAGAAGCGACCGGGCCATTGATTCTTCCACCTTCCAGCTTCTTTCAGCCATCATGCCCTACGGTAACCTGACCGTTTGGACACTTATGGACTGTCGATACCGTACCCATCGGACGCAACGAAGATCCTCTGTCACTCACTGAGATTGCGGTTGAGAGAGAATACCGGTTTGGCGATGTGCAGTATTAGCCTGACAAAGCAATGTTCAGCGACAACCTGTGTCAGCGGTGCTCCGAGATTTCCGAATGTCAGAATGGACCTTGCGAAGTCGGTATTGCCTAAGGACCATATAAGTTAGGCTTCGGCGAGCGCTACTCCCATCACCCCTAAGTCTTGCGCAGAAGTTCTCCGACTGCTCCAAATTTTGCATAAGTTTCTTGCTCCAAAACACGTTTTGTTCACCTAGCGACGACTTTTTATGCCAAGAATTTGAAAATGATTATAAGCCCTAGAGGAAATTTTAACGAATAAAGGATAGAAACTCTCGTTTCGTCATTTTTTTACGTGTTCGCCGGCTCGAGGCACAGAATGGAGATAAGGCAAGTGAGCAGATGGGAGATGGGAGTCGGGAAAAAAGGATGAAGCGCCGGACGGGCGCGGCTTCTCTCACGAACCATCATGACCAATTTCGTTCTTCGTCTTATTCTGTCTATTCACTAAAACATTCAGGAATTCATCATGAATAGTCGTAATCGCGTTCAAGAGAGTCGGATTGGGGATGGTCAGGCTGGCGGGTCTAGCGACTCGGGCCATCATTCATTCAGGGTCTGGAAATAAGAGAGAAGGGAAGAAGAGGTATGTAATTGGGCTCGGAGAAGATCCTTGCGGCATTGATTTTCAAGGACGATGAGGGCCTGGATTTTGTGTGGCGACTAGCATCCGAGAAGAAGCACCCATTGACTAAGGCCAAGGCGAAAAAGTTAGAGTTGAAAACTGAAAACGGGGAGTTGCAAGTTCTATTACAAGCTAGTAGGCCGTGGGAGCGTCGCCATGAGGCAAGTGTGAATCTACGCCTCCGTGGACGCCTTCGACGCTGGCTATCCATGTCATTCGTAATACCAGCTTGCACAGGTATGGTATTCCAACAGCATCCACAATTTTTGGTTGATTTACAGGCTCCTAGCTGTAGAAAATTGTAGTCAACCCGTTGATGTTATCTTCAAGTCTCGAGACGGCAAACTCCTCGCTGGTCACCTCGCCACTCTGCACAAATTGAACAAGGGGAGGTTTCCCGAGACCAGAAGATGTACCTTCACACCAAGTTCAAGATATTGTTCGAATGGAGGAGAAAGCGGACGTATTGGAGCTTTTGCTTATCTACAGTCATGACGATGAGCACTTGGTGAAGACTCTCCGACAAATCGACCCTAGTGTTGGGATCGACGCGGTTCTTGGACTTGTGGATACGGCGCACAAATATATGAACTTCTTCGCTGAGAATGCTGCAAGAGTAGTCATTAAGTGCGTATTTTTGCAATAACCCTGCCAAAATCTCAGAATTCACGTGACAGGGAAATGGCACTAAAGTCGGACAGTAACGCACTGAAAGTATTGATGTGGAAGCTCGGGGAGAATGAGTTGGAGGGAATCGACCCTATAGTTTGGCATCCTCTGCATTTTTCTCTTGCCAAGATGTCACCACATTTGAATGATCGGAACTTTCGCATTTCTGTGAGTGGCATTCATCATTTGCTTCGGAGCGACAACTTACTGACCGCACCTTCTATTAGGCCCTTTACCAAGAGAAGTGGCAAGTTGCACTCGCAAAGTACCAGGAAACGGTCGAGAATTATCATCCGAACTGGAGGAGCCCGGAGAATGGATACGAAAAGACATTCATCCGAGCTGTGCAAGCACTTCTTCCATCGGCAGCGGCAGTCAGAGTCCCGTCGGAGGACGATGTAAGGAAGGCATACCGCATCGCTCGACGTGCTCATCCTTTACCTGATGAATATATCAATGACGGTGATGTCGAGCATGAGTGGTGGATAAGGAGCGTTTACCAAGCCATCGACGACTTTCCAAAGTGGCAAGATTTTGCGCAGACAACGAGTAGTTTGAACCATGGATCGTAAAATGTACCTACCTGTTCAGAAACAAGTCGTCAAGAGTCTTTGTTCGTGCACCCTTCTCCGAGGGTACGCGTGGGATGCCTAGGAGAAATGCAATCAGCTCTGAGCACGTCATTGGTCACGTATTCAGTATGTGTAGTACATTACCTCGGAGAAATTCCCAGAATGTCACAACCTGCCAATCATCAAAAGAATAAACTTCCTTGGGAGAACGTTAACCTGGGGCACCAAGTTGAGGATAAGAACGGGGCCGGTGGGAAAACCTGAGGACCGGCAGGGGCAAGTTACAAGTGAGGCCTCGGCCGGCAATTGCAGTCTGGACCCATTTTATCATCAAACTCCGCCCGAAACTTGATGCTGGTTGACCGGCATCGGGCTATAGATATGTTCCCTCGGGTAATGGTCTGGCTTCTTGACGGCCATATTAAAGCCCCACCAATAATGTCGTTGACTTCATCGAATTCCTCATTGTTTCCCCCGGTTTTACCTCGACATGAAGGCGACTCGCACCCTTCGCAACGCCAGCATCGCTGGTCCCTCTGCTGCGCTCCGTGAACGGGTACGGAGACCTCAATACTTCAAGAAGCTTGCAAAGCCAAGCGATCTGGCACCCTTGTTCAAGGTATGAATCATTTGGATCGCGAGGTTGAATCTTGGCTGATAGAGCTCGCAGAACGATGATTATGTGGGTAACCTGCAGTAGAAAGTAGATTACAGCAAGCTGAAGTTGAAGGACACAGATTGGATGGTCTGGCTTTACGGGTGTAGGGTATCCAAAGGGAACGCCCACAGTGCGTACCGCTTCCATGCTGAAACTGCGTGGAATGGGCTAATGCGTCCTGTAGGCCATCGCAGATCATATTGAGGCAAATAATCTGCAAGCAAACCCAGAGACGAAGAAAAGGTTCAACCTTTTCGTCGGCGCATCCGTTGGACCAGAAGTGGAAGATCGCTGGGCACGTATGGATATGTACGTGATCAACATATTCCGCGGTGATACGTTTTTCATGTGCTGTCTAGGATTGCTCGTCGTTACCCTCATCAAGTCGGAAAAGATATCGCAAAAGGTATCAATACTGGCAAGATTGAATTCGCGGACAAGCATCTTTCGAGTGCGTACTCAGTATCTCACGGTATACTATTCATCCTGACCCTTGTCCATTGCAGTGTTCCCTCAGGACCTTACATACGGTTATTACAGTCTCCAGAAGAAACACGGTGACCCGAAGAAACCGCTAGACTGGGCCATCGTGGAAGCTACCGCAATCACAGAGGAAGGCTTCATCGTTCCAGGTACGTGGAGATCGACATTGAATGGAAACGGAAGCCAGGGTGCTCATCCACCAAACAATCTTCTAGGTGCATCCATAGGCGCAACCCCCGAAATCGTCCAGTCTGCGGAGAAGATCATTATAGAAGTCAATACCCGAATACCCAACCTTGAAGGCTTGCACGATATCAACCATTCGTTCATACCACCACACCGTCAGCCATACGTAAGTCTATGTGCTTCCTCATAGAAACTGTCACTCACAGCTCATTGTTTACAGCTTATCACACATCCTTCTGACCGTATCGGTACCACAGCGATTCCCATTGATACCGAGCGTGTCGTTGCCGTCGTCGAAAGCAATCAACCAGACAACACTGGCGAAAACGCTCCGGAGGTGAATATCCTTCCTGTCTACCCTTGCAAACTACTTATTCTCATTCAGAACGAAGAATCACGAGCCATTGCTCGTCATCTCATCGAGTTCTTGCAATCCGAAGTCGAGGCCGGTCGTCTTCCCAAAAACTTGCTACCGTTGCAGTCGGGTATCGGCAACGTAGCCAATTCAATCATCGGTGGATTGGCGGGAGGTCCCTTCGAGAAAGTCCAGGTGTGGACCGAGGTTTTGCAGGGTTTGTTGCATGCTTCCGTGCTCGTTCCATCATACTAACTACAGTGTCATGCACAGATACCTTCATTGAGTTCTTTGACTCTGGAAAACTGGATTTCGCAACTGCTACGTCTATTCGTTTCAGTCCTGGAGGGTAAGTGATGTACTGTCAGCTCTTACTGTAGGACTAGGACATTGTGAACTGACCGTTCTCCGTGCTGGTAGCTTTGACCACTTCTACAAGAGTACGTGTTCGTTCTGTGGGAGGTGTTCTTGACACTCACTTTTTATGAACAGACTGGGAACGCTACAAGGACCGCCTCCTTCTCCGCTCTCAACAGGTCGCCAACTCTCCTGAGCTCATCAGGCGTTTGGGTGTCATTGCTATGAATACACCTCTGGAAGTTGATATTGTATGTTCTCGTGCCTGATCTCCAGTACCTGTATCTGACGAGGACACGCTATGTAGTACGGCCACGCCAACTCAACGAACGCTCTGGGATCCAGGTCCGTCGCTCCTCTAGTTACGCTTCCCTCCGCAAGGCTGACCTCCATGGATGGTTAGGATGCTCAACGGTCTCGGTGGTTCAGCCGACTTCCTGCGAAACGCCAAACTCTCGATCATGCACACCCCTTCTAGCCGTCCGACGAAGACTGATCCTACCGGTATTAGCTGTATCGTGCCGTTTAGCTCCCATATTGATCAGACAGGTCCGTTGACTCCAGCGCTTTCCTTCGTAACTTGGGTACTAAAGCATGCTCTTGTGTAGAACATGATCTTGACGTCGTTGTCACCGAACAAGGTCTCGCTGATCTCCGTGGTCTTTCGCCGAGGGAAAGGGCACCGATTATTATCAAGCAGTGTGCTCACCCTGATTATAGGGATATGTTGTTGGAGGTTCGTTCCTGCCGCCTTGGGTCTGCTGCAGCCAGCTCATGTATACCTGTTCACGCAGTACTATGACCGTGCACTACACGAATGTATGAAACGTGGTGCTGGGCATGAACCACACATGCTAAGGGTAAGCACTTGAGTTTCTCTTGTCATATACTGCGGAGTGGGATGCTAATGCAATGTGTGGTGTAGAACGCGTTCAAGTTACATACCAACTTCTTGGAAAAGGGTACTATGAAGATTACCTCATGGGATTGAGGGGTTCGCCCGTGTAGCTACTTTGGTGAGTATCTCGATCTCGATAAGTACACCATGGAGACTTATGTATGAGTTAGAATTAATGGATTTGTATACTAAGATAAGCCCAATATACCTGTTTATCCCAGGATCCATATATTCGTCCTTCCACTTCGATCCACCTAGAGCCCTATAACCAAGTTGGGTACCTTGGAGACCCCTCTTTGACAGTGACGAGAGGTCGGTTTAGTGGGAATGCAGTCTCATTGATGATGATAAGGATCCTTATCATCATGCATTGTCCCTTTACCGCCGATCTATAGTACCAACAGATACGACTTCTCATCACTATTGGGAAGACATCATTGAGACATACACTTTGTGTTCAGGCAGCAAGCGTCAAGCGGTGTCAGTTGAGAGCTCCTCAAGTCCAGGCACAGCGCCAAGTGCAATGACGTTACTACCTTCAACAGGTCGCACCCCGAGCGAAGGTTCGGAGGTTTTCGATTGACGATGTTCACTTGTTTTATAGATTTTTTTCATTCAACGCGCCATCTCTTCTGCATGAGGAGCATCAGAAATTTGCATTTCCTTCGGATTTGTCTGCTTTCTCTTTTTGTCTTTGATGGTGAAGCCGCCGCGCGGGACGCCAGATAAATGGTGGACACTGACAGTTCTTCCCTCCTGTCGCCAGGGGCATATGACCCTATCATTCAAGTCCATTCAGGTTTATTGTAGGGATTTGAAAGGACTGCAACCCTTTCCAGTCAATTTCAACCCACGAACTTCACTTCGGAAGCTGCCTGTTGCTGCCCAGAATCAAAACAGATCAATAACAGCCCGCAGAGGCGTGGCGTGGCGATGGAGGCAACGGGAACTGCCGATAGGACGATTCTCCGGGTTCCGCAGCACTCTTTAGAGCGGCTACCACGGGCATAATGATGGTCTTCTGTGCATTGCAACTGATGCTGTAATGATGGGATTCCGAATTTTTTGACTGTTATTTCTTTGATACAACCCGCGTTCGTTCCATCAGGAAATTTACTTCGCTACTCTTACTGTTACAGACGTGGAGCTAATATCTTTACTGCACATGTATGATCAATTCAAAGCATTGGTCCTTGCAATGGAAGTTTTAGGTTCTAGGATACACAGGAATGCCCACTGACGATGCAGGAGGTTTCGATCGTCGATGACGAGACGCGTGTGAAAAATGTCGGACCCGCTTTTTTGCTTCGCACCTTCATTACCATTTCGTGAACTCACTAACCTCCTTCAAGAAATGTGCGATTGAATCATGGTCATGCTCGGCTAAGGGCTATGGGGAGATCAACGTGCATTTATTCCTTGAGGCGCAGAATCAAAATGATTATTAGGCTTAGATCCGATGGGAATGCATCTAGGTGTGTTGAAATTGGCCCTGTGTTATTGGCATTTACACTAACCGGCATCGTATGTTCGCTGTTTCAGAAGATCCGAGGCCTTTGCCACATGTGGACAACGAGGGACTTGTGAAGGCTTGGGTGTGCTTGACCCAGAATACGATGCTTCGCTAGATGCACTTGGTTCTAGGGCTGTGAACCGTCGCCGTACAGACGGGTGATACGGTAACGGCTTTACGGTTACGGTTACCGTACCGTCGCAATAATTTTGGCACCTTTGTACGGTACGGTGTCGAGGGTGAAGGAGACCGTAAAGTGCCGTACCGTGGACGGCCGGCACGGCCGTATATACGGGTAGTGCATTCCCACGATCCCTGACGCGTCATTCCTCGTTGTGGTCAGCCTTTTCGTTGCGTGTCTTCCGGTCCTGGACCCTCTGCAAAGCTTCGTTCATGGGAAGGGTGCAAATGATCTATGCTTGGAGATAATTTGAGGGACTCTCAACTCTGAAAGGTGCATATCTCATCCTTAGCCTATCTTGACATGCTGCATACACTACATACTAACTACGAAGCCTTCTTCAGGCCAAAATTCATGCATTCTCACGTGAACTTCCGACCCCATGGGATCCGTGCTACTTAATATCACGTGAATTATATGCCTCGAAGGACACTCAAAATCGACCTTATCCGCAAGCAAACCACATACATTTGCCATCACCCCCTCCGACTAAATCACTACCATGTACGAACACTAGGCACGCCGAGCTTATGCCAAATAATATCATTTTTTCCACCATACACACCGTATCACCGTATACGGCCGTCTGTACTACCGTACCGTACCGTCAAAGGTTCAGACTAACCATGATACGGTACGGGAACGGTCTGCTGAACACCGTCAAATTACCGTCAAGTTGACGGCCGTTACCGTATACGGTAACGGCTCACAGCCCTACTTGGTTCGAGGCCTAATGCTGGTCATTCCTCGTAGCAGAGTAGACTGAAGACTCTGTGCAGCTCCTTTTATCCTCAGTGAGCGATGCCACGGAAGATTTTTGGTCGGAAGCATGTGCTCTTGTCCGCAACAGCCGGCCTTTTGATGTGAAGAAAACATCAATCCTTGGTGACAGGTCGCTCTCGGGACGTTGTTGTACATATACATGGTCATACTTGGGCATTCCTCTAATATCTTTCCTTTACAACTTTGGCATAGCATCGTATACATACAATCGCGCCTCCCTCTCCAATCACCTGCTTTCTCGAGATGCATGCACATTCGCTTAGCTACACTTCTATTAATGTTGCTTATTTCTGCGTCCGTGAATGCGGATTTTGTTCTGTTCGAAAGCAACGAATAGGTATTTTGGGATCAACTCCGTCCCAAAGCTACTATTCAAGCGATTCAACACCGTGAGTCACATCTCTTCTTACAATACCTCTCTGAGCCACCTTGTTCCTCTGTAGTGCCAAGGAGAATTCTTCGGCCTTGGATTGGACATACGATCTTGCTCAACCAGAAATATGAGGTGGCTGCGAGCTAGTGAGTAGTACTTCGGGCCTTGAATTTAGCTGTACGACTACCTTAGAAGGATCTTCGATCGCCCTCCCTACCACAAAAAGGGGAGGAGACTACCTTGAACTCGGAGAAACTGGTCGGGCGTATGCCGAGTTTCATGAGGCAAGTCACTGAACTGAAGAAACCAACAGTCAATAACACTGCTCTGTCGGCCACCTATCGGCTGAGGACAACGGACCTGACTGCACACGGTGGCTCTTCGTCTGGATGGATTTACGACAGCGTGGTACAAGAGCTCAACGTTACTAGTGGTCGGTTTATAGTATCCATACACAATACTTATTGACTGGAGCTGACCTACACATATGCAGGACATGCTATCCGGACCCGGAAAGCCAGTAATCGTATCGATCCTGAAGAATGCATGAACGCCTATGCTTGGCGTACTTATAACCAAACCGGAGATGATCATGACACTGCCTGGGACTACTTCGTACGTGGCAAGCCCTTCGTCTCCTACAAACTTGGCATTGACGTACCGACGTATTCAGCATATCAACTCGACTGAGAAGGATAACTCAGAGAACTATCCCGTCTCTTCGCGGCATTGTAGCACGATATACTATCTTGACGGTTCGGATGAACATGTTATCTGGAGGCTCGGGGATCGTGAATTTTCGTTCATTGTTTTCCATGGGAATATTAACGTAGTTCGCCTATCAACGTGACTCCCGCTGGTTAACTGGCAATGAAACCATAGGGAGAATCAGGTATGGTTAGAACCTCTCTCCGTCGCACCGGTACTGAGGCACTTCTTCACTACAGTCTTGTTTAACAACGCAGGTCTCATAGCTGGCGTATACAGCGAAGACTGTTCAAGATTAGTTTTCATTGGCTCTGGCGGTCTCTGAAATGCAAGGTAGTATCCAAGCCCAGCAGATGGAGACGTCCATAGGGTGAGCATTCCACATGAACTCGTCGGGAGTTAGTGCTCACTCTATGTTCTGTCATAGGTGGGGTTCGATGCCTTGGGTCTCGGAGCAGTTTCCATCCGGTCAAGTACTATGAGCGGGCCAGTTCGCCATTGATACCATGGAGGGATGTAAGCAATCTGTTTTCCTGTGCATTTTGTCTCATTACATATCTGGTTTGTAGACCGTGCACCGCGATACAATTGGACTGGACGCCCCATCATAAATCCATCAATTGAACTCATACATGGAAAATCCTCGACACTCAGTGTCCTCGCCTCCTGGAACAGCACCACGGAGATCCAGAGGCGGGAACTTCTCGGTGCATCGGATGCAGAAGGGACAAATGCAGTGTCCTTGTACAATCGAACAACACCGGGTATAAAACGATACCAACCAATCTGGAGAGGTATGACGAGTAGGCATTTTGCTATGAGGACTCTGGACAGCGGGAATCAACCATTGAGAAGAAGTGACTTTCTTTCGCTGAATAGTGCCATGAACACTAGGCTGTCATCCGAGTCGAGCTTTGTTGGAGATAGCGTAGTAGCTTTGTTATGGGAAGTATAATCTCTGACAAGTTAGTGCTCACGGCTGTTCGTATTGTAAACTCCTATAACATGTCCAATCGTAGCTGTGCAATGCAGCCGGGTTCCTGCCTATCGGCGGGAAGACTGGCTGTACATCAAAAGCCGGAGGGTTATCGCAGAGACTATTTAATCTTAGTAAACGCCACAAGGAACGAACGGGGGGACGAACATCATCAACAGATGGCTTGAATAGGTATATCTATTATCCGGTCTTCCCGGACGACAGAGCGCAAATAGTCTAATATGTGATAGTCAAGGAGCTTGATGATGCACACATATGAATGGTGCCCTCGTTCCCTCGACGACCTGAAACCAAACCCAAGGTTAAGGAATGACTACAGCTGAGGCGGCGAATAGCACCTCCATCACGATGAATAGACCCTTGTCTGTCCCAGAAGTCAAAGCCTACTATAGAAAACTAGAATTTACCAAGGATTTCCAACACGATCACGACAAAAACCATTGACAGAAACATCATCTACCATAGATTCTCCGACGAAAGGTCTGGCCGCAGTTGTCATTTAGATGTTGGTTGGATGAACGCTTGACTCAAGGGCAGAGGAAGACATGAATGTTGATCAGGTTCTCCAAGCACTTTTCCGGTTGATGAAAGCCCAATCCTGGAAAGCTGCATGCATTTTCATTGGATTTCTCGATGCGTCAAACATGGGTTAACTTGTAGTAGAGATTCTTCTCGGGGCACTGATGACAAACTGATGACGGGACTTTACTGTGGGAAATTGCATCCTATTCGGGTAACCCCCTTTGACGTTATTCCAGCTCGAATGACCAGCTTTTTCTCTTTCACCGCATGCATCTCGAGGAACCTTCAGAGCAAACTACCAATCAATGACCCGCAATATTCTCCGTCTACTCAATGGATATCTATCTCCTTGACTCAAGAAATCTGGCTCACATCGTTTATTGAAGATGTACCTGACTGATCCTCGCACCATCATGATGCGCCGTGCATCACAATACGGGGGACTTTCGGCGAATCAGCAAAGTCTAACTAAATGCTCGAGGAGTTATCAAATCAAGCGTCATATGATCAGGATGGTGTCAGGTTACGGGTCTGAAGCTGTGATGTTTGAAATGGTGAGATGGTGAGTAGATTTGCACGGTAAATTCACCGCATTATGTTGAACACGAAGTGCTGGTAGTAGGTAGCCTTAGGAGAATGCACTTCAATGATCCATCACGCCACGGGAAGGCTTTCTCTTACCATTAAGAGCTACTATTCACCCATGCGTGGTCACCGCACCCATATCATGATGAACGCAAAGAATCAGTGATGGTCCTAGGATAGGAAAATCTCCACCACAGGTTGTATGCCTTGCGGTCACGGATTTATCAGCTCTATGATATAGGCTACCAATAAAACGACCATGTAGGTTGATGTTATTGATCTCTTCCGCTACCCGTCTCATCTTTGCTCCCCCCCATAATATTAGTCTCTCACGGACGCCACGGTGCTTTAAATCCCATTCTTCACTATACCCTTTTATCTACCCACAACTTGAAGCATCGCATTCCGTAGGCATCAAAACGACGAGTCTCAAAATACTATAGCCCCGGGAATGACCAATGCTTCCACCAGCGCTCGTATGTTGGAAATGACGGGCGATACTGAGCTTTCGGTATTGGACAGGACAAAGTTGACATCCACTGGTATGTTTCGCGGTCTTCCGATTGTAATTGATCTCATTATAACTCGTTTTATTAGGCGGGAGCGGAAGTACCTCCCCACGGTGCGTGTTTTCGGCAGAGGAGGCCAAGGATCTAAAACACGATGGACGAAGGCGCATTCTGTTTCCGTCCCAATTACAGTTAACTCTTCCGATAGCAAATTAGTGCACCGGAGGCATGCAGGGCCAGATCAAAGTAATACAATTCGGGTAAAGGGACGGGTAGGCGCTGGTTCCAAATTCAGACCATCTGTGCCCACGAATTCAACGATAAGGAGGCGTGACACATTTGCATCAGGACCAGGCCTGTCATCGCCCCGTCTTACCGCGGGTTTGACGCCCTTGTCTACTGAAACAAGTCGGATTGATGAGGCGATGATGGCGCCGCGTTCTCGCATGCTATCAGACATTCATATTATTACTCCTTCTTCTCCTACGTCCACTTCCACCTTGTCGACTTCGGAGCTTGACCTCTCGACAAAGAAGACAATCAGAGTTGGTGGCGGACGCGGAGGTGCCGGCTCGCGTCTTAAAGTATCTCCTTCGTCTCCCACTTCAACATCTACATCCCAAATATCCGAGCCTATGCCGCTCACCGCTATCAAATGGGTCGTAAAACGAAAATCCAAGTCCAAACTGAAGAAGCTCGACGTTGACTCGGCCAATCTCCACCCGAACCTCCATCCATTGCCTCAAGTGTCAGAAACGCATGCACCAAACGCAGTAGAATCCGCTGTTACGTTTTCGCCCGCTCTATCTGTTGCGTCACCGGCGCTGTCTACCGAGTCCACGCTACCGAAGGCCTCTGTTATCGACATAGTCGACGACGAGGCACCCATATCTCCCATTAGCCCTATCATCCCCACGTCAAAACGGAGGAAGAACAAACTCCAATCATTGTTACTCGCTTCACCCACTCCACCTCCTATAAGCAAGACTACGGCACAGCATCATCATTCGCCGTCTATTACCTCTCTTTCTTCCACCAAAGCCCTAGGTCGCCGGATATTATTTTGCCGTTTGAAGAGACCTGCTACAGCACCTACACCTCAATTAGAGATGGATAACGAGTGGTGGATCGAGGATCGGTATGATGAAGGGCCTGGGGAAAGAGATGATGTTTCCGAGATCATATTCGGTGAGAGGCCGAGTACCCCAAAGCCACCCAAGGCGAAGAGAAAAGAGGAGGTGGAGGAAGAGCGGGAAGGAAATATATCACCGTTGTCCCCGCCCGCAGGAGAGGAAGCCAGAACGCCTAATACTGAAGTGGAGCAAGAGACCCCACAGCAGTGCTCACAGAAAGTCGATTCTTCCTACGCGTCAAGCATACATTCCCCAACCTCTAGCGTCGTTAGCGCGACGCGTTTCCGTTCCAATGACTCTGCCAGCTCGAATCATTCTGTTCGCAGCTCAAGCCAGCATTCCACTCCATCTGACTTTACCCGGGACTCTTCGTTTGATGCCCCGTTCACATCAGTTGGTCGGGAAGAACAAGGCGAGGGTATTGTGGTATACCAGAGAGAAAACTGGGTTGGTCAGTGGAACCGGAGTGACATAGGGCAGGTGTTGAGCGCGTTGAGAGCATTACGATGATTTCCTTGGGTTATATGGTTTCCCATCTAATTCCTAGGCTACTTTCTCCCAACACAGTCACTTCACATTCATTTCTTATCCTTATCCTCTTCGTTTTACTAGCTATTCTATCTGGAACTCGCATGCATGTTCTGTACCATCGCATTGCCTGCCTAACTACATATGTTGTATCGATATACTCAAATTCCGTGTTTACTGTATCTACATCATAATCCAATTGGTATATACAGTACATCAGGACCCCCGGCTGAGAGGTCCGAGCCCGGACCCCCATTTTTCATCCGGCCATCCGGGTATCTATATATCACCTCAGGCCTCCGAAGGTCCCTATTTTGACGACAAACACCGAAAAAGCCACAAAATACATTCTCTTCGCGCTCCGCGCGGGTGGTTGTCCTCGACCCAGTTCCGTAACCGTGTCCCTGAAGTTGGCTCCGACACCAGCAATTTCCATCCGGACTGTCACCTCATAGATTTTCAAATTTCCATCCGGAATCGCCCCAGACTTGTCCTGAGAACAGCGCTGAACGTGGAATACCGAGCCAGGGTCGTCATCGGCCGAGGACCGAGGTAAGTAACGCATCGGCGTTGTCCGTTATCCCGACGGCAAGTTAGCCGATGCTCACGTGGGCTATCGGGCAACCGGACAACTTGCTCCCATCGACCGCTTCACAAACCGCTTTGAAATTTCGTCCGTATGGTTTTTTCTTATCTCCTTGGAGTTGCTTTCTGATACTTACAGATTTCTTAGTATTGCAGACTGCACCAAAGCTAACAAGGCCTCAATGCCGTGGTAGACGCTGTGAATGTCAGATGGTGGGCCACGGGGATCTGGAGTCTTGAACGAGTGGGAGGCTGGGAAGCACTGACTGGAAGGCAAAACTCAGATAATAGAAGGAGTGATAATTAGGTGGAGGTACGTTTTTATATCAGCTTGCCTGACGACCAGTAGTACCCAACCTTGACCCAACCAGTATCCTGATTTTTTCAACGGCCCGCCAACGAATGTTGGGAAACCTGATTCCTTTGGAGCATCATTTTCAGTCATAGGTCCGTTAGTCAGTTGCCTCGGACAAGTAGCGTGTGGTGACCAACAATTGTAGGGTATCTGGTGCGTCTTTATTGAACTCTGAGAAGCGTTGGAACTGAAATTTCTAGTCCGTAGTCTCCCGGTACGGTCGGCTATGCAACGTCACCCGAGGAGTGTTCGTGGCCAGTTTTAGACGGAAAACGATACAAGCAGTTCACCACTCAAACGCCGCTGAGAAGGTTGTACTTGTCACTGTTGTACGGCCTCTTCCAATGACTTGTATCTAGAGCTCGGAGGTATGACGGTGTCTGCTAAACTTCGGTCCTCAAGTCAGTTCCAGGGCAACCCCATGGACCAGATTTTGTATTATAACGCGATTCCATCGGCCAATAAGAGTTGATGGATTACGGGGCGGCTCGAGAGTGGACAATGTAGAATCGAATTTGTGGTCGATTTCGGATGGCGTGAGGTCTTCTAGCCATATAGTAGGGTCCATCGAGCCCAGTCTGTCACTGACAAGCGTAGTGTTAGTCATCCTAGGCTGACATTTCACTTCATGTGAAAACGCCACTCAGTTACCATCTCTTTATCTGCATGTTCGAGGCTACGTGCCCCTGATCTGCTGAATTGGCAAAGCTGCCGGTTGGTAGGTACGCGTTTGTCAATCAACATGGTTATGAACAACTGAGTCGGTCATTAAATATGTTATGTTTTAGGGCAGCATCTCCCGCATAACGTGCATAATATGTCGTACATTACATGTCAAATCCAATTCATATACAATCCCTCGTCAGGGCAGGCGTTCGTTAATCCAGAACTGTTACCAGCGGTGATCCTTTTTAGACGGTCGAGTTGGGATTCTGGTGTTCTTGACCGATACTAATTGCTGTTGGGTCGTTCGAGATGGCATCGTCTCGATGATGCTGCGGGTATTCTGCACTGCGAGAAGTATTGGGTGATGGAGCGTGATTTCTGGGCCCCATGCCATCAAGCCCCAAACCCCCCTTGTGCCTGTCTGTGCCTAGAACTCCCGACTCGCGGTAAGCTTCTGCACCATATGCTCCCGTTGTGGTGTCAGCGGAAGTAGGCTGGCCCCTTATCCGTGCGAGACCGTTTGCCCATTCATTCCTGCCTGTTGCGGCAATCTCGTCGTTCTTCGCGCTCTGATCGTGTGCCACCGTGTCGGCGGCACCAAGGGCGGTTCCTCGAATGTTCTCTCCTGCACCTAGGAAGGAGTAGCATCAGATCCGGGGTCTCAAAATCTAGGAGCGCACGTCGTACCATGCACAGCATCTACAGCACCTCTAGAGCGTTGATGGTTCATGTCATTGACCAAGATCTATTAACTGAATGGGTACGTGCCTGATTTTGCTTGCAACCGAGCTCATGATAGTGAAAAGACAAAAAACTTCTGAGATGTGGGTGTGGGGTTTCCGTCTAGTGAGCTCCGTTGTCTTTTATGTGTCCTGCCTCCTTGGTTATATCACTCGTGACGCTATTGGGGGGCGGAGCAACTCCACATCTAGCCAAGATAAGATTAGCGGGATGACAAAATGTTCAGGCGGCTAAAAGGGGTCTCGGCTGGCCTACGGCTTGACATCCGAATACTTGTGGTGCAATCTCGCATCGCTCTTGCCTGTAGTGGGCTCATATCTGACACACGTAAGCCCTACGGATCCAGTATAAAAGCCAGGCCATTCTCGCAGTATGTCCTCCAATCCCAATGTCCTTTCTACCCAGCTCATATCTTTCGTACCAGTCCCCTCTGCAGGGTATGCTGTTCATCAACGGTACATCCAAGCGAGTACCACACACTCAGGTTCTTCATTGCAATCGCCATTGTGGTGAGGGTAAGGAGCTCTGAGTCGTGGCGGCCGCAAGGATTACCGTTCGTGTTCTCAGCGCTCGCAAAGTAAGGGGTCTTGACGATCATGGTATAGACAATTCCGAGTCTGCGTGACCAACCGGGAGACATCAATGATGCTGCCATACAACAAAGGCGGCGTCCCGATTCACCTATCCCTCTCACGTTTCTCTTACTATGGCTCATATATCATCCCGCGCTAAGTAGGTTTTGTTAACTCCGATTTTCGCCGGACACCAGTACTATTTTCCCAGCTGTCTCCAGCCTAAACCATTCATTCATTCCATTGCACCCGCGTCCGTATCCTACCGTTCTCAATCCATCGTCTCAGTATCTATTTAAAAATACCATTCGGACCCGGTTGTAGCAGGGTTTTCACATATGTTCTCAGACCTTCCCCATGAATTTGATGGGCGAATAAATAAACTTCGAGAATTCTGGTTCTATCATTCACAATCCATCACGGTGCTCACAAACGGAAGTTAGCCCCGTAGTATTGGCTCGCCAAGCGTTTTAGAAGGCTCAAAGATCATTCGTCGTCCAATGATAATTTTTCCCAAGCGATTTGATTGGTTGGACCCAGGAGGTCGGCGTATGAACGGGATCCATTCGATATAGCGCGAAGTAAGAAGGCTCAGACTTGGACGGACGATATGGAACATGGAAGCCTCAGTTATGTGAGCTGGCAGTTGTACTACCTGTATTATTACATGAAATGGAGCCACGAGCGAGTAGGCAGACAGGCAGGCGAGCGAGCACCAAACGCCACATAGGAGATGTTGCCGCCATGATGCTGCGTAGTAGATGTATCTCAGACTACTCCAGCGTGGAGAGCGAGGTTATCTTGCGCTGAAGGCCGCTAATATGGCGACAATCACTGCTTCTTCAACCCAGGACCGATGACGAAAACTGACGCAAAATAGTACGATAGAATACTAGATGTTGAAGCGAATATGAGAAAAAAGCGCCTAAGCTGATATACATTCCGACTGCTAGGAAGCCGCCAGAATGGTGCCATTTGGCGACAGCGGGAAGTACGTCTTATTCAAACTTTCGATGGTGGCAATGTTCATTGCCGTTGACTAGCGACTGAGCGGCAGTTCCATAGGGGATACGTACGAAGTACCCTCCTTCCCTACTTACTACTGGATTTGTTATGCTGCCGCTGTCCCAACTGGGTAAACAGCATGCCTTGGAGCGATGTCTACGGTCAAAGATCCGACTTGTTTAGGCAGGATCTCTTTTTATGAGTTTAAGAGGGAAATCTATAAGTAGCTAGGCGCGCTCGGTTCTCGGGTTGATGTCCACCTACTATACCAATTGAATCGAAGTGATCAATGTTGTGAGAAGACCATCATTGCCAAAAAGGCTGAGGTCATGATGAGCCGGATCTAAAACAAAAGTGAAAATACCACTCCCTGTTGACTTATCGAGAAAAAAAACTAGCTCAGGGTTCGTTCGTCATTGAGATATCGATGTGATAGAGCTTGTGGCGTAGAAGCCAGGCCTCCGTGATCTATGGAATGCAGTGGATACTGGCATTTGGCCGTATACCCACACTGACGCGGCCAACACGGCGACAATTCCAACCCTTCATGATATTCGAGCGATTGTCGCCTCCCACCGCTGAGTACTGGACTCGGCGTCCGGGGTCGGTATCCCGAAGGCCTAGCAACCAAGGGAAAATCAAGTGCGCGTAACTGAATTCAAGGGATACTTTCATCATGATTCTGCTTATCTTCAAGTCGTAGCATATCACTGGCCAGAATCACGGGTTCATGATGGTGTGAGGAGTCCCAGAAGCATTATGGTGGAGGTACTATGAATAGGGAGGAGGCGGGAAATTCCCCTCTGATGAAAGTCGCCTGTAAGTTCTTGTTAAAGAAGCACTCGGAGTCAGGGTGACAACAGCAGATTCTGCTTCCTTTCACATACCAAATACCTTGGTATATCCGGCTGACTTTACCTCATGGCCATTGGCGCCGCGGCTGAATGATGAGTTCTTCAGTCCCACTCGTATCTGACTAGGCTATACCTATACACGCTCGGGCGCAAAACTACTCACTCATTTGGTGCAGGTTTTGTACGACGTGTTTGTCGTGTGGGTACTGACGCAATACCTATCAGATTATTAGGATGGTGGGGCCGTGGCGGAAAAGGTCAGGTACAAGCGGAGTGGATGACCCCTTGGTGACGCAGCAGTATCCACCAAGTGGCTCTTGTGTCGAGTTAAGTTTGAGAAAGTCACGGTGGTATTGATATTCCGCGACATCTAAATTGTTTTCCAGGAATCCATCAGAAAAGACGTTCGAAAGTTCCATGTTGAGCAAGGAGAACGTACTCTTGAGAAGATGGTCGTCCTTTCCCCTGGTTTCGGTAAAGTCTCGGTTCAGGACGCTATTGCGCTGAATGTGAGACCAAAGATAAGGGTAATCAAGTCCGCTATTGGTCGAGGAGGTTTCCGAGTTCTCTGAGACCGCTCACCCAGCGTCTATGACGGTGGTGATATACTGTGGCCAATTAGGGAGTGTAGCAGTTGGCGCTATTGTAACTGTAGGACAAGGCCTTGAGTCAAGGAAAGCAGAGAATATGGCGCAATTACTTTATCGTGCTATTCCAAGAGCCTCTTGATTATTGTCACTATCAATAGAGCGGCAGGGTTTACTACCGCCGACCTATTGTATCGGGTTCCACGCGTACAGGGACTGTGAGTACGTCGACCCTGGTATTTGCGATGTTCAGAGTCTATTCACCCGGGACGAGCCAAGAATCTGAGCCGGTGACCTAAGTAGTTCAATCAAGAGTGGATTTTCTCATGATATCAAAAAAAAAAAAGCTTACTGTTAAGGCGACTTCTTCCAAACAAAGGAGAGTTGATCGGATTAACTCCAGGCTATACACCGAATCCAACCTTTGGAATTAACGAAGCGCCGGAGAGGTTTGTCATGTTCGATTAAGGACGTCATCCACAGTCGCCGAAGCGTTGAACCTTCCTTAGGTGGTATGATCCACGTTCCGATGCTTCAGTGACGTCCCTTGATCCGGAATCTACTGTGCTGGGTGAGATTCTTGCATCAGAAGCTGGTGTGATGGGGCGACTGTTTGTTTATCCGAATGACAAATTCAGAAGCGCTCATTGACGCTCACATTCTCAACGTCAGCGCAAAATGCAATAAACATGATAAAGGATGAAGGGTATATGTCAAACACATTACAAATTGCAAGTGTACCGTTCTGACAGTGAACAGCGCTAATACACCTCTATCCAAAACTCCCAAATTCAACCCGCGATAGTACAAGCCAGGACTCTGAGGTAGAAAATGTCAGAGAGGTGCAAACGAATGCGATGGTCAGTCACTCACATGGAGCCGAACGCTATGCCGGAACCTTTCGGTGATGACTCAGTACACGTTGGAGCCACCGTTTCTCGCCTCGGCGAGGACATTGATATCAACCTTTTCGCTTCGGCGGTGGAGGCGATGAGGCACGTGGTCACGCAGGCTCCCTGCTACGAGCTCGTCTTTGAGTTCAGCTTGTAGGTGACATGGTAGCGATGTCAGGCGCGGATATTGGGTACAAGCGACAAGCATGGATTCAAGCCGCCGAGGGAACGATATACGTAACATGCCATCGTCCTTTTGGCGATATGAGCGACCATTCCGAGGAAAGTGCGTGGGTTGGTAGAGGAACGAACGAGGGGGATGTAAACAAAGACCCGTCTCTTGGCCCTTATCTGCCCCCAATCCAACTTCCATACCAAGGTAGAGATTGTGCTCGAGGAATCAAAGCTGACATCAGTCCTATTGTAGTTGGTACGTCACTTATCTCGCCACATGAACGAGGAATAGGGTACGTACATGATGTTGATCTTCTGTCTCTCAAATATCGGGGCGGCCCTTCTTTGGACTGATGATCTCAATTGCCTCGAAGCCAACGTATCGGCATGCTTGGGAATAGGACAGATATAATTGTTCAGCTTCTGAGACGCCCACAGCTGTGAGAGTCAGCTGAGGTGCAGGATTGTAGGCGTGCCAGCTCCCAGAGTGGGATTACAGAAGCTACCTCCACGAACAGTCAATACAAGTGTTCCAAGTACTCGGTAAAGGTATAGCTAACTTACCATAGTCTAACACCTATTGAATCCCGATGATCTACGCAGAAGACCGTGTGAATGCCCTCAATAAATCTGTTCCAATCCCGTGCCAAGGATAACTGAATATCTGCAACTACTAAGAGACATGAGATAGAACATTTAACCATACTTGAATGTGAACGTACTTACCATGCTTAACCTTCAAAACTGTCCTCCTCAGATACTATTGCTCCTGAAGCCCACGCTCACGAGGTAGAAAGCCCTCTCCTACGTCTTGGTATTGTCGCTGGAGAACATGTCGCCTATCGAAATTCGCATAGCCTTGAGCACGAGTAAGCGCTTGTGACCCAAGAGAAGCTCGACCATGGCGGCCAGATATCTTTGCCGATCACACAGCTTCCTGGACCTCGCGGCATGGTAGTCCGGCTTTCAATGGACTACAGCTTGGAATGAGTAATGATGTTCATATGGCGGGGGTAAAAGTAGCCCGACATACCCTGTCCCCGTGGTAGGTGTTCCTGGTGATCATGGGGCATAAATCATAGAGGGAAACTGTAGAAGCGCAATGACCGGTAGTTCTGCAAGAAACATGGTGGTTCAGGTTCGGATCATTGATGTAAACATTGTTCGTTTAGACACACCAGTCTTTTTCTTCACAAAGGAGGTTTCGAGGTGTTAGATCCAAGTTAGGTCCAGGTATGTGCGAAACGGTTTTCATGACGGGATGAAGTTGAAGGAAGGCGACGAGCTCTTCATATCAAAATCTCTGAATTCAGGAGCGTTTGTTTGTATTGACGTTCTGGATGGATTTGCGGGTTTTGATGAAGTCTGGGATACGCTTAAGTATGTCATGTTTCCTCAGATGAAAGAAATCCTTGTCATACCCCGGAATGTTGAGGACGTTAGCAGTTGCCATTCTGGACCAAATATCGAAACTTGAAGGCGTCAGAGTCATACTGGTCCGAAATATCCCAACGACGCACCCCTAAACACGTTTCGCTTTTCGTCCTCCTACCTCACTTCCAGCGCACAAACTTGAGAAAAAAAATCTAATCGCCTTGTGAACCAGCTCGGATATGAGGTGATGATGCAGCCTTTACGCCCGGCAAAAATAGCCGCCTGATCCATACGTTACTTGGGGAGTATGGCAGTACGGTGTGCTTTGGCTATGGTGACGGTGGTTGTGGGCGAACACCCCGGGGTTTGCATTGATGACATGGGGCCATGTTTCTCACGATCCATGGTGCTCTTCCTCACCGTGATCACAGTTACAGACAAGACCCATTAACCTCTCTTCAAGCACTCCTTCAACTCGGTTTTTAAATATAATCTATACAGACCTAAGTATTTTTTTCGAGTACCTTCTGGCAGGAACGAACGTTGTGGCTCAGTGCATGGAAAATCGGAAGCTCGGAAGCCTGAAGTAATGGAATTCGATATTAGGTACGTCTTCTAATGAACCTCATGGTAATCGTGTAACGTGTGCCCGGCAGCTAATCGCGTAACCCCGGTAGCGCTGCCAGCGCTTGAACGAGCACTTGAAATGACGTCCACCTCTACTCACCCTGAATCTTCCCAACTTGGAAAGCCACTTCTCCCCATATCGTACTTTCGAAGTGCGCAAATGTGAGTGAAACAGTGTACCTTTCCCGTTGCACTATTTTAATCCCCAAGAGACCTTTGAAGGACCTTGTATTCTGTCGTTGCTAACTGCAACGCCTCTTATTGTACTATGCTCTGGATACTACTTATGCCCCGCTCTACCTTCTGGAATTGTTCCACTTTTAGAAATGCTGTTTATTACCTCGTTGCTTCGTTGCTATGAGTCAACCGTGATATTGATTTGCACAGCACCCAGATGGACCCATAAATACTACTGGCTTATCAGATCAATAGTTCCCTAGGCTCTCCTCGAGTTCTCCCAACTCCTACTGTTCGCACCCTTCATCGACCGTGAATCCGAAACTCTATTTTCGGACGTGCAAAAAGGACCCGTGATCAATCTTTCAACTGCACAGGGCTCTCCCGAACATGTTGGTTTCCCTCTTTCTGCGCTGCTACTAACCGCAAACGCTAATGCACTTGTTTTTACGTAGGACCAAAGACGTATTTGCAGCCTACAGCAGTGGCATCACTCAAGCTATCGAATGCCCTCATTGCGGTGGCAACATCGCAAGCAAACGCCCACACGGCTTTGACCATTACACGCTCGGAGTAGTTGGCCGCCTACACGAAACCAACGATCCGCTCGGCTCGGAACAGGAAGCGTCGATTCGTCAGGAGATTAAGCGAATGGACGCTGCAGTGCGTAGTTGCGACAGCGAAATCAGTCTTCTTCGTGCTCGCATTCAGGGAATAATGAGCGAGCGGAAGAGGCTATTGCATACTCGACCGAACTACGACTTCGTCCTTCACCCTATCCGTCGTATGCCTCGAGAATTGCTTTTGGAAATATTTCATCTTTGTGTCCAAAATGAGGTCGAAACGCTGCTCGACATGAGCCCCAACGATGGAAGGTTATTCCCTGGGACGCTTGATACGCGGAGAGCACCTTGGACTCTTGCGCAGGTCTGCAGAACATGGAGGTCGCTGGCGTTAAAGGATAAGAAGCTTTGGCGTAACTTTGTGGTGACGTGGGGAGGCTCAGAAATGACTCGATACCAAACCAGTCCGAATGCTCTAGCTTCGCTGTTGTCTCTGCAGATGCTGCGATGTCGGAGAGCAAGAATGCACGTCACATACCTGGGGGATTCACATGAGGCTAAAGATGTGTTGCTCCAGCCTCTGTGTGCAATGGGTCATAACTGGTCTACAGCCTCTATCAGAGGGGATGCAGCAGGTCTTCGACAGTTCAACAATTATCGGGGCCGCTTCACGAACCTCGAAAATCTCGATCTACATTTCAATGTGGACTTTGACTGGGGTGACGACCCAAACACGCTGTTCACTCCTTTCTCCGAGGCTCCAGAGCTTCGCAAGCTCTCTCTCTCCGGCGATCTAGATGCTATCCGTGCCAATGCAGACCAGTTCCCGTGGAAACAGATCGAACATTTTACGCACAAGGTTTCTGCAGATTACCTCGCCTTCCAATCTGGAAGGTTTTTACTTATCCCCAAGATGAAAAACCTCCGGATTTGCGAGTTAGACTGTGTACCGCCAGATGGAATAGCATCACCCCGCCAAAATTTACACCTCGAAGCTCTTCACACCCTAACCTTGCGGAAGATTCCTGGCAGCATCGAATCGGGCCCGGAACAATACCTTCAATGGTTCAGGTTGCCTGCTTTGGTCGTTCTGCACTTCCCTTCTGGATTCGGTTGTCCTAGCACTCTGAAGGCCTTCCTCGATCGTTCGGAATGCGAGCTTCAGGAACTCACGCTCATTGAACACGAGCTAGACGAGCGCGAAATCGAAGATCTGCTACGTGAGCGCCGTCTCCAGAAGCTGCGAACACTTAATCTCGGTGGATATCTGACAATGTTCCGACAATACATGTCGGAGGGTGTGTTTTCCGCTCTGACGATCATTCCCAATGGAATCGAAGGTGGTAATATTGTTCTTCCTAGACTGCAGTGCTTCACGTTGCATGGATATAATCGCAAGCGACTCAGTGCAGCCCTTGTTGACATGATCGAGTCGAGATGGTCGAACCCTGACATTGCCCAGCTCCCACCTGGGATGCGGGTTGACCGACTAGAACATGTGGAGCTTTGGAATCCGTTCCCTGACGGGTCACCTCGTCTACAAAACTACGACCCAAAGGCTGAGGCTTTGCTTCGGGAGCTATGCAGGCAAGGACTTGTTGTCGTGTGTGTGGAGTGAGGATACGAGTCCAACCCACGATGGTTTCTGGATAATTTTTGTTATGGTGTAACTTGTTAAGCGATCGTCACAGTGAATTTGACTTGATTACTCATGTGTCCGTACTGAGTACTTCACATATTGATATAACCCAAGAGACTCTGTAACCCACAGTACCAGCACTTAACACTTAGATGAGTGCACAGATAGCTGGCACAAGGCAGGACCTATCTGTTTTGACTGCAGCCATCTTGCAGTGAATGACATGATTCGCATGATTCGACGATGCAGTTTTTATTCAGAACGCTTCAGTAGAACTAGGTGTCCAAAGGAACAAAGACCATGTAGTTCAAGAAACACGGAACAACCCTTCCCCTCATCTATCCGAGTCCTTCTTGACAACAACTAACCCATTAGATCGAAGGGCGTTAACCCTTACGTCTTCAGTAATCAACCGGTCTACCTGCACCAGCCGTAAGCGGCTAATCAGCTGCTCGTTCGTGCATCGATATTTGAGGATATCGAGAAGGACGGTATCACTGTACAAGTCCGTATGCCCCGGATATGCGAAGATAGAAAGGGTCTCTAAACGTGGTACCAGGGATGGCATCGCAGAGAATATGAGTAGATCCTCATCCGTTATACACGCGAACCTGAGCTCGAGGTACGTGAGCTCTGGTACAAGAGCTAACAGCCCAGAAAGTCCGGCGGTAGAGACTGGCATCGCACTGTGAATGACCAGACTAGACAATCCACAGGAAGATCGTCGAATGAACTCGATGATGTTGGAGCATTCTTCGCTGAGCGAAATCCGAAGGAAAAGGTGGGTTAATTTCGGTGCGGTAACTCGTTCAATGAACCGGTCTAGTCCAATTAAGCAGATACGATGGGAGGACAATTCGAGTGATTGAAGTTGCGGATAAATTAACGCTGGTAGCTCAGGGCGAAGTTGGCGGACACACCCATCAGTCGAAAATTCCAGAGTGACAGATTCGACATTTCGGAGTGAGCTGAGCATCGGCCAGAGGCCTAGCTCGATGAATCTCGGGCTCTTCGTTATGTCACTCTCCACCCAATGGAAGCGAAGCAGTCGGTGTAAAGGTAGCTTCGTCATCCCTCACCTATGGTGCCCGAGGAATACCACGGGTTTGATGGCAAGCTACGCCTATCTCGGCATCAAATATGAAGAGTTTTTGGGCTGAGAGGGCGCCCGTCGTTAAAACCCATCATTAATTCTGGTAATTTGAATTTTGCACCGAGAGCTCACTCCAAGGTCGAAATTCTCGCTGAACTTCCTGACCTCTCAGTCCGGCACTTCCCGTTCTATCGATATCGTCATCATTTCCTTTTCGTCGCCGTCGCCATCACCGCATGTTCCCGTCGCCGAGTCCCAACCATTAATTGCATAAATATAGATCAACATCCACCTCTTGACATCAAACTGCTATGATGCCGCCGCCTCAGGCCCATGATGCCCATCCAGTGTCCCCTTCCCTTTCCAGATTTATCGCCGAAGTATCAAATGTGCCATATATTTTGTCCTAGGTAAGTCATTTCTCTATGTACTGACCCTTATTTTCTTTCACACATCTCATTCAGGAGGCATGCCACACTATTACAACTCCACTTTCATTGTAGCTTCTGTTAGGCAGATAGCAGTTGGATGGGTCCTGTAAAGGACATCTTACTCATGGATGTATGGGAACTTGGATGAGGTGAGTTTTCACCTGATATTTTATCTCACCTCTTGCATTGACCTCCATGACAAGGCGGGTTCATGTATAGACTTGTGGAAACTAATGCCCAGCTTCAACACTGTTCAATCAATGGCTTACCACCGAGCTTTTGATGTCATCTGAGACATTTCTCATGTCGCCTACAGTCAAGGTGACCTGCACTGGTCCCTACATCCCATCATGTCGGCTTTGCAGGGGGAATTTCCAAGCCGTCAAGACTAAATTTCAGCATACTAGTTTGGATACAAACCATTGCTGAACACTTAGTACAAATCATGCTGGTGAGCATTCTGAATTGAGATGATCTTGCTTCTCAGATTATTGATTACATTTTCTTGCATCTGGAAATCATCTGGCCCTATCAAAACTGCAGATACACATCTCTCCAGGCTCATTCGACCCTGCACCTGTAGCAAATCCTCAAGTTCTACAAGAGGTGATCATGTCCTATTGATTCCAGAATGCAGTAGTAAAAGACCAATCAACAGTGTTTTGGAGCCCTTTCAGCTCCCATAATTAGCGATACCTTGTACAGACACCTGCCTGAGCAACTGTAACCTGCTAGCTGACATTTAATTCCTAGATGTGGGAGCTCGTGATGTGTTCCAGTGTACTCAGATATTCATAACAAAGATAGCTGTGGAGGTGTTGAGTTGAGCACCAATATCGACCATAAGAATAACAGATATATGATAATGGTAGAGAAAATCATAAATGCCATTACTGAAGGTGTGTATCTTCCTAACTTAAGCCTCGTTGAGCGAGGGATTACCGAGAAAGCGCTGCAGACCATTGCCTCGGACATCTCGGGATCACACTCAAGACCCAAAGAAGTATTCACGTACTGTCTTGTTTTCATTGCAACATCTTCAAACTGTGAATATAAGCTCAGTGAGTGCCAACAATTATTTAACAATAACATCTTGCTGACCGAAAAGGTGAGAATTTTTGGCACTATAGATGGGCAGCTGCGTTAGCAGATCAACGTCCGGCAATAAGGTGTCTTACTTACCATTCAACTGAAATAAATTTGAGGTGGACAAAAGTGATAAGAACTATCAGATACTGGTCATAGTGGCTTTATGAAGCAGTTCGGCCCCATCCCAAAGGATGTGGGGTGAGTAATCGGTAAGTTGTCGACTGTGGTGATGTGTGGTGATCACAGCATGGTGATCATCTAGAAAAGTTTCTCCTACTTTGTTCCATCAACGCGCTATCCTAAACACTTAGAGAAATCACAAGGCTCTTCAAATTGTATTAACAGCATTGATGAATATAGACTAGTTGTGATATTTAAAGGTAGATTCACGGAGATTGAGTAAAAGCTTCGTGTTTGTTCATACAACTTTAAATNTGTAAAGGACATCTTACTCATGGATGTATGGGAACTTGGATGAGGTGAGTTTTCACCTGATATTTTATCTCACCTCTTGCATTGACCTCCATGACAAGGCGGGTTCATGTATAGACTTGTGGAAACTAATGCCCAGCTTCAACACTGTTCAATCAATGGCTTACCACCGAGCTTTTGATGTCATCTGAGACATTTCTCATGTCGCCTACAGTCAAGGTGACCTGCACTGGTCCCTACATCCCATCATGTCGGCTTTGCAGGGGGAATTTCCAAGCCGTCAAGACTAAATTTCAGCATACTAGTTTGGATACAAACCATTGCTGAACACTTAGTACAAATCATGCTGGTGAGCATTCTGAATTGAGATGATCTTGCTTCTCAGATTATTGATTACATTTTCTTGCATCTGGAAATCATCTGGCCCTATCAAAACTGCAGATACACATCTCTCCAGGCTCATTCGACCCTGCACCTGTAGCAAATCCTCAAGTTCTACAAGAGGTGATCATGTCCTATTGATTCCAGAATGCAGTAGTAAAAGACCAATCAACAGTGTTTTGGAGCCCTTTCAGCTCCCATAATTAGCGATACCTTGTACAGACACCTGCCTGAGCAACTGTAACCTGCTAGCTGACATTTAATTCCTAGATGTGGGAGCTCGTGATGTGTTCCAGTGTACTCAGATATTCATAACAAAGATAGCTGTGGAGGTGTTGAGTTGAGCACCAATATCGACCATAAGAATAACAGATATATGATAATGGTAGAGAAAATCATAAATGCCATTACTGAAGGTGTGTATCTTCCTAACTTAAGCCTCGTTGAGCGAGGGATTACCGAGAAAGCGCTGCAGACCATTGCCTCGGACATCTCGGGATCACACTCAAGACCCAAAGAAGTATTCACGTACTGTCTTGTTTTCATTGCAACATCTTCAAACTGTGAATATAAGCTCAGTGAGTGCCAACAATTATTTAACAATAACATCTTGCTGACCGAAAAGGTGAGAATTTTTGGCACTATAGATGGGCAGCTGCGTTAGCAGATCAACGTCCGGCAATAAGGTGTCTTACTTACCATTCAACCGAAATAAATTTGAGGTGGACAAAAGTGATAAGAACTATCAGATACTGGTCATGGTGGCTTTATGAAGCAGTTCGGCCCCATCCCAAAGGATGTGGGGTGAGTAATCGGTAAGTTGTCGACTGTGGTGATGTGTGGTGATCACAGCATGGTGATCATCTAGAAAAGTTTCTCCTACTTTGTTCCATCAACGCGCTATCCTAAACACTTAGAGAAATCACAAGGCTCTTCAAATTGTATTAACAGCATTGATGAATATAGACTAGTTGTGATATTTAAAGGTAGATTCACAGAGATTGAGTAAAAGCTTTGTGTTTGTTCGTACAACTTTAAATACAGAAAGTGCTATTGAAAAACAATCTGGAAATCAAGGCAATCAACTCGCTATGCTGGATAACAGTCATTTGGATCCAAAGCGAAATGTACATTGTGAACATATACAACCTACATATAGGATGTGAAGTACTATTGCGGAGACATGGAATGATTTACCATGCCCAAAACTGTGGCCAGCAGTCCTGACAGAGATGTTGCCGTAAATGAGAACTAGAACTATGAAAAGATCGGAAATCAGGAAAAAAAAACACCTACCATTCTCTATCACAGCATATGGTCAAACTCACTGAGGGAGGATTCTCTGAGCGAGAACATGAGTGCGTATCCATGACATCATAGAAATTGACCTGGGATCAATGCCCTGGAGGAGTCTGGCATACTTAATGGTAAGATTTCAAGATGAGGAGACGAAACAGCTATCTGGATACGTACCATATACGTTCCAGTCTTCGGACGGCTCTAGGAAACAGCTTGATCCACCTCTTGTTATGCTCGGCATCTATTCCCAGCTGAAACAGTATTAGTCCAATCAGAAGATAAGCTTAAGAGTATTCTATTTGATAGTTGCTTTAGAACAGCACTTGAGGGACTCACTTCTAGTCCAGACAGTACATGGACATTCCACCTAACACCTCAGCGATAAATCTGGAAAGGGGAGGGGACACTGGATGGGCATCATGGGCCCGAGGTAGCGGCATCATGGCGGTTTGATGTCAAGAGGCGGATGTTGATCTATATTTATGCAATTAATGGTCAGGACTCGGCGACAGGAACATGCAGTGATGGTGACGGCGACAAAAAGGAAATGATGACGATATCGATAGAACAGGAAGTGCTGGACTGAGAGGTCAGGAAGTTCAGTGAGAATTTCAACCTTGGAGTGAGCTCTCGGTGCAAAATTCAAATTACCAGAATTAATGATGGGTTTTAACAACAGGCACCCTCTCAGCCCAAAAACTCTTTATATTTGATGCCGAGATAGGTGTAGCTTGCCATCAAACCCATGGTATTTCTTGGGCACCATAGGTGCATCCCTATGGTCCTGTTTAGGATCAAGGATTTGAGGCAAGGCAGTTTATCAAAGCATGCTACCTCATGGACAGTCGGGGAGACACCAATGTACAGGTGTTCCAGCACTGGTAAAAAGATGTCTCCCTCTCCTTCCAGGTGTGGGGACCGCCATTGCTGTGACCAAGTGCAGAGAATGGCGATCAATGGGTGCAGAGAGGCATGATCAAATTCCCGTAACGGTGTAAGTAACGCTATTTCCGTTACTTACTGTTACTAACATTTACTTCCCTGTTACTTTCATTTACTTCCTGTCACCATTCCCTCAATTCCTTCCATATCCTTTGTCTGTTATCACTTAGGAATTCATTTGTGGCTTTCAAACCTGTTTTTTGCAGTTGCTTCACTGGAGTGGTCAATATGTTTCCCACGGTGGAAAAGTACACAACTTGCCGGTGTTTTTAATCATGACCACTTCTATTGTTGCTGAGGGCATGTAATCACTCCTATACCCCCTTACTCTATGACATTCTTACATTTTACAACATTACTAGACTTTCAGTTCAATAGTCATTGTGTCTATTATTTATGCTGGTTTCTTGAAAACAAATCATACTTTTGAACATAAGAATTTAAGAGATGGAGACTCTTCTCCAGTGCCAGTGTACTTATAGGATGATTGTAGCCTGCAGTTGTGAAGCTATTCTGTGTCATTTAACCTGTGTGTGATCTATTGAGCTTATTATTACTTACAGTAACTGATAATTCACTTTGGAGTCACTGACAGTTGCTTACAGGTCTCTGACTGTTATCAGCATGTTTCTAACATAGTATGTGCAGTTACTTACATGTTATGCACCATTACATACATGTTGTGCACCGTTACTTACATGTTACGCACTGTTACTGACATGTTACTTACACAGCACTGACTGTTACTTACATGTTACTTACAGTTGCTGGCACATTACAGAAATATACTTGGTCATTGCAGGCTGTTACTTGCATGTCCTGTTCAATGGTCAACACTTTGTGAACTTTAGCAATATCATTCCAATGACTAGCACTACCATCATCTAACAATGAGGCTAGAAGTGTGGAACCTCAGTTATAAATTAGTGAAGTGTGATAGACAAGTTCAGCACAGCACATAGACAGCTATTTTGAGTGACAATAGACTAATTTAGCACACAAGATAGTGAAGAAAGCTGAAAGAGTCACTAGGATGCTTTGGGGATGGGCATTAGTGTTGGTAGGCACTTACATTTTCTCTTTCAGTTCTCAATTCCTTTCTTAATGATTTCTGCTGATAGCTGTTTTCTTACCTATAGACGCTTCTACGTATGAAAAGTAACTTCCATACTTCGAACATCATCCATGTTATCTTAGCAGAGATCACAGCCACAATCTTATCTCAATTCTCTGCTTTTATAGTTTCAGTTCCTTTCTCTACAGTACAATGTACTGCATACCAGAGACAATTTTCCCAAGTACTACTTCTTCACTGATTCTGGCTTGGGCCGAGGAGCCTCACGACGTGTTCTTTCTGCTTCATCTTGACGTACTAAGCCTGGGAACTGATCCGATAAGATCAATATCATCAATCACGTCATGGGTTTTGGGAACTAGCGACGACAGGAGCAAGTTGAACAGCAACGGCGATGACTCACCTGAAATGTTACTTACAAGGTACGTCCATTGATTGTCATCCTCTCACATTTCTATGACATACTGCTACTTTATGTTCTAAGGTATGTTACTGTAATGTTACTTGACCGTTACTTACATGCGTTACGTGAAAATGTTGTGGCCCGGTGCAGAGTACGGCCACACTGCAATGATAACCAAATGTCCATGGGATGATTCTGTGAATGGCTCATTTGAAGTCCCAAACGCAAAGCATGGGAAGATATGTTTGGTTCAATTTCTGGGATGCTAGAGACACGGAGAGCAATCGTTGACCACAAAATGGGTGTAGAGTGCAAGCGNTTGAAGCAATCTACTTCAAAGTGTTCACCTCCAGAGGAGTATAGATGGGTTTTAAAAGGGTTTATTTCACAAACACACACACACAAAACACAAAAACACAGTGCACAAAGCACAAACACAAGAGCTACAGTCCTGTACAAAGACTCAATAGCCAATATAGTCTGACCCTATGGAGCTCAAGACTTCTTTAAGACAACTACAGCACACAGTGTACTGGAAAAGGTCCTAGACCAATTTCTACAAAGAGTTCAGTGCAGGCACACCTCTTGCTAAGACTCTAAGTGTGTCAAAACCTGATACCCAACACAGGCCACACTCCAAGTGCCCAAGGCTCCTTCTTAGTGTAAAGTGTCTCTTAGAAAAGTGCTATGACGCACTCAAGATGTTACTCTTATCTCTTATAATGCAAGTTCATTATCAGATTTCTATCTCTCTGGAGTCACTCAGGACCAATCTCCAGGGCCTGAAGTGAAGAAGCAAAACTGGAATGGCACACACAATTATACACCAAACAAACTCTTCATGTATTCACAATCAGAGGGGGCAGAGTTACTTGAGTATGTACAAATATCTAGCTGTCCTTATATATGGTCCATNTTCTCTATTGAAAGCATACCAAAGGGAATATTTTCACTTTTAACAATATTTCCAATCTATACCCAACTTGAAGGAAGAATAAAAGCCTTCAATGATACACATACGAGAATATTATCGAGAAACAGATATGAAACAGAGGATGACAAATTATTGGCGAGGGATACTCGAGATACCAACTGTCAAATTGAAGAATGAAATAGATGATCGGCTACCAGAAGTGTACCTGTATCATGGAAGAACAGAAGACAAAGCTGTATGACGAGAAGGCAGCATGGCTGAGCCTATGTGTATGCTTTAGACACAAAAAAGGAAGCATATTGTGTGTCCATAGAGCAGATGATAGAAGACAGAGAAGGAAGGAACCATGTGGAGTGGCATGGAAGTATAATATTTTCAAATGGAGTCGGAAGGAGAGCTGTTTGATAGAGAGAATTGCAAATGGTTAGTGTCAGAAGACAGCACAATTGTCAAAGAAAAAGAATAAAAGAGATTATGGCTATGAAGCCTGACTACAATCAGACACTGTGACAGAGAAATTACCAAACACAGTTCAGTTTATATAATATTTATCACCCGACTCAGTTTTATTTGTATTTGTGACAGATATATTAGATTATTTATGTTGTAGGGTATATAAGGGGACATGTTTTGTAGGTGGAAAGCAGGAGAGATACTGCCCACTGATTACCAGAGTGTATGACATTGTTGTTCAGGTAGAAGAGCTACCAGCAATCAGTATTTTTCAACCACTTTGGGCCCTAGCTTATTTAGTTGTGCAAGAGGCACAGGCTAGTTGAGACCTGAAATTGTAACCCAAACCAGAGATATAAATAAAAGCTAGGAAGAGCTTAGTTTTTAATGCAAGAGGTGTGTTTTCAGATAAGAGAAACATTGTATCAGTCTACTAAGAGGGTAGCTGATGTGCATCAGTATAGTCTGGTGTTTCAACATGAATCAGAGAGGGTTTCAGGCTAGCAGTGTCTAGAAGATTTGTCCTCTTGAGAATTGTTGCAGAACATAGCTAAGAGGGCTATATTCAGGTACAAGAGGTACCTTTGTTCTCACTTAGAAGAAGTTTAATCTTTGGGCAGTTTCTGGTCAAAATCTATACCAGTATTTGCTTTCGAAGTGATTAATAAAACCACAAAACTGATAAATATTATATAAAATGAACACTCAATTTCAATCTGAGAAGTTGTTTTGAAGGCAATCATCTCTGAACTACTGAGCAAGACATTGAGAATTATTCTTGACATTGTGGTAACAGTGAATCATGCTGAACCAACTCACAAACAAAACTGAGAATCAAGAACTTATATATATACCTTTTTTGAGGGTATTTTGGCACCACAGGCCTCATGTTTTCATAGTAGAGGCATAGGTTTTTGAGCATCTTCACCACTTTGGATCTGATACATAGATAAGTCAGAAAGTACAGCTTAGACATCTCTGTAAAGTGTATCATATAGCTCTTTGTACTTTNTTGCACTTTTATGGTTGAAAATGACATAAACAAGGGAATTGAGGACTAGTGTGAGCCCTGAGCAGCTAGTCAAAGCGAGTAGTAGAGAAGAATATAAAATATTAGCAGAGTAATGGTTGATGGTAGGCCATACAAGGGTACCCAACCACTGCTAGTATGAAAATAAACAGTGAATCTGAACACAGAGGAGCATTCTGAAACCTGTAGGGAACCACACCACATAATACTTCTCTATTGAAAGCATACCAAAGGGAATATTTTCACTTTTAACGATATTTTCAATCTATACCCAACTTGAAGGAAGAATAAAAGCCTTCAATGATACACATATGAGAATATTATCAAGAAACAGATATGAAACAGAGGATGACAAATTATCGGCGAGGGATCCTCAAGATACTGAATGTCAAATTGAAGAATGAAATAGATGATTGGCTACTAGAAGGGTGCCTGTATCATGGAAAAATGGAAGACAAAGCTGTATGACAAGAAACCAGCATGGCTGAGCTTACATGTACACTTTAAACATAGAGATGGAAGCATATTACACATCCATAGGGCAGATGATAGTAGATGGAGAAGGAAGGAACCATGTGGAGCAGCATGGAAGTATAATATTTTCAAATAGAGTCAGAAGGAGAGCTGTTTGATAGAGAAAATTGCAAATGGTTAGTGTCAGAAGACAGCACAATTGTCAAAGAAAAAGAATAAAAGAGATTATGGCTATGAAGCCTGACTACAATTGGACACTGTGACAGAGAAATTACCAAACACAGCTCAGTTTATATAATATTTATCACCCGACTCAGTTTTATTTGTATTTGTGACAGATATATTAGATTATTTATATTGTAGGGTATATAAGGGGACATGTTTTGTAGGTGGAAAGCAGGAGAGATACTGCCCACTGATTACCAGAGTGTATGACATTGTTGTTCAGGTAGAAGAGCTACTGGCAATCAGTATTTTTTCAACCACTTCAGGCTCTAGCTTATTTAGTTGTGCAAGAGGCATAGCTAGTTGAGACCTGAAATTGTAACCCAAACCAGAGATATAAATAAAAGCTAGGAAGAGCTTAGTTTTTAATGCAAGAGGCGTGTTTTCCGATAAGAGAAACATTGTATCAGTCTACTAAGAGAGTAGCTGATGTGCATCAGTATAGTCTGGTGTTTCGATGTGAATCAGAGAGGGTTTCAGGCTAGCAGTGTCTAGGAGATTTGTCCTCTTGAGAATTGTTGCAGAACATAGCTAAGAGGGCTATATTCAGGTACAAGAGGTACCTTTGTTCTCTATTAGGAGAAGTTTATTCTTTGGGCAGTTTCTGGTTGAAATCTATACCAGTATTTGCTTTTGAAGTGATTAATAAAACCACAAAACCAATAAATATTATACAAAACAAACACCCAATTTTGATCTGAGAAGTTGTTTTGAAGGCAATCATCTCTGAACTACTGAGCAAGACATTGAGAATTATTCTTGATGTTGCAGTAACAGTGAACCACACTGAACCAACCCACAAACAAAACTGAGAATCAAGAACTTATATATATACCTTTTTTGAGGGTATTTTGGCACCACAGGCCTCATGTTTTCATAGTAGAGGCATAGGTTTTTGAGCATCTTCACCACTTTGGATCTGATACATAGATAAGTCAGAAAGTACAGCTTAGACATCTCTGTAAAGTGTATCATATAGCTCTTTGTACTTTCCAATGCACCATAGCTTCTCTAAAGCAATGACTAGCAGACTGGGCTCACTCTAGTCCTTATTACCCATTATCTTGTGTCATATTAAAGTGTTCCAATTCAAAAGTAGTGTAAAATGAATAAAAGTGGGTCTTTTCTAGGTTCAACATATTAGTGATACATCACACAAAACTGCAAAAGGTTATAACACATCTCCAGGGGGTTATAACCCAGGTCCCCAGTGGTTATAACTGGTTCCAGCAGTTATAACCCACCAAAACCAGTTATAACTGAGTTATGACCTTTTGCAGTTTTGTGTGATGTATCACTAATATGTTGAACCTAGAAAAGACCCACTTTTATTCATTTTACACTACTTTTGAATTGGAACACTTTAATATGACACAAGATAAAGGGTAATATGGACTAGAGTGAGCCCAGTCTGCTAGTCATTGCCTTAGAGAAGCTATAGTGCATTGGAAAGTATGAAGAGCTATATGATACACTATACAGAGGTGTCTAAGCTGTACTTTCTGACTTATCTATGTATCAGATCCAAAGTGGTGAAGATGCTCAAAAACCTATGCCTCTACTATGAAAACATGAGGCCTGTGGTGCCAAAATACCCCTGAAAAAGGTATATATATAGTTCTTGATTCTCAGTTTTGTTTGCAAGTTGGTTCGGCATGGTTCACTGTTACTGCAGCATTAAGAATAATTCTCAATGTCTCGCTTGGTAGTTCAGAGATAATTGCCTTCAAAACAACTTCTCAGATTGAAATTAGTGTTCATTTTATATAATATTTATCAGTTTTGTGGTTTTATTAATCACTTTGAAAGCAAATACTGGTATAGATTTTGACCAGAAACTGCCCAAAGAATAAACTTCTTCTAAGTGAGAACAAAGGTACCTCTTGTACCTAAATATAGCCCTCTTAGCTATGTTCTGCAACAATTCTCAAGAGGACAAATCTTCTAGACACTGCTAGCCTGAAACCCTCTCTGATTCATGTTGAAACACCAGAACCAGACTATACTAATGTACATCAGCTGCCCTCTTAGTAGACTGATACAATGTTTCTCTTATCAGAAAACATGCCTCTTGTGTTAAATACTAAGCTCTTCCTAGCTTTTATTTATATCTCTGGTTTGGGTTACAATTTCAGGTCTCAACTAGCCTGTGCCTCTTGCACAACTAAATAAGCTAGGGCCCAAAGTGGTTGAAAAAATACTGATTGCTGGTAGCTCTTCTACCTGAACAACAACATTATACACTCTGGTAATCAGTGGGCAGTATCTCTCCTGCCTTCCACCTACAAAACACGTCCCCTTATATACTCTACAACATAAATAATCTAATATATCTGTCACAAATACAAATAAAACAAGGTAGAGTGATAAATATTATATAAACTGAGCTGTGTTTGGTAACTTCTCTGTCACAGTGTCCAATTGTAGTCAGGCTTTATAGCCATAAACTCTTTTATTCTTTTTCTATAACAATTGTGCAGTCTTCTGACACTAACTGTTTGCAATTTTCTCTATCAAATGGCTCTCCTTCCAACTCCATTTGAAAATATTATACTTCCATGCTGCTCCACATGGTTCCTTCCTTCTCTGTCTACTATCATCTGCTCTATAGACACCTAATATGCTTCCATCTCTATGTTTAAAGTGTATATGTAAGCTCAGCCATGCTGGTTTCTCATCATACAGCTTTGTCTTCTGTTTTTCCATGATACAGACACCCTTCTAGTAGCCAATCATCTATTTCATTCCTCTAATTTGATATTCAGTATCTCAAGTATCCCTTGCCAATAATTTGTCATCCTCTGTTTCATATCCATTTCTTGATAATATTCTCATATGTGTATCATTGAAGGCTTTTATTCTTCCTTCAAGCTGGGTATGGATTGAAAATATTGTTAAAAGTGAAAATATTCCCTTTGGTATGCTTTTGATAGAGAAGTATTATGTGGTATGGTTCTCTACAGGTTTTGGAATGCTTCTCTGTGTTCAGATTCACTGTTTATTTTCATACTAGCAGTGGTTGGGTACTCTTGTATGGCCTACCATCAACCATTACTCTGCTAATATTTTGTATCCTTCTCTACTACTCACTTTGACTAGCTGCTCAGGGCTCACACTAGTCCTCAATTCCCTTATATATTTCATTTTCAACCATAAAAGTGCAAAATATTCTCTATTTGTGTGTGAAACAAAAGGTAAAAGTTATGCATATCACCACCTCAACAAGGCCCAATCTCATGTGATTTTTATTGCTGAACCTGAAGGTTCGGCTGTATATGCTCACTTCTGATTGAGGTGATTTGTCAATAGATGTAAATACTCTTTTTTGGCTGAATTCACATGCATCTTTCCCACACAGAACTCTTAGGGCCTTTTACAATGATATTTGCTTCCTGTGTGGAACTCTTGGTTGTCGCTCTTTGTTCACCACCTTTTAGTGTTGATCCTTGTTGATCCTTCTCCAAGGTGACAAGCTGTTGCTTCCCTCCCTGCATTGGTAGCTACTTCACCAAATGCTCAGCTTCATTTGACTGTCACATTGGTGACCATTCAGTTCATGAACTTGCCTCTTGTGCACTCCAATCAGGATGTTGTATTCAGGGTGGACTTTGTAGCTTTTGTTTGTGGGAATAGGGGTAATGGCATTCTTTGGGGTTTATGTTCAATTGATGGTATGTCAATAATTTTACATTTTATGCTGCTTTTTTAATGGGTTTAGTAGGTGTGAATTTGATTGGCTTTTCATGTTTGTTTGACACCAGATACTCTCAAACTTTTCTTTTCCAAGCCATCTTTTCTTTGTACAATTCTAATGAATCCTGATAGAAGGCTTCAAAGAACAAATGCTCATGCTATCATCCTTTGAAATTGACTGAAACCAGCAGCATTACAAGCCACAGAATGGCTCAAAACTGTCTTTGAGCCATTCTAGCCTTTTGACAAGCTAAGTTTGAATATCCACTCTCACCCAGGGTCTCAATGAATTGACAGCACACAAGCAAGCAAAGAAAGGTGTCTGTGCCTTTTACATGTCAGAGCCAGTTGCTACATGCAGGTATGATTCTTATGTTTCCTACAATTACTTGCTGAACAAGATTCAGGTCATGCTGGCTGACAACTCAGAGCTCCTTGTGCAATTATCAGACACTGAATTTGATTTGATGAAATCCACACTGACTTACAGCATCCTGGGATCAGTAGTACAAATCCCAAAGACAACCAGAGCCATGGATGCATACTTCACCTATATGAGCTCAACCAGTTGAGGTAGAATGTGGTATTAAAAGAGGCCTGAACTGTCTCAAGAGCAGGAAATACAAGTCTTATCTTGAGTTACTCTTCTTCTGGCCAGGTGTTCTTTAGACATTGACTCCTCTGGGATTGTAGATCTATACATTCTACCCTGCTTGCAGGGGATACATGAGAAGCAGGCTTTGCTGAGTGACAAAATTCAAGCATGTATTGAGGATTTGTATACTGACACCAATCAACTCAAACAGCTATCTTTGGCTGTTTGTCATGGCAATATTGACACCAAGCAGGTATGTGCTATTAGAACCCATTCAGTTTCATGCTCAGTATTCTCCAGGTCTTATTCGATGAAAATGTGGACACAATAGCATTGCTCAGCTGGGAGAAAGGAGGCCTCCTACCTCTGGGTATGGATACTTGCTGTGTAGACCTCCTATGCTCCTCCAGCAATGATGGTATTGCATCCTCTGATTGCATGCAGTTTATAGCAGAAGTATTCTGGAAATCATTCACTTGGTATGCTGGAAGAGACCCAATGTGCAGTGATCATAGCAATACAAGTTGGTTTTGTGCTTTTACATGTCTCTCCCAAAGGATGGCCACTGGTATTCAAAAAACTCAATCTACTTAGTAGAGAAATTAGATTGGCTCAAGAGAACTTTTGGTCTGCTCTGCAATACATTTCACCTTCGCTTTTTCCTCATACAGGCATTCCTTTTATATAACCCAAGTCTGAATGGAAAAATGTATTTCTTGATACAATTGAATCAAATTGATGTTAGAGTGAGCATGTAAAGAGCATGTGCACAAAGAAAAAGGCAGTGGGTGGAATAGATTGATAGATATGCATACCCTGAACTCAACCTCCATCTTGATTTGCAGGACACTATTCCTGTTAGTCCACACTACTACATTTCAGTCAAGACTCAAAAGCCTTCCAAGGTTGTTCAAGGAGCTTAAACTCTGTGAAGAAGGTTGAAACAGGATGATTAAGGAATAAGGCTACAAGTGCATGTTAGAAAGATTTAACAAGAACTGGTTGCATCCAACCTAATATCAGGATATCAATGTCTAACAGATCAACCCTGCTACAATATGAATGTTCAAACATATTTTCCTGAGTGAAACTTTCATGTTTCAACAACTTTGGTCTTCTTGACTGATGAGCTCAAAAACTTCATCAATACTCCAACTCAACAGTGCCAAATGAATTGGTTGGAGTGATTCTC